>CM035426.1:160289426-161006926 GCA_020310875.1 Ceratopteris richardii | reverse complement strand
CTTTTTGATGAATCACTCAAACTCAAACTTTTAGATCTAATAATGCTATTTGCACATTGGTTAATGTGAAAATGGATGTGCACTTAAAAATAAGGAGTACTTACTCATAACTCAAATCTTTAGCATAGCCCAAAAACTCGATAAACTAACTATGTTTAGTTAATGTATTAGCTTGCATAGCAGCTAACATTTAAGATGAAAATAAATGTTTACAATGTTATAGCAATTAACATAATGTGCAATCACGAATTATAATGTGATACTATGCGAATCAAAATCATGTGCAATCATTTTGAGCTTTGATATGCATCCAAGCTCAAAATGGGCAAAAAGAAAGGTTTACTTAGATTTTGATAAACAAAGAAGCTTTCATCTTGATCTTGAGCTTCATTTCCATCGGCTTTCATCTTGATCTTGAGCTTGATCTTTCTTCTTGATCTTGATCTTTCTTGTTTTGTTCTTGATTTTGAGATTTCGTCTTGATCTTGAGATTCGTCCTTCTTCTTCAATCAACATCATCATTTTCAATCTCCCACACATCTAAACTTGCCAAAATTGTGAGAAACATCAAAATTTTGTGACAAAAATCAGAAAATCCTAATCTAATTTTGAACTTGCATTTCCATTGCAATCCATGACAAAACCACTCGGCAATCAATCTGCAAAAACAATAAATCAACATGAAACTTAGTTGATTTCATTACAATCCACCCAAAGTCTAAGTCAATAATTGTTTTTTGATCAACACCTAAATTCATAAACTCTTACTGAAGATTAGTAACATCACAATCAAAATAAATAACTTCAAAATAAACTCATCATGTGAATGTGAATCAATCAATACATCTATTTGTGCACAATTGAAACTCGGGCTCTTCATGTGAATCAATCAACTTTTCTTCTTTTCTTCATCAAATTCATGGAGTTCAAAACTTGCATACATCAAGTCAACATTAGTATCATAAATTACAAAATTTTCATTATCACTTAAAGATAGAATATTAACCAAGAACAAAAAATCATTTTTCAAAACATCATCAAACACTTCATCACCTATCATCATCTAATCCTCTTTTGAAAGATCATACTTCGAAACAAGCATTCTCAATAGAATAAATCTCATCCGTCTTACCTCCTTCTTCTTGAGGAGAAGAAAAAAAAACCATCTCTCTCTCTCAAGAACAGTAAGAGAGATTGAGCACAGAGTCTGCAAAGGATGCTCTTGTAGAGTCATATATATTAACCTACATCTCTTATTTTCTAAGTCCATACATTACAAGTTACAAAATGTCATAAGGGAATTGAAATGCACTAGATTCATTCTTTTTTTTTTCAAGTGCTAGAGCTACGAGGAATCAATTATGATTGAATTCACTTCCCTTAAGAAGCAACATAAGAAAAATGTCATCAACTTTGTCACCAAGATCAAAGAGATAGATGATCAGTTGGCAAGCATAAGAGAAGTGATAGATGTAGATCAGGTGGTGAGACAAGTCATCAATGTAACCAAAGCATAATGATAAGTGGGAATCATCCACAACTGCAATGGACTTATATATGCCCATGCAAGTATCAAATTTCAACACACTCATGGGACAAATATTTACTCATGAGGTTAAACTTATGAAGAATGGCACAAGAAGGTGATCAATCCTCTACCTTATAAATTAATGAAGTTAAAGCTAAAGATGCTAAAGGAAAAGGCAAGAAATTTTGATGAATAAACAAGTATCTCCCAATAGAACTTTGTATGTGGATGGAGACATTAAAGAGGAAGGGATAGAGAAGGTAGAAAAGGGAATGGGAGACCTAAAATCTCCTCACATTGTGCTATCTACAGATTAACCAATCACATCATAGAATAATTGTTTCAAGAACCCAATGAGGCATAGGGGAAGATGTTATAGAAAAGGATTTTATGGAGATCTTAGAGGCAAACACAACAATATTTGTGGATTTCCCAAACTGGAAGAATCTTGACATCTTGACCTTGCTGTTTTCCCCGATCCCCGTCTTCCCGAAAGGCTCTAATCTGGTGTGCTCCCTTTGGAAGAGTTGGAATAAAGTCAAAAGCTTCAGAAGAATCAGTGAAGACTGGAAGTGGGCTGCCGGTATCAGACAAAACGACTCTATCTGGTTTCCGATCCATGGCATCCGGAGTGTGGAATCTTGGAACATTCAAAATGCCAAGAAGCTATGGAACAAAGGCTTCAAAAAATGGAAACATCTCTGGAAACAAGACACCAACCGCTGGATCAACGTTGAGGATATTGACCCTAGCATCATGGGTTTCCCAAACTGGAAGAATCTTGACATCTTGACCTTGCTGTTTTCCTCGATTCCCGTCTTCCCGAAAGGCTCTAATCTAGTGTGCTCCCTTTGGAAGAGTTGGAATAAAGTCAAAAGCTTCACAAGAATCAGTGAAGACTGGAAGTGGGCTGCCGGTATCAGACAAAACGACTCTATCTGGTTTCCGATCCATGGCATCCGGAGTGTGGAATCTTGGAACATTCAAAATGCCAAGAAGCTATGGAACAAAGGCTTCAAAAAATGGAAACATCTCTGGAAACAAGACACCAACCGCTGGATCAACGTTGAGGATATTGACCCTAGCATCAACATTTCGCATGAAGAATGGAACACTCTGCAAAGCAGATGTCTCGCCTGGGACCGACACAAAGTTCGCCTTCTCATGGGACACGACATGTCGAGCTCGCTTGGTCTCAAATGGCACAACGGGAATAGCCTATCAAAAATCCCGAACATCAAAGAAACGATCGACTATCAGGTCAACCTCAACAAAAAGTGGTGCCTGTCATGGACGCGGCTTCGGTGGGACATGAAGTTCATGGCTATCTAGCACCCCCTCATAGAAATCAAAAAGTCTGTCCTCTTATGGCAAATTCTTCATCATGGAATCTAGACCAACCTTAAGGCTAGCAAAATTTGTGGGATCCCTCCCTGGTGCAAACGCTGCTACCGGTCTATCGAAGATGTCTCACACATCTTCTTTACCTGCCCCAACTCCAACAGACTCTGGCAGGTGGTTGGAAAGAGAATTGGACTTCAAAAACGTCTCAGTTGGCAGCAAGCCCTGCTGGGAGAAGCGATCGGCTGCTCCGTGTCTCTCTGGAACGCCATCAGAGGGGAGGTTCTATGGAAAATCTGGCAGGAAAGATGTGCTTTCAACTTCGGTGACTCCCCCAAGGAGTGGTCAATTGAGAAATCGCTGTTCCTCCTTGGCAAAAGGATTGTCAACTGTAAAAAATCCCCCCCCCTTCAGGCATCATCAAGTACTCCTTTTGATCGATAACAAGCTTAAACCCAAGTGGGCCCCACATGAGGGTGATGAGAGGGTAATTAACCTTCTTTGTAATGTCATCTAAGCTATGTAAAAGCTTCCCCTGCTTTGTGGGATTTGGGGGGTCCCGTGGGCACTAGTCCCCTTCTCTTGTACTTTTCTTTATTTAATTCAAGTCCGGGAGAGTAGGCTAATGCCGAACTTCCTTTACATTAAAAAAAAAACAATATTTGTGGATACAATGTCAGTATCAACTATCAAGGAGGATACAAAAGAAGGGGAGATTAAACACTTACACAAATGATCAATCACAAGAAGGTTCACTCTTACCAATGAATTGAGTATAAATCATATGAACATGTATTCTATATTGACTCAGGATGCTTAAATCATGTAGCAAATAATGTAGCACTACTCTCAAATTTGGAAGACCCAAATAAAAACCATGAATTAGAGATATGAGACGATACAAGGTACCATAAGGAGAAGATTGGAAATGTCAAAACTCCAAGTAATAATATGAATCTACTAAGAAAATTTTTTGTTATTAGGATCTTGCTCACACGCACACAGAGGTTGCGAATGCAGAAAACACATAGAAAAATAGAGACGCTAAGAGAGGAGACCGAACACAGTATTGGGTGCAATCTCCCCCCATGCTCTATTTCGACAGTCCACAGAGTGCATGTATCTATAGGAATCGTTGACTACGTCAAAAAGAGTGGTCACATGAGAGCGGCTTCGAAAAGCATGCATGAAAGTAAAAGTTGGTGACTTTTGTAGAAAGCCTTTGCTTCTAATATCATAAATTGCAGTCTACAATGACCCTTATTCTAACCACTACTTTTCTAACTATTTCTAACAATAGAACCTTCTACATGGGTTTATTTACAAACTAAATTATAAATCGGATTTATTGATGTCTGGCCTTTGATGCCTTTCACACCCTCATGAACCTTCAGCTGCTATAAAAGAACACCAAAACATATAAATACATTAATAAATTAACACTCCAACAATGCATTGTTCAACATATTCCATAAGTTATACATGCCCATCAATTGAAAAAGCAACTGACCTCAGTTGATAAAGTAAAATAAACATGGATGGACAGTCACATGTTCCATCACTGAATGAAAATAAGCATGTTCCATGTTTAAAAAAACATGCATGGAGATGTTCATGGAGGAATTACATTAATGTGTTTGTGTATGATATGCAAAAATTAAGTGGTCATAATGAGGTTGTTGATAGTCAAGGTCACGCACAAACATGGAAGCACGTCAATGAAGTGGACACACAAAAAGAAGGAGCATGTAGGGAGCTCCAAGAAGCACATGTCAAGATTTTCATAAGAAATCCCTATAAAAATAGTGATTTTTATCATTAAAAACCATTGTAAATACCATTTTCTATTTTTACACCTCCACTTTGTTCAAGCAAAGGAGTGCTTGAGCTTGAACATTATTAGAAGTATCATCCTACCAATTTTCATAATTTTTAGACTCCGCTTGAGCCCCCAAATAAACCCTAGAACCTAATTTTTAACTAGGCCGGACACTAGGTCTGGACAGGGTCAAAACTACTCAAAAAACTATAAAAAAGGCTGGAGAGCTCATTTTTGGGGGTTAGCTTGTTGTAGATTTTAGCTTTGTAAGAGAGTTCTTTCGCAATAGAAGAGCTTCCATTGTTCCACTCTTTGCTCTTACTTTGTGCGCATGTGTGTGTATGTGTGTGCATGCATGTGTGCTTTCACTCATGCACTTGTGCCATCACTTGCTCATAGTCTTCATACTAGTCCTCATGTCTCCGCGGATTGACATTTATGAGGTGAAGCTCCTCACGTTGGTACTCATCATTGTGCTAGAGTGACACCAAATTTGGTGCCGTTACTAGGGAGAGAGCTTGGAGGACAAGCGTGTGATGGTAAGACGTAGAGTAACGACATTGGAAGGTAAAAAAAACACCATTTTCAGTTCAGTTTTTAAGTTTTTCTTCTCCTTCATCTTCATCATCATCACCATCTCCACCCACCTTCTTCTCAGTTTTTTTCCATTTTTTAGAGTACATTCACGTCATTTTTCATTTGTGGCTACGAGCAAGAAGCTTAGAGGGGGTGCAGAGCTAAAACGCTAGAGAAATACTACCAAAATGCCCAAAAAATTGAGTGATCAATTTCCGACATGACAAGACCTGCGCCAAATGTCGTGGGCGTGATATCACGGGTTTGAAGAGAGATTTTGCATCTACAGACACATATGAGTGACAAGGAGGACACAAGGTACTCATATTTGCAAACATTTTTTGAATTTGGACTCCAAAAAATCCGGGTGTCGTGATTTCCCACGGTTGAGTGTCGCGATATTTAGGTGTCGTGATTTCCCGCGGTTGAGTGTCACGATATTTACCCTTGTCGAATATCGTGTTTGTCTCGTGACATTTGACAAGTGTCGAATATCGTGTTTGTCTCGCGACATTTGACAAGTGTCGAATATCGTGTTTGTCTCGCGACATTTGACAAGTTTCAAATATCGTGTTTGTCTCGTGATATTTGACAAGTGTTGAATATCGTGTTTGTCTCACGACATTTGACAAGTGTCGAATATCGTGTTTATCTCGCGACATTTAACAAGTGTCAAATATCATGTTTGTCTCACGACCTTTGACAAGTGTCGAGTATCATGGTTGCATTGCAATCCATTTGACAAGTGTTGAATGTCGTGGAGATCAAGTGTCACGATACCCCTCAAGTATCGTGTGTCGTGAGGTCCAAGTGTCGCGATATCTGCGATATCCAAGTGTCGCGATATCTACAAAATCAAGGTGTCACGATATTCGTCAGATGTCGAGTGTTGTGGACATCAAGTGTTGCGACATCTACCAGATCTCGAGTGTCGTGACCATTTAGGTGTCAAGTGTTGCGATATCCCTCAAGTGTCGTGTGTCATGACTTCCCAAATATCGTGTATCGTCTGCTTCCAAGTATCGCCGATACTTACTAAGTGTTGTGTGTCGCCTGTTTTAAAGCAATCCCAAAGAGGTCCTGTTTCCCTGTTTTAACCCCCAGAACCCTGAACTGGCATAACTTTCTCATACGAAATCCGTTTGCTGTGATTTTGGGTTTTTTGGAAAGCTCATGGGGAGAAGCACCAAAACTTCCACTGGTTACCGTAAAACAAATATGCAGATTATTAGATATAGTATTTTGAAGTTGACCCTCAGATGGACTAGGAAATCAAGGAGTTCAAAAGGATTTTGAGCAACACAAGGGGAAATTTTGGACTTGTAGACAAAGCTTATGAACCTAAGATCTGCCAGACACATAGGCAAGGATAGTCAAAGCATTAGATCATATGAGGCTAGTGTCAACCATACAACCAAGTCGGGGACTCATAACTCAGTGGTTAGCACTACGTGCTGACTTCACAGACGCGTGAGTCACAAATGTCATTTAACTTGCAGAGACTCTTGGCTTCTGAAGACATGCATAGTTCAGTACCTAGGGAAGGTTTTATGTCTAGAGTGGAAGGGGAATATCGGACGTCTCTTCAATACATATCCACTAACTTGCAAGGAGTACCCATCTACCTTGATGGTCTACACAGGTCAGTGGCAAGAATGATAAACCCTAGAGAATTAGAAACAGTCCCAAGGCCAGCTGTCAAGTATGAAGGCAGAGTTTACATGGATAAGATGGGCCAGATCTATGTATTAACACCCTGATCAAATTAATGATAGAGGAGAATTAGAGGGACAAGGAACTTCTGAAAAATCTAACCAAGAAGAATTGGTGACGACCCCAAGGGGCAAGTCTGTGGTGACTCAAGTCTTGAGAGGGGATTTGATACCTCAAGATGATTACCTGTTAGACATATACCTGATCCATGGGTCTGACTTGCTCCTCCAAACTGATTCACTGACACAAGGAGAAAGCATCAGCCCAACAACTATATACGAGTTAAGGGATCAAGAAAATCCATCTAGACTTACATACCTAGACCAAAGTCAAAGGCGATATTGGCCCATACATGAAGTGGAGGGGTCTAGATTAAAGTACATGGATCTACATATATTCCCTCCTCGAGATCAAGCAAGTACCTCACAAAACCCATTCCAAACCCAGCAAAGAACGGAAAATGTGATGTCAAGACAAACAAGCCAACGTAGTAGGCTGAACGGACCTCAGGTGCAATCCACTAAGCCAGGAATTAACTCCCACATCCAAACTATCCAGGGGATAGGAAATATGAATAGAACCACCCTTAGGGCAGAAACACCCCAAGGTGTAGGAGCTAGAATACACCTAGTAAAACCCTCTATTCCCATCATAATCCGATCCCCAGATCCAGGCAAAAGATTGAGACCAATCCAATTGGCCAAAAGTATGCGAAATCGTTATGATGGCATAGGAGAGCCCTATGACCACATTGCAGAATTCAAGCAGGTGTTACGAGCAGAGCAAGTGGATGACTTTTTCATGCAATATGAATCCTTTGGGCTAACCCTCACAGGAATAGCCTTAACTTGGTTTCAATCCTTGGATCTAAATTGCTTTGGTCATATTAAACGATTCTTCCAAGAACTTATTTGGGAATTCACTAAGTGAGGGATCAAGCACAATTCTTCATCCCTAATACATAGTTTCAAACAAGCTCCTAATAAGACAGTAAAAAATGCAGCACGAAGATTTAATCAATATGTAGTCCGATGCCCTGTGACAGAGAGACCTTCTCAATAGAAAATGATATCCTTATTTTTAGAAGGTCTAACCAACGGAATATTGAGAATCTTGGTATACGTAAAACGGTTGCAAACTCTGAGTGAGTGTCTTAAGGAGTGCATAGATTTGGAAGACAACTTAGCTGAGGATATCAAAACCACATCAGATCCTACCAAATCAGATGATACAAGGAGCAATGAGACTTCTAGTTCGAGTTATGTGGAGGAAGTGGCAGCATTAGTGGCGAAGAAATTAGGAGTACAAGAACAAAGGAACTACCAGAACTCCTCCTTGAGAGTGCCAATGTTAGGAAGTTGCACATGTTGTGGTGGAGATCATCCCTCTCATGTCTACACCATAGAAGCATTAGGGTTATCACAACCTTACCCTTACGATAGCCAACCAACTCAAGAGCCTAACATGTACTCTTATAGTGAGCAGAAGTACATCAACTACAACACCGAAAACTATCCAATGAATAGACAGCCATGACCGTTTGTACCACCCCAATGTAGATCATACGGGTACCCTCCTAGAGAACAAGGCAGAGAAGTTCCTAGGTATAACCCATGTCCACGACCACGAGGAGCAACTAGACCATATGAACATGGAGGATATAGCCAACCTCAACCTATATCAGGACAACAACCACCCCACCCACTAGCTCCGATACAAGGGCAGAACATCACAATAGAAGTCGTTTGTCTTGAGTGTGGCAAAGAACAGCTCTTGCAAGATTGTCTCCGACATCCCTCTAGTGCACCAAAGGTTACACCCGTTAATGTAGTAGGCCTAGTAGGGGATTCAAGTTCTAGTAGCGATAATGTGGCTCCTATACATGCAGTTACTAGGGCACAAGCCTTACAAAAAGCTAAATTGGCTGAGTAATCAGAGCCAAGTGAGTCAGGAGAGCCTAGTAAGAGAAAAACGAGAACATGGAAGGATACTAGAGAGAAAGTCAATCATAAGTGGAATAAAAAGTTATCTGAACTAGAAGAAAGCTTGAAAGATGCAAAAACAAAAATAGAAGATATTGCCTCTCAAAGCCCCTCGCATGTCAAAACTCCATCCACACCACCTAATCCCCACCCACCAACCATTGTAAATAGACCACCACAATCAGGGTCTGGTTTTGTAGATCCAACCCCAAAAGACTTGGACATGATGTTCAAGGCATACTAGGCTCGACTTCAAGAAGGGCCAACACTTGCAAACCTAGACAAGAGCTACCCTAGAGCAGATTTAGAGATTGAACAAACAAAAATGTGCATAAAAATGGTGGAACTAGCTCAAGCTATGTTCGAGGCCAATCAATCATTCAATCAGACAAATGATATTACATCGGGTTTGCACTTCCAGGGCTTACTAGATAGATTAGAGAAGTTGATAAATATACCGCATGTTTCTTTACCTCCATAGGCTCAACCAACTATTGAAAGAAAAAGCTCATCACCAAGGAAAGTCTATGTTCCTAACTCCATAGATGATGGAGAACCTCTTTCAATTCAACAACACTCTCAAAAGTTCTTGGGGGAAATACAAGAAGAGAAATGGGCAAAGGAGAAGGATGATCCCCCTCCTATTCTTGAGATTGATGACCTTCATGATCAATTTCCACAAGACATTCCATCTATCGTGGGAGACCAAATAGAGCAACAAGAAGATGAATGATTAGATTTTGAATCTAATTCTTTACAAGAGTTTCCACAATTCATAGGCCCATGGGAATCTGAATCTCTCCAGATCAGAGCTCCCACAATATTGATCAAAAATGAAGACTCGGTGATTCCAAGAAACACTGAAGTCATGAAGAACACTAAGGTTTAGTGTCATCTCACCTTAGAAGAGCTGCTCAAAGTAAAACCTGGGTTATGGAAACATGTGGCAAATCAGGTTTTAGAACTTGATTCCAAAATGCCAAAAGCAGGCTCTAAGCAGAAAGTCCTAGAGATACCTCTAGACAAAATAGGGGACATGTGTGAGGGTGAAGAAGGTAATACTTATCTTCCAATCACCTACCAAGGTTACAAAACCAAAGCAATCATAGATTCAGGTGCTGGTGTTGCCATTGCAACCACCTCCTTGTGGAAGCGATGGGGCAAGCCCAGATTAAGACCAAGTAGAATGAAGCTTCAAATGGCCGACGTTCATTTTGAAAGACCTCTAGGATTTCTCGAAGGGATAACTCTAACCACCTGTGGTGTAGAGTTTGAACACACATTTGCTATATGTGACTTTGAGAAAAATAATGTCTACGAGATGATCCTAGGAAGGCCCTTCCTACGACAACTAGAAATAGTACAGGATTGGGGAACCAATTCCTTATACTTGCAACGCTTAGGGGTCACAACCAAGGTCAATTTGAAGGATTAGACCTTCAGAGATGTACCACCCCTACAGTGGAATCCTATCCACAAGGAGTAAGAAGATTCAATCTCTGTGCATTCTAAAGGTTCATATGATACATGTTGGATGCATGAAGATACTCATTTTTGGATGTGCAAGGTCGTGAAGGAAGAGGAAAAACGCTTAAAGGCAAGAGAAAAAGAAACTTCTCAAGGAGATAGACCAGTCAGCCTATACGCCGATGATATTTCCAGATGAGGAATTTGAGCCTCATGGTTGGGCAGAAATCTTAGCCACCATGGACATTGTTGTCAATGAAGAACAATGGACACCTCATTGTGATGCGGAGGGTTATGATATTTCAGTGTTCATGTGTCAGCCCTTGCTAGAAGAATGTGACTCTAATGACTTCATAGAAGAAGAAGAGAACGATGACGATCTAGAGTCCATTGTGTGCTTTATTGTAGAGGAGCACTATCTAGATGACATAGGAGTATTTACACAAAAAGAAGAAGAACCTCTCACAAGCATCAAAACTGTAAATTCAAAGGATGGGAGTGAAGGTAGTCAAAAGAAAAAGAAAAGAAAATAGTGAAATAGGAAGAGGAGGAACCATTGTTTGAAGTACCAAAAACTTTCAAAAAATACAAAGTTAAGGACTGAAAAATTTTGGTACGAGTGCCTAAGAGAGAGGCTACAACAGGAGAAGCATATGATAACAAAGAAAAGACCAAAAAAATCGTAGTCACCATTGAAGAGAACGAAGAGAGGTGTACGTACATAGGAGATGACCTAGGTAAAGAAGTGGAAGCAGAGTTGGTAGCCTTATTAAGGGAATATAGGGACGTGTTTGCATGGCACTACAGAGACTTGAAGGGAGTAGATCCGAAAATTTGCTCTCATACGATCCCCATGACCGCTGATGCCAAGCCCACCAAACAAAAGCCGTCCCCCATTGTTGTGGTGCCCAAGAACGGAAAGTTACGTGAATGCATTAACCTTAAAAAAGTCAATTCCGCCACAGTAAGAGATAGTTATCTGCTTCCAATCACTGATCATTTATTGGAGTGTGTTGTAGGCAAGGAAGTTTATAGCTTCTTGGATGGATTTTCGGGCTACAACCAAGTAGCCATTGCCCTAGAAGATCAACACAAAACAACCTTTGCCACAGAGTGGGGATTCTTTGCATTTTGTGTGATGCCATTCGGGCTCACCAATGCACCTGCAACATTTCAAAGATTCATGTGTCATGTCTTCAAAGAGTTCTTGCGAAAGAGCTTAGAGGTATATGTGGATGATTTATGTGCTCATTCCCAACAAAGAAAACACCACATCCCTGAGCTCAGACAGATCTTCAACAAGTGTAGAGAATATCGAGTGTGTCTCAACCTAGAAAAGTGTGTGTTCATGGTACGTCAAGGTAAAATCTTAGGTCATATTGTTTCTAAGAATGGAATATCGGCAGATGAGGACAAAGTAAGAGCCATAGCGGATCTGCCCAGGCCAAGGAATGTTAAAGAGGTACAAGCCTTTATGGGCCAATGTGGATATTATCGCAGGTTCATCCACATTTATGCGATCATAGCTAGACCTCTTTACACCTATTTTGAGTGGAATGACGAATGCGAGAAGTCCTTCAATGAGCTAAAGAGACGCTTGTGCATAGCACCAATATTGACCACTCCTGATTGGAATAAACCATTCCATGTCCATGTGGATGCATCCAATCATGCTATAGGATGTGTGCTAGCACAACCCACAGGTGAAGGAAACCTAGATTTGCCGATAGCATATGCTATTAGTGAAGAAGTTTAGACACTACTTATTGGCCAACAAGTTCAAGTTTTTCATTGATCATCAAGCTTTATTATATTTGGTCAATAAACCTTGCAATACGGGAGGCTTAGTAAGATGGTTCCTCTTACTAATGGAATATGACTTTGAAGTGGTTGTTAGGAAAGGTAAGACCCACCTCAGAGCGGATCACCTTTCTCGCATCACTTCAGGCGAGTCACCATAAGGAGTGTCTGATGAATTGCCCGATGCTTATCTGTTCAATCTAGAAGTTGTTCCTAAATGGGCAAATAAGTTAGTACCTGTCCTAACTTTCGGACCTGCAAATAAGAATGTAAAAACAAACAAAGATGAAATTGTAAAATCACAACAATATCAAATATTGGCTAGAAGCATGTACAAAAAAGATACAGAGGGTGTACTAGCTTGTTGTGTCGAGGATGATGAACATAGCAGTTGGTTGCAACAAGCCCATGAAGGATTGCTAAGAAATCACTACTCTAAACAACGAACATTGCATAATCTAAAATGTTTAGGAGTGTATTGGCCTAGTGTGGACAAAGAAATTCATGAGTGGATCAAGAATTGTCCAATGTGCCAGAAGAAATCCCCTGTGGAGCATGCGACTCTTTATCACATATCATTAATTCCAGATTGGAGTGCTCCATTGGTAGAATTCATGAGATCAGGAACATTACCCAATCAGGTTAGTCTACCAAGGAAATGAAGAATGGAGCAAGAAGCCCAAGACTACACCCTCATAGGAGATAACCTATACCGAAAAGGCAAAGATGGTTATTTAAGACTATCCGTTCATGAATCAGATTATTTGAAAGTCTTAGAAACTGCACATAGTGGTGTTGCAGGTGGACACTTTGGTCCTGATGGAGTAATTAAGACCATTCTATTCTCAGGACTCTGGTGGCCCACTCTTCATATGGATGCACATACCTATGTGAAGAAATGTGACACATGCCAACGTGCCCAATACCCAATTAGAAAAGATGAGATGCCTTTGAGGCCAATGATGGGAGGACATGCATTTTCAAAATGGGGTATAGACTTTGTAGGTCCTATCAACCCTCTAGCTAGAAACTCCCCTGCAGAGTACATTATTGTAGCCACAGATTACCTTACGAAGTGGGTAGAAGTAAAAGCCACTACAAAGAATGATGCTCAAACAACGGCTAAGTTTTTATTCGAGAATGTGTTCACCCGATATGGACTACCAATAGAGTTAGTGAGTGATTGAGGTACGCACTTCTTGAATGAAGTCATTGAAAATCTTCTCCAAGAATTCTTGGTGATACATAAGAAGTCTGCCCCTTATCATCCACAAGCTAATGGACAAGCCGAGAGCACAAACAAGATCCTATGTAATGTATTGACAAAATTGGTAAATAATAAGCACTTTGATTGGGACAAACAACTTCATCATGTTGTCTGGGCCTATCGAGTTGCCTATAAAATGGTACTCAATGCCACCCCATTTCAGATGGTCTTCGGATAAAATGTTGTGCTACCTCTGGACTTCCTAATTCCAAATTTAAAAGTAGCACAAAAGCATGATTGGAATGGACACGAGTTATCCTCTAGGATCTTTGATCTAGAACGCTTAGGTCAGACAAGGCTACGAGCGGCGGCAGGCATCTATGCTGCAAAGAAAAGGCAAAAGGCATATTTCGATGCACATATCAAAGATAAAGGATTGAAATAGGGAGGCCTAGTGTTGGTTTATACACTAAAGCAACATGCCCGTAAATTAGAAAAAAGAGGACATGGACCCATGATCATTAATAGAATTTCCAATAGCGGTCCAGTTCAATTGGCCACACTAGAAGGTGATATCCTTCCAAACTATATTAGTGGTTGTCGAGTCAAGCTATATCACGAACCTCTGATAGAGGATATGCTAATGCGACTCAACACTGCTAAGAAGCGAAAAGAAGAAGAGTTGAGGGTCAGAGAAGAGGCATAGGCAGAGGCTAGAGAGCGCATTAGGCGAAATAAGTTAAGGCGCCTAGGCATAGATGTCAATCCTAAGGCACCAAGATACCACATGGCCATGTGTCAAACATCAAACACAATTGCTTCTCAAATAATTGGCCGACGTCCATTTGTGACATAGTGGTAGGACAAGGGAAGACTGTCATGAGTGTGAGAGCATTAATTGACTCTGGTGCAGCAACTAGTGCAGTTAGACTTTCATACTGCCAAGATATGCAATTGAACCTCAATTCCATAGAAGCCTATCTTGTAGGCTTGGGAGGTGTGGAAACCCCTTGTTTGGGTGAGGTGGAACTTCCCATCTATCTTCAAGATGTTCCAACGGGAGTGAAAATGCCAGTGTGTGAAGATGCAGACCTTACGGAACCACTTGTCTTGGGTCGAGATTGGATCTATGATAATGCAGTCAACTTAAACCTTAAAAGCCAACTTCTTCAAGATTGGGTACATGAACAATGTATTACATTAGAATTAGACAATTGCATGCTCACAAATCCAGAGGTCACACATTTTCTTAGTTCTTCCGAAACTAATCTTCACAAAGAAAATGTTGTGTGTGTCAATAACCCTACGAAGCAAAAGGACTCAATCATGGAAGCACAAGCTCAAAGGCCAGCAAACCTCTCTTCTTCTTCACAGACTAATGCAAGCATAACTGGACCAAAGAGGCAAGCAAAAAAGACATCTGCTATATCAACTAGACAGACAGAATTCAAGAAGAAAAAAGCTTAGGAAATGAAGCAAATTTGGTTACAAAAAGGAGAGCAACCACCAGCTTTACCACAACCATTCCCATCAAAGCAAGCAAACCATGCTAAAAGGAGCACCAAGAAATGAGGACAAACTCAATCCCCAGGTCTCCGAAAAATTTGGGTACCAAAGCAATCGATAAAGGCCGACCATAATAACGTACAAATTTGGGTGCCTAAGAAATTAGTTGTAGCTCAACAAGGTCAATTACACATGTGGGTACCCAAGGCACTCTTACAGGCACAAACACCACTGATCTGCCTCACAAACAAGGTCTCAACAAAGAAGCCAAGGAGTGAAAAAAGTAAAAACTGGGCACAGATACCAAAGGAAGATAAACTCACCTGTTTGGAAAAAATAAAAAGACAATCATCAAGAATATGGGTTTGGAAGCCAAAAGTACCATCAGCTTCCACAAAACCAAAGAGCCGACCACACTAGATATCAAATTTTGGAAACCATCCAATGATGAAGGGGCCAGCAGTGATCTCCATAGGGCCACATACCATTCTCAAATGGATCCCTATAAGGAGGATTACATCATTTCAAGATCCAATTGACACCTCCAAACAAAGATTGCATCAAGTATGCAAGTAACATCAGAAGCCTCGACGTGCAACAACCATATGCCTTTGGCATAATCTTGTCTTTTGCATCATTGAGGTCATGCATTTCCAAAGTATGCATCAATATAGGGCCACATTACACGGTTGTGCATAGACACAATTGAGAATCCCAGGCACATGAGATACACTTGACATATGTAAAATATTTTATTGATACTAAATCTTTCTTCTTGTTTTGTGACATTGTTCCAAAAAAAAAAAAGAGAAAGCACAGGATTGTGTGCTTAAAGCATCCCCGACATGAACCATCAACAAGGACATCCATCAACAATGGAAGATAAGTCGATGGTCAATTACCATGCTTCAGCACACCACGAAGAGATGAATATCGATGGACATTTGACCATGGTAAGAACTGCCTACTTTGACAACACGATAACCATGATAGAGTAGGAAACCTCTTCGTCAACATACCCTTGAGAACTTCACTCAAGACCAAAATTCTTGCACCATACTTCTTCCAATGCATTCCCCACATTACAAGGCCATGCACAAGGCACATATCTTGTTCAACCCATGCACTTACCCATCATTCGTTATGGGTTACAAGTACTTGGCATGAAAACGAGGAAAGCCATCTTTGGAAGAACCAGAGGACATCACGGTGACAACAACAAGAGCAAGGAAGCAATCCACCACGAGAGTGCTCATACCCAACATTGACAACCTCTTTTGAGTAGCTCACAAAGACACCATCAAGCAAGAATACAAGGAAAAAGTACATACAAAGGTAGCAGGGACAAAAGGCAGATCCAGACAACTGCTCAAGCTACAATTGGAAGATGGACCACTCTTGTGGCTACATGATGAACGCTATCTCTCCAAGTACCATGGAATAACCACTACAACAAGGGTCTGTCAGGGACGACAGACTTTAGAGGGGGGGGGAGTGTTGACAGTCAAGGTCACGCACAAGCATGGAAGCACATCAATGAAGTGGATACACAAAAAGAAGGAGCATGTAGAGAGCTCCAAGAAGCACATGTCAAAATTTTCATAAGAAATCCCTATAAAAATAGTGATTTTTATCACTAAAAACCATTGTAAATACCATTTTCTATTTTTACACCTCCATTTTGTTCAAGTCAAGGAGTCCTTGAGCTTGAGGAGTATTAGAAGTATCATCCTACCAATTTTCATAATTTTTAGACTTTGCTTGAGCCCCCAAATAAACCATAGAACCTAATTTTTAACTAGGCCGGACACTAGGTCTAGACAGGGTCAAAACTACTCAAAAAACTATAAAAAGGGCTGGAGAGCTCATCTTTGGGGGTTAGCTTGTTGTAGATTTCAGCTTTGTAAGAGAGTTCTTTTGCAATAGAAGAGCTTCCATTGTTCCACTCTTTGCTCTTACTTTGTGCACGTGTGTGTGTATGTGTGTGCATGCCTGTGTGCTTTCACTCACGCACTTGTGCCATCACTTGCTCATAGTCTTCATACTAGTCCTCACGTCTCCGTGGATTGACATTTATGAGGTGAAGCTCCTCACGTTGGTACTCACCATTGTGCTAGAGTGACACTAGAGGTGTTAATTGTGTTTTATGTATCCATTGACATTCTTCAATAGAGTGATTTTTGTACTTAACTAAATATGGATGATATTGAGTACCTGTGTGCATAGTAGTGATATCATGATCAATTATTTTCTCAAGAACCAAGATTTCAGATTGTTCTTCAATCAAAGGAGGGTCATCAAGAAGTGGAGTGAGTGGTAAAGTTCCTTTAAATGGTTTAAGTAAACTAATATGAAAAGAGTTATATATATTCCAATGAGATGGTATATCTAATCTAAATGAATTATCATTAATTTTTTGTATAATGCAAGACAGTCCATAATAGGGTGGTGCAAGTTTAATTTAAGGATGCTACAAAATATTTTTTAGATGTCTTTTAATGATACACAACCACACAAGATCATTTTCCTTGATTTCCTTAGCTAATCATTTTGTATTGATTTTACGTGTGTATCGCTCTTGACTTTTCCTAATGTGCTCGTGAATATCGTGAAGTATAGAAATGTGATCTTGAGCAATAGAATCAGCCATCAGAATGTCGGTTTAGGTGAGTGACATGGGAGTGGGAAGCTTTTTACCATAAATAATTTCAAAAGGTGCACGACGAGTAGTGGTGTGTGTGGTGTTATTGTAAGCAAATTGAAGCAATGGCAACTTTTCATCCCAGTTGGTGGGACTATCTAATGAATAGCAATGCAATAAATCAAGAATAGTACTATTTGTAGCCTCACTTTGTCCATTATTTTCAGGATCAAATGCAGAGCTAAAATCTATTTTAGAACCAAAATGTTGAAATAAGGCAACCCAAAAATGATTACAAAATCTAACATCACGATCAGATAACATTACTTTAGGAAATCCATGATGTGGGAAAATGCATTTAATAAATAATCTTGCAGCTTGAGGTGCAAACAAAGTTTCTCTACATGGAATGAAATACCCATATTTACTAAACCTATCAACTATTGTCCAAATCATATCATTATGTGATGAAGTGATGGGAAGACATGTGATAAAATCCATAGAAATTTGTTCTCATGGTTCGTTCAGAATGGGAAGTGGTATTAATAATCCAAATCGTTTATCATGATGACGTTTTACACGCTAACATGCAATGCATTGAGAAACATAATGTGTAATATCTTTTTCCATATATGGCCAAAAGAAGCAATCTTTGCAGGCAGAAATGATGCTCAACATTAGCATAAAGTGTGTTCTCTCGTAGTAAATCAAAAACTATTTTAAAATGCATCTCATGCTCACTATCATTCTTACTGTAAACAAGTATATCATCAAAAAATACAAGAATAAAAGCTTGGTAATCAAGAAAAATGTTGTTCATCATTCGTGAAAATGTAGCAGGTGCATTAGTAAGTCCAAAGGGCATTATCGTAAATTCATAATGGCCTGTTTGAGTTCTAAATGCAGTCTTAAAAATATCACTTTGTGTCATATGAATCTGATGGTATCCCAATTTTAGATCAATTTTACTAAAGACACGAGCTCCTCGTAATTTATCTAAAAGGTCATCTATTCGAGGAATAGGGTATCTATTCTTTATTGTGATCTTGTTAAGGGCTCTATAATCAATGCACATTCGACAAGTTTTATTCTTCCTCTCTACAAAGAGAACTGGGGCTCTAAATGGGGAAGAACTAGGCCTTATAAATCCTTTCTATAGTAGGTCTTTTACTTGGTTTTCTATTTCCTTTTGGTGTAGTGGACCATGTCTATAAGGTGCTTTATGAGGAGGAGAACTACCAGGGACTAAGTCTATGCTATGGTCAAAGGATCCTCAAGATGGTGGTAGTTTAGAGGGATACTCAAACATAAAACAATCCTTATAAGTAGTCATGAAAGGTTTATGTGCACCAGGGAGTGTATGAGTATAATCATTGATGACATTGACAAAAACAATTCATGAATTGAATCCTTTCCTAAATGCACGTTTTACTTGAGTATGACTAATCAATGGAAATGGCTGGAAATCATGGCATGCAGACAAAGTAATGGTTTGACCTTTAAATTCAAAGTTAAAGGTATGTGTATAGTATTCAATTTATGGGTTATAATGATGATGAAAAGGCATACCTAGTATAACATCGTAAGATTGCAAAAGTGCAATTAAAAATGTTCATGAATCAATGTATGGACCTATGCTAATCATAACATCTTGTACTTCTCGTGTTACATTATAACGATTACCTAGAAATGCAGCTTTTACTTTATACAAGGAAGGAAATGGTTGTAATTTAAGTTCTTGTACTAATAAATGTGAAATGAAGTCATGTGAACTAACATCATCATGTAGAATTTTAACGAGGTTGTTATTTATAGTACCCTGCATGTAAAGTAGAGAATGAAGAGAGATATCGTTACTCAAGATACTTAAGTCCTTCTCCAATGATTTCTCTGTCCAAAGAGGAGGAATTTTTTCATTATGGGCCTCCATGTTATGTAATTGAGTTGCAACTAGTTTCATGTTAAGAGGTTGTAATCGGCACTTTGTTTTTGTATGTCCAGGTTTACCACAATTCCAGCAGGCGATTCGTGGTCGCTTTTGTTCGGCATCCATCACTAAAATTTGTAGCGTAGGTGGTTTGGTAGGTGGAGAGATCAAGCAACATGTGCAGTTGAGTAATTGGATTGTGGTGGATGAGAAAAACTAGGATAAGATGGGGCATTAAAATTATGTTTCATGGGAAGATTTGGTTTAACAAAAAGTGGTCCTTGACTTGGTTGTTGTAGACAGAGTGACTTGGTTATGGACTGGAATTCCTTCTCTGCATCATAGGTGAAGGATATAGCCTCGTTGAGGGTTATAGGTCATAGGGTGTAATGCTTAGCTTGGATTCACACCTCCAAACCATCTTCGTATTTCCGCTGCAAGCTATCCTTTGGTACATCTTCAAGCATTCGAACCAATAGTAAATTTTGCGAGAACTGCTCAGTGTAGGTAGTAACCCTATCACCCTCCTTCCATGTAAGGGTTGTCCATGCATGTTGAAAATGTACATGGTATTGAGGAGGGAGAAAAAAATCCTTCACTTTATCTTGGAAAGCCTTCCACATTGTTGGACGCTCGGTTCTGTGTTGCAAGACATTCCACCAGAGTTGAGCTTTTCCTACTAGATAGTTAGTGGAAAATTTGACTTTTTCACTTTTAGCATATGTTTAATCAGTATAAAAATCATCAAACTGTAACAGCCATGAAAGGATTAAAAGGCCATCCTTATAGCCATCAAATCGTAAAAATTGGTAATTCTTAACGGCAATCCTGGAATGCACGCCATCCGATTGGGCAGAAATAGTAGCTTTGACCACCCTTGTAAGGTTGTCTTCATCAGTTTGCATCTTTTCGATTATTTTCGTCGCATTGTTGTATCTCATTATGAGCGCCTCGTAGTTCATGCCGCACAAGCTCAAGTTGTTGCTTGAGTGTTACCTCCGGTAGAGGTGACTCACTGAAATCCTCCATGTTGTTCATAGGATCCATGAGGATGTAGAGAACAAAACCCTCTTGCTAGATATGTAAAACAATTTTTGAGATTGTTTGAGTTAAAATGTAAAAGGAAGGGTAGTTCTTGGGAATTGAAAAAGTAAGAAAGAGATGAAAGTTGTGTTAAATATAAGAAAAAAGAAGTAGGGTGACAACACAAAGAGATAGTGTAGTGGTAAAACACTTCCCTTGTGTGGGTGAGGTTGTGGGTTCAAAACCTCCCATCTTGATGAATATAAAACTCCTTATTGCCACTTATAAATTAAAATTGGTTCGTGTGTAGCCAACGACTTCCAACGATTGCTAAGGGAGCCTTGGGTTCCAAAGTATGCCTTAGTCGACGCCTTGGAGTAAGCCGAAGGAGTAAACCTAGGTGTAAACATAGGTTTAGGTTCTGGAACTGAAACGAAAATGAAAACGGAAACAAAAACAAAAATCAGAATCGGAATCGGATCACGAACAGAGAACTGAGATCAATTCGCCAAAACAAATAGAAACAGATCCCTCTCTAGTGACGGGTGTAACGCTCTAATACCACTGTTATCAGGATCTTGCTCACACACACATAGAGGTTGCGAATGCAGAAAACACAAAAAAATAGAGATGCCAAGAGAGGAGACCGAACACAGTATTGGGTGCAATCTCCCTCTATGCACTTTGTTTCGACAGTCCACAGAGTGTATGTATTTATAAGATTTTTTTATTACGTCAAAAAGAGTGGTTACATGAGAGCGGCTTCGAAAAGCATGCCTGAAAGTAAAAGTTGGTGACTTTTGTAGAACGCCTTTGCTTTTAATATCATAAATCGCGGTCTACAATGACCTTTATTCTAACCACTACTTTTCTAACTATTTCTAACAATAGAACCTTCTACGCGGATTTATTTACAAACTAAATTATAAATCGGATTTATTGATGTCCATCCTTTCACACCTTTCACGCCCTCACCATCCTTCAGCTACTATAAAAAAACACCAAAACACATTAATACATTAATAAACTAACACTCCAACAATGCATTGTTCAACATTTTTGTATGTACTTAGCATCACAAAAACTTTGGGAATGTAGGACATTGTGGAGAAAGGATTATAAGTTGGACTCACAAAGTATGGAGCTTATTTCCAAAAGAAAAAAGATACGTAGATTGCTCATCTTTGAACTCCATGACATTATGAACTCCATGACATTAGAAACATAGCATTGTTCAATTATGGTTCACAGACACCAGACACTATGAGTATGAATATACATCTTTCCTTTAGTGCCCCCAAAAAATTACGATTCAAACCCTCCTTTTTGTTCAGGCCCTATAAAGAACTACTTTCTTTTCCTTCTTTCTTTTGCCTTTTCTTTTGTTCTCTTTTCATAAATTTTTTTACACTAAAAAAGCCTCTAATTGTATATATATGTATAAATTAGAAAAAACTTAAAACTAAAACGAAATGAAAACAACTCCATAACAAAATCTATGCATTCATTCAGCGGTTCTACATCTATGCACTTACTAATCTAGCTTCTCCATTGGAGAAATCGCCCAAACGAGTAGCTTCAGACCCTCTCTCACACTCTCAAAATGACATGAATTAGTCTTAAACGAATGGAATTAGTCATCGAGCATCTCATTGTGCTAACCTAGGGCCTCCTCACCGTCCTTAACAAGGATATCAAAGCATTCTCTCCTTTAAGAATGACGACAGCAACTATCGACCATATCTGATCTATGACCTTCAACTCAGCTGCATGCTTTTCCAATAAGAAGACAACATCTGAGAAAGCAGAAGCTTACGAGCATGAAGATCAATGGCGGAGAACTTCCAAAGAACACCGGATGCACATGGCACGGTTGATGGAGAGCCAAAACAAGAAACATGTTACATCAGGAGAATGACTTTTGCGCGCATGCACCCTTGAAGCATGATGACGCATGTCGAAAGCCTCTTCATCGACACCGTGTTGAATTGGTCATCACCTTTGCCGAGCAGAAAGGCAACATTGTGCGCATGACCAGACGTCAAGCTCGACAAGATGAAGGTGCGAGGTACAGGAGGATTACAGTGCAAGAGATGACGCAGGCAAAGGCAAATGATGGGAGTCGAAGAATGCAGAGTCCCACACAGTTGTGTGGAAGAAGGCAAGAACGAAAGTCGATCAAAGAGTGTTATCATTTCATATGGACAAGGAGACGCTTCCATCCCCCTTTTTGACGACTACTGTTCATGGCATATTTGACCTCAATCCTGCCAACAGTGCGATGCAGATCACGAGGGGTGTACCGTGTAGCGCATCCATCTTCCGCGCAGGAGCATATCAGAAGTACAATGGAACCTTTTCATGGACGTCCTACAAGGTGAGCTGTACATACATGAGAAGAGATCAAACAGACAGAATGCACAACACTGGCAGCATGATGCACCTATTAGGAAGATGACAAAATGTTTGAGGAGCATACATGAGGCAGCACCATCCATGCTTAGCTCAATGAAAAGATTCGCCATTGCACGTGCACTATGGCCCAGCTAAAGAAAAACAGGTATTCGTAATCGTAAGAATGCATGTGCGCACGGCGTCTCTTTTCGCTCACAGAGGCGGCATGCCTTCTCTCTTATGGAGACAGGAAAGTAAAAACAGACATTATTTGTACGGCCGACAGATGAACCTTCCATGGACGTTCCTAGAGCAAGCTCGCGCCCCATCAGAATGCAGACCACATCTCATCTGCGCTTGCCGTTCTGCATGTACTCTACGGCATTACTAATTTGATGAGATGAAGCATGTCAAGGACGTTGCAGAAATGAAGCTTTACTAGAGACAACAACTCACTTGCATTCAGTTGTGGTGGGCGTACATACTGTATAGTTCTACCCTGGTGCATTGATCAGGCACTAAAAAGTTAATCATGGAGTTAAATGAAGTTAATCACTGAGAACTATGCGCTTGATACGTTCAAGATTTCCATTAAGAATAAGATTCTCAAATTCATTGCAGATTGATTACAAAAATATGAAAGACCTCGTGACCAAATTCCTCAGCGAATTATGTCAGAGGCCTTGAATTTTCGCAGGAGGAAGATGTCTGCCGTGGCCTCTCAATGAGAGGGACAGAACAGAAAGGAAGGCGTTTTTTTGTGTGCAGGCGACATCACATCATGCTTGTTCAACAGGAATGTGCTTCACTGGATGCGCAGAAAACATACTTTGTGTGTGTAATCTGTCAAAAGATATGCACCCATCTGCACATGATGGCACAGTTCACCCATCGTACTGAAGAACAGAATCAATCTCCATGAGAAAGGCATTGGAGCAGAGCAATTTGCGACAAGAAGCTGTCTCATTCCTCTTACAAAATTATGATGTTGTGCGCCTGATTGGCATAACAATCATCTTCTGCCTTCCATCCCTCCAAGACTGTACAAAGCTTCATCCATAACACACGCGATCGTTCCATGGCAGTGGGAAATGGCGTGCATTAAACTGCTGATGCATTACACTAGAACGGAACTACATCGGTACGGCCATATTCCGGCATTATGCGATGATCACACACAGATCGGAGGAGCTTGAGCAAATTCATCGCCTTCGTCTTAGCTCTGCATGTGCAATCACTCTGGATCAGCAGCAGCAGCTCTTTGATGATGCCTGCTTGGACTGCCTCCTTCTGAGCCTTCTCAGAGAAGTTGCATATGGCAAGAAGTGAGCCCGCTGCATACTCTGTTGCGCGATCTGACACTTTGAGGATGACCTTCACCAGGGCCGATACCGACAAAGGATGATTCGCTACCGCTTTGCAGCCCCCCTCAGTCGTGCAAAGAAGCTCGATTGCGCCTAGAGCACGTTCCGTGTCGCTCCTTTCAGTGCGCGATAGTTTCTCTATCAGAGCCGCAGGTGCGTCTGCCTCCACCGCCTTCTCCTTTCCCTGCCTCCGCAGACACAGAGAAAAGATGGCTTTTACGCTCACCTTCACCGCTCGTGAAGTGTTGAAATCTCTCAACAGCCTGACGAGGCCATCCATGATTCCGTCCGTGGTGGCCAGTACGACCCTCAACTCATGGAGATCCTTGGAGTCGCTCAGCATCTCGATCAGTGCACCGGCATTAACACGGGTCTCATTACTCCCATGACGAAGCACCGTCGATAAGAAGATCAACTTCTTCGGTTGCATCGCACTCAGCCTCTCTACATCGTTGAGCCGCAAGACAACCAGAGTCGCCATGGCCTCTTCCGCCGCTTCACTGCAAACAGGGGATACGTCTTTCTTACAAGCGTCGACATCCCCCGCACCAGAATCCACGTCTTTGCTCTCATCGCTGCCATCGAGTGTGCTCACATCCTGAAAGACAACGCTTAGCAAAATAGGGACAACACCTGCCTCCACCATGAGTGCCCGATTCTTCTCCCCTTCCTTGGCCAAGTTTCTGAGAGCACGCAAGGCACGGACTTGACTGTGTTCGTTCTCGTTGCCGGAGACCACAGCCTCTGACATGAGGAGACGAATTGTGGAAGGATCCGCGGGCTGCTTGGGCGTGGGGATGCGCTCAATGCCGCGAGCCTTGTTGGCGACACACCATTCCTGGATGAGACGGCGCAAAGTGTGGTTGGGGATGAGGGTGAAATCGTCGAGCCGCTGCATCGTCACGGGGCAGGTCACGTTGCCGCTACCCACCCACTTCTCAATGCTGGAACGGTCGTAGGTCTGGCCGGTGCTCAGGATCACAGGATCCCTCATCAGCTCCAGCGAGATAGGGCATCTGAAGTGCAGGGGAATCTGCACGTTGAGATCGAGAGGGGCGAGGGGCCGGACTGTGGGCATGGAGTCGTCTGACAGAGAGAGAGAGAGAGAGAGAGAGAGAGAGAGAGAGAGAGAGAGAGAGAGAGAGGGAAACCCAACAAAGAGATGGACTTGTTTATGTTCTTGCTACGTGCTGTACTGTGAGAGCGCGAGGGGAAGTGAAGCTTTAGAAAAGAGGAAGAAGAAGAAATGTGAAGCAGGCTGTCATGAGGAGAAAGAAAACCTGTTGAAGGGACGCTGCAGCTGCAGAGGCGGCTTAAAAGGCAGTGGAAGTATATGTAGACTGTAGCGTGTACACAGTACGAGCTCGGAGTAGCCGTCTGTGTGAGGGCTATGGAGGTTGGTCGTAGACGGTGGACCCAAAGGACGATGCACGCACAAACTACGGTTGAACGACTCGTGAGTCGTGACTCGTGGGCGATCCGATTGCTGAAAGTTTGAACAAACTTTGCCCAATGTTGGTCAAGCGTCTCTTTTGACTGACAGTTCATCCAGCACGAACCCACACGCGCGCCGTGGGCCGCGGGCCGCGACGCTACAATGAAAAAGACTCTCTATCAGCCTGACTCGAGATGGCCCCGCGGTCCACCGCCCCGGCAGACTTTTTGCCACCTGGCGCAGTTCATTCGATGAGCTGACTGCCGTAGTTGTTATCGCATTCTGTTTCAGTCCCGGAGCCGGTGAGCCCGTAAGTCTAATTGGCCGGCACTCACCGGCCCGGCAAACTTCTTGCCACCTGGCGCATTTTTATTCGATGAGCTCCCTGCTGTAGTTGGCATCGCATATCGCCTTCAAGTCCCGACATACGTTTGTAGGCCCGTCACAACTCACGACTTTGTGCGCACGCTCGGGAGATGGTTACAATTTTTTTGAATATCGCAGAGTCCCACTGACTTTAGTGCTTGTTAAGGGAGGCATCACACGATAGTTAGACTGTACACCTTATTTGTTTGAACATGCTTCTAGAAGGCTCTATAGGTTTTTTTTTTTCAATGGAGGTTCAGCCAAGGCGTACTCCCCCGGGCTTTAACTTTGAAATTGCAACTGTACAAGGAAGGGCATAGTACCCATGGGACCCCCCTTATCCCACAAGAAGAGGGGTTTACAAGACTGGTTTGAACAGCGGTCACAACTACCGCAGGGTTAGTCGAACGATGGCACATCAGCCATATGCTGCATCATTCCAGGTTATACATGTCCCTTACATGTGGCCAGCAGGGATTGAACCCTTGCCCCCACCTCAAGAGGCGAGAGGCCCAACCAACTGCCTTAACAGCCTGGGACTAAGGCTCTAGAGCTTGATAAGAATGAGTTCATACAACCATTAAGACTTGTCAGACTATTCCACTCACGAGGCTCTAGGGTTTAATTAGGTAGATTTTACACAATAGCAAAAGAAAATATCCTTGTTCACGTCTTGTTGTTTTAGTGGTTGACTCTTTGGTCTCTTGAGGTAGAGGTTCAGAGGTTGATCCCCGTGATGGACATGTAATGGCTTTGGTCAGTTTAAATCCTATTGAAACCAGTTGTAATCTTGTGGGATACGGGGGGTCCTATGCCCATTCACATGTACATTTGTTCTTTCAAAGTTAAAGCTCGACGAAGTAGGCGCTTGCCAAACCTCCATTGTTAAAAAAAAGGGAAATATCCACCCTGAAGATATTCCAATTTCCTCCTCCTAACAAGGGTTTCTCCTATGAGATTATCAGCTTGTTGAGTCAGCTTATCCTCTTCATGAAAACAAATGTGTGAGAAAAGGCAAGAGAATAAGAGGTGAACAAGACCCTCCTTGTCAAATTCACATATTTGGCACAATTTGACTTCCCAATCCATGCCCTTTTCATTTGTCCACATTCCATTACGAGAAATAGACCATTGGCAAAGCCATATGGACCTCGTTCTTCCACACTTCCCTAGACATATGGGCCTAGGTCTCCAACATCTTCACCAGGCAAAATGTAAGGTTTTGAATAAGAGGAAGGAGAAGTCTATAGTTGTCCAAAGTGCACTCAAGGCACATGTGCTCCACAAGCAATTGATAAAATCCACATGTCAATGTCTATGGCACTCTTATTCTATGGTTGCCTTGAGATTTCTTTGTGACTCCCCATTACAAATTGAAGACTTTTTCATGTCAATTATTCCATGGGACATGGCCCCTTCCACAACATGTTGATGAATGGCCCTAAAGCCTAAAAGGTCAAGCTGCCTACCTAATTTCTATCTTTTACAAAATAAAAGATATACTAGTCTCATTGTTCCACATCACTTTGACTCTTACACTACTTTTTACCTACCCCTCCCTTAATTAGCACATGAAAAACTACATGTAGCATATGATCATTACAAGCTACCTATCACACATTTTTCTTGACCAGGAAGTTGAACTTTATAGCTAGCTACCACACTTTTTTTCTTGACCAGCAAGTTGAACTTTATTAAAGTAAGAAGACCACATGGTATCATTACTAGAGCAAGGTGGACCGGTCACTCAAAGAAGGAACTCACCAGCTTGTAAATAACTCAAGTCATATGTTGTTCATCACAATGATGTGAATGCTCTTTATTCATGCTACAAGGTACCATCACTTAGGAAATAACTCAAGCCGTATGTTGTTCCTCGCAAAAATGTGAATAGCTCTCTATGACGTGTTATTAGACACTTTCAAAGAAGGAGGGTTCTCTCTTCATTTTGCCCCTTTTTCTCCATGACTCTAGTCACACGTTCTTTTTTTTAAGAGGAAGTTCGGCTGAAACCTAATCTTTCTATACTTAAATTGATTGAAAGAATCATTGTACAAGTGATTGGCCATATTGCTCATGGGACCCCGCCTATCCCACAAAGCAAGGGTTAGACTGCCCAAAAGCGACAGTACTAGAAAAAATTGCCCGAAGGTAATTGGTTTCAACTCGTTACATTAACCTTAGACTCACATCTATCCTACCATAGGGAGAGTGTTGAGAGCAGTATGGGCACCCAAGGACTGACTAGACAAGGAAGCCAGGGAACCCAAGGATTGACGAGACAAGGAAGCCAACGGAGAGAGTCAGAACAAGGTGAAGGAGTAAGTAGACAAAGCAGTCGACGCAAATCTGGCAGATAGGCCCTTCAATTTTTCCAATCTACATCTTTTAACAGTGATTCTTATCACTAACAATCATTGTAAATACCAGTTCATATTTTTGTAGCTCCATTTTGTGCAAGCCAAGGAGTCCTTGAGCTTGAGGAGCCTTAGAAGTACCTACATATCAATTTTCGTATTTTTTAGACTCCGTTTGAGCCCTCAAATTGGCCCTGGAACCTAATTTTTAACTAGGCCGGACACTAGGTCTGGACAGGGCCAAAAGCTAGTCAAAAACTATAAAAAGAGCTAGAGAGCTCATTTTTGAGGTTAGATTGTAATTGAAACGAATTTGTAAAGAGCATTTTGAAAGTAATCTAAAAGCTCCATTGATTCTCACTCTTTGTCTTACTGTGTGTGCGCGTGTGTGTGTATGTGTGTGCATGCTAGTGTGCTTCTCACTCACGCACTTGTGCCGCCACTTGCTCGAGGTCTTCATACCATCCTCACGTCTTCCCGGATTGACATTAAAGGAGGTGCTACTCATCACTGAGCTACACCAAATTTTGGCGCCGTTGCCGGGGATCGAGCTTTGAGGACGAGCGTGTGATGGTAAGACGTAGAGTTGACGCGTTGGAGTTGTAGGTATTTTCTTCACTCTCATAGATTTTCTTTTACTCTCTTCACCATCTTCATCACCATCATCATCATCACCATCTCCCACGTCCATCTCCATCATCGCGAAAATTTCAGTTTTTTGACTATATCCCCACCTCCACCTCATTTCCCTCATTTCACTTGTGAGAGAGAGCGAGAGAGCGAAATTGCATGTGCCGTTTTTGCATGTTTCTTGAGCTATCTTGCAGGTACAGGTCACATCACCATCTCCAGCCTTCCGCGCAGGTACGGAACTCGACGAAACTGTCTCGCAGTCGCCGCCTTCTGTCCATCGCGATTGACAGAAATTTTCACTTGTTGGTAAATCTGAGTGCACCACAGTGGACTAGAGACTCTGCACACCACATTCCCACTAAAATTTCTGAAAATCTTGCAAAATTTCAGTCCATCGCGATTGACAGCCCTGTCCATCGCGATTGACAGCTCTGTCCATCGCGATTGACTGAAGTCTCTGTCCATCGCGACCGACTGCCTGTCCATCGCGATTGACTCAACCCCTGTCCATCGCGATTGACAGCTCTGTCCATCGCGATTGACTGCCAGTCCATCGCGACCGACTGAACCCTCTGTCCATCGCGATTGACTGAAGTCTCTGTCCATCGCAACCGACTGCCTGTCCATCGCGATTGACTCAACCCCTGTCCATCGCGATTGACTGAAGTCTCTGTCCATCGCGACCGACTCCCTGTCCATCGCGATTGACTCAACTCCCTGTCCATCGCGATTGACTGAAGTCTCTGTCCATCGCGATTGACTGAGTGTCCATCGCGATTGACAGCCCTATCCATCGCGATTGACAGCCAATTTTAGCCAAAATTTTTAAGGTTTGTTAATTGAAAAATTGGGCTAAATTTTGGTCACAAATATTATGCTCTTGAGCACATGGGGAAGTCTTAGGAAAACAACTTGGGGAAAACCTGTTGCACAGTGATCCTGTTTGAACCCTGTCGTAACCCTAGAACCCTGAACGGTCACAACTTTTTCATACGAGATCCATTTTTTGAGCTCTAGGGCTTGTTGGAAAGCCCGTAGCATATACTACACGCCCTCAACTGTTTTTTATAAAGATAATACATTGATTTTTAGGTAGGGTATTTTGAAGTTGACCATACCCAGGGGGATCAAAGTCAGGGGTCCTTAGGATTGTTTTCTTGAAAATCACTAGGCAAGTTTGTGTTTGTGCTACATGAATGAAAATAATTGGTTCTGTCTTTGGAATGTAAATTTCAAGGCTAACTTTGAAACTCTTACAGAGCATCGAGAGGCGTTCTAAGCAAGTGTAAGTGCGAGCTTGGGAACACATTTCCTGAGCACTCAAGGGCAACCGAGCAAGAAACAAAAGGTTGGACACTTTTAACCCCCTCTGTCAATTCATAGCTTAGGCTAAGAACGACGAGAAGTAGGAGTAAGTCAGAGCGACGATAGGCAGTTATCAAGTTGAAGACTACCTAAAAACTCAAGTTCAAGTTAAAAATTTAATCTCTGTACTGCCGATAACATAAAGGAAAAGAACCTAACGTGGAACGATCAATTGCAAGTGCGAAACAACATTCAAACATTCCTGACGACGTGATATCAGACAAGAACTCAAACGTGATAAAATAACTAGAAAGAATCAAGTGACTGGTACCAATTAATCGGCAACGAGGTTGTACTCTGAAAAAAATTGGGCTAATCAGTTAGGCATATGAACCTTAGATCAGGACGACACCTAGCACGAGAGAGACAAAGCCTTAGGTCTTCAGAGGCTAGTGTCAATCACACTGCAAGGTCTTGGGCCCAGCAGTTGAGCCACCGCTCAAACTACCCTAGCTCTGAGACCAGTGAGTCAGAAATGTCCCAAGGCATGGACAGACCTACGGGAAGTTCAGGAGTGCCTTACCTATACAGGGTAGAAGGCCCTTACAAAACGCAGCTGGAGTACCTTAGGACCAACCGATTAGGTGCTAGCATCTATGAGGATGGCTTAGGAAGATCTGTGGTCCAGATTAAAAACCCCGATCAATCCATTGGACTAGAGCACCCAGCTGTCAAGTTTGAAAATGGTGCATACCTGGACAAAGAAGGAACTATATATGTAGTCACTAGTCACCCTGAGAGGACCGATGACTTTGGGAATGTAATCTCAGAAGCGGACTTAGGTGACCTGGAGCAAGGGAACATGGGTGCGGAACCTAGAACCCCTCGAGGTAAATCAGTTCTCACTAGGATTATCACGCCTGAATGGGTCCCCCAAGACAACAAGAGCATAGAATTGCTCCTCAATCGAGAAACTGATGAAGCCTTTTGGAGGTATAAGTCTAATCAGCCGACAGACATAGGAAATATCATGATCTATGAGTTTAAGGATCCGGATAGCCCAGGCAGAGTGACCTATTTAGATCAGGCTTCAGAACGGATCTTCGTGGTGACAGAAAATGATAGGCATGCCTACACTTGGAAGGGTGAATTCATTTTCCCCCAACCAAGATCAAATGTATCCTATGGTCACCCTGGGGCTGGAACTTCTCAAGCTCATGGTATGCAAAGAGACAGAAGTAGAGATAGACCAGAAGTAAGTTTTGCCAGCCCAGTGGGCAGAGAAAGAACGAGGACAGAGACGAATAGGGTAGAACCTGAGATATTTAGAGCTCACAGGAATCAAAGAAATGTGGATGGATTCCCGTTGCCGAGGCCTAGAGAGCACGCAAGAACCCTGAGACCGACTCAGCTAGTTAAGTCCATGAAGAATTACTTTGATGGCACAGGAGATCCCTATGATCATGTGGCAGAGTTCAAGCAAGTCTTGAGAGCTGAACAAGTGGAGGATCTGTTCACGCAGTACAATGCCTTCGGTCTAACCCTTAGGAACACAGCACTTACGTGGTTTCAGCCATTAGATGAACGCCAGTTCAGGAGCATAGATCAACTCCTAGAGGCATTCATTATAGAGTTCTCTAAGAGCGGCATAAGACACAACACCTCCTCACTGATTCACAGCTTCAAGCAAACCCCTCAAGAGACTGTGAGACTTGCAGGAAGAAGATTTAGACAATATCTTGAAAGGTGCCCTATTTCGGAGCTACCCACATCTGCTAAACAAGTAGCCTTATTTCTTGACGGATTGCTGAGCCCAAAATTGAGATCCTATGTGTATCTGAAAGACCCTAGGACTATAGAAGAATGTGTACGTATGTGCATTGACATTGAAGATAACCTAGGAGAAGAGCTAGAGTTGTCCAAAATTTACAAAGATTCAGATAGTGCATCTAGTCAATCTTCCACACAAGCCACATCAATTGAAGAACTTGCCGAAAAAGTAGCTCAGAAACTAGGTGTAACTAGCAAACAAATCCCAAGGTTTGCCCCTGTGAAAAGGTGCTATACATGCGGTGGTGACCATATGGCGAACGTCTGCCCTATTATGGCTCAACCCCAAGTAAACCCTAGTAGCCAGTACTACACCATAGAACGGAGATACACCAATCACACCGCACAAGATTGCCTATACAACAAGCAGGCAGTTAGGCAACCCTATCCGCAGCCCTACCTACCAGGCCGATACCAGAACCAAAATCCACCACCACAATATGCTAGACCCCAACAAACCTATCAGCAACCATATCAGGCCCAATAGAGACCCCAACCGGTGCTAGCTCAACAGCCTCCAAACCCCGCTAACGTGATTCCAGTAAAGTATGCAGTGGCAGAAGAAAACCTGAATAGGGCCATAGTACCAGTAACCCCATTGATCTCAGAAAGTGACCCGAGTGACCATAGCTTTGATTCTACGCATGTCGATAGTCCCCAGGCTTACTACATGCAGTCTCCAGAACATGGTGAATCCTACTATAGTGAAGAACCAAGTGAACCTAGTTGGGAGTCGGATTACACGAATGTCATGTATGCAAACCCCAACCCTAGGCCTCAACCTAGGCAGGTACGACCACCCCTTCCTAGAGGACCATGCTACCGATGTCAGGGGGATCACTTCGTTCGTGATTGTCCCTTACCTCCACCTACACAAAATCAGTCCGTGACGATCCAAGGCTTTTGCCAAGATTGTGGAAAAGAACACCTCTTACGAGATTGCCCTAAGAATCCTAACAATATGCCAAAAATCACTCCAATCAACGTTATTGGGTTAGTGGTAGATTCCACAGGAAGTGTCACTTCCACTGCTCCCATACAGGTAGTCACTCGTGCTCAAGCCTTGCAGCAGAATCAAGGGGTAAACCAGGAAAAGAACTCAGAGGCGAGTGAAACCGAGAGCGTAACAAAGAAAAGAACTAGAGCATGGAAAGATAGTCGAGAAAGAATGAAAAGACAATGGGCAAAAAAGATAAACGAACTTGAAGAAAGCATAAGAGAAACCAAAGCGAGGATAACTGAACTCACAGCTCCAACTCCCTCTCACATTACTCCGCCTCCACCATTCCCACCTCCATCCGTACCACCACCTTCCCCACTGCCTCATCAAATCCCACCACCCCCTAGAGTAGGATCAGTCCTAGCTGACCCCACTCCCGAGGACCTTAATATGATGCTTAAAGCATATCAGGCCAGAATCCAAGAAGGGCCAACCATCACCGATCATGAAAAGTGCTACCCTAGAGCCGAGCTAGAGCTTGAACGAACTAAGATTTGTGCCAAAATGGTGGAATTGGCTCAGACCATGTTTGAGGCCAGCCGCCTATTTAACATTTCTAGTTCAGCTAAGACGCAGTTACACTTTGATGGACTGCTGGAAAGAATAGAGAAGTTAATTGCACAATCAGAGAAGGAACCTGCCCCTCAAAGAAAGGAAAGGGCAAGAGAACGGATAAGCCAGCCTCTTCAGGAAGCCCATGGGCCTCCTCAAGATGCTTATCTTCCCCCCCAAAAGTCACATGAGCCTCCCCCGAAAGCTTATGTACCTCCACAGGTGACCCACATTCCTTCTCAGAGAGCATATGAGCCTGTTCGGAAAAGTAATAGAATAAGTAATCCTCCCCAAGAAGCTTGTGCTCCAGCCATCTATGGGAACAAGGAGAGAGCCAACGATAGAATAAGCCCTCCTTCCCAGGTTGCTTATGTGCCAAATTCTACGGAGCCAGACACTTCTTCTTCTATGAATCGGTTTGCACCAGACTTCCTACGAGAGATTCAAGAAGATAAATGGGATAACGAAAGTGAGGTCGCCCCTCCTTTTGAACTTGTGGACGATGCACACGACCAATTCCCACAAGACATCCCATCCATTTACGGGGAACATGAGAGTACTCAGTCTCACGAGAGATTGGACTTTGAGTCTAATTCCATACAAGAGCTACCTCACTTCACAGGCCCATGGGAAGCAAAGTCCACATGTATGAGAGCACCCACAGTCATGGTAAGGAACGACGACTCAGGCATACCAAGGAACACGGAGGTAGTAACAAACACCAAGGTGCAACGCAATCTCACTTTGGAAGAACTGACTGAGGATAGACCAAACATGCGAAAATATGTAGACAGTCAGGTAGCTGAAGTTGCAAAACCTCGTTCCAAGGTAGGATCCCATAGGACAGTGCCAGAAATTCCCTTGGATAAGATAGGAGACATGTGCGAAGGTGAAGAAGGGAACACCTATCTTCCCATTACCTACCAGGACTACACCACAAAGGCAATTTTGGACTCAGGTGCAGGAGTTGCAATTGCCACTACCTCCTTATGGAAGCGTTGGGGCAAGCCAGCACTCAGGCCAACGAGAATGAAATTGCAAATGGCAGATGGTCACATAGAGAGACCCCTAGGATTGCTAGAAGGAATAACTCTCACCACTTGTGGTGTCGAGTTTGAGCATAGTTTTGCTATATGTGACTTCAGCAAAAATCATGCCTATGAGATGATTTTGGGAAGACCATTTATGCGACAGTTGCAAGTGGTACAGGATTGGGGAACCAACTCCTTGTATCTGCAACACTTGGGTGTTACAACCAAAGTCAATCTCAAGGATTTTTCTCACAGAGACGTCCCTCCTATCCAATGGAATCCCATCCATAGAGCCAAAGATGACACAGAATCGGTGCATTCCATAGGATCTGGATCCTCATGGATGCATGAAGATACTCACTTATGGATGTGCAAGGTAGCAGTTGAAGAAGAGAAGAGAGAGAAAGCCAGAGAGGTAGGTGCGAAAGAAACCCATAGATCAATCCAAGACCCAGCCTATGCACCTGTAGTTTTTCCAGACGAAGAATTTGAACCTCACGGTTGGGCAGAAATCTTAGCAACAATGGACGTAGCCATCAACGAAGAACAATGGACACCTCACTGTGATGAGGATGGTTATGATATTTCAGTCTTCTCCATAGAGCCAATCATGGGAGAGGCAGTTCTAGAAGAATGCGAACCTAGCCCTGATGCATTTGAGGATGCAAGTGACTCCGATCTAGAGTCAATCATTATGGACCCACCATTTGCATCAGATGAAGAATACTTCCATGAAGTAGAATTTCAACCCCAGAGGCATGGAGAGGTTACAACTAATGTAAGATTAACAACACATGTGACCCCGAAGGAAGAAGGAAAGAAACGAAAAAAGAGAGAAGCCTCACCAGAAGAGGAAGAATCTTTGTTTGAGGTCCCCGAAAATTTTAAGAAGTATGAGATAGATGACAGGAGAGTCATGATAAGAATGCCTAAACGAGAGGCACAATCAGGAGAGGCCTATGATAACAAAGAAACCACCAAGAAAATAGTAGTGGCCATAGAAGAAGGAGAGGAGAGATGCACGTATATAGGCCACGACCTGACAGAAGAAGAAGAATACGAATTGATTACCTTGCTAAGAGAATACAGAGATGTATTCGCTTGGAGTTACAAGGATTTGAAAGGTGTTGACCCTGACATATGCTCACACACCATCCCCATGACCTCAGATGCCAAACCCTCTAAGCAAAAGCCTTATACATATAACGATAACTATGCTGCTAAGATCAAGGAAGAGATAGATAGACTGGTCGAAGCCGGATTTATCTATGAAATTGAGCACACTGAATGGGTATCCCCCATCGTAGTGGTGCCCAAGAAGAATGGTAAGCTGCGTGTGTGCATTAACTTGAAGAAGGTTAATGCAGCCACAATCCGAGATAACTATCCGCTTCCCATCACAGAACATCTCTTAGAAAGAGTGGCAGGCAAGGAAGTGTACAGTTTCATTGATGGATTCTCGGGCTACAATCAAGTAGCCATAGCTCCAGAGGATCAGCACAAGACAGCCTTTGCCACAGAATGGGGCATTTTTGCTTTTAGAGTAATGCCATTTGGGCTTACCAATGCACCAGCTACCTTCCAGAGGCTGATGTGCCATGTGTTTAAGGAATTCCTGAGGAAGAGTTTAGAAGTCTATGTTGATGATCTTTGTGCTCATTCCAACATTAGACAAACCCATATTCCTGAACTCAAACAAATCTTTGACAAATGTAGAGAGTACCAAGTCTGCCTGAACCCAGAAAAGTGCGTTTTTATGGTTAGGCAAGGTAAGATTCTAGGACACATAGTGTCAAAGAATGGCATATCTACTGACGAGGAGAAAGTGAGAGCCATAGCAGAGCTACCTAGGCCAAAGAATGTCAAGGAAGTACAAGCTTTCATGGGGCATTGTGGCTATTATCGACGATTTATACACATGTATGCTGTCATTGCAAAGCCCATGTACGGACTTCTGACAAACTTTGAGTGGACGGATGAATGTGAGAATTCCTTCCAAGAGCTTAAACGAAGATTATGTTCAGCACCAATCTTGACCACACCAGATTGGAATAAGCCATTCCATGTTCATGTGGATGCATCCAATTATGCGATTGGATGTGTGCTTGCACAACCTACTGGTGAAGGTAATATGGATCTTCCAATTGCCTATGCCAGTAGACAATTGAATGCGGCTGAACGGAATTACACCACTACAGAGCGCGAAGGATTAGGCATGGTATATGCAGTTAAAAAATTTAGACACTATTTGCTTGCAAATAAGTTTAAATTTTTTACTGATCATCAGGCGTTGTTATATCTTGTAAACAAGCCATGCAATACAGGAAGATTAGTGAGATGGTTTCTCTTGCTAATGGAATACGATTTTGAGGTTGTGGTAAGGAAAGGTAGGACTCATTTGAGAGCCGATCATCTCTCTAGGCTCACATTGGGAGAAGCCCCACAAGGAGTGTCAGATGACCTTCCGGATGCTTACTTGTTTAATTTGGAAGTGGTGCCGCAGTGGGCCAAGCCAATAGTACCAGTATTGACATACGGGCCCAATCATCCAGTGGTGAACACACAGAATAGAGAAATAGTAAAAGCCCAAAAATATCACATCATGGCAGGAAGCATGTACAAGCACACAGATCAAGGGATCTTGGCTTGTTGCGTAGAAGAGGATGAGTACGCTAAATGGTTGCAACTAGCACATGTAGGTGCACTAGAGCAACACCATTCAAAGCAACGAACGTTGCAGACTCTAAAGAGATTCGGAGTGCATTGGCCAACTATGGAAGCGGACGTCCAAAAGTTGTGCAAGGAATGCCCAATCTGTTGCAATAAACCACCTGTGGAACATGCCACTCTCTATCAAGTATCCATTGCGCCAGATTGGAGTGAACCCCTAGTATCATTCTTGAGGACAAACACATTCCCTCCAGACATGACTCTAGCTAGAAAAAGGAGTTTGGAACAAGAAGCCCAGGATTATTCACTTGTTGGTGATAATCTATACAAACGCGGTAAGGATGGTTACCTGAGACTGTGTGTCCATGAGAGTGAATATCTTAAGATCTTGGAAACTGCTCACCAAGGTGTAGCAGGAGGACACTTTGGACCAGATCGGGTGATCAAGGCAATATTGTTTGCAGGCTTCTGGTGGCCTACCCTTCACATGGATGCACATACCTATGTGAAACGGTGTGATGTCTGTCAAAGGACTCAGTATCCTATACGCAAAGATGAGATGCCACTGAAACCTATGATGAGTGGACGTGCATTCTCTAAGTGGGGAATAGACTTCGTAGGTCCTATTAATCCCCCAGCTAAGGGTTCTCATGCGGAATACATCATTGTGGCAACAGATTATCTCACCAAGTGGGTAGAGGTAAAGGCTACGACAAAGAACGATGCTCAAACAACTGCCAAATTCTTGTTTGAGAATGTATTCACGAGGTATGGGCTACCTATAGAGCTTGTAAGTGATAGAGGCACTCATTTCTTGAATGAAGTAATTGAAAATCTACTCCAAGAATTCTTGGTAATACACAAGAAGTCTGCCCCTTATCACCCTCAAGCTAATGGACAAGCTGAGAGCACTAATAAGATTTTATGCAATGTACTGACGAAATTGGTGAACACTAAACGCTCTGATTGGGACAAACAGCTACACCACGCTGTTTGGGCATACCGAGTGGCCTACAAAACGGTACTCCAAGCCACTCCCTTTCAGATGGTATTTGGCCAAAATGCTGTGCTACCCTTGGACTTCCTGATCCCTACATTGAGAGTAGCACAAGAGCACAAATGGACAGGTCATGAGCTCTCCTCTAGAATTTTTGACCTTGAACGATTAGGAGAAACAAGACTGCGAGCTGCTGCAGGCATATATGCTGCCAAGAAGAGACAGAAGGCATACTTTGATGCCCACGTAAAGGATAAGGGCTTGAAAGCAGGAGATCTAGTCTTAGTCTATACACTAAAACAACACGCGAGGAAGCTAGAAAAGAGAGGCTATGGACCTATGATCATCAATAGGATCTCCACGAGTGGAGCAGTACAATTAGCCACGTTAGAGGGTGATGTTCTCCCTAATTATATTAGCGGATGCAGAGTCAAGTTGTATCAGGAACCCCTCACGGAGGAAATGCTCAGCCGACTCAACACTGCTAAGAAACGCAAAGAGGAAGAGAAGCGAATTAGAGAAGAAGCTCAAGCAGAAGCTTTAGAACGCATCAGAAGGATGAAATTACGAAGGCAAGGTAGAGAGCAGCCTAGGACAGATGACTATGCAGACCAAGGATATCATATGGCAATGTGTGAAGTTGCAGGAACCAGCTCACCTAGGATAACTGATCGACGTCCTTTCGTAACCCTAGAAATAGGACAAGAAAAGAGTGCAAGGACTGTAAAAGCCTTGATTGACTCAGGTGCCGCCACTAGTGCTGTTAGAGTGTCTTACTGTCAAGAGTTACAGTTAACTGTCAATCCTGTGGAAGCATATCTCATAGGATTGGGAGGCGTGGAAACCCCTTGCATGGGCGAGGTGGAACTTCCCCTCTACATTCATGATGAGGCAATGACAGTTAAAGCACTAGTGTGTCAAGATGAGGATCTCACTGAACCTCTTGTCTTGGGTCAAGACTGGATCTATGACCAAGCAGTCAACTTAAACCTAAGAAGTGGACTTCTTCACATATGGGTCAATCATAGTCGAATTACAATAGAGTTGGATAAAGGAACACTCAAGGAACTAGGAAAGGCACAGACTCCTGGTCCCTCCAGGGGTACACATGAAGATGACCATGCTGTTCTTGTTCAAAACCCTGTGTTGCAGAGGAATGATATTTGCAAAAAAGGAGTCAGGGATGCAACGGAACTCCCTTCTTTTCCAAAGGCCAAAAGGAGGCAACAACCAAAGGTGGAGCAAAGGCAAAAGAAGCAGAGTACTACCTATGCCGGACATCAAAAGAACCTGCGCAGCAGAATGTCCCAACAAGTGAACCAAGTGTGGGTGCGAAAAGGCGAACACCCGGTTGCAACCACGCCAACCGCACGGACAAAGCCTCTTATTAGTAACCAACAACACGTCACTAATAAGAAGTCTTTCGGAAATTCTGCTGCTAACGTGAAATCTATTTGGGTGCCCAAAAGGTCGATGAAGGCTAGCCCACAATCAAGACAAATTTGGGTGCCTAAGGCTTGTTGGCGGGCTCAGATAGCTATACCAAGAACACACCCTACACGGCATGATCCATTCACTCGCACAGCCTACATCCACTCATTTTCAACACCAAGGCACATGAACACGAACAGAATCAGTTGTAAATGGGCCCCTAAAAGGCCTCAGGTTAAAGCTGACACACCTATAAAGCTCTCGAGAATCTCTACGGAACCACGAGTAAAACCCATCCACTGCATTTGGCAGCCCAAGACTTGTAACAAACCCCCTGACCCTATTGTAAATCCATGACCACCTACTAACCGCTTCACTCTTATCACATCATTTCGCTTAGCTCTTAGGTCTACCTAACTCCTAACTACACACACCAGCACCGAGCACTTATTAACTCCTAACCACTCCAGAACTTTAAGTTAATATTGTAACAAGGGACACCATGTCATTTTTGTGTCCATTGCAATGTTAACGTTTATTCATATATTCTCACAGAATCAGCTGCGACATTTTCAACATGGCGGAGGCCGCAGGAACTAGCTCTCACACAGAAACAAACCCGCAAGTGGTGGACTTGGACAGTTTACCCGTTTTGCCTGAGACAGTTGAAAGACCAGAAGAGTTGCAGGCCGTCAAAATCATACCTATTGCGGACCCTCCGCGTGGCCACACCATGCCCGTGGGAAAGACTTCACATTGGTTTACCGAGGTAGCAGGACCATTGGGGGAAGGAACGTATCTATGGGAATCAGAGTTGGACTACAATGGAAAGCAAGGCAGATACCATTTCTTTACAAGAGAATTTGAGAAGTTACAAAATGCGGAAGGTCTACGTCCAATATGGGAAAAAGCCGGATTGAGTGCCTATTTCAGTGCCCGACTCCCAAAACCTGACTTCATGCGATGCTACTATCTCATCAACACCTTGACTCCAAATCCGAACCCAAAAGGTGCAAGCTCATTTGTGATTCCATCTCTGACAAAGGGGAATGAGCTCAAGAGGTTTAGGCTATCAAACAATTTGGTGAGAGAAGCTCTGGATATGCGCGGCATGCATATTCCTACAGAAAAGGAAACCCTAGTACCGGACTACATGAAGAATCGAAGTCTCACCAAACTAAAAGACATGGTATCCATGACGCCTAATATTGCAATACACCTTCGCATGTGCATGCAACACTTTGCTTTCCCGGCGCAGGATAGATTCACCATGCCGCACAAAAAGATTTGGTTTAGCCTGTATCTGGCAGAGACACAGAGCCTCACCATCAACCTACCCCACTGGATAATTGATCAGATACACTTAGCTCACAAACGCTGGCCGCGGAAACAGGTTTTATATGGTTGCTGTGCTCTGACAAGAATCATCTATAGGTGTTTGGCTTATGACATCCCAATCCAACGAGCCCTGATGTGGAATCGGGTAGAGCAGTTTCGAGGCAGGACATCCACTGGGCCCCCTTCTAAGAAGATGAGAGGCACGGTCCAAGTCCCATGTGCTCAGCCACGTGGAGCCACCCTAACACCAGAAGTCACCCCGCCACCCCGAAGAGTCCGACCATTCACACTCCGACTTCCAAGACGCAGCACCGATGGTTCCACTTTGATATTTCCTCCCATCCCAACGGATCTCGAATTTCCTAGTGGTGCAGCTTTGGAAGAACTCACTAATGAAGACTTCGAACAACTATTACAAGATGTAGAGCTGGAGACAGAAGAGGCACAACAAGCGGAAAATGTACAAACGCAGGCCACAACCTCCCAAGCACCTGTCACACCTGTTGAAGTGGAGGAAGAAGATGACGGAGATGAAGAACAGGAGGATGAGGAGGAGGAGTATGATCAAGAGCAACAAGAGGAGCAACAAGAAGTGCCAGAACTTGTAGGTGCACCTGCATATACATCTCAACTACGAAGGCTATACGACACTATCAAAGCAGTACAAGAAAGGCATCAGCTCTCTCTGGTATCAGGTCAAGCTTTGATGCAAGAAATGCTATCAGATGAAGGAGTGGACCAACATTTCATTGACACCCTCAAATTAGTGTCAGACTCCTTAGGAGTTCCAGAGGCTGTCCACACCGCAGTCCGCCAGTCCGTAAGGTATGACAAACGCAGAGTGGACACATTACCACGAGCAGGTAAGACTATCAGGATACCCGTCACAGAACCGGAAGTACCCATTGAGACCACAGCCACCCCCATAACCACCACTGACCTCTCCGCTGAAACCTTCGTTCAGACATCACCCATCTCACCCCAGCATCCTCCATCACCACCTTCTCCGCCCCCACCACCACCTCCCACCTTGGAAGAAACGACAGTCATCACCTCTACCTCCACTTATAATCCATCCTCATTCAAATCATTCTCATTTCGAGAACCCACCTCACAAGACACCCTCTTCTCCTTCGTCACCAATCCCTTGTACACTTCGTCCCATCTATCCGCTGAACCCATGACTGGCCATCCCATAATTACCAGCGTAGTTGGAAACCCAGCGCCCACGGAAGGAACCCTGTGTTTCCCGACCTATCCCCCAATACGAGTACCTCCATTCCATAACCCTCACTTCCCTGCTGGCCCCTACACCTCTTTCAACCGGACCTCACCACCCCAATACCCGTCCTTTGTGGAGCAGTTCTTCCGCTCTCCCATGTTTCAAAGGCACCTTCCTTCGATGTTCGCAACGACATCAATTTACACGGACACCACACTCACTTCACCTACCATACCCACCTATATGGTAGCCCCTGCACACACCACCTTGTCTGATCCAATGGACATTTCACCAACCACAGCACCTCTCCCCACGATTTCCCCACCTTCCCCTCCTTTGCCCCCCACCTCACCACTCACATCAGTGGCACACACAGCATTCACTACACCCCTACCCAATCCCACCTCCTCTGCATTTCAAACTATTTCCCTTGCATCTCATAATGTAAATAGTACGTTCGACACATTACTTCAGTGTGCACATCAGCTACAACAAGACTTCCATCAATTAGAAGAACGCAATGCTACCCTCCAGGCAGAATCTCAACGTCTCCAAGCTAGAGTCACCACTATTGAGGCTGACTACCTGACGCTCCTAGACGAGCATACCACACTACAGCAGGCTCACTCCGAATTGGAATCAAAGGCATCAACTGTAGATGACCAAGCAGTTAAGGAGCTAGAAACAGTGCTTCAAGCGCAAATGATATCTAATGCCACACTCAGACGCAACATTGGGCTATTAAGGAAGCATATGGCCGCAGCACTAGAGGAGAACAAACGACTTCAACAACAAAATCAAGACAACTTTGAAGCGGCTATGGAAGGAACCGTAGGAGCAACCATTAGCCCTACCCGATATAGAGCAGTTCCATCAGAAGACATCCGCATCCTACTTGAGGAGCATGCAAATTTCCTGGAGTAATATGAAAAACTAGAGACTGAATGTGCCGATCTAAAGAAACAGTTAGCCAGTGTACATCCGGCTCAACAGGAGCCGGTAATCTTGCAACAATCTACAGCAGAAATGGAGACCCTTCGGAAACAGGTGGCAGAACTCCAAGCACGCCTCCTACCATATGAACGACCCCCCTCGCCCATTGAAGAACCAGAACCTGAAACAGTAGTGGAAATCCCCGTCGAGGACAGGTACGAAGAGCCATACGAGCCTATGCCGACGCCTGGTGGTCGAACTACAGAAGAAGGACAAGACACGTTAGAAATTCAAGTTCCAGATTGGGTCAGAAGGGTCGAGAAAGTGGGTAAGACACATGATGATCGTGTGGCCGTGCAAATGCAATCTCTCACGAATCTGGAAGAAACGGTCCTTCGGTCTTCCTACTTTCAACAATTATCCCATCAACGGTTAATCACAACATCAGAATCGCAATACATGCCTTATTTTGTCTTACTACATGATTATAATGCAGAAATCAAAAGACATACAGGGAAGGAGCCCACATTCGCTACTCAATTTGAGATAGGGGATTTACCGACCGATGCACGTGCTGGCTCGATTTTCCAACCTAATTGGCGTGCACGTTTACTCACCGATTACCCTGAGATGATGAGTACCTGGGCTACCATGCCACTCTATATCAAGTATAATCCATGCTATTGTCCAGTGGTACGTCGCAGATCCTGGCAAGCATTTGCAATCAAGGTACGCAACAATAAAGAGTGCTCGGCTTGGGTTAACTACCCGTATTTTGCTCCACCTCGAGGACCTCCAACCGTAGCCTACATGATATCAACTATTCGGCACTGGTCCGCACGCCTAAACAATGTACCTGATATAGCAGCGAAAATGTGTATGAAGATATTTGAGCTCATGACCATTGTCTTCAAAACCTTTCGGAATGTCCAAGCTCCATACATCTCCGCTCCTGGATTCGCTCAAGGCAACAAGGATTTAGTCTACGACATGAGCCAAACCCCCTCGGTCACTGTTATCTTTGCTTGGCATGCACGAATCAAGTACTTGCCCGCATGCTTCAAGCAAACATTTGAGGAAATGTTCTCTACGGGCTTCTGGGAATACAATTCCGAAATTTTCATTCCCAGACCCACACATTTGCTACATCTATTCGCAGTAGAACAAGCGATCCATGCAGATCAGTTACGTCTGCCACATCCGGACGTTCCAGGACCAATCGATTGGGATCGTATGATGACAGATTTGGCCAGAGGACTACGCTTACAAGAACATCAGCTTGCCACTCAGGTTGTGGAATATTACATCCAACACCCCCAGCAACAAGGGTCTGTCAGGGACGACAGACGCGAGAGAGGGGGGGGTGTTGAGAGCAGTATGGGCACCCAAGGACTGACTAGACAAGGAAGCCAGGGAACCCAAGGATTGACGAGACAAGGAAGCCAACGGAGAGAGTCAGAACAAGGTGAAGGAGTAAGTAGACAAAGCAGTCGACGCAAATCTGGCAGATAGGCCCTTCAATTTTTCCAATCTACATCTTTTAACAGTGATTCTTATCACTAACAATCATTGTAAATACCAGTTCATATTTTTGTAGCTCCATTTTGTGCAAGCCAAGGAGTCCTTGAGCTTGAGGAGCCTTAGAAGTACCTACATATCAATTTTCGTATTTTTTAGACTCCGTTTGAGCCCTCAAATTGGCCCTGGAACCTAATTTTTAACTAGGCCGGACACTAGGTCTGGACAGGGCCAAAAGCTAGTCAAAAACTATAAAAAGAGCTAGAGAGCTCATTTTTGAGGTTAGATTGTAATTGAAACGAATTTGTAAAGAGCATTTTGAAAGTAATCTAAAAGCTCCATTGATTCTCACTCTTTGTCTTACTGTGTGTGCGCGTGTGTGTGTATGTGTGTGCATGCTAGTGTGCTTCTCACTCACGCACTTGTGCCGCCACTTGCTCGAGGTCTTCATACCATCCTCACGTCTTCCCGGATTGACATTAAAGGAGGTGCTACTCATCACTGAGCTACAGAGAGGTTGAATCCTTGCCCCCCGCCTCAAAAGACAAAAGGCCCAACCACCTATCCTAATGTGTGTGGACAATCACGTGTTCTTAAACACTCTCTTTGACCTCCACCTTATTGTTGGCACGTGCGACAGGGAAGGGGGGTAGGGGAGGAAGGGGGGTCTTTAGGCATCATTGTATATAGTGTATTCCTTCGTAAAAAATCATATTTATCCATGAAAAATCAGCTCCTTCCGTAGATATATGAGTGTGAAATGCATCATTTTTATGGGCACAATTGTCAAAATGGCTAATTGATTTCTATTAAAGTTTAAAAATTAAATGAAAAATAAAATAATCGTTAATATACCAAAGTTCAGAACACATCGAGCCTTCGAAGTTCTCCAAATAGCTTCTTCTCTCTTTGGAGTCAAAAGGGACATTAAACATCCCCATTGCTCACCTAGAATAGTTTGTTGGCACATGATAGATAATCTATTCCCTACCACTAGGACTGATTCTCCTTACCACCCAACCACCCACTTATATAGCTCTAAACTTGAGGTTGGGAAATGAAGATCACTTGAGTTGGCATGTGCATGTCTAAGAACAATTGGCATGTGCATGTCTCAATTTTCAAGAGCTAACTTATGACATCACCATCCATGTATCAAAGTTGTAATGGAATTAACTCAAGGTAGCTCTAGTTGGATTCTTCAAGAATCCTTGAATATAAGGCCTCCTCCATTGCATCTTCACTAGGCCAAACTCCTAGCTTTTCTAGTCCTTTAGGGAATTTGATTCTTAACTTAACTTCTAGGAAACATTATTCCCCCTCAAAGAACATTTTCATCCCGAAAGGAGTGTTTTGTTACTTGATCTATATAACCTTTTAGATTGGAATAGTGGAATGGATGGATCCTTGAAATTTTCCTTTCAATCAGTTTCTCTAAAAGAGTAGGGGATGTCAAAGTCTCTTCAAAGCTGGGAGATCAAGTACTCATTGAACCTCACAAAGAGTAGGGGATGTCAAAGACTCTTCAAAGCTGGGAGATCAAGTACTCATTGAACCTCACAGAGAAATTTTGATTTAGAGTTTCAAGGACTAATTTCAAGAGCTATTCTAGTTTCATAATCATCTTTTATTTTTGTCTAGTCCCTAAAGAAAAGTATGACTAGATATGAGCCTGCTCGGTCTAGATTCACAAACTATATGCAAACAATAAATAGTCTTCTCATATTAATCTTGATTTTGAAGACATATGCACATATCATGTCTTCCAAAACTTTGGTTAACCGTTATATCTTTCATGATTGCAAAAGGGAGTTAATTAGAAGCATGAGAACTCGTTCTCGAGTAGAGTACATGTGGATTCTCACATGGTTTCCAACTTGCAACCATGTGGGAGGCCACATGGTTAACTCCCATTAAGAGAAAGAGAGAAAGAGAGTGATTATATGGGGATTCATACATGGTTGGGAGGATATTTGGATGCGTATATTCATGTGTTTTTTGGTCTATGATGTTCGCCAAACTTCTAGTACATCATCATCATTTCGAACTGCTACTCTGTCAAAAGAAAGGGTCATCGAAAGTGTTCTCACAGTTGGTATCAGAGTCCAGCAGGCCACACATGTGCACCCCTATAGAGGACATGTAGAGGTGCAAGAGGCCTTCACACCAAGGTGGTTTAAGGACTGCCAGGAGCACACATAGAAGACCAAGGAGCTCCCTCTTCCTCACCCTCCTCTCCAAGGTGATACTGGCCACCTTCTCAAGCTCTTCATATACTTTGAAAAGGGTATTGAGGACTACTATATGGAATAAAATCCCTCTCCCATGAGCGTTCAGTAGAGTGGAAAGATCCATATCCATTCCTCCTCATCCATTTGGAGGTAGAAATTGGACCTTTAAAAGTTTTTTTCATCAAGTTTCAGCCACAATTAGGCGGCATATTTGATGAAATTGGGGCAAAACAAATATGCACGCATGTACTTTGGGATGTTGTTGATGGGATAGAACAAAAAAATTGGTGAAGAAGCTTTCTGAAGTGGCTTATTGTGCTTGCAAAGTGACCCTCTTGTCATTTTTCTCCATTCCACTTGTCTACATCTACATCCCTATCTTCTCTGAGCCATACCTTCCCACTCAAAGATCAGTTTGGAGTACTCTTTGTCTTGATTCGAAGCTTATCTCAAGCTTTGTTAAAAAAAATGTTGCATTGATTGGATAGGGTTTGATAGGTAAAAAAATCTCTATGAAACTTCACTGGGAACTAGTTGATGGCTTTCGACCCTTGTTTTAGAGCGTTTGGTGTTTAAATTCACTTTCATCCAACTTCATTTGGAAATTGACTCTTTATTCCTGCTAAATGCTTGTCATAAGTTACTTTAATTTTTCTGTAGACTATTCAAAGTAATCCTTTTACAATGGTAGTGTTCAATATTGTGTCTTGATGAGTGGCTCTAGATTCTTATATGGCATTGTAGAGGACAACCTTTGCTTTGATTGTTCATTTTCACTCATGCTAGTCTTCTATCATCAAGAAATTCTACTAAGATACCTCATGTTATCTGTGACATCACATGGTGGGGAACATCCTTTAGTGACATGGATGCTACATTGTTAGACTCAAGGGAATTACCCACATATGTTAAGATGAGTGCAGAATCTATTAATGATTCTCAAGCATGAGAAGTTGCACATGGATGGGTGAAGAATCATATTTCTTTAAGGAGCTTAATGTATTCATAATAGGTAGCAAAGTGCCCACCCAAGGCCACCTATAAGCAATGCATGAGGATGGGAAGGAAGCCTCTTCCTCTCTTCTTCTCTTACAAACACAAAATGGACAAAGAGCACCTTATACGCAACATTTTTGGTGGAAGAACATGATATGTGGTATATATGCTAACTGCATGGAAGCCTATGAGAGGATGACACAAGGGGGCTATTGCTCCGGATTCAAGGATTAGAATGTTTGATTTTCTTCACAAACCTTCATTGTTGAGAGAGGAAAGAAAAGGGGTTTAGGAAAAGCCCCCATTGGGAAAGACTATAGATACATGGATTATGGGATATGAAATTATAGGAGGATCAATAATATCCATGAAATTGCAAAGGAAAGGAGGTCTGTGGCCTCTTCAAATTCACACTTTTCATTGTTTCTCACAAATTCTAGGAGTCATATTTGATAAATTCCCATTTTGGAAGAGGGAAAGGGAGGTGAACTCGATAATGATTCTTGGGAAAATCATGTATATGTGTAGCATGATGTATGGACTCTCATGTGGAATAAATAAATTCCTAAAAGTGTAGATAAGGATGAGCATAGGGTATCCTTAAAGTCCCCCTTTCCACCATATTGAACCTTTTAGGACTCTATCTTGACAAGCTCCCATTTTTTAGAAGATATTTTGAGTGTTTTGAGAGGTCCTTTCTCCAAGATTAAGTGAAGATAGTATTTTATATGGACTTCCATGAGGAGTTTAAAAAGTTTATAGAAGAAGGGGATTTGGATTCTCTAAAACACTCCCTTCCACCATTTTCACTCATCTTCACTCTGCGAGGTCAAGTAGGTACATGCCAATATATTTTTGGCCATACATCTCTCGCTCATCAAGCTCCTTTTTTATGTAGGATAGATCATTTTGAAGAGTAACAAGATTACTTCCCATTTATGCTAAAATATTTAGATTCCAAGAAGACTTGATTTTTTTGTAAAATTTTGAAGATTTTGCTCACACATATATCTAACCTTCTCAGATGCATAATTTAGCCTTTTTGGCATCCAAATGATATGATTTGACTTCCAAATAATCAATCTATGGAAATAATTTTTTAAATTTAACACATATATCTAACCTTCTCAGATGCATAATTTAGCCTTTTTGGCATCCAAATGATATGATTTGACTTCCAAATAATCAATCTATGGAAATAATTTTTTAAATTTATTGGCAAGTCTAGCACAGATCTCAAGAAGACAAAAATTAAGTGTTTACAAGTGGTTGAAAGGTATTAGGTTGATTCTAAAGTGATTTTTATGATGTTATGATCTTTTCTTGCTTTCCAAAGTCTACCAAAACCAACTAAATTCGTCAAGTTTCATTTTCATGCTAGTGAGGAAAAGATAAGAAAGATTTCAAGTGTTTATTATCATTAAATATATCATTAATTTCTTGTAAAAGTAGTAGAATCCTACTTAGAATTTTAATTTTCTACATTTGGCACTTGTAAGTGACTAAACATTACTAAACGCTTTAGGCTTTTGCTTCGCTCCGCAGTAGAGCTTAGCTTCAATGAAATCGTAGAGTATCCTCAGCTTTGGACCTCCTTTAGGGATGAATTTTGTAATGTAACCATTGTGGTTGCTACCAATGCATCAAGGATCCCCTATTCTAGAGATGACGGGGTCAGGCCTGTTAGGTCCAAAGTTGTATGCCACTAGTTGTGGTGCTGATAGACTTACTACTTCAGTGTCGTCATTGAACATTGCAAGCTGAGATCTCTATTTTGTATATTGCCTACACTAGACGCGGGAATGTATACCTCCAATGACTCATTCCGAAGGAACTGTAGGCTTTTCATTGGCTAGGAGAGCCTTATCAATGCATAGGTTGCACTTCAACTCCCCGTTTTTGGCACGCTCTAGTCCCAAGATTTGAGTCCCTCGACGTCACCATGTTAGACGATAATTTCTTTGATTCCCATCTCTCATTTGGTAAGCCAGATACTCCGTGGATCATAGAAGCACTCCGATGCATTTTGTTGCACTTCCATCACCTTCGTTAAAGAGTGCACTCCAATACCATTAATGTCCAATAGGTTTAATAGTAATGGCAGGATCTACCACCTGGTCCATCGAATAGAGTAAGACAAAGGATGGTATAGCAATAAACATCGAAACAAAAATTGGAAGAATGGTCCAAATGATCTTTATAGTAGTTCCGTGAACCATTTTTGAAGGAATGGGGTTTCTTCAATAATGGAGATGCCATAAAGTGCGGATCAATATCCATAATACAAAGATCAAAATAATGATTAAGAAGACTAGAATATCATGATGCGGGTCAATTATTCCTTACATCATAGATATGGTTGCATCCTAAAATCCCAATTACCAAGGTTCCAAGGCGTCACGAGGAGCAATTAGAACAAATAGCTACCAAAAAAGGGTTCTTGAAATCATCGGGAAGATCATCTTTTCCATACAAATTGAGACCTTTGGAAAGGCCAAAATGGCTATGCTTTTTCATATTCATGGATTATTCAATCCCGAAAAAAGCAAAAATCCCATGTACAAATTACTCGCTACTACCTTTAGATTAATCAACAAAAGGTAGTGGCGAGCGATCATGCCATAAATGTTGTGTGTTCAACTTGCATAGAACCTTTATGTTGCTTTTATGTTTACAACATGTTTAAGCTAATACCATTATCGGTAAACTAACTACGTTTAAGCCGCTTGCATAGCGCCTTAAGTAAACAATTAAGCTAATACCGACGCAAGTGAAGGTCACTGGAAGGTAATATTAGTGTAGCTAGTCGACATCATTTTCAACTACTTTTGTTACTTCGCCAGCTGCTTTGACTTATTTGCTTCAACGTTGACTAACATAAATGCTTTTAAGCTAGTTTAGCTTAGCAAAACCATTTACCTAACATGCTAAAGAAAACCCTAAAGGTATTAGTGCTAAAGTTTCTTGTAAAGGTATTAGTAAAGAAAACTAAGGGCGTGTAGCGATAAATTAGCACTCCAGAAGGTGCTAAAGAAAATCGTAAAGGAGCGGAGCTAATACCTTAAGTAAACGTAAATGGTCAACGGTATTAGCTCCAAGTTTAGCTTAGCTTCGATGAACACCTTTTTTTCCATATTTCAGTTCTATATTATTATAGTAGTACCTAGAGGATAGGTCTTTTGGTCGAAGTAGATCCCCTTTTTAGTTTCTTCAAATAGAATAGCAGAAGGTAATTCGGGAATATCTCTTCGCAAACTACCTCTACAAGCCCCTTACAGGGCATACACCTGTCTAGATGCATGCCAAAATTCAATATTGAATAGATTGAATTGAAGGGACCTTTTTCTAGCATCCCAGGCTTTCTCTCTTTTTTTTGCCTGCATCTGGCTGACTTTTTCAGTCTTTTTCAAGAAGAAGAAATTGGCAACGTCATTCTGCATAGGGATAGAGCGAGTTCTAGTCATAGTAGAATAATCCCTTGCTTGCATGGGGTCTATAAACATAAACTTCAGTGTGACCATGCACGCTTATTCGATTGCTTTCTTTCTTCGATGATGGCCTATAGATAGGAGATGTATTAGGGCCCATTCCAACCCCTACGATTACTAGAAGCTCGTTGTTAATGCCATAGATATCAAGAAAACTAGCACAACCCGCTTCACCTATGCAAGTCCTTTGCAATTAAGCTAAGGTGGCTGTAAATTGATTGACCATTATCGCTTCATATCACCATTTATAAGTTGTAGCTTACTTTGACCTTTTCTATTTTCTATAGAATCCTTGGAACTTTCCTAGCTGTTGTGTTGCTTGTTGGTATTTCCCTCTTGAAGGTTGTTCATCTTAGCCTCACTTCGAGAATCGTTATTAATACACTTTCTTTGTTATAAACTATTCCTTCAGGGGGTTTCTAGGCTTGATAGTTGTTACTTTCTTATCTTTGTCTTATTACATGAGTAATGGGGTTTGTTACCTATGGTGGGATTCAGGTCTTGTTTCCGATCTATCTGAAGTGCATACTTCTAGAATTTCGATGTTATTTTGTGCCGCCCCTTTGGCCTTCCTAACACTTCTCTGAGTCTTGTTCTCATGAAGGGAGGGAGCCAACTCCCTTGCCTTGGCGTAGAATAGAATAAGTCCGGTAGCTAGCCCAACACTATGAATGAACTACCATGATTACCAAAGATGGAGAGGTAATGAACAGAAAAAGATATGTTGGTATCAAGATCTAAAATTCGTAGTTAGATGAGAGAAAATGTTTGGCACAAAAAACTCAATCCGAGAAAGAGAGCCCTTATTTGGGAGTGGGGATTTTCCTTGCTTTGAAGAGATAGCCTTTTGAAACAAAGAAACTCGTGGAAAAGAAGGAATTGGGTGGGAATCTGAGCAACCTAATTTTGAGGTTTTGTTCACTCCGGAAAAGACCCTTCGAAAGATGAAAATCTCGACAAGATTTGTCTAACAAATCATATGCTTCACGAAAGCTGTCCCTCTTTTACGGATTACCCATGAAAGGAAAGATATACAAGCTTACCTCATTACTAAAAACTATTAAAGAGAAACACATTAATTTTTTACCCTTCCTAGAAAAAAGATTGGATGTTATTCTAGTTTGCATTTCCTCTCGTGAACATATTTTTTAAGCCAGATAGCCAATCAATCATAAACATATTTATGCCGATCCTAAAGTAGTCAATATTCTCGGGTTCACAATATCCTGTAGTGATCTCACATTCATTGAAGAAGCTTCAAGAGGTCTTATCAAATTTGTTGGTGCAATTAAGCCCAAGCCTACATACTTGATCACCTCACATAAGCTTGATGTATTGGCATTACACTTGGAAGGCTTCATATGTACAATCTCTTGTAACTTTGCATTACAATTACCCATTGTAAAAGTGAGATAAGTCCAGGGGGAGTTAGGAAGTATATAATCTCATATAATTTGGTAGTTGATTCAAGAGAAAATCAATCCTATACTTTAGGATTCACTTTTAGGTGTAGATTTGAATTTGCATTCAAATCTTTGGCTCCAACAAAATCTATAAAAAGAGGATATGAAAGACCCACATGATCATATTCTTGTACTTTCATTGAGAAGAGGAGCTCACCTCATAGCTCACTCAATTCTCACCCATTGAGCAATGGTTTATTGCCAATGACATTGTACTTTTACATGATTTAATTCATACACGATCATTACTTCTTACTCTCATATCTCTCTCACACTCCATCAGAACAATGAAATTGTCTAAGCTTGTTATCACTCTAAAGTGGATCATTTCTCTTGATTTAAAGCATGATATCTCAAGCATATTGTCTACTTTAATCCTGCAAAGTTTCATTAATCATGCTTCTCTTGATCCTTAGATATTAATCAATCTCGGCTCACTGGTCTGTGACTATCAAGGCCCATAAAAGTCGGGATGGATCCTTAATTTTCTAAACATATTTCTCTGCATATAGTTCATCGTTTTAGATGATTTCACTCATGATTGGTAGATTTTCAAGCTTATTAAAGTTCCCCAAAAGTAAATTTATCAATTGTTGTTGTACTCAAAGAATGGTTCAAAACTTTGAGTAGGTGTCTCAACCAAAATAGCAAGTTTTGAACCTTGAATCATATGCCTACCTATCTGTTTTGATCCTATCATTAGTGCATCATCTTCCAAGCAACATATGTGGTTATTTATGCTTTCTAGCTAGATAAAGAGGCCCACAACACTCTCCAGCCATCACTTGTACCAGGTGTTAAGTAGGTTTTAGTTACACCAACTCATCTCTTGTGATTATCCACCATTTCCTCCAACAGTGGTATCAGAGCACGCATAATCAAGATGGGAGATGGTTTTCCATCCTTCATTGAAAAATTGGACAGGAACAACTACTCAGCATGGTCCCTAAGGATGCAAGCATACCTTCAAGGGAGAAGCTTATATGGATACATCTGAGGAGATGAAGACATGCCAATCTTCAAGAGCAAGAATCAACCAACAAGGGAAGAGCAAGATAGGCTAACCACATGGTGTGCAAAAGATGGTCTTGCTAGGTCATATCTATTAAAATCAATCTCTAATTTCTTGTTACCACATGTTAGAAATTGCAATACCTCCCAAGAGACTTGGGAAGTGCTCTCATCATCCTTCTCCTCAAACACAAGAGCAAGGAAGAATCAGTTGTGGATGGAATTCACAACCCTCAAGAAACAACCAAAGCAAGGAGTGGTTGATTATGTAACTAAAATGAAAGATGTAGTAGACCAACTTGCAAGCATTGGAGAAGAGATAGAAAAAGAGCACATAGTGAGGCAGATCATCAATGGAATTAAGGCTGATGACAAGTGGGAGTCCTTCACCACAACATTGGATCTCTACATGGATATGCAAATACATGATCTCAACGCCTTGATGGGACAACTCTTCACCCATGAGACAAAGCTCAACATAAATGGTGACAACTCAAGAGGTAACCAATCTTCTACCCTTTATAAAAATAAGAATAAAGCTAAGGATAAAGGTAAAAGTAAGAAACAAGATGAAGAGGCTAGTACCTCTCAAGCTAATTATGCAGGAAGAGGAAGAGGTGCTAGAGGTGGGGGCAGAGGAGGAAAACAAGGTAAGAGGATACCCTACAATAGTTCACCATGCAACATATGTGGTCTCAACAACCACACTACAGAAGAATGCTACAAAAACACAAGGAACCAAAGGGGAAGAGTCTTCCATAGAGGAAGCTAAGGACAAACTAGAGGCAGGTACAACAATGGTGGAGGCAACTACAACCATAACTTCAATCAAGGCTACAAAAACAACTATCAAGGAGGCTTTAGAGGAAGAAGGGATTTCAAAAATTATACTAAAGATCAAGAAGACTCTCTATTGATCATGAACATCACATCCAAGCAAGGTAAAGATGATGAGCATCTTTTCTACATTGACTTAGGTTGTTCCAATCATGTGGCAGGAAATGTAGCTCTATTATCTTATCTTGAAGAACCCAAGGGGAAGCATGAAGTACAAACAGGTGATGACACTAAACATTTAGTCAAGCAAATTGGAAATGTCAAAACATGTGATGGTAGTATGAACCTTTTGAGCAAAGTTATGTATGTGCCTACTACAACCAAAATCCCCAAAATCCTAATTAGTGCTGGGCAGATTGTAGAGGAAGGTCTATAGGTCAGATTCACTAAGCATGGAGCATATGTGGAAGACCCCCAACAAGGCTTCAAAAGGATTGCGAAAGGTGAGAAGTCAGATAGATTTTTTATTTTTGAGATTGAAGACACAAGGAACATAGCACTATTAAGTTATAGAGACCAAACCTTATCTGAGTTAGAAATATGGCACAAAAGGCTAGGGCACATAGGAGAAAGAACTTTGAAGAAAATTTGCAGGGATCAAAGTGTGATTGGCATTCCCAATGTGACCAAGCAGCACATGATATACAAATGTGGAGCTTGCAAATTTGGCAAATCTCATAGGCAACCATTCAACAGGAAAGGATACATCCATGAAGATTATTTGGAGCTTGTACACACTGATGTGTGGGGTACTAGCAAAGATCCATCCATCTCAGGGTTAAGGTACTATGTCCCATTTATTGATGATTACAGTAGGTGGACAATCCTCTATTTCATGAAGCATAAGGATGAAGTATTTACATGTTTTAAGAAGTATTTGGCACCAATTGAAACCAAACAGGAAGGAGCTTGAAGAGAATCAGGTCTGATGGAGGTGGTGAGTAACACGAGTTTGATCTATTTCTATAGGATAGAGGCATAAAGAGGGAAGTAACAACCAAGTATACTCCTAAATTGAATGGAGTGACAGAGAGAAGGAACATGTTAATTGTTGAAGCCACTAGGTCTATGTTAAATGAGAAAAAATTACCTAATTATTTATGGGCAAAGGCTATATCCATAGCTACCTATTTGGTCAATAGGCTTCCATCCGAATCATTGGATGGTATGACACCATATGAAGCGTGGAATTGCAGGAGACCTTCATTGGATCATTGCAAAATATTTGGGTGCATTGCCTATGCACACATCCCATCTCAAATCAGAGGGAAGCTTGACCCTAAGGCAGAGAAATGTATATTTATTGGGTATGATTAGAATCAAAAGGGATATAGACTCTACAATCCCACTAACAAGGTATTCATAGTTAGTAGGGATGTAGTATTTGTTGAGAATAATTCATGGTTTGAAGATGATTGCAGGAAAGTCAAATTACCATATGACTTGGAAAATGATTTTCCAACCCTCACTCAAGAAGATCAACACCAAGCACATGACATCAACTCAGAAGATGAGGAGCAGATTGATTTTGAAGCTTGGAAGTCAAGCGGCAAGTTCAAATACAAGCAATTAGAGGATCTACGCGAGTCTTCCAATCAAGCTTTAAGGAGATCACAAAGAGAAAGTAAGAAGCCCATAAGGTACGGATATGATACATCCCTAGTCACAAAGCACTCTGTGTATATCACCAAAGATTCCATGGAGGAGGAGCCTTCTTCATTTGAAGAGGCTAAGAAGAAGAAAGAGTTGAGAGAAGCATGCAGGAAGAAGGGGAAGCATTGCAGGAAAACCACACTTGGGATCTAGTTCCCAAGAAGCCAGATATGACGGTAATTTGTTTAAGGTGGATATACAAAATTAAAAAGAACTATGATGGTTCTATAAAGAGGTACAAGGCAAGGTTAGTGGCAAAGGGATTTCCCCAAACACATGGAGTAGACTATGAAGAAACATTTTCACTTGTGGCAAAGATGCCAACAGTCAGGGTATTGGTAAGTCTTGCTGCATCAAAACATTGGAATTTATATCAGTTAGATATCAAGAATGCATTTTTAAATGGTTGGATATCAGAGGAAGTGGATAAGGCACAACCACCAGGTTTTGAAGATGACGAAAAATCAGGTTATGTATGCAAGCTTAGAAAAGCACTCTATGGTCTCAAGCAAGCTCCTAGAGCTTGGAACCATAGGCTTGCTACCTATTTGTAGGATCAAGGCTTTTTGGCAAGCAAGCCAGACTCTTCTTTATTTGTTAAGAAGAATAAATCAGAGGTCATCTACTTATGTGTCAATATAGATGATATCATTATTACAGGTAATGATTCTGATCGTATTAAGCAGTTCAAGGATCAATTGATGAAGGAATTCAAAATCAATGATCTAGGGTTATTAACCTACTTCCTTGGTTTAGAACTTGTGTATACAGATTCAGGTATATTCATCACACAAAGGAAGTACATACATGAGATGTTGCTAAAGTTTAAGATGGAGAACACTAAGGTTATCAGTATTCACATGAAGATGAACTACTTGAAGATTTTACAGGTTATCAACAACTTGTGGGTAGTCTTAATTATGCTACCTTGACAAGAGTAGATATTGCCTATGCAGTAAGTACATTGAGTCAGTTCATGCATGTACCAAGAAAGCCTCATATGGAAGGTGCAAAGACGATGCTTAAGTATCTGCAGGGTACAATGGATGAGGGATTGTTCTATCCCTTCACTTTTGACATAGATATAAAGATGTATTGTGATGCAGATTGGGCTAGTTCCAAGGATGATAGGAGGAGCACTTCAGGGTACCTATCTTTTGCATGTTCAAAAATCATATCTTGGTCATCCAAGAAGCAACCAAATATGGACTTATCTTCCATAGAAGCAGAATATAGAGGTTTGACAAATGCAACTTAGGAATCTATGTGGCTTAAACAATTGTATGTAGATTTGGAGATATATTCCTACACTCCAATTCTCTTTGGAGATAACACTAGTTCACTTCATTTGGCTGCTAATCATGTGTACCATGCCAGGACTAACCACATTGAAGTGCACTATCATTATGTTAGTAATGGAGAGTGTTAATCTCCAAAAGAACAAGTTGACCTTGAATTTAGATCACCTCTATATCAAGATCAACTTTAGACTCCACCTAATTTAGAGAATCTTCACCAAATTATCAGAAAATTGATTATTCTGAAAAATTCAATTTCTCAGAAAAGTCTGCTGCAGATTAATCACTCATTGACTAATCAATTCTGTAAAGTTTTTGACAAAACTTTACACACCACTTCGCCTTGAGATTGCGCAACTTTACCAAGTTAAATTTCTCAAAATGATTGAGTACACACTGAGAAATGTGTGAAACACTTTACCTATGTCTGAAAGAGCTTCTCTGCAATGGCAACTTTGATACCTGCAACTTCTTAGCACTGGTTCTCACAATGTCGAACCCGTTTGATCAAGATCTTTTAGCCATAGATGGCTTACCTTCCAACTTAGATTTTAAGCCCTCACTTGTGTAAAACTTTACACCACACATTGAGAAATCTTCATTTCTCTGAACATGAAATCTGCGCCAGTTTTGTTGACTCTCAGAACATCTTCACATATGAATGTTCCTAAACAAAATTCTCTCAACCTGATTGCAATTAACCGAGTCTCAAATTCTAGCCATAGATAGATTAGCTATGGACTTAGATACGTGCAGAAGGATTTCTCAAAAGATTAAACACAGAAGGAGCAGACTGCTAAACATCGGGCGCAAAATTTTTCGATTTCTTCAGAAAATTACATACTAGTGAGGATGGATGATTCACTCACTTACAATGTGTCTAATGACACTAATTTCTCTCTCCCTATTCTCTAATCTTCTTCTGCTCTCTTTGCCCCGACATTTTCCAACATATTTATAGATGAATATATACAAGTGTATGACTAAACAAAGGTATAAGTCAGCTAATGTACATATGTGTACATGTCTTTGGATTTTCTGAATATGCCCTTCCTTCAACCATCTGACTTTGTTTTCTTCTTGACTTCTTGACTTCATTTCTCCATAATCCTTCAATTGATGATTGTCATGCACCAACAGTTAGGGAAAAATTTCTAAGCAAGAATATCCAATTATCCTATATCTCAACTCATGTGCAATGTGCAGATATACTCACCAAAGCATTGGATGGAACAAAGATGAACATGTTTAAATTGATGATTGGGCTGCAAGAGATCAAGAAGCAGTGAGAATCAAGCATGTTAGGCTTGAGGGGGAGATGTTGGTGCAATTAAGCCCAAGCCTACATACTTTATCACCTCACATAAGCTTGATGTATTGGCATTACACTTGGAAGGCTTCATATGTACAATGTCTTGTAACTTTGCATTACAATTACCCATTGTAAAAGTGAAATAAGTCCACGAGGAGTTAGGAAGCATATAATCTTGTATCATTTGATAGTTGAGTCAAGTGAGAATCAATCCTATACTTTAGGAATCACTTTTAGGTGTAGATTTGAATTTGATTTTAATATTTGGCTCCAACAAAATCTATAAAAAGAGGATATGAAAGGCCCATGTGTACCTCGAGGTTCAGAGATCATATTCTTGTACTTTCATTGAGAAGAGGAGATCACCTCATAGCTCACTTAATTCTCACTCATTGATCAATGATTTATTGCCAATGACATTGTGCTTTCACATGATTTAATTCATACATGATCATTACTTCTTACTCTCATATCTCTGTCACACTCCATCAAAACAGTGAACTTGTCGGAGCTTGTTCTCATTGTATAGTGGATCATTTCTCTTGATTTAAATCATGATTTTAAATCATGATAGCTCAATCATATTCTCTACTTTAATCCTACAGAGTTTCATTAATAATGCTTCTCGCAGTCCTCAGATATTAATCAATCTCTCTTCACTGGTCTGTGATTGTCAAGGCCCGTAAAAGTCGGGATGGGTGCTTAATTTACTAAAAATATTTCGCTACATATAGTTGATCATTTTAGGTGATTTCACTCATGATTGGTAGCTTGTCAAGCTAATTGAAGTTTCCCAAAGGGAATTTTATCAATTGCTACTGTACTCGGAGAATGGTTCAAAACTCTGAGTAGGTGTGTCAACCAAAATAGCAAGTTTTGAACCTTGAATCATATGCCTACCTATCTCTTTTGATCCTATCATTAGTAGATCATCTTCCAAGCTAGCTAAAGAGGCCCACAACACTCTCCCGCCATCACTTGTAGTAGGTGTGAAGCAGGTTTTAGCTAAACCAACTCATCTCTTGTGATTATCCACCATCTCCTCCAACAAAATTAAACATGGCATAATGCATAAGAAAGAAAGAATGAATTAGAAAATCGATAGAATAACTGAAATGAGGAAAATGCTCTTTTTTGAGGCCTCTCTTTTACCCTTCTATTCAGAAAGAGTCTTCTTATTATCCTTTTTTTTGTCGTAAAGGTCTTTGGGTGCCTGAAAAAGACCTTCCTTTCTATCAAAAAAGAAAAAGAAAAATAGCTTCTTCTTTTTGTTTTCATTGTCTAGATTATCACTACCCACATTATTCGGAGGTCGAGTATGATAAAATCAATGTTGTGGTATTTTTTGAACCTCACCCTAATTATCTGAAACATCCCTATAGTGATGAAATAGAGAAACACTACCTTCCTCAATTCAGGTTGGGTCTTCCTAGATCAACCTTTTGTTTAGAAGTTAACTAACTAATCCAAAGCCGATCTTTCTAGCCTAAGCCACTAGTCATGGTCCCTTTCCTCTAGATCTAAAGTGTTTGTCGAAGATAGCGGTTCAATTATAAAATGAAACTTGCCACCGATTGACTTCATGGGTGTTGGTAGAAGCCCAACTATGTATTCATACACCTCTTCATTGTCATTTAGGTAGTCAAATTATTACTATTGGGTAAGATACTACCAAAACTAGTTAGATATAGGCTTTAAGGAGGTCTCTAATAGAGTTTAGAGCCTACCGTTGTTAACTTGAAATTAACAATGGCAGAGGCTAAGCTAAGATCCATGTCATATGATCATACACCCTAAACACAACAAGACCACTACTTACATGGATTCTAACTTGGGTTCCTTCCCAAGGTGAGTGAGGGGGCTTAAGTCTCTCTTTTAGGTGTGTATTCAAGGATAGGATCTATGATCTCAACATCTATCACTCTAAACATATTTGCTTTAGTCGACCGTCCAAAAAGAGAACTTTCGAACCTCTATATGTTACTTCCTCCACAAATGGATAGTCCAATGACTTTGCATCCGATGAGGACAAGGGGAAACGCCTAAGCCTCTAAATGCTTTGTCCAAATCGAATGAAGAGCAGTTGAGTAGGGTACGAGATGATCTCACCTAAGCCTAAGCCCTGCCGCTACCATAACCATGGTAATGGCTGAAAATGGGACTTAGGGATTTGGATTAGTCACTCACACCTTAACCATTTACGAGATAGTCAATGTAGCTGTGGATAACTCAACTCCAACCGAGACAGCACTCACCTCAAAAACAACACGTATTAGCTTCACTCCTAAGATGCAAAATATCTTTGAGATACGAATGAGAAGTCCGCAATCCGTCTTTGGCACCTATCTTACTGGTCGCCGCACAGTTTCAACCAACCTCTTAAATGATACTAGGGACAAAGAAAATTCCATACCATTGCTAAAAACATCAGATACTTCCTCCAAGAAATCTCTGCTTGACATCGTTTGATAAGGCGCTTACGACAAAGAAGACTGTCTTCAACCTATCCGGAAGTGAGTCATTCAAATATGAACCTTATGTTATGGACGGAGCCATACAATACAACAAGAGTTATGTAGATATGATCAGATGCCCCATAGGCTTTATACAACCTGTTACACGGATACTAGTTTCTAGGGTGAAATGGAGGAGTCATCAAGCCCCCATCCCGAAGTGTTGTAGGCTTGAGCCATCATGCACCTATTCTTTATCAATGGTAATCAGCAATTGCATCACTACTGATGATCAAATACCCGTTCCACATATTCATTCAACGAAACAACTTCCATGACAGTAGGCATAAAATCATAATTAGTTCCATGGATCTCGCTCTGCTAACCATGGTAAACTCCCTCTCATTATGTAAGAATGGAGGTCTGATTCGAACAACCGGGTACAACATCACGTTTAGTACCTGGAAAAGGTACAAGCCAACTATAAAGTACATTAGCCAAAGTTATAATCATACATAAAGAAGTCTTGGTTGGTACAACTACTCGATTATCCACTTCCAGTATACCTGATTAACCCAATTCCAAATCATCCTCTAAAATCATATAACTATCGAAAGTTAATGATGATTCATCATAAGTGCTTTAGTCTGAATACTCATAAGGGTGGGCCGGCATAATGCCTTTTTAGAAGTTCCATTTGCCTCCCTCCAAACTGTACTTGCAAGTTTCATTTTCTTGCAAACATCTTTTCACACCTATTCACACACACACTTGAAGAGTATATTGCTATTTGGTCAGGTCCTTCTCAAGACTTGAACGGTTAAGCTCTACTGGTAGATCGAAGGTGATCGACAAGCTAGGAGTCTATTTCCATTCAATCAAGTCATGATCCTAGTCCTTTTTGTTGATTTGACGCCCCCCAAAATAATATGTTTTACTTGACTGACAAAATACTTACGTAATTTTCACTGAAAGAAAGTGAATTCTCTATGATCTCTGAGGACTGGAATTTTGCAATGCATCGACCAGTGACCCAAAAGAACAAGGTGAAGTATAAGCAGTGGTCCCTTTCGGTAAAGTGCTTATGCTTTATGTTACCTACCATGGACCTCCATCCCCGAGGGAGGCAGAGAAAATAGTAAACTAAGCTTCTTTTGAATGAAAACCCGATCAACTAAGCGAAAAGTTAGCAATGATTAATTCTACATTTATAATATGTATTAGCTTTGTCGAAAAGGTATTAGCTAATATGATTACAACTTAGTAAACGCTTCACCCTCGCTTCGTGGATTAAGAGGCTTAAGGATTAATTAAGCCTAAGTTAGTAAATGCTTTAGGCCTCTACTTAGCTCTGCAGTAGAGCTTACCTTTGATGAAACCGCAGAGTATCCTATGCTTTGCACCTCATCTGGGAATGAATTTTGTAACATAACTGATGTGGTTGCTACCAATGTGTCGAGGATCCCTATTCTAGAGATGACGAGGTTAGGCCTGTTAGGTCCAAAGTTGTATGCCACTAGTTGTGGTGCTGATATACTTACTACCTCAGCGCTGTCATTGAACATCGCAAGCTGAGATCTCTTTTCTTTATATTTCCTACAGTAGAAGCGGGAATGTATACCTCCAATGACTCACTCTGAAGGAACCACATGCTTTTCATTGGCTAGGGGAGCCTTATCAATGCATAGGGATCACTTCAACTCCCCATTTCTGGCATGCTTTAGTCCGAAGAGTTGAGTCCCTCAACGTCCCCATGTTGTTTGTTATACTTTGGAGTTGTCTTCTCCAATCATCATAGTATAAAGGATTATCATAAAAACCACCTTTTATATGTCAATCCGAGAAGTATACTAAGTCCACAGCCCCTTCCATTATCAATGTGATCCAAGAAATTGCAAGAAAAGACCATATTATCTGAAATTTTCTTGAAGAAGAAGTTGAAAACTAGGGTTTATGATATCTTGAGGTAGGAATAAGTATTTTTTATGATTCATATGCCTAAAGCATGCTACTTTTTCATATAGATTCCAAATATGAACTCAGAATTGAATTTCATTACCTGTATAATCATGACGAGACAATCATGATTCTATATTCTTCACAACCAGCAGTAGTTTCTTGCAATTAACCATTCAATATTGTAAAAGACTACCTCACCTCACAAGATTCACTCAGTAATGCACATGTCAAAATCCATGAGAAACACAAGGAAAACATTCACATTCAGCCATGAAAACTAGAGAAAAGGGAGAAAACATGATTTTTTGCTAAGAGCTCTCAAATTCATATTTAGCAAGTACAAATGATCAGCCTCCTTTCTCAATACAAAATTTTGACCTTTATACTTTTTCAAGTGTCCATGTTCACACTTGAAATTAGGTCCTTTCAACTTCTAATCTAAAAATAATTAAGTTTGAGAGCTCCAAAAAATCTCTAAAAAACTCGTAGCATCTAATGGATCATGAGGAAGACTCTTCCTCATCATTCTAATAATCATATATACAAAAATTATCTAATTTACAAAATCCTTTTGACTTCAGAAAACATATTCTAACATTTCTTCCCCTCGTAGACTTTTTGGCATCTTTGACAAAAAGTTGATTCGATAGAGTGAAGCTTCTTTAGTGCTTCTTCTTTCTTTGATACACCTGAGTGAGGAGGTCATGACTCTTTCTTTCAGTCACATTTAAACTGTTGAACATCTCGAACAAGGCTTTTCTTCACTGTACTACTACTTTTGGTCTATCAATGACATCCTTCTTAACATATTCAGTGTAAGTTGCTTCATATGTTGTAAGTCTTGACTTTGTAATCATTGAGAGTGTACCAAAAATTTCTAACTCCCATTCAAAAAACCCATAATCAAAAGCATCTTCAAAAATTTGTAAGTAATGACTATCCAAAAATACTATTCTACTGTAATAAGCCATGAGGCATATCCTGTAAAGAGTTTCACTGAGGTAAAAAAGAAGAGCATTAGTGGGTGAATTAAACCCTATGTAATTCAAGGTCCTGACATTTGTATCTGTAAATGTTTCTATACAAGTGAGGATCATCCTCATTATTCTTGTTATGAATATACAAGCGCGATCATTGACATTCTTGTATGAGGATATCACTGCTTCAGTTGTATCCACCATATAAGCCTTGGTTGGCCACATTCCTTTCTTAGGTCTGCTATCTTGGGAAAATTTAGTCATCTTGCTAGAATTAAGCCTTCATTTCTTCTTTTCCAATAATGTGACCAATCACTTCTTCTTACTACATGCTAGATTTATCTTCTGCTGCAGAGGAGCTTCCTTCCAAATCTTCCTACATTCTATATGAGCATAATGCCATTTGTTTCTCCAAGTAGGGTTTGACTTCTCAAATAATTCTTTGATCACATTAATATCTTCTTGGTATTCAAAATTTTTTTTGGGTGATATCCCTACTCTTGTAGTTTGATAATTTTTTATGGATTCACACCATTCTATAATGCAAACTTTACTATCTGATTTTCATACTCATCATGCATATTTTTGATATACTCCATTCTGAGTTCTCTACTTATCAAGAGTTTATGAACAAATTCTTTTGAATATTCCTCTATTGGTCTTTCTTCTTCAAACATCATTAAATGTTCCTCCTCCTCTTCCTGTTTCTTTTGTAGTTGTTTTGCCAGCTCCTTTTCCTTTTGTACCTATTTCTCCACTTGATTCTTCCAGTCCTCTAGTTCTTTAAGTAATCCTTCTTTTTGTTTTTCCCATCCTTCTCTCTCTTTTACTATATCCTAACTCACCTTGTTATAACCTTTCATGGCACTTACTACATGTGCATTGGCTTGCCTTTCCAATCCCTTCACACCCTTCAATTCCTCTTGCAATTTCTGAACTTCCTTTCTTAATCTTTCAATCTCCTCATTTTTTGATGTAATTGTCTGAGTTTCAATCTTGCCCTGTCCTTCTTCCATAAGAAACTTGTTGATTTCCTCATTAGCTCTAACCATGATTTGATAGGAACTCTACAAAATTTTGTATTTTGATTCCATTTACTTTAGATTTTCTTCCAAGTAACTAATGCTTTCCACTTGTTTTGTACATTTTTCCTCTAGGAGCTTTATTATGTTCTTATTCTGTACATCTTGAGTTTCTAATACTAAAATTTTTCCTATGAGTTGCTCATTCTTTTCCTGTATCTCCTTAATTTGCTCCTCCATTCTAAATTTTTCCTTCTTCTGTTCCTCTATGTCTTTACTTCCTCTTATGAATTTTGATTTAGCCACCATACCTGATAGGATCATATTTTGGCTTGATGGTATGAAACTCTATGGATTCCATGATAATTTAACATGCATTCCTTATATCCTTTTGGAATTCTTCCCAATCCTGTACTTACTTCCAGTTGCTTTAGCTCAATCTGCTTCTCTTCAGTTTGACACCTGTCTTCTTCTTTTTCCTCTGACTCATCATCTTCTGTCTGTTCCTCTTCTTGATCAACTTTAACATCTCTAGTATTAATCTTTTGCTCTTCCTGCTCTACCTTCTCCTGTTCTTTCTGATCTGCATCCTGATCCATGATGACAATCTATTCTTTTTCTTGTCTCTCCTCGTCACCTTCTTCTTTTTCTATGTCCATCTTCTCATGTTCTTCCTCCTCATTAGTTACTTCTATAAATCTTTGATTCTCATAGTGCTACTCTTCTTCTCTCTGATCCTCTTGCCCTTGCTCCTCTTTTCCTAGATCCAACAGGACTTCTTCAATGTTTTTACTTATTTCTAGTTCTGAAGCAACTTCCTCTTCTTCAGTCTTCTTTATTCCTTCTTCTTTCATAATTTTTTGACAATATTCTATTTCAGAAGGTTTGATGATGATATTCATAGCTTCACTCAACCCTTCATGACTTTTCCCTTGTTCCTTAACCTCCACTTCATCCACCTTTTCTTTACCTCTATCTTTCCTCTTCTTCTCTTCATCTTCTAAAGAAAACACTTTTTCAATCTCTGACTTCTTTTGACACTCACTAGATCCCATTCCTTTTTCTAATACTTGAGTCTCTGCTTCCACCTGTACTTGTTTCACTAGTGTTCCTGGTAATGATTTTCACAATCGTGATTTTTCACGATTTTGTGAGTGTTTAACGATTTTGAGCTCAAAATGTTTACTGAAAAATCGTGTTTTTTTTCTTGCATAGAATCGCGATTCTGTGCAAGTTTAACTAAAAAAAATTATTTCATTTTTTCTTGATTTTTTTAATCAGTACAAAAGCATCAAATTAAAAATTGACATGCAATAAAACATTTTTCTAAGACCTATTAAGAAATCAATATTTTTGAAAATCGTGATTCTGAAAAAAATCACGATTTCTAGAGTTCTTATTGATTTTTCTTTTATTTTCAATTTGCAAAAAATATGTAATGATTCTCACCTTGCCAGTAGATCTCTCTTCTCCAAATTGCTTGTAAAATGCCAGGAATCATGATTCTGTAGCCCTGTCTCTCTCTCTCTCTCACTCACTCTCACTCACAAATGAGATTTTTTGCTTTCAAAACTTGCTTCTATAGCTTCCAGAAAATCGCGATTATGTGCCAAATTGTACCATTTCTCTTTATTTTCAATTAACCTTTCTTAATTCTTACTTTAATGATCATAATCCTTAATTTCCAAGCAATTCAACACTTTGCCTATGTTCTCTCCTTAACAGAAAATTGCAATTCTGTGAATGAGATCCAAATTTTGTAAGAAATTTCAAGTCCAGTCCTCACCCTTTCCACTTGGGTTCTCTATCATTCCTTGATTGATATATCCATGCATTCAAGTTTATAAATTTGAAAAGAGGTTACCAAATCCAGAAAATCGCAATTCTCTGCTCAAAATCGTGATTTTGGGTTCTTTCAAAAAATTGTGTTTCTTTTCACTTTGCATCCAATCACCTCTTCTCTATTCACTTTATACCTACAAGCATCAAAGAATTAATCAAAATTTTGATTTTATTAAAGGAAAATTGAAGAAAACACTTTGTTGCTTTTTATGTAATTTATCAGATTTTTATGAATTTTCCTTGAACTTTTCTTATCAAAACAATTTCTCACTATCAATACCTCTCACCTTCCATCAATTCCATTGCAAAAAGAATTTTTTTTGTATTATTATTGTTATTATTATTTTAAACATTTTTTTCTATTTTTTAGTATTTCTATCCTAAATAAAGAGAAAACAATTTGTCGAGGGTTTCTTTTGATGATTCAATGATCTTGAAAACTAAAAATGGATGCTAAATTTGTACCTTGATCAATGAACAACAAGCCACTACTCAGCCATTAGTGTTTTTTGGCAAATGAAGCAATCAATTTGTGCAAAGACAAGCACATTTACTTTTCTTCTAGCAAATGAAGCAATCTTTTCCCAAAAGATAAGCACATTTACTTGGAATAAGCAAATGAAGCAATCAATTTGCACAAAGACAAGCACATTCACCTTCCTAAAGGTAAATGAAACAATCTTTTCCCAAAAGACAAGCACATCTACCTTCTTTTCAATGCACACATGGAAGAAAAATAATTGTACCTTTTTCAAAAGTGTTTGTTACCATCAGTATTGGAAAATCTAGCAAGGTCCAAAGCTCCAATGGTAGCTTTGCTTACTTCCCCAGCAACGGTGCCAAAAGATGTTTGTTATACTTTGGAGTTTTCCTCTCCAATCATCATAGTATAAAGGATTAGCTTGTGAGGCTGAGTATAGGGTAGCTTTCACAATATTTTTGAGCGTGTGTGGCTCAGATGCCTTATGGTTGATTTGGGTGTTGGTTAGTCTTCTGCCACGACCATCTTCACTGACAGTCAGAGCACATTGGCAGTTGCGAGGTGTTGAAGATAAATGTACAAGATCATTTTCATATAAGCCATGCTTGGATAAATTTACTAAATATAAAGATAAAGGAAAAGTAGAGAAAAAAGGAAAAAATAATAAAAGAAAAAGTCTAGTCAAAATTCATGATGAGTAAGAGATACAATATCTTGCTTTGTAGTTAGTGGCATGTAGTGGGGAAAGTGGTGAGTTAAGAAGGAGGCAAGAACTTCTTCACATGCTCATTGGTTATAAAAAAGAAGTTGGAGAACATTCAAAACAAGGAGAGAAAGAGGCAAGAGCTCCCAGTAGTTGGATCTAGCCATTTTGTCATTTTGTCTTCCCTTAGACTCCTTCCGGCCGCACGTCAGTTTGTACATAGCTCTGTTGCAGAGCTCATATCTCAATGTGCATATAACCATTTCTTGCGTTTGAACATTCATTGGAAAGCTCATCTCCTCTAATTTCTTTCTACATACCAAATATCTCTTTGAAAGCTTATATAATTTGTGAGATATCAGTGAAAGAGTGAAGTCCAGTTTTTTAGTATACCTGTGTAGACAAGTAGTCTATTTTGGTCGGTTAAGTTTCCTGACCAAAACATATCTAAATTGCTTGATTTTTGTCTTGTTGGAAAGCTCTTAGAATCTATTTTCACTGTCTCAAATATCCCACTCAGAAGTTTTATATTTTGTGACATATCTGTCAGAGAGTAAAGTCTAATTTTATAGTGTACTTATGTGTGTGGGTGGTCTATATTGGTTAGTTGACTTTCCTGACCAAAACTCATCCAAATTACTTGTTTTTTAGCTTGTTGGAAAGCTATTTGTGTCTACTTTCTCTATACCCAATATCTTTCTCAAAGCATATATATTCAGAGAGTTATCAGTCCGAGAGTGAAGCTCAGTTCTTCAGCATACCTATGTGGATAGGTAGTTCATCTTTGTCAGTTGTGTTTCTTCATCAAGACATGTCCAAATTAAGTTACTTATAGCTTGTTAGAAAGCTCTATTTTTCTATTTTGATTGAATAAAGGCTAAAGTCCATTTGAGTTTTGTGTTGAGAGCAGCAAGCTATATAAGGTGCAACTGTTTGTCCAAGTGCTGGACATACAAGGTTTCACTACACATTTCCGTTGCGCATAGGAGAACTCATTCTCCACAGTTGGTATCAGAGCAAACTTGGTGCTAAAGCTTCATCAACAGAGTTGGAGATAAAGCAAAGCAAAAGAGGAGCTATAAAACAAGGAGGAGCTTCACAAATGCAAGAGCAAAGGACAATATAACTATTCGAGGTAACTCTCAAAATCTTTGATACTCTTTAATGGCTGACTTGGGTCAACAAGTAAAGAAGTTGGATAAGGATAACTATCCCGTGTGGAAGTTTAGAATGACCAACTACCTAATGGGCAAAGGCTTATGGGGTATTGTGAGCAGCGATGATGCTCAACCTCAAATCAATCAAGCTATGGCCACCGAAGTCCAAAGGAGGCAAGCAAAAAAATGGGAAGAGAGGAATAGGAGAGTCATGTTCCTCATTTCGCAAGTCATTACTAATGCCATGGTAGGGCATATTCAACATCTAGAGAAAACTAAGGATGCTTGGGAAGCTCTTGAAAGGATGTATTCAACAAATACCAAAGCTAGGAAACTTCAACTCAAGAATGAGTTGAACACAATCAAGAAAAGTTTGAGTCAATCCATAGCTGAATATACTTTGAAGATTAAGGAGCTAAGCGATGCTTTAGCTTCTATTGGCACAACGGTTGAAGATGAAGATCTTGTGTGTTATACTCTCAATGGATTGAGAGAAGATGAAAGATGGAAGCCTTTTATAACTTCCATTAACTTGAAAGATGCATATCCAGGTTTTGAACAACTAATCCCTCAGCTTGTCACAGAAGAGCTTAGCTTTGGTGGTCCCAAAGGAAAGGACAACCACAACCAATTGTTATATGCAGGTCGAGGTAAAGGAAGAAACTCAAGAGGAGGCTCAAGAGGAAAAGGAAGAGGTCACAACCACTCCAACTACAATCAAAGCAATTTGGAAGACAACAAGGATGCATCTAATGCCAACACACAAGGAAGAGGTCAAGGTAGAAGTAGAGGAAGAGGCCGCGGCTCCTACAATTCTCATAAAGGTATAGCATGCTATCATTGTGGTAAAGTAGGACACTATGCTAGTGATTGTTAGCTGAAGAATGGAAGACCAAATGGAGGCAATCAAAGGAACCAAAGCAACTATGCAAGCACCTCAAGTGAAGGAAGCAAGCACACACTACTTGCAATGAGACATGAGTATAGAAGCTCTTGTGAAGATGAGAAAAATTGGTACATTGATTTAGGTTGTAGTAACCATATGTCATGCCAAGGAAGTTTGTTCACTAATCTACAGGTGCCAAGTGAAAAAGGATGTATTGAAACAGGTGATGATATTCAACACATGATTGAACATATTGGAGATATAAGGCTTGGAGATACAAGTAGAGCAAAGGTACTATCTAATGTTCTTCATGTTCCTACAATTTCAAAGAACTTGATTTCAGTAGGACAAATGGTAGAGAAGGGTTATCATGTCATATTCAATGAGAATGGGTGCTTCATAAAGAATCCAAAGGAAGGCTTCAAGGTCATTGCTCGAGGTAGAAGAGAAGGAAGGATGTTCACTTTGGATGTCCAACATCCACATGGAAAGGTCATGTACATTCAATGTGGGAACAAGAAGATTTTAGAGCTGGACCTATGTCACAAAAGAATAGGACACATCAACATTCCAAAGCTGAAGGACATGAGCAAACACGAAGTGGTAAGAGGCCTTACAAAATTTAATAGCATTGGACTACATGAGTTATGTGAAGCTTGTCAACTAGGAAAGCAAACGAGGCAACCATTCAAGAGGAGCAATTATGTGGCTCCAAATGTCTTGGACTTGATACATATGGATGTATGGGGACCAACCCAAGAGGCATCAATGGCTGGTAATAGATTTTTTGTCACCTTCATTGATGATCACTCAAGAAAGGTATGGCTGTTTTGTATGAAGCAAAAATCAGAGGTGTTTTCTATATTCAAAAGATTCAAAATTGAAGTCAAAAAGGAAACAGGAAGGTCTATCAAAACCTTAAGGTCCGATGGTGGAGGAGAAGACTTGTCCAAAGAATTTTCAGATTTTCTACAAGAGAATGGGATCAAAAGGCAATTCACTTGTAGGTATACATAACAACAAAATGGATTAGCTGAGAGAAAAAATAGGCAAATTGCTGAAATTGCAAGATGCATGCTCAACGAGATGAAGGTACCATTGTACTATTGGGTTGAAGCTACCACAACCGCCATTTACTTGATGAATAGGTGCACAACATCGGGAATACATCACTTGACTCCAGAAGAGGTATATTCCGGTAAGAAACCTGATCTTACACACCTCAAAGTGTTTGGATGTGTTTGCTTTGTTCACATTCCACAAGAAGTTAGAACAAAGATGGAACCAAGATAAGAAAAATGCATTTTCATCGGCTACTCGACGGAGCAAAAAGGATATAAGTGTTACAACCCTAGAACAAAGGAATTAAGAGTCTCGCGAGATGTGGTCTTTGATGAACTAAGACCATGGTATGAAGATAAAGAAAAGGAAAAGATTCTTGAAGAAGATTGTGATGATTGTGCAGGAACAAATCAAAGAGAAATTCAACAATCAAGCACAAAGCTTTCAGGTCCAGAGGCATCTACATCAAATGAAGAATGTTCAACATGGAGGGGGAGTCATTCTTTGTTTCCAAATTCAGCTCATAGTAGAGCCGAAGAAGCAAGTGCTTCTCCAAACAGTGAGGTAGATGCAAGTGAAGAAGAATATGAAGAGGTAATCACTCCGATGGTAAAGTTGAATATGTTAAACTAAAGGCAATGAGAGAAGATCTTCAAGGACAAGGTATCCAACTCAAAGGTTGAGTTATGATAGTTTTATGGCGACACATTTTACATACATGATGCAGGTTATCAAAGACAAAGAGCCTGAGACATATGAAGAAGCTTGCACACAAAAGGAATGGAAGCAAGCTATGAAAGAGGAGACCAAAGCTCTCAAAGATAATCACACATGGGAGCTAGTGCCAAAGAAAGAAGGTATGAAGATTGTTCCAAACAAATGGGTGTTTAAAGTAAAGAGGAATGATGATGGTTCACTAGCTAGATATAAAGCTAGATTAGTTGCCAAAGGATTTAAACAAACACAAGGCATAGATTATGATGAAGTTTTCAGCCCTGTTGCAAAGATGGGAACTATCAGAACCTTAATAGCAATTGGTGCTTCAAGGAGATGGCCACTATATCAACTCGACATAAAAAATGCTTTTCTTAATGGAGAACTACAAGAAGAGGTATACATGAGTCAACCGGTTGGATTTGAAGATGAAAACCATCCACACTTTGTTTGCAGGTTGAAAAAGGCACTTTATGGCTTGAAGCAAGCACCAAGAGCATGGAATCAGAGATTGGTACAATATCTAACTAAGTGTGGATACAACCCAAGTAGTGCAGATCCTTCATTATACATGAAGAAGGAAGAAAATAGAGAGGTATATATTTGCATATATGTCGATGACCTCATCATAACAGGAAATGATGTTACAGGGATTAAGGACATCAAAAGGAAGCTTGGTAAGGAGTTTAAAATTTCAGATCTTGGAGAGCTGAAATATTTTTTAGGAATTGAAATTGTTTATGGAAAGAGTGGCATCTACTTGATGCAAAGGAAGTACTTGTTGGATGTTCTTTTCAGATTTGGAATGAGTGAATGCAAACCACTCACTCAACCCATGGACACAAATACAAAGATTTGTTCAAATGATGGAGACATTGGCAGATGTAACGACATACAGAAGCATTGTAGGATCATTAATCTATGAAAACATTACAAGACCTGATTTATCTTATGTTGTTGGTGTACTTTCACAGTTTATGCAAGCCCCGACAAGTGAACACTTAAATTCAGCCAAGAGAGTGTTGAGATACATAAAGCATACAGTTAATCATGCTTTGTTTTACAAGTTTGATGAAGAATTGCAGGTCAAAGGCTTTAGCGATGTTGATTGGGCAGGTTCAAAGGAAGATAGAAGATCAACCTCAGGTTATGTGTCCATGATAGGAAGCAAACCTATCACATGGAGCTCAACGAAACAACCTACTATTGCACTTTCATCCATGGAGGCTGAATATAGAGGATTAGCATTTGCCACATGTGAAGCAATGTGGATTGAAAAGCTTTTGGCTGATCTTGGAGTGCAAGTTGGAACCATCCCTATATACGGTGATAACATGTCAAGAATTTACTTGGCAAGCAATCCTATGTTTCATGCAAGAAGCAAGCACATAGAGGTCCACTACCATTATGTAAGGGAGAAGGTATTGAGCAAAGATGTGGAGATAAAGTTCATCAGAACCAAAGAGCAGGTTGCAGATATATTTACAAAGTTCTTGGATGCTTCTAAACTCAAAGGCTTCAAGGATGTGATAAATTTGCAGGACATGGATGAAGATAACTCCCAAATGAGCTTGAGGGGGAGTGTTGAAGATAAATGTACAAGCTCATTTTCATATGAACCATGCTTGGATAAATTTACTAAATATAAAGATAAAGGAAAAGTAGAGAAAAAAGGAAAAAATAATAAAAGAAAAAGTCTATTCAAAATTCATGGAGAGTAAGAGATACAATATCTTGCCTTGTAGTTAGTGGCAGGTAGTGGGGAAAGTGGTGAGTTAAGAAGGAGGCACAAACTTCTTCACATGCTCATTGGTTATAAAAGTGAAGTGGGAGAACATTCAAAACAAGGAGAGAAAGAGGCAAGAGCTCCAAGTAGTCGGATCTAGCCATTTTGTCATTTTGTCTTCCCTTAGACTCCTTCCAGCCGCACATCAGTTTGTACATAGCTCAATTGCAGAGCTCATATCTCAGTGTGTATGTAACCATTTCTTGCGTTTAAACATTCATTGGAAAGATCATCTTGTGTACTTTCTAATACCAAATATCTCTTTGAAAGCTTATATAGTTTGTGAGATATCAGTGAAAGAGTGAAGTCCAATTTTTCAGTATACCTATGTAGACAAGTAGTCTATTTTGGTTGGTTAACTTTCCCAACCAAAACATATCCAAATTGCTTGATTTCTATCTTGTTGGAAAGCTCTTGGCATCTGCCTTAACTGTCTGAAATATCTCACTCAGAAGCTTTATATTTTGTGATATATCTATCAGAGAGTAAAGTCCAGTTTTATTGTGTACTTATGTGTGCAGGTGGTCTATTTTGGTCAGTTGAGTTTCCTAACCAAAACAAATTACTTGTTTTTTAGCTTGTTGGAAAGCTATTTGTGTCTACTTTCTCTACACCAAACATCTTTCTCAAAGGACATATATTCAGAGAGTTATCAGTCTGAGAGTGAAGCTTAGTTCTTCAACATACTTGTGTGGACATGCAGTTCATCTTTGTCAGTTGTGTTTCTTCATCAAGACTTGTCCAAATTAAGTTATTTATAGCTTTTTAGAAATCTCTATTTGTCTACTTTGATTGACTAAAGGACCAAGTCCATTTGAGTTTTGTATTGAGAGCAGCAAGCTATCTAAGGTGCAGTTGTTTGTCCAAGTGTTGGACATACAAGGTTTCACTACACATTTCCATTGCGCATAGGAGAACTCATTCTCCACATGAGGAGGCTTATGTTCCATGCTCACACTAAGCACATTGAGGTGCATTATCATTATGTCCGGGAGAGATTCTTTACTGGCAAGATCAGCTTGGCATATGTGCCCACGCAAGAGAACATTGTAGACCTTTTCACGAAGCCTTTGCCTAGGGAGAAGTTTGAAGCTTTTTGCAAAGCTTTGGGCTTACTTCCTTTTGTGGATTGATTCCACATAGTTTGGCACTTCCTTATACATGAATGCCAACTCCTTGTTCACCGCATCACTCCCAGGGGGGATTTGTTGATATATTTAGGTAGTTATATGTGTGAACACTCTAGGACAGCCGGGGTACTTTTTTCCTCTTTAGGAGGTTTTTTTCCCCGACTTGTATATACACCTATTGCTCTAATGGGCGACTTATCTTTGTACATTCTAGTGGTAATACAGCCAATATTGTGTGTTGTGCTCCAATCTTCTTCTTCTTCCTTGTGTTGTTCGCATGCTTTCGTAGAGGTCTAATTCCAACATGAACCATACATTTGTTATGAACAAAGTGTACATGAAGTCTCACACTAGCAATAGTAGGAACTAAAATCATATTTTTCTTGATATCAGGTACATTCAATGCATTATTGAGAGTAACAATAGCTCCATTTGCACCTATAGGCTAAATGTTTCTAACTCAAAGAATAGGATAAGAAGCATTGCTTCACATACATGTTATCCATTGGGTGTATCTTTCGAGGATGCAAAAAACCTTTTGCATGGTGAAATGCTTTGAAGCATTACGATAAAAAAAACAATATGGTTTAGCCTCATTCACAATCCTACATGTAGAATCTGATGATGAATCATAATAAAATGTAATAGCATAGGCCCAAACATATCGAGCAACATTAGCTTCATCCGTCTTGCATTGCATGTATTCTCAAAAATAGACAGGTGAGATTCTTTCTTCTTTTGATTTTGCTCAGCAAGCTTTCTACATTCATCAATGGTATGTCAAACCTTTGGAAAGTACTTGCATCTCTTCTTCTTTTGCATATCACCATCATGAGACGAAGAAGTGGAATAATGAGGCTTTTGTTTTGATGAACCCAAAGAGGAAGCATACTTGTTTTCTCCCTTTTGTGTAATAGCAAGTGCTTGCGTTCATCTCAAGAAAACCACTTATATTAAATATTGATTAGCCTCTTGCAAAAGAAGAGACACAAACTCATCAAAAGTATACATATTTGCATTTTGTTTTAGAACTAAATGAAGTGTCATAGCAAATCTTAGAAAATATTCTAGTAATACTCTTGAGTAATGCAGAAATGAGTGATGCACCCAGAATTATTTCATCAATGTTCGTTAATTGCTCTTTCAAATCCTTGAGGTAGGTGACATATACAACCATTGACTCATTTTCATCCATATATACATCTTCAAGTTGCTTTCTCAAGTAAACAACACATGCTTCATTATGCATAGCACACAAAGAAGAAAGTGTATCCCAAGTTTTCCTTGAAATAGTGCATGAATGGATGTCCCAACTTTTATATACTTCCATAACCCTAAGGCTACTTATCTTTATACATTTTAGACTTAGATATACACTCGATGTTGTGATTCTAGGTGTCTTCTTCTTCCTCGTTCTTATTCTATACATTCTTGATCCCCCAAACCGCAACAAAGCTTCATTCTAATCAAAGTGGGATGCATATGTGTTATAAATTTAATGAATGTTTGGTTTAGCATGGGATAAAAACCAATTTATAGTGCCATATAGACAAAAAAAAGTGGTATTTCTAAGAGGAGAAATAGGTCTCTCTTGGAAATGGCAAGATGTGTTGCCAAAAGTTTGCGATGAAATCCACTTTTTGGCTTGAGGTGGTGATGTTTGACACATATATACTTAAGACATGTCATAATAAGGCATTATAGTTTATCCTTATGATGCTTGGCATTGCACTAGTCAATGTGCATGCTTTTGGTTATCAGGCATATGCATCAATGCTAGAACAACAATACGAGAAATTGGATGATAAGGATGTGAACATATTTTTGTTGGGTATAGTTTTGAGATAAAAGGCTGTCACTTGTATCTTCACAAATTACTTGTACCATTCACAAATTACATGCAATTTTGTGCAGTGTTTAGCCCTTTAGTTTTGTGTTGAGTAGACTTCAATGCAAAGGACATGTATGACACCTTACTACCTCTATTCATTGATGAGGTCAAATCGATCTTCTAGTGAGGCAACTTCTTATCCTATGTAGGCTTTGAATGAGGTGACAGATCATTCCATTAATTATTTTGATAGCATTCCAAGGGTTGAAGGCCATTGCAATTTCCCAAACATTTCAGCTTGGACCGTTGATAGTGGTATACAGTTGAGAATTCGGTTTATTCTCCTATAAAGGACAAAACTCTCCTTTGATTTCACCAAAAGTAATATGCTAAACATATTAGTTTTCTTATTAGTGCTTTGATGGGAAATAATGTGGCCCTTGAAGACCTCAAAAGTCTCTTGATGAAGCACATTAAGGAGCAATATTTTTTAGGTCAATGAGAGACTGTTTGCTAGGGAGATGAGTTTGGCTTATTTCCCTAGAAAAGATGTTGTAGAAATTTTGATAAAGATTCTTCCCAATGAAACGTTTGAAGCCTTTCCCAAAGATTTGGAATCATTTAGTCCCCATTGGTCTTTTTGGATTGATCTTAGTCCCGATTGGTTGGCATTTTCTTGCACATAAATTACGATTGCTTGTTCAGTGGATCAATCTCAGAGGGGGATTTGTAAGTATAATTTGATGGTGATGTCTACAAACACACTGAGGATTGTTGGGACACTTTTTTCCCTCTTTAGGAGGCCTTTTTCATTGGATTGTTTATAGATGCATAACCTAACATGCCATTTATCTTTGTATATACCACACTCAATAATATACCTTTTTTTGTGCACGTAAGATTCTTCTTCTTCCTCATGTTGTTTCTATGCATTTTTCATCCCCAAAATCCAACAGAGTATATGTCAATACATATTCATCTATAAGATTACATATGATGTTGATGTTATATTCTTTTAAATGATTTCATATGATTAAGTCTATGGAATCTTCAAGAGCTAGTGGAATTACTTGTGAGATTTTGTTGGGTTGCCTCTCCCCATTGAGGGGTGGCAATCATATAATTCTTTTCTTTTTTTGAATTGTATGTGTATTTAAAAATAAAAAATGTAGTAGTGATCAAGGATAGCTGGACAATGCTCAAAAGGAAGATCCAGGGTTTCTATGGTACTCGGGGCTGGCAAGCTCCCCTACTTGTCACTGGAGGCCACCCCTCTATATGTGTCCTCTATGTAGTGGCCACTTCCCTTAGTAACTAAGCTTGGTTTTTGTTCAACGTAGCTCTATCTCCCCCTTGGGGCAGACAATGTTGCTTCGTGAAGCACATCATGGTGGATTCTATGTGCAACAACATCACTCTGACACCTTGATGAAAGATCTGCAACATTGCAATATTCAAAAGGACCATTCCGGCTCTGCAAGTGGATCTAAGTCTGCAACCCGATCATACGCAGAAATGGCTGAAGTTTTTTCCACAAATAATGCTCCCTCAACTTTGCATTGTATACCAAGTAATGTTTTTAATCCTCTCTATTGTGTGGACAAAGGCAAATGCATTGCTAAGGAAAACCCCCATCATTTAGAGGTTGATTTGGTTGATTTTGATGATGAAGTCGAGTGATTGAAAAAAATAGCTTTGAGTTCTAGCAAAATGAGTTAATGGAGAGGGTTGTGTCATGGCCATGGACCTAATTAAGAGATTCTTAAACTTTGGAAAAAAAATGGGAAACAAGAGGCCTGTTTGTGAAACATGTCTAGTTCCTCCCAAATAACTATTTTGTTCTTTTTTTATGATGCCAATAGTGCTTTTCAGGTGATCTAAGAGGGACAATGGTTAATAAGAAATATTCCCATATTCTTCTTCAAATGGCATATTGGTTTCAACCCTAATAAAGGTGATAAACCTACAAAAGTCCCAATATGGGTGGATTTTCTAGATCTCCCAATTGACTTCTACCCTTGGGAGGAAAAACTTGGGGGAGTTCTTGGACAAAGTTCTAGAGGTTGCATCAATACCAAATGGGACCCTCAGATCCTAGTAGAATATGATCTTTCACAACCTATAAAAACATCTATTGGGATCAAGGACTCTTATGGTAAAACATTGTAGGAATTGAAGACATTATATAGAAACTTTCCCAATAATTGCTTTAAGTGCTACAAAGAAGGGCATCTTATTAAAGATTGCCCCCAATTAAGGAATGAAAATAATGGAAGTTTTAGAGGTAATCATGATAACCACAACAGAAGACAAGGTAGTCACAAGACTGACTAGTCCTCCCTAAGAAAGTTTTCCCAAAGGGTAGAAAAAAGAAAGGTAAACTCTTAAATTAATATGATGTGCTTTAACCCTTTTTATGAGAGTCAGGACCAAATAGAAAAATGATATCAGCTTCAACAAAGAGAACTCCAAAACAAGGAAGGCACTCCTATGCATGATAGGGAAGATGAGAGCAATGAATAGTACCATAATAATGGTAATGATGATTAGAAGAAATAGACAACTAACAATAATAGGAAGAACCAAAAGCTATAAGTTAAGAAAGTTAAAAAGGAGGTAAGTAATGGTACTAGAACAAAATCCAAATTTACTAACGAAGTTAATGCTTATGATAAGTAGAAAATAAAGCAGATGGAACAAGGCAGGACTTTACACGAGGAAATGAGTTTTGAAGACTAGTGAACCAAAATGTGTTGACTCTTTAGGTTAGAGTAAGTCCAAAAGAAAGGAAATAGTTAGAACCTCAAGCTCTTAGATAAAACCTCATAAAAATAGTAGGAAGTAGTTGTCATCTTTTACCTCTTTCTTTTCTCCATGGATCAATTAAAAAAATCTCTTTAAACACTAAGGGTGTCACAGGCCTCGTTAGGGCCAGAGCTATCAACAGATGGCTTATGGATAACTCTACTTGTCTTGATGTGATTTGTGTGCAAGAAATTAAAATCAGTGGTATTCTTTTGTTCAACCATCTAAATATTGTTGTTGATGATTTTGATTGGTATTATACTTCTCACCTCCAAGGTAAAGGGGGAGTGGCCACTGGCATAAAGTAATCTTTCTTATTTTGTTAAAAAGGTTTCTTGTAGTGAGTATAATCAATGGTTTTCTTTTAATTTGGGGGAGCCTTATAACTTCTCTCTGGTTAACATATATGCTTCTAACATTAGTAGTAAAAGAAGATTTTGTTGGGAAGAAATTAACTCCATTGAAGGGCCTTGCATTATGATTGGTGACTTCAATATGGTTGATACTACCATTGATAGGTTGGGTGATAGAGGGGTTAGTATTAGTGGCTCGAAGAAGTCTAGGTGGGTTCAGGTTTACAATAGTAAAGACCTCATAGATGTTTCCGTCAAGTCTAGTTTTACTTGGTGTAATAACCATCCTGACAACTTGTTGGTTGCTAGGCTCCATAGATAATACATTTCTTGTCCCTTCCGTTCTCTAGGAGATGAATGTTGAGGTTGACCAAACCTTCCTCTTGTTTGACATAATCCTATAACTATTACCATCAAGATGGGATTTGGTTCCAATGTCACCGAGTCAAAAGGTAATTGGTTGCAGATGGGTATAGGATTGAGTGGGATTTTATCCTTCAATCTCTACATGACATAGGAATTGATAAAAGATTTATCAAGTTTGCTAGTGTGATTTTTGGAAATGCTCACTCTAAGATTGCTATGAATGGCCATCTTTCTACTCCCTTCAAGCTTTGTAGGTCCATAAGACAGGGTTTTCCTCTTGCTCCCCTCCTTTTTGCCATTACTTGTGATGATCTGGGTTGGTTAGTTAAGGATTGTATTGTTCAAGGCTTTATCCAAGGTATTGAGATTCCTAATGCCCATTCCCACCTTTCTCTCCAAATGTTTGTTGATGATACTAACATCACTACAACAGATCGAGGGAATACCAATGGTCAGTATACCGACGGTCAGCTGTCGACGTCGGTATGACCCTCGGTTAATTTGGGAAAGCCGCTTTGCCTCAGAAAGGTAGCGTCGATATATGCGTCGCTATAAGTGTCGGTAATTTGCTGGAATTACCGACGCTTATACTGACGCTCTCTTTTTAACTGGGACCGAAACCAAAATTCGTCATTCTGAGTGTTTTGAATCCAGCTCTTCTCCTGTCGGGTTTGCACGTGCCAACAACAGATCTCGGTTTCTCACCCTTTCTCTCCCTCTCTCTCTCTCTCCCTCCCTCCCTCTCTCTCCCTCCCTCTCTCTCACTCTCTCTCCCTCTCTCTCCCTCCCTCTCTCTCCCTCCCTCTCTCTCTCTCTGACTAGACCTCTATCTTTGTAGATCTCAAGTTTGGTTAAGTAGATCGCACATATTGTAGCACTCGTTTTTGTTTCTCTATGTTTTTGCTTACTAATATGTTCTCTGTTTGGTTTTGCAAGAGATTTTGGGATCAAATCTTTGGAAATTCGACGAAGAAGAACCTCAAGTGGATTTTGACAACTTTGATTCAAACAATTCTCTCTCTCTCTCTAAGCACACCTCTATTTTTATAGATCTAAAGCTTTGGTAAGTAGATCGCACATATTGTAACACTCTTTTTTCTTTCTTTATGTTTTTGCTTTTCTAATATCTTCTCTTTAGTTTTGCAAGATATTTTTGGGATCAAATATTTGGAAATTCGATAAAGGAGAACTTCAAGTGGATTTTGACAACCTTGATTCAAAAATTACATCTATGTAAGTGAGACATATATCACTCTTTTTTCTTTCTTTATGTTTTTGCTTTTCTAATGTCTTCTCTCTTTAGTTTTGTTTTCGACTTAGAGAGAGAGAGAAGGAGAGATATATACATACACACATACACAATGCATATGCATACACACATACACAATGCATATGCATACACACATACATAATACATATGCAAACACATACATGCATTCATACACACATGCACATGCATACACACATGCATATGCATACACATACACAATGCATATGCATACACACATACACAATACATATGCATACACATACATGCATGCATACAAGCATGCATATATATGTATACGCATACATGCATATGCATACACATACAAACATGCATATGCATACATGAATGCATATGCATACATGAATGCATATGCATACATGAATGCATATGCATACAAGCATGCATATGCATACATGAATATGCATACACATACACATACACATACATGAATATGCATACACATACACATGCATGAATATACATACACATACACATGCATGCATATGCATACATGAATGCATATGCATACATGCATGCATATATATGTATACACATACATGCATATGCATATATACAAGCATGCATATGCATACATGTATGCATATGCATACATGCATGCATATGCATACATGCATGCATATGCATACATGCATGCATATGCAGACATGAATGCATATGCATACATGAATGCATATGCATACATGAATGCATATGCATACATGAATGCATATGCATACATGAATGCATATGCATACATGAATGCATATGCATACATGAGTGCATATGCATACATGAATGCATATATATGTATACACATACATGCATATGCTTACATGCATGCATATATATATGTATACACATACATGCATATGCATATATACAAGCATGCATATGCATACATGCATGCATATGCATACATGAATGCATATGCATACATGAATGCATATATATGTATACATGAATGCATGTATACACATGAGTGCATGCATATGCATACATGAATATATGAATACATGCATGCATATGCATACATGTATACATATGCTTGTATTTATATTTTTTTATATTTTATATTTTATATTTTATATTTTATATTTTATATTATTTATTAATTATTAATTATTATTTATTATTTATTATTATTTATTATTATTATTTATTTATTTTCTTTTAATTTAATTTCTATTTTTATATATTTAGATTTTTTATTATTAATTTGTTTCTTTTTTAATTTATTATTATTTTTTATTATTTAACTATTTTTTTATTTTTTATTTTTATTTTATTTCTATTATTTATTTATTTTTTGTTTTTTGTGTGTGTGTTCGTGTTCATGTGAGGGTGTGTGCATCTCTTTTTGTATCTTGAATGCATGTATACATATGCATACATGCATGCATGTATACATATGCATACATGCATGCATGTATACATATGCATACATGAATGCATGTATACATATGCATACAAGCATGCATATGCATACATGAATGCATATATATGTATACACATACATGTATACATATGCATACATGAATGCATGTATACATATGCACACAAGCATGCATATGCATACATGAATGCATATGCATACATGAATGCATATATATGTATACACATACATGCATGCATATGCATACAAGCATATGCATACATGAATGCATGTATACATATGCATACATGCATGCATATGCATATGCATATGCATACAAGCATATGCATACATGAATGCAATATGCATACAAGCATGCATATGCATACATGAATGCATATGCATACATGAATTCATATATATGTATACACATACATGCATGCATATGCATACAAGCATATGCATACATGAATGCATGTATACATATGCATACATGCATGCATAGCATACAAGCATGCATATGCATACATGAATGCATATGCATACATGAATGCATATGCATACATGAATGCATATGCATACATGAATGCATATATATGTATACACATACATGCATGCATATGCATACATGAATGCATGTATACATATGCATACATGCATGCATATGCATACAAGCATGCATATGCATATGCATACAAGCATGTGCATACATGAATGCATGTATACATATGCATACATGCATGCATATGCATACATGAATGCATATGCATACATGAATGCATATGCATACATGAATGCATATGCATACATGAATGCATATGCATACATGAATGCATATATATGTATACACATACATGCATGCATATGCATACAAGCATATGCATACATGAATGCATGTATACATATGCATACATGCATGCATATGCATACAAGCATGCATATGCATACATGAATGCATATGCATACATGAATGCATGTATAAATATGCATACATGCATGCATATGCATACAAGCATGCATATGCATATGCATACAAGCATATGCATACATGAATGCATGTATACATATGCATACATGAATGCATATGCATGCATGCATGTATGTGTATACATATATATGCATTCATGTATGCATATGTATACATGCATGCATATGCATATGCATACAAGCATGTGCATACATGAATGCTTGTATGCATATGCATGCATGTATGCATACATGAATGCATATGCATACATGAATGCATATGCATACATGAATGCATATGCATACATGAATGCATATATATATGTATACACATACATGCATGCATATGCATACAAGCATATGCATACATGAATGCATGTATACATATGCATACATGCATGCATATGCATACAAGCATGCATATGCATACATGAATGCATATGCATACATGAATGCATATATATGTATACACATACATGCATGCATATGCATACATGAATGCATGTATAAATATGCATACATGCATGAATATGCATACAAGCATGCATATGCATATGCATACAAGCATATGCATACATGAATGCATGTATACATATGCATACATGAATGCATATGCATACAAGCATGCATATGCATACATGAATGCATATATATGTATACACATACATGCATGCATATGCATACAAGCATATGCATACATGAATGCATATATATGTATACACATACATGCATGCATTTAGGTAACGGCGGATACGACAGTATGCGCTACCAATTTGTAAGTATCATGTTAATTATTGAAGTTGTTTGTGTTAAGTAAATTATGTATGTTCATCTAACATTTTGCATATTTATTATAGGAGTTGGCAGTGGGTCGTCCTCCGACGCGAACTGAAGAATCATATGGATATCGACATGGACTGACTGCACTGTTACACGACTTAGAGGGACGCGGTGCAATCATCTCATGGGAGAATATTCTTGATTAGGTAAAGTTATATCTTGGTTTCATGTTTTTAGTTGTTGTTTATAAATGTGATGTTAATTGGTCTTATTTTATACATATGTTTTGTTGCAGGATTGTAGGTGTAAATATTTTGATCAATGCCACAATTTTGTATCACACTCGCATACGGAAAAATGTAACATAATTCTGTATTCGATTCCTATATGGAAGTGTTTTGTCACATTGCCACAATTTTGTATTACACTCCTATGTGGCAATGATGTACCATAATTTTGTATTCAATTCCTATATGGAAGTGCTTTGTCACATTTTGTATTTGATTCCTATATAGAAGTGCTTTGCCACACTTTTGTACATTTTTCATTTATGGAATATACAACTTTCTGTACATGATTCATTGTTCATTTTTGCTCATATAAGTTTATGTTTTGGTTGCCATTAGAGTACATAACACATGTACTCAGTTGGGCAGAGTGTATTGTCTTTTGCTAAACAACATCATGCTGTAGCAAGAGACAACACACTCTGCCCAAAAGAAGTTGTGCAGATAGGGTCGTCGGTATACGCGCCGGTAGCTCCAGTATGGTCATCAGTATACACGTCGGTACACCCAGTGCGGGCGTCGGTATGGGCGCCAGTATAAGCGTCGGTAATACTGACGCTTATACCGACGCCCATACCGGAGCTTTCTTTCCGATGTGTATACCGACTCTAACACTGACGTCGCGAAGAAATCACGCCCGTTCATTTGCCTCGGTAGCAGCCTCGGTATACCCTCGATATGTTGTAGTGCATGATTGTTAGGGTTGATGATTCCTCTGCTTCCACTTTCTTAAGTGTTTGAACTTGTTTTGCATAGCTAGCGGATCAATTGTTAATCACAATAAAACTGGTTTTTATGCCTCTAATAAGTTCAGTCTTGATTGTGTTAAGTCTGCACGACCTTGTGATATCATCAAGGAAGGTACAATCTTCAGACTGTTGGGTATTCCAATGGGATTTGAAATTTCTAATGAACAAAGATGGAATCGGGTTATGGATAAATTTTGAGCAAAAATTTTCAAGTGGATGGATCTGCAGCAAAATATTTCTCAAAGATCTTTTGTTCTTAAGCATTACATTTTACCTTCCCTAACTTATTATTTGGCTTGTTGGGAGCCTTCTATGAAGTAGTTGGCTCAAACCATTTCTTTGGCTAGGAGATTTTTGTGGGGGGGGGGGGTTCCAAAATTCCAAAGGTTTCTTGGAGTATATGTTGTATGAAGAAATTAGAGGGAGGTGTTGGTTTAATCTGCCCTTCTAGAATGGCTACCCAGATGCAAGCCAAGTGGATTCTAAGAGCTACCTACTCTAAGGATTTTTGGGCTTGTCTGATTTTGAGAAATGTAAATAAGTTTTGTTTAAAAAGTAATAAAAATTGGACTAACTTTCAGTTGTGGGATATTGTGATCTAACCTGTTGCTTTTGTCCCAAAAGGTAGCAACCTTGTTTGCAACATCTGGAAAGCTTGGATGTTGGTCAAAGAAAAATAATCTTTGCCTGTTTGGTATACTAATAATCTTTCCTTTTTCTTGTAGGACTCTCTATGGATTTGGCTGGTTTGTTACTTCTAACAATGCCTCCTTATCTATAAGAATGAATAAGTGTAAAAAAGAAGGTTTTTTTAACTGGCAGAGTTTGTACAGGAACAGAGTTGTGATTGAAGACAATGAAATTATGGAAATTGACTCTTTGTCTTTGTCTTGTAAATAGTTAATTAAATATAAGAAGTTGAAGCTCCTAGAAAAGTTGGAGTGCATGTTATCCACATCCCATAGGGCAGTTGGTTGAGCTTTGGCCTCTTGAGGCGGAGGTCCAAGGTTCAAGCCCCAGGCTGGACATGTTATGGCTTAGGCCAGTTAAACCCAGTTGTAACCATGTCTCCTTCAGTTGTAACCATGTCTCCTTGTCTAACCCCTGCTTTGTGGGATACGGGGGGTCCCACGGGTGCTATGCCCATTCACTTGTACAGTTGCAATTTCAAAGTTAAGGTCTGGGGGAGTAGGCTTCGACTGAACCTCCATTAAAAAAAAAGGTTGGAGTGCAACCTCTTGGAGAAGCAAGTCTCTATGTGTGAAGTGGCTCAAGACATGTTCTTCAACTTCAAAAGAACATATAACAGCATCCAGATACTCACTGGAAGATTGAATAGAAAGTGGAACACCTCTTGGTCCCCCCTGCGGTGGAGATATAGGTTCCAATGTGTGTGGTCTTTTTCTCTCTCCATTAAGCAATCCTGCTTGTTGTGGCTAATTCGGCATAAAGGTATTTGGACTGGGAGCAAAGCTAGAAAGTATAAAATTGATGCAGGGTTATGCTGCCACTGTGGGCTATATTGAAGATATGGAGCATTTGTTCTACAAATTTAAATCTAGCCTAAGGTTCTGGAATGGTATCAACCTATTCTACAAGAACTCATGACTCAAGATGCTTGGTTTCAGAGAGCTCCTTCTTGCTGAATCTAACAGGATGGATATTGTTCTATGGAAACTTCTGAGAGCTCATATCCTCTGGTCGATTTGGAAAAATAGGAACAACAAGGTTTTTGCCATTAACAGTAAAGATCAATTCTTCTCCTGTCTTGTGGGAATGAGAAGAATTTTGAACCACTATAAATCTTTCCTCAATGATCTTCCTCATGAGGAATCTAACCCTGCCTTGGTGAGAGACAAAATGTTGAAGATCTACTCTCTGATTAGACTAAATATGGTCCGATTTTTGGACATGTATATTGAGGGACAAATGATGTAATCTCCTGTTCCTGAGTGGTGGCGCTTCCCCCCTCATCGAGTGGCCCTTCTGTCTTTGTTGGACTCCCCATCTCTTGCGAGTCCTCTCTTTTTGTAATTTGTCTCTACTTTTGCATCAATTTTATACTTTTTGTTTGTGCTAAAAAAAAAGAAATTTCTCTCTCTCTCTCTATCTATATATATATATATATATATATATATATATATATATATATATATATATATATATATATATATATATATATATATATATATATATATATATATATATATGGATGGCGGTGCCTGTACATGTTGAAAAGTGTCTCATATGTCCGTCCACGTGAGACTTAATTACTTGTGATTCGTGAAACAACGTCCTTCATCGTATGAAGACGGGGACCAAGGTTGTAGCTGTGGGCAATTTGTTCGGTCTTGCATACTACCTTTCTCAATGGTAGATTGCGGAAATGGAAATGGTATACATTTTGGGATCACGAGTTGTTTTTTTCTTTAAATGGAGGTTCGGCGAAAGTCTTGTTCCTCTAGCTTTAATTTGGAAGGAAAAAATGTACAAGGTTTATAGACATAGTACCCTCATGACCCCCTTTATCCTATAGAGGATGGGTTAGACGAGAGACTATAACAATCTGTAGGCTTCATAATTGGTTTATAGAGATTATAACAGTCTGTAGGCTTCATAACTGGTTTAAGTATGGAAGGCTATTGCTCCTTGGGCTTTGATTTTGAAAGAACAAATGTACAAGGTGAATGAGCATAGTACCTTCGGGACCCCCTTTATCTTATAGAGGAGGGGTTAGATGAGAGATTATAACAATGTGAAGGCTTCACGATTGGATTAACTATCCGAAGGCTATAACTGGGTTAATTGCCTGAAAGCCTTTACATGTCTTGCTGATGGAGAGGGTTCAACCCTCATCCAGACCTCAAAAGGCAAGGGACTTAGTCAATCGACCTAACCCGCCTAGACAAAATGATGAATTGTTTCCTGGATATATAGCTGGGCCATTTAGCACTTTCAGCAGCCCCCCCCCCCCCCTTGCACTAACGTGATGCCTGACTCCTAAGACGAGAGCTAACATGCCCAGAAAGATGGATGCGAGGAGTCATAATATGCACAGTAAATGTCTATTATATTCAAGCTGACGCAAACTATGTGTTCATTGTAAGCTGAAAATGATAGCTCTCTTCGCGTTCTTTCACGGGTCTTGAATTCGACCTGCCTAGCAGTAGACTGTAGTAGTGTAGTAGTAGTAGATGAGGGTGGCACCTTCCGTCCTCTGTACGAATTGTGGCTGACAGCGCAGCTGATCGTGGGTCATCCCGAAGGATCAATTCATCGTCCTCTTGAGTCTAGTAGATAAGGGTGCACCTTCCGTCCTCTGTACGAATTGTGGCTGACAGCGCAGCTGGTGGTGGGTCATCCCGAAGGATCAATTCTCGAAGGTTCGTGTGTGCTAGCTGGGTTGGCTGGGATTTTTGCTTTTTGAGGCGGGGGTCAAAGTTCAATCCTCACTATCGGTACGACACTATGAGCTTAAGGTCAGTGTAAGCCTTTGATATTTCGAGTTGAAATCAGTTCTCTCTTGTGTCGCCTTTGGGCAGTCTAACCCCTACTTTGTGGGATATGGAGGGTCCATAGATACTATGCCCTTCATTTGTACAGTTGTAATTGCAAAGTTAAACATCGAGGAGTAGGCTTCGGCTGAACCTTCATTAAAAAAAAATCATCGTCCTCTTGGGGACATTGGAGCTGGCGGTTCACCAATGCACCGCCAACGTACATTCACATTCAACGAGTGATTGTAGAAAAGAAGGCAAGTTCTTGTCCTGTAAGCTGTTGGTCAAATAAGCGCATGTGATGAAGAAGATGGGCTCCAGCACATGCGCAGGTGAGGGCCTCCGTCTTGCTCTGTTTTTCAAACTTCAGATGAAGCTGGTGATAGGACACCTTAAATTCCTGAGCTTCTACGATCAGAACTTCAGATCTCATGTGCTGCTGCTCCACGTCTTCAACGATGTCATACTGGGTGAATTGTGGGACGATTACAAATGTGACGGCTATTTCCGCCAGATGTGCTATGTACAGTGTCATGCATACAAACATGTGGCCATGAATGCACCTTTCCTCCGTCCATTTTCATCTTTAATCTTCACAATGTAACCATTTTTCCAGCAATGACTTCAAACAAGCTCTCTCTCGTTCTCTCTCTCTCTCTTTCTCTCTCTCTGTCTCTCTCTCACACACACACACACAAAATCAACGCCATTGCCTAGGGTTTTGACTGTCGACTTCATCACTTCTCCTCTCTCCATGGTGGGGGGAGATCCCGCACTATCTAGTGTTTGGACTGCGAGCTTTCCCCTTGTGATTCCCCTTCCCCTGGGGGGTGCTCTCGCTATCTCTGTGCATCTGTATTCTCCTGGTGATGGCGCTTCAGGATGCCCTACGAAATGGTGTAGTGAAGACACCGATGAACTCATATGGACAAGCGAAACAGATCAACAACCCTGTTTTTGAGGATAATGGAACTAACAGTCTTTATCTTGCTTTAGAATCGTCTAGAAGTAGCATTGGACGGGGGAATAACTCCTTTCGTGAACAAGGTGAATCAGAGGGCTTCCCAGCTGTTGAGAAAAACCTGTTGGCGCACCAGAATATGGAGAATGGCTCCTGCGATGGAGACAAGCAAGGTATATCGTATGCCCAAGCCATTCAGGTTCAGAATCAAGAAGTTTTTTCGGTATTCAACAACTCCATGATTCCAGCTAACTCTAACTTCCCTTTCACGAGACAAGAGTGTAAAGGTAAGGAGAAAATGGATTTTGACTATGAGTACATTAGAGAAACCAAATAGAACTGAAGAAAACAAGATTAATCTTGATCAAGAGTTTGTTGACACAGATGATAGTACGTTATACATAGAGAGTTCCTCGCTTGAAAAATGGAATAATCATCTCTCTGAGAAAGTTGTTATAGGGCTTTGTCATAGGCCAAGACTTGCCCAAGAAACCCTTAAAAACTGGATGAAGATTAATTGGGAAAGTAGGGGGCTTTTTGTTAAGCATGTTCAATATCTTCCCAACAATTACTTTCTTTTCTTTTTTTGAGGACGCGCATAATGCAATGCATGTCATTGCTGAGGGGCACTGGATAATCCGCAATACTCCTATTTCCTTCTTTAAATGTTTCCTGGGATTCAACCCCAGAGGTGCTAAACCTACTAGGGTCCCTGTTTGGATAGAGCTGCCTGATTTCCCCGTTGAATATTATCCGTGGATTGAACAGTTAGGAGGATTGGTTGGGAGGGTTCTTGGCCAAAAACCTAGGAATAGCTTTAACCCCAAATGGGATCCTCAAATGCTTGTGGAAGTTGATTTAGCTAAGAATGTCAAACCTATTTTGATCCTCAAAACTTTGAGGGTCTTAAACTCCATGAACAAAAATTCTTCTACAAGAACCTTCCTAATGCCTGTTTTCACTATCATAATAAGGGACATGTCATTAAGGACTGTCCTCTTCTGGAATCCAACAAAAAGAAGCAAGAGGAAAGATTAGGTAATGAACATGATAAGGTCAATAATAAGATGGATCAGAACAAATCTGATTCGACTAACAAAAAACTATTTTTTAAAGCTAAGAAAAAAAATAATAATTGGGGAAATAGGCCGGAAGTGCTGCTCAAAGAAATCTCTAATCCTTATCGGATATTGGATCATACTAATGATGAAGGTGCAGGTACCCCTCTGAAAGAGACAGACTATAGCTTCCACGAAGAATTGATCAAAGCAGGTAAGGATCATCCTTCAGAGAAAGATGATTGGATCGTAGTTGGGAAAAAGAAACCCACATTTCAAAAAGCAGGTAAGTCCCTTAACACGACCTCTGCTGATATTGGGGAAATTAACTTCAACCTAAACAATGAAGAGGTATTTGCTGAACAACTTAACAAAATTAATGATGATATCATCCTTAGAATGCAATCTGGTTCTAACTCTGACCTAGAGGGTAATAATGCAACTGACATGAATATCAGCCCTCAGGCTAAAGAAAAATTGAAATCCAAAAGGAAAGAAGGAGTTAGAACTTCGAACTCAGTGATTAAACCTTCAAAGAATCATAGGAAGTAATTTTTTTTCTTGTTTTCTGTTTTCTGATAGACTCTATCAAAATCATTTCTCTGAATACGAAAGGCCTCACTGATCCTATCAGGGGGAAGGTGATTAACAAGTGGCTGATTGATTTTGCTAATGATCTTGACCTTATTTGCTTACAAGAATTAAAGGTAGGAGGTTTCTCTTTAAAGTCTAATATGAGGATCGTTTCTAGTAGATACTCTTGGTTCCATACAAATCATCAAGGGAAAAGAGGAGGTGTTGCTATCGGAATCAGGTGCAATCTTGACCATCTTGTTGATGAAGTCATTTACAGTATCTCTGACCAATGGATTGCTTTAAGATGTAAGGATCCCTTGAATCTTACTATTGTCTATATATATGCTGCCAATAACTCTGCAGACAGGTACAGATGTTGGGAAGAGATCTCTCAATCAAAGGGAGACATTATGATGATTGGTGATTTCAATATGGTTACTAATGTTGTGGATAGATATGGTAACAAGGAGAATATTCTCTCTGGTAAAGAAAAGGATATGTGGTATAATTTGTTAAGTTCTCATAATCTGTTTGACATGTCTGCTCACACTAGTCACTCCTGGAATAATAGAAGCCTTACTAACAAGCTTTCTGCCAGACTGGATAGGGTCTACTTGAATGTCTCTAGATATCAAGCATTATGGAATACTGACTATAAGTTGGACCATTCTCTTCAGTTGTCAGATCATGTTCCTCTAGTAGTTAACTTATTTAGAAATAATCCTACTCACAGAGCTAGTTGGACTCATTCTCCCTACTCAAAATTCCTATTGTTAAAAATATGGTGAGTGACACTCTCAGGAGTCATTTTGGGAAAGAAACTTCTCCCCTTTTAGCTTGGGAGATGGTAATTAAAGACATTCAAAGGATTCTCACCTTCTACAAAAACAAGGCTAAACTTATCAGGAATGCAAGAAGAATGATGATTGTTAAAGAGATTGACAAGGTTAAGTCTTCTCAGGATAGTGTCTCCACTATTAATCAGAAGGTCCTTGATCTCCAGGATAGATTGAGATATGAAGATTACATTCTTGCTAGTGGTGCCCTTGCCACATAAAGAGAATTTTGGGCTGGCAAAGTGGATAAACCTAACAAACACATGTTTGATCTTATAAGGAAAAAGAAAGCTAGAGATTTTATCCCCTTTCTCAAGAAGGCCTTTGGTGGTCATGCTACGAATATTAAAGAGAATTTGCAGGAGACTTTGAGCTTTTTTACCAATGTTTTCTCTGGACCTCCCAAGGGAGGGGAGTGTAACATAATCCTGGTAGGAGATGGTTGAACCACACCCTAAGAGAGAGGATTAGGAAGTAATCCTCAACCATGGCTTTTGGGGCAAGTGGTTAGCCCATCACATTCCTAACCAAGAGGTTGTGAGTTCAATCCCTTACATTGGTATCAGAGCCTAGGAAGTAGGCTTGGGCAAAGTGGAATGACGCAATGGCCTCTAAAAAAGGCGCTTGGGCATCCTCCATGTGAAAGGGTAGGATTTGTGGAAGGCGCGCGTCGATTTCAATGATGGACCTTACAATGATTGGGGTGTATCTCCCAATCCGTAGGTCGGATTGAGGCGTGTAATATACCGTTGGAAAGCTCTCGGAACGAACTTTCCAATGAGCTAGCTTGCAATGTGTGAATTCCTTGGGAATCCTTGGATGGAACTTGATTGAGTACATCCTGCCAGTCCCATAGCTGGTCAGGGTACATCCTGCCAGGGTACATCCAGGGTACATCCTACCAGTCCCATAGCTGGTCAGGGTACATTCCCGAGGGAGTTCAAGGGGGGAAGAATGTAACATAATCCTGGTAGGAGATGGTTGAACCACACCCTAAGAGAGAGGATTAGGAAGTAATCCTCAACCATGGCTTTTGGGGCAAGTGGTTAGCCCATCACATTCCTAACCAAGAGATTGTGAGTTCAATCCCTTACAGGGAGCACATTTGGAGAGTCAGGGATACTATTGCTCTTAAAAGGAAGAAAATGATTCCTAAAAGCCTAGTCTCCCTCCTGGACCTCCCCCTCTCTGCTGGTGAGTTTAGAGAAACCATTAGTAAATTGAAGACTGGGAAGTCTCTTGGTCATGATGGTATCCCCAATGAATTTTTTTAGGAACTAAAGGAAATTGTTGTGCCCATTATTCTCTTGATCTAGGAAGAAGCCATTAGAAGAGGTACTCTTTCTACCTTCATCAACACTGGAGTGATTAAACTTGTTCACAAGAAAGGACCTAAGGATGATCTTAATAATTGGAGACCCATTTCTTGTCTGACTTCGTTGTACAAAATTTTTGCTGCCTCTCTTGCTAGAAGACTGAGCCCTCTTATGGATAGTATCATTCTCCCTTAGCAAAAAGGTTTTCTTAAAGGTAGATACATCCTTGGTGCTATCATCGCCTTGTGGGAAAGTATTGACCTTACAAAAGAGTCCAACATGGATATGTACTTTTTTAAGGTGGACTTTGATAAAGCTTATGACCATATTGAGTGGGACTTCATTTTACAGTCTCTCCATGACATAGGTGTTGGGAAGAGATTTACTAAATATACAAGTCTCCTTTTTGGCAATGCTCATTCTAAAGTTGCTATGAATGGTCACATGTCTGAACCTTTTAAAATATGTAGGTCTATAAGACAAGGATGCCCTTTAGCTCCTCTGTTGTCTGCTATCATCAGTGATGCTTTTGGGTGGTTAATCAAGGACTGTATTAATCAAGGGAATTTAAAAGGTATTGATATTCGTGGTTCCTCCTCTCCCCTCTGTCTTTAAATGTTTGCAGATGACACTAATGCTGTCTTGAAAGCTGATGAGATCTCTGCTAATTATTTTCTCCAATGTCTTAATGTCTTTTGTCTTGCAAGTGGTTCAGTTGTCAATCATGTCAAAACAGGTTTTTTCTCTACTAACAAGGTGATTCCTCAGTGTGTCAAGGATGCAGGATGTGAAGTTATTAAAGAAGGTAATGTCTTCAGGTTATTGGGAATACCAATGGGCTTTGAAGTGACCTTTGATCAAAGATGGAACTGGGTGATGGACAAGTTTAGAGTTAAAATTTTTAAATGGATTGACATGCAACAGAGTATTGCTCACATGGTTTTTTTCTTTAATCATTACATTTTGCCTTCTCTCACCTATTTTTTGGCTTGTTGGCACCCTAGCAGGAAACAAATTTCTCAAGCTATTACTTTAGCAAGGAGATTCTTGTGGGGAGGTAGTAAGATTGCTAAGGTTGCTTGGAACACCTGCTATATGAAAAAATCTCAAGGAGGTCTGGGTATTATTTGTCTCTCTAGGATGGTTGTCAAAATTGCTACTAAATGGATTTTGAGAGCTACTAATTCTGATGATTTTTTGGGCTAGTCTGATCAAGAGAAATATTGATAAGTTCCATTTGCAAGACAATAAAAGTTGGACTAATCTTCACTTATGGGACATTGTTATATCTCCAGCCAATGTTGTTCCTAAAGGCTCCATGCTTGTGTGCAATTTTTGGAAAGCTTGGATGAAAATTAAAGGAAAATACTACTTACCTGTTTGGTTTTATAATAATTTCTCTTTTATTTTGCAAGATTCCATGTGGTATGGTTGGTCCTCTGTCTCTAACATCAACTGTCCGACTATAAGAATGAACAAGTGTAGGAAGCAGGGATTTGATAACTGGAGGAGTCTTTTCAGGAATGATGTTCTGATGGATGATCATGATATAATGAGTTCTAATTTGTTGTCTTTGCAATGTAAAGAGATGATTAAGGACAAGAAGAGGGAGCTGGTAAAGAGGCTGAATGATAATCTATGGAGGAAACAGGTTGATCTTCATGAAGTGGCCAAAGATATGTACTTCAGTTTTGGAAGTTCTAAAGACAACATCAAAACTATAGCAATGAAGCTGAATAAAAAAATGGGACATCTCTTGGCACCATCACCAATGGAGATACAGATTTCAAAGTATCTGGTCTTTCCCTATGTATGCCAAGCACTCCTTCCTTCTGTGGATGATTATTCACAAAGGAGTGTGGACAGGAAGTAAAGCAAAAATTTTTTAAAATTGATGCTGGAAAATGTTGTCATTGTGGAGATACAGAAGACCTTGACAATTTATTCTTCAAATGTAAGGCTGCTCAACAATTTTGGCAAGGGATTAACTTGTTTTGCAAAACAGCAGGACTAAAACTCCCTGAAAGGAGGGAGTTTCTCCTTGGTGAAGCTAACAGAATGGATATTGTTTTATGGTAGCTGATTAGAGCCCACACTTTGTGGACAATCTGGAGACAAAGAAACTCTAAACTTTTTAGTGATAAACCCAAGAATCTTCTGTAATATTTAGGAATAACCCTTGCACGTCTTGGAGAATTAAACTTCTGAAGAGCTACTCTACTACTAGACTTGAAATGATCCAGTTTCTGGATATGTATACTTACTCCTGGGTATTGTAAATCCTGATTGTCTTGTCGTAAGGATGCCCTGATGTATTTTTAGGTTTTGGGACCTACCGGGGTTACTCATTCGCCCTTAGTCCCCCCTCTGATGTACTTTTCTTTTTCCAGGATCAATTTTAATTTCTTCTGTTTTGCTAAAAAAAAAAACAACGCCATTGTGGGATTGGGTCGGTTTTCAATGTAAGACTTCTTTCTCACACACAAGATCAACGCCAGCTTCATAAATTGAGTGTTCAAAATGATGTGGCTCCTCTTCCGTACTTTAAGTTCCTCATATCAAAATAATTTTTAATTCATATTCCAGGCGTGAACAAACATAACGTAGGTTTTTACCGCTCATGGAGTATGAAATATTGTAGTGTTGAAATGTGAGTAGATACTAAAAGCTTAACAACAACACATCGTCTAACGATAGTCTTCGTTCTCCTATGCTTTTCTAGGCATTGGCATTCCAAGATGTCACACACGTTGAGATTAACAGATTCTAGATGCTAACCCATACCTTCATGCATGCACACATTCATCCAAACATGTTTATGCACACATACATGATGCATATGCATACACACATCCATGATGCATATGCATAGACACATTGATCCAGACATGTTTATGCACACGTACATGCATGCATCAGTAAATGCATAGATGCATGCATGCATACATGCATGCATACTTTAGTATGCATACATATACATGGAGAGATTTGACTTCAAATATGCACAACACAAGTTAGCAAACTTCTTTCAGAATCTATCCTCTCATACACCTACTTACTACAATCTAATTTTGTCATGACTCAGATATCCAACGACTTTGAGATTTTATCTTCAAAGTAGCCTTATCAGCTTTCTAAAAAGCTGCTAAAAATTGTACCAATTGGACTTCAAATGATCAGGCAATCAACTGATGAAAGATAGACTATCTATCAACTCGAGTTAAGCATAAAATAGAGGTTCAGAAGAATTGCAACCAGTTACTATTAGAGAAGAATTTAGCAAAGATATTTGAATTAGCAACAGTACATGATCTTTTACTGTAAGAAGATTCATGTTTTACAGAATCATGTATTATTAGAATACCTATATGCCTTGTAGCACACTATTCGGGGTGATTCTAATATGCTTTGGTGAGGAGATGACTAGGATATGCTTCTCCACTATATCCATCACATGTCGAAAAAAAACTCACGACCAAAAGCCTTCTAAATAAGGGGAAATGTGCACAAAATCATATGTCGCTTCATTTACCCATGCATCCTCTCTCTCTCTCTCTCTCCCCTCATGACCTTCCACTTCTTGTCCTTTGTCTTTCCATTGCCTTTGGTGACTTCTCATGCTCCGATCTAGTCCATATGGATAAGGTGGCAACTTTTTTGTGTACTCTAGCTCTCAAATCATCTTTGAATTATCCAACCCATATGCACATAAGCTTATGCTTTCATTTTCAACATTCTCCCTCAAACTTATGAGAGTAGTGTCTATATCTTCAAGCCCTATTCTTTGTTTGAACTTAGAGAGTTTTGAAGCATTGAAGATTTTGGTAAACATGTCTACAAACCACTCTTTCATTGACACAAAATGAACATTTACATCTTTACTGAAATCTTTCCCTCTCACAAAATCATACTTTACTTCTATGTGCTTCCTTCTAGCATGATACATAGGATTATTTTCCAAATGAATACTAGGAATAATATCCTCATAGTTGGGAGTTTTCTCCAGCTGCACATCAATATCATTTAAGAGCATCTCTAACCACATGGCTTCATAAGTAGTAAGAGTCAGTGATCTATACTCAACTTCTATAGCAGAAAATGCAATTGTTGGTTGTTTCTTTGACACTCAAGATGTAGCTTTTGTACCAAGCATGAATACATAATCTTAAGTAGACCTCCTATCATCAATTGATCTAGCCCAATCAACATCACTCCATGCACTTAGACTAAGCTTTTCTTCAAACGTATATAGAAATCCATGGTTTATAGTATGCTTCACATACCTAAGAACTCTTTTGGCTACATTAAGATGCTCACTTGTGACTACATGCATAAATTGAGCTAGCACTCCTCTTGAGTCATTGTTGTGTTTTCATATATCAATGATCCTACTTATGTATGTTGTGAAGTCCTCAAGATTCTTGCCACCTTTGGCACTCATTTTCGCATTAGAATCTATCAGTTGTATAACCTCTTTGTAATCAGCCATGCCTTACTTGTATAGAACACCCAAGAAGTACTTTTTTTGAAGTAAATAGATGCTTTTTTTTGCATAAAAAAATTCTATACCAACGAAATACTTTGTCTCTTCTAAATTGAGATTTTGAACTCCTTTACAAGCTTTCTTTTGACATCTTTTATATCTATAATATAATCCATTGTTATGATTAGGTCATCTACATAGACACATATGAAGAGACTCTTGTTTCCTTCGTTCTTCATGTACATAGATGGATGGTAACCGAACTTGCTCAAGTTATCCACCAACCTTTGTTTCCAAGCTCTTGGGGCTCACTCATGCAAAGCCTTCTTCAACCTACACACAAAATTAGGATGCTTTGCATCCTCATATCATATTGGTTAAATCACGTATAACTCTTCTTAAAGTTCACCATTTAAGAATGCATTTTTGATGTCAAGCTGATAAATAAGCCATCTTTTCAAAGGAAAAATACCCAATAAAGTCCTAGTGGTAACCTTTTTCCATGGGACTAAAGGTTTCTTCATAATGTACACCATGTGTTTGAGTGAAACCATTTGCTACTAACCCTGCTTTGTACGGTGCCAAGCTTCAATATGAATTCCTTTGTGTTTTGTAGATCCATTTGTTTTTTACAATCTTCATTCCTTCCTTCTTAGGTACCAACACCCATGTATCATTTTGTGTTAATGCTTTAATTCCTTCATCCATAGCTTTTCTCCATTCATCTTTGGTTTAAGCTTCTTTATATGTATCAAGATCCTTGTCTTTAACAACCTACATCATATAAGTAAAATCTTTGGCCATGAAACTATCATACCTCCACGTTTGAATGGGTCTTTTCCTCCTATTTGACCTCCTTTCATTGCATTTTGAGAATGTCTTCCTCATCCTTTATATTTTTACTTGCGGTGTAACCACTTCTTCATAATCATCTTCACCTTCACTAGGTGTGTAATCTCTAGGTCCTTCTTCTTCACCTTGAATCATTCTTTGCCTTGAGATTGGTGATGAAGAATGAATTATAAATATTTCCTTGCATCCTTAGATGGGTGATAAAGATGTTGAAGCCTCTGGACTTGAAATATAAGTCGTTTCTTGCAGCACATGAAAATATGGGTGAATCATGTAGTCATCCACATCATCTTCAAGTATGTATCATATCCAAGACATTTGGGGTTCTATATGAACTCTTTTTCAATGATTGCCTAATTTTCTTTCCAAGTTAGCAAGCTTCACAAAACTTATATGTAGATCATTTGCTTCAAATCTTAGTAAGCCTCTTACCACTTCAGAATTGCTCATGTTCTTTAACTTGGGCACATTAAATGCCCTATCCTCTTATGACATAGATCAATCTCAACAGCATTCTTATTTCCAACCATACTATACATTACCTTTCATGTTTGAGGTGAGATGTCCGATGTAAACAAAATTCCTTCTCTTCTTCCTTGAGCTATCAGCTTGTTTCCTTCATTTGGATGTTTCATGACACATCATTTTTCATTGAAGCTTTCCTACGATCCCTTCTCTACCGTTTGACCTACAAAAGAAAAATTGTTTGTGATTGAAGGAACATGCAATTCCTCTAATAGCACCTTGGCAACGTTTTGAATTCTAAATCTAACATCCCCCATATGTGGAATGGGGTGTTCACTTTTGTCACTTATTTCAACACATAGTTCATCTTTGAGAAACTTCTAATTTGGTGAATACATGCTCATGAAAAGATATGTGACTTCTGCAACCTTAATGTATGTACCATTTTGTTTCAATCTCCTCTCATTAGGTGTATAAATGTTCATTTTTAGCATTTGGACATTGCTTCAATTTGTTGTCAATGTGCTTGCATATTTACTTTGCTTCCTTTGATTAGATTTGTCACTCATATACCAACACTCAAAGACTATGTGATTACATTTGCCACAATTATAGCAAATCATACCTTTATGATTCTTGTTTCCTCTACCTCTTCCTTTTGTTGAGTTTTGTCTTCACTTGATCCTTCACTTTGGTCTCCTTGGCTTGATGATTGCCTTGGTAGTTGTAGCTCCTTCCTCTATGTCTTTTGCATCCTCTTCCTTTGCCCCTATTTGTGTACAATATTTTATTATGGTTTTCCTTTGACTTTGGTATATCTCCATCTTGAGCTTCTTGTCCCATAAGGTGTGAAAATGAGCTCCTCAAATGAAGGTAACAGATCTCTATAAAGGATGGTAGTAATGAGGGCCTTCCACTTAACTTCAGCTCTCAATCCCTTAGCATCTACTTGCACAATGCCAATTGATCCCTAACCTCCTTAACCTTGAAAGTGTAATATATGATACTTTTACTTGAGGCCTTCTTGAGTGAGTTCGACACATTCTTGAGTTGCATCTTTCTTGACCTTGTAGAGGTGTCATAGACCTTCTCTAAATCTATCTATCTATCTATCTATCTATCTATCTATCTATCTATCTATCTATCTATCTATCTATCTATCTATCTATCTATCTATCTATCTATCTATCTATCTATCTATCTATCTATCTATCTACCTATCTATCTATCTAAATCACAAGATTTTTCTCTAAGTGAATTGAGATTGAAGTGTGAGCGTATGCCTCTATAAATAGGTAGAGAGCTACAAGAATATACAACCTATATTGAAAAGGTTGGTTCTACATGTAGAAGCATCAAAATTTAGAGATTCAAAGTGTTCTACATGTTTGAGAGTGTCTACTAGAACTTTGTAATTTTTCATAGTCATTCATTGAAAACATGAGTTAGAGGTGAAATAGGAAGTTTGGGCCACAATGAAAAGCAACCTTTGAGGGCCCATAACTGTTGCATAGGGGCATTGAGTCATCCTATAACACAAGATTCACTTGAGCTAAAATAAATTTCATTTTATATCATTGAAGAATTTTGGAATCACTTCCAAATCTCCCTCAAATCTAAATTTATTTAAACCACTTTATGTGAATGTTGTCTGGTTACTTAGCCCTAAAATGTAAGGTACCTTTTTAAGCTCAAATAAAGTTACGTATCCAACTCATGCATAGAATCCATAGAATTCCATTTTTAAAAGTGGGTTTAGAGTGTCCCACAACAAGAAGCAAGTCCATTAATTGAGCAATCCCCTTTCTTTCATATACGAAAACTATCTACACACGTCATCTATATTTCCTTATCCATTTGAATAATCTACGTCTTCTTCGATATAGTTTTTTCTCTATTTTATGCATGCAAATTTCCAAAGTCTCTAAGTGCTATGAGAATGTTGATATATTTTGATAGTGATGTGTGTGAACACACTTAGGACCACTGTGGCACTTTTTTTGCTCTTTAAGAGGTTTTTTGCTCGGGCTTGTATATACGCCTATAACCCTGACATGTTACTTATCTTTGTACATTAGTATTGTGTGTTGTGCTCGAAGCTTCTTCTTCTTCTTCCTTATGTTGCTCATGTGCTTCCGCAGACATCAAAATCCAACAATTGGTATCAAAGCAAGTCGTCGCTTCATCTAGGGAATCATTGACACCCCTTTGGTCATAGTCTCAAAATCACACAAAAATTGATGAGCATACTCAGGGCAATTAGGATTTCTAAACAACTTTGCTCTGTGGTGCCAAAATTTTGATCTGAGCTCTTTTGACCTTCGAATGCACCATCACAACATTTGTGCAAGCAATTTCATCTTTCTGTGCCAAACATATATACAGGTACCATTTCGCCAGTACAAGCATCTCAAAGTATGCTATAGATTTACCCAAATTTGATAAGGTAGTTCACTTCAACTTTTTGAGATACTATCATTATTTTGCATTAGGGTATTTTAGTCCATGGCCATGGCTGAAAGCACAAATGTACTCCGTATGTTGGCTGTTGAGGATAAGTTCGATGGTACCAATTACCCATTATGGGCATATATGATGCATCATGTATTGGTCACAAAAGGATTGTGGAATATGTTGGAGTTAGACGTCTACGGAAGCACGTGAACAACACAAGGAAGAAGAAGAAGGTTGGAGCACAACACACAATACTGAATGTATTATCACTATAATGTATAAAGATAATTAGCCCATTAGGGCAATAGGCGTATATACAAGCCGGGGGAAAAAACCTCCTAAAGAGGGAAAAAAGTGCCCTAGTAGTCCTAGAGTGTTCACACACATCACTACCTAAATATATCAACAAATCTCCCCTTAGAATGATGCGGTGAAGAAGTAGCTAGCACTCATGTATAAGGAAGTACCAAACTATGTGGAAATCACTCCCCAAAAGGAAGTAAGCCCAAAGCTTTGTGGAAAGCTTCAAATTTCTCCCTAGGCAGAGCCTTTGTGAAAAGGTTTGTAATGTTCTCCTATGTGGGCACATATGCCAAGCTGATCTCCCCAGCAGAGAAGCTCTCCCTGGCATAATGATAATGCATCTCAATGTACTTAGTGCGAGCATGGAACACAGGGTTCCTCGCAATTGCCAATGCGCTCTGACTTTCAGTGAAGATGGTGGTGGTAGAAGACTGACCAACACCCAAATCATCCATAAGGCGTCTGAGCCACACACACTCAACAGTCACTGTGAAAGCTACCCTATACTCAGCCTCACAACTGGAAGTGGCCATAGTAGGCTGCTTCTTGCTCAACCAAGATATACACGAGCTACCAAGCATGAAGCAAAATCTACTAGTGGACACATGAGTGTCATAGCAACTAGCCCAATCCGAGTGAGAAAAAGCATGCAAATCTGGCGGTAGTGATCCCCCCTTGGGATAAAACAACCCAAGTAGGCGAGTACCACTCAAGTAGCAAAAGATGTGCTTAACCGCCTGCCAATGTTTGACACCTGGGCAATGCATAAACTTGCTCATCTATGAGATAGCAAACTGAATATCTAGCCGAGTAATGCATAAGTAAATCAGGCATCCAACAACGTGTTGATAGAGGACAACATCAAATGCATCTCCACCATCATGAAGACTCAATCATAACCCTGTCTCCATAGGAGTGGCAATAGGCTTACAGTCTTCAAGGCCAAAATGCTGCAATAATGTGTCAATATATTTCATTTGACACAAAGCCATTCCACCATCAACTTGCATAAACTGAATGCCCAAATAGTGATGCAAATGCCCCGAATCAGACATCTCAAATGAGGCATGCAAATCAGCCTTAAAGTCAGCAATATGCTTTTCAATAGGACCAATGAGCAGCATCTCATCAACATAGACAACAATGATCAGAAGCACATCATTAGCATGGATTCTAGTCATCCAAGTGTCAGCCATGTAACTACATGTTTGCCAAGTGTCCCAGTTAACCAGAGTTAACTCAAATGGATGCTTCTAGAAGGTTCTAGAGTTCTTTGGGCAAAACGCTCTCGCCTACAACATGAGGGTTGAACCCACGACCTCCTCCTTCACATCTTTGAGTCTTAACCACTAGGCTAAGTGGATCACTTGGTTACAAGAGTAAATGACTTTCTAGTAAGTCTAGACTTGAGATCTTTGGTCATACATACAAGAGACCAAACGGTGTCTGATTTTAGATCCATCTGAACCGGTCGAACCCTTAGATCATAAACTTACTTTATTACATTCTTCGCCCTTGGAAAATATTTTCTTCCTAGAAAATAGAGTTGTATACATACTATAGGCAACCCTTGAGCCTCATGTTCTAAAACCAGAAGAACATGTTCATGTTCTAAAACTAGAAGAACATGTCTCCTCTCTGTGGTGGCATCCCTGCCCAAATGATTCAAAAAACCATCTCACTTTGCACTTTGATAAAACTCGACAAAGTACAAAGTAGTGAATGAATAATAAGGGTGGATCTAAAAACATCCCTGGCCAATTCACAATTTTTACTAGGTGCGATCTGGGCACAAACATGTGAACTAGGTGGATTCAAATTACTAGTCCATTTCTCGGCATGATTGGTGCATGGACTTAGTAACAAAAGTGGGATTCTTATCCCTCAAAAGACTTTGAGAACTCTTGATTCACTTGAATTTGGTTTGAAAAACTTGAAGTTTGATTGTCCCAAATATCTAACTTCGATGTTTGTACAATGTTTTACTCCTATCTAACAATTACTTGATTTTTTTCACCGGACTAGAGGACTACTTTGTCCTAATGGTGCTTGAAAAATCCTATGTAAAATGTAGGAGAAAGTTTTCCATTTACTTCAGGTTTGGGAATTGTTGGGAACTACTTGCTATTAAACTTACTTGAAAGATTCCAGTCTCACATCTAGGGAGATATTTTTTTCTTTCAAGAACTTTGGATTCTTGCCAAGGAATCAAGTAATACTAAGCCAATGATTCATTTTGGAATCTTTTGCTTTACTAGAATAATCTTTAAAAGAAGTCCTTGACTTTTGGACGAGACCAAGACTTAAAGCTTTATTGGTTGTCCAAAAGATATGAATCTTTAACCAATGAAATAATTAACCAGACTATTTTATTTCATTGGCTTATCTTTAGGAAGTAGCTTAATTCCTAACGATTAGTTTGATGTATCTTTTAGGAAAATATCTTGATTCCTTGACAGGAATCTAAAGTTCTTGAAAGAAAAAATCTCCCTAGATATGAGACTGAAATCTTTCAAGTAAGTTTAATAGCAAGTAGTTCCCGGTAATTCCCAAACCACTGGTATTGGTACTTACATCCAAATATTGATATAACCTAAAGGTGTATCAAAGATTCATAACTTTGGAATCTGAGAGGCATCAGTATATGCTTGGACTTAAGCTGAGGGAAAGATCTCTAAAAATCTTGTGGGTAAACAAAGAAGCTTTTGATAGTTCAAGAGATGTTAAAGATAAAGACTAAGTCTTTATTGTCGTCATAAGGTCAACCAGACTTGATAAAGCTTGGCCATGAATGTCCAAGAACTTGTGATTGGAACTACTCTAAAGTTTGCCCAAGTATTGGCAATAAAATTCCTCTTGGGAATTATTCACTCAGGTTCCATTTATACAAATGTAAAATTGTGAAAAGAGTAGGCTATTCCAAGTTTGAACAGAGTTAAGAAATTCCAAAAGTGTAGTCTGCACCCCTGAAGACAGTACTTAAGTCTGTGGAAGGTAAAACATAATGTTTGCCTATCCTTAAAGGGATTTTGGTACAAATCCAAAAAGCATGAGTGGATGCTTAGAGTTAAGCAGTAGAGAGATTCCTGTAAAGTCTCGGCCAATGCAGGTACCTAAAGCATCAATAAAGAAGGAATCTAAAGACAAGAAGTCAAAATCTCTTGTCACTAAAAATTGGTCAAGAATAAATCAATTGCAGTTGAATTTGTAAAAATTCAAGTACTTCGAATTCTGATTACTTTTCATTTGAAAACCCTAGCAAAGAAGGATGGATGTTCCATCAAAAGGTTTTCAAGTTCCCAAAGAAAAGCACAAGATCATAAAACGATCATGTGAAGGGATCAAAACCTAGAAAAACTAGTTAGAGGTAATGCTTGAAACTTCAAATTTCTCCTAAAGAATTGAAGAAAGAAGGTTCTCTATCAAGACTTGTTTAGACTTTAGGATAAGTATCACCCACACATTAATGTGAATATAAAATAGGGTGGTATGGGACACCAGATTTTATACTCAGACTGATATTAGAAAGATGGTATGGGACATCGGATCGTGGGATTGAAATGATCCTTTCAACTAAGTAATAGACTGACTAAGTCAAGCAACAACTTTCTAGTGTAGCTTAGTAAATTCAATCCTTTGACTTGAAGAAATGCACAAGAATTGCATTCCTAGTAAGAAGTCATAAAGATTGAATATAGGCATGAACTTAACCTCAAGTGAATCATTACTTGAGTAAAAACTCATCAATAGAACCTTAGTGGGTCGACACACTGATGCTGGATACCACACTAGTATTTTGTGGTTGGATGATATGTAGATTTACTCTATGGATCTTTTTGAGAATGTAGTTTATTTCTCTTTAAGATAGAAAAATGTTTTAATACATTGTTGAAATAGATAATTGACTAGTTAAAGTCTTGAGCCATCCAGAAATTGACTTCTCGCAAGCCTAATCTTCCAAAGCTTGAATTGGTTGTATAGAGTTTTAGTTATTTCTTTCTGTTTTCCGAATCTTTTGTATTTAACTCAGATATGGTACCTCATTCTTTTCACAAAAGATGAGGGTTAGCCGGTTAGAACTAGGTAACTAAATTAAACATCCCATATAGATGTTTTGTACAAGAACCTTTTCAATCATCAAAAGATGAAAAGTCCAAGATTGACTTATTTATTTGGGTTTGCTTCGAGTTATTAGCATAACTCATGAATTTCTAGAGTATAGTGCACTCTAGAATACTAAAGTTAGGAATTGCTCATCACGTTGACAATTCCCAAGGACTTAAAGATAAAATCTTTGAGAAAAGTGTCCTAAGTTGGACAATATTCAGTTTGAATTTGAATTGGTCAAGTTATAGTACAATTGAATCAAAGTAAATGTAAACAATGTGTAAACTTTCTCATGTAGTTTACATAGGGTTTTTAAACCCATTTGGACAAAGTAGTCCTCTAGTCAGGTGAAAAAATCAAGTAATTATTGGATAGGAGTAAACCATTATACAAACATCCAAGTTAAATGTTTAGGACAACCAAATGTCAAGTTATCCAAATCAAATTCAAGTGAGCCAAGAGTTCTCAAATTCTTGTGAGGGATAAGAATCCCGCCCCAGTCCTGCCTAGAAATGGACTAGTAATTTGAATCCACCTAGTTCACATGTTTGTGCCCAGAAAGCACCTAGAAAAAACTGTATCAGTTTATCAAAGTGCAAAGCAAGATAGTGTTTTGAATCATTTGGGCAGGGATGCCACCACAGAGATGAGACATATTTTTCCAGTTTTAGAACATGACCATGTTCTTTCGGTTTTAGAACATGAGGCTCGGGGGTTTCCCAAAGTAGTTATATAGCTCTATTTTCAAGGATGAAAATATTTTCCAAGGAGAAAGAATGTAATAAAATATTTCTATGATCTAAGGATCTGACTCGTTCATACGGATCTGAAATTGGGCACCGTTTGGTCACTCATGTGTATGACCAAAGATCTCGAGTTTAGACTTACTAGGAGGTCATGTGCTCTTGTGAACAAGTGATCCACTTAGCTTAGTGGTTAAGTCTCATGGGCGTGAAGGAGGAGATCTTGGATTCGATCCCATGGCATACATGGGGAGAATATTTTTCCCAAAAAGATATAGAGCCTTCTAGAAGCATCCAGTTGAGTTAACGCGAGTTGAGTGGACACTTGGTGCACATGCAGTTACATGGCCGACACATGGATGGGTAGTACCCACTTGCCCAAGAAGATAGTCTGTTGGAGAGAGCTATATATAGAGCCATTTGGTTGGGAGGAGAGTGATCTCTCTAGCATGTGGTGGTCTTAATCCTGCAACCAAGCATACTTTTCTCATCCTCAGAAAAGTGCTATATAAAGTTTCCATGATTTTTTTGAAAACTTTGCATCTTGACTAGAGATGCAGTCATGGAGCCTATCATCCAACCATTGAGCACTAAAGTTCAAATGATGCTAAAGTTTATTCACTTCTTTGTTTTCATCCTGAAGAGTGGTAAAAATCTAAGAAAAAACTTCAAAAGCTCCATGATTTTTACAAAGTAACTATCCTTTGAACTTGAAAGTTCAATTGATTTAAGTTCCATTTTATCTTATTTGATTCTTATCATGTTGCAAGAGAATGACTATAACGACCACCACATGCTAGAGAGATGACTCTCCCCAACCAAATGCCTCTATATATAGCTCTCTCTAGGGAACTGCCTTCTTGGGCACGTGGATACTAGCCAGCCATGTGTCGGCCATGTAACTACATGTGCACCAAGTGTCCCAATCAACTCGAGTTAACTCAATTGGATGCTTCTAGAAGGCTCTAGATCTCTTTGGGCAAAATACTCTCCCCATGTCCCCCATGGGGATTGAACCTAGGACCTCCTCCTTCACATCCTTGAGACTTAACCACTAAGCTAAGTGGATTACTTGTTCACAAGAGCATAAGACCTCCCAGTAAGTCTAAACTTGAGATCTTTGGTCATACACACAGATGACCAAACCGTGTTTGATTTCAGATCCGTCTGAACCGACCGGATCCTTAGTAGACTTACTTTATTGCATTCTTCCCCCCTTGGAAAAATATTTTCGTCCTAAAAAATAGAGCTATATATCTACCATAGGCAACCCCCGAGCCTCATGTTCTAAAACGGGAAGAACATGGTCATGTTCTAGAACTGGAAGAACATGTCTCATCTCTGTGGTGGCATCCCTGTCCAAATGATTCAAAACACTATTTGGTTTTGCACTTTGATAGACTGGTCAAAGTACAAAGTAGTGAATGAACAATAAGGGTGGATCTAAAACATACCTAGCCCATTCATAGTTTATCGATGTGCAATCTAGGTACAATCATGTGAACTGGGTGGATTCAAATTCCTATTCAATTTCTAGGCATGACTAGTGCATGGACTCAGTAACAAAGGTGGGATTCTTATCCCTGACAAGACTTTAAGAACTCTTGATTCACTTGAATTTATTTTGGAGGACTTGAAGTCTGGTTGTCCCAAACATCTAACTTAGATGTTTGTACAATGGTTAACTCCTTTCCAACAGTTTTTTGATTTTTTCACTCGACTAGAGGACTACTTTGTCCTAATGAGTTTAAAAATCCTATGTAAATTGTAGGAGAAAGTTTACCATTTTTTAGTCAACCATGCTAATACTTGACCAATTCAAATTCAAAATGATAATTGTCCAACTTAGGAAACTTTTCTCAAAGATTTTAGGGCTAAAAGTTCTTGGGAATTGTCAGTCAATTCCTAACTTCTCAATTCTAGAGTATACTAGACTCTAGGAAATCATTTATGCTATAACTTGAAGCAAAATCAATAAATAAGTCCACTTAGACTTATTATCTTTTGAACATTGAAAATGTTTTATAACATCTATCTAGGATGTTCAATTTAGTTATCTAGTTCTAGTCAGGTAACCTAGTCTTTTGCAAAAGGAATCAGATACCATGTCTGAGCCAATTCCAAAAGATTTGGAAAGCGGAAAGAAATAACTTAAAACTCTGTATAACCAATTCAAACTTAAAAAAAATGTAAACTTGCTATGAGTCAAAGTCTAGATGACTCAAGACTTTATTTTCTCAAAGATCTGTTTCAACAAGGTATTGAAGCATTTTTTTCTATCTTTAAGAGAAATAATCCGGATTCTCAAAAAGATTCAAAGCAACTCGAAAACATCATCCAACCACAAGATACTAGTGTGGTTACCAACATCAGTGTGTCGACCCACTGAGGTTCTGTTGATGAGTTTAGTATTCAAATAATGCTTCTTTTGAGACTAAGTTCAGATAAGATTCTTTTTTTTTTTACTCTTTACTGGGAATGCAATTCTTGTGCATTTTGTTGAGTCAACAAAGTGAATTTACCAAGTTACACTATGAACTTGATGCTTAACTTAGTCAATCAATTCCTAGTTAAAAAGATCCACTCAAAATCAAAGTCCAACTTCTTTCAGAAATTTATGAAATATTTTTGAATTAACAACACTTTATCTTGAAGTATTTTCAAGAAGATCTTGGAAGTTACTTACTTCATATCTTCTGCTTTCTTGATCTTGAAGTTATCTTGAAGTACCTTGAGATACTAATTTTATCCTTCTTGAATTAAACTCCTTAATTGAAGTTTTAATTCCCTTGAGGATCAAACCTAAATTCAAGATTCAAACTAGGACTAAAAGATAATTATCATCCCACGGTCTGATGTCCCATATCATCTTTCCTACATCAGTCTGAGTATAAAATATGGTGTCCAATACCACCCTATTTTATATTCACATTAATGTGTGGGTGATACTTATCCTAGAGTCAAATCATCTCTTGATAGAGTACCTTCTCGCTTCAATTCTTGATAAGAATTTTTTTGTTTCAAGCATTACCTCTAACTAGATTTTCTAGGTTTTGATTTCTTCACATGATCGTTTCACAATCACGTGCTTTGCCTTGGAAACTTGAAAACCTTTTGATGAAATATCCATCCTTCTTTGCTAGAGTTTTTAGATGAAAATCAATCAGAATTCCAAGTACTTGAATTTTCACGAATTCAAGTTCAATTGGTTTATCCTTGACCAATTTGTAGTGACAAGAGCTGTTAACTTCTTGTCTTTAGATTCCTTTCTAGATATGCTTTAGGTACTTATCCTGGCCAGGACTTTATAGGAATCTCTCTACTACTTAAGTCTAAGTATCCACTCATACTCTTTGAATTTGTACCAAAATCCCTTTAAGGATAGGCAAACATTTATGTTTTACGTTCCACAGACTTAAGTACCGTCTTTACGGTTGCAGGCTAAATTCTTGGAATTCCTTCACTCTGCTCAAGCTTGGAACAACTTACTTTTTCACACTTTTCCATTGAATAAATGGAACTTGAGTGAATAATTCCCAAAAGGAATTTTATTGCCAATACTTGGGCAATCTACAGAGTAGTTCCAATCACAAGTTCTTGGACAATCATGGCCAAGCTTGATCAAGTGTTTTTGACGTTGCGACTAGATTAAATACTTAGTCTTTATTTTTAAGATCTCTTACACTAACAAAAGCCTCTTCGCTTACCCATGGGCTTTTAGATCTTTTCCCGTCTCAAGTCCAGGCATACATTGATGCCCCTCAGATTCCAAAGCTAAGAATCTTTGATACACCTTTAGGTTATATCAATATTTGGACTTAAGTACCAATACTGATGGTTTGGGAACTACTGGGAACTACTTGCTATTAGACTTTTCTTGAAATATTCTAGTCTCACATCTAGGGAGATTTTTCTTTCAAGAACTTTTAGATTCCTGTCAAGGAATTAGTACACTGAGCCAATGATTCATCTTGGAATCTTTTGCTTTCTAGTCCAATGATTCATCGTGGAATCCTTAGTTTTACTAGAATCTTCTCTCTAAAGGAAATATTGCCTATTGAACAAGAACAAGACTTAAGGCTTTATTGCTTGTCCAAAAGATATTCCCTTTTAATTAAGAAAATAGTTAACTAGGCTATTTCCTTTATTGGTTTAACTTTTAGGAAGTAGCTTAATTCCTAAAGATTACTTTGACATATCTTTTAGAAAATATCTTGATTCCCAAAAATTAATTTGACTTGGGTTTCTTCTTTAAGCTCGAATTAGCTTAAACAAAACCAAGCATAATTTATATCTTGGCAAAACATCTATATCGTAAAGAGGTTTTGCCTTCTTTATCTTTCGGCAAAACATCCATAATTAGTAGATGTTTTGCCCTTATCCATCCAATCCATCAATTTCTATCCCAATTGATGGGTATGTCTGCTTTTTGAAAGATGTGCTTAATAAGAGGTCTAAGCTATCATTTTTCCAATGGCTTATCTCTTTATACACCTTTTATTAGAACATCATCATTCCTTGGTCCTATCATATATTATGAATTTATGTGTATTTTGGGAAGAGTTCATGAATCAACTAAGATCCTCTACTTGGAACGTTTACCTTCCCAAAAATAAATTCATCTCAAACATGGTAGGAGAATGATCTCACGCATGGAATAGAAGGCTTGACTATTTCATTTTTGTATTTCTCTTTTAGGAAATATCTCAATTCCTAAAAGTCACTTACCGAGGTTTCATCGTGAGATACGAATCTTGAAACCACAAAGAAACTTTTTAGAACTTTCAAAATCTTCTAAATAGAAGAGTGCTTCCAAAGTTTCCATGTTTTCATGGCCCTATGCATCATTACCAGAGATGCAAAACATGAACGAAACACAAATCTATTGAACTTCAATGTTCAATTTGTATTTAAGTTCATCGATTTGTTTGTTGAGTTCCATGGAATCGAAGAGTGCTCATGGAACTTGGAAATATTGCTGAAGCTATCATCCAATCTTGGGATGCTTGAGAAGTTACATAAATTACGTAACTAATCAACTAAAGCTTATCCGCATGACTTTTTAAATATCACCCTATATTTAGAGTAATCATTATAAGCTTATCTTCATGAATCCCTAAGTACATCCGGGACTTAGAGTCATCATACATCACAAAGGTTTGCAAGTAATTAAATTTTCTTAGTCATCAAGAAAATTTAATACTTAACTTTCTCCTAGTGCCTGCTTATACCTAGTAAGACATCAAACATACTTAATTGTCATTAAGTATTTGCGTTTGATAGCGGAGTATCAACTTGGGAAGGAATCAACTAATTACTTGGGTTGCAAACTAGAATTAGCATATCTTTGCAACTATCTAGTTCTTTGTCTTCCCTAATGTCAAACAATGAGCTTTATAAAGTAAGCCAAATACTAAGAGAGTACATTAACATTATCATATCTACTTGCAAACAACATCCCATTCTATCATGCAAATGCATGTGTCTACATGCAAACCCATATGCTCACATGTGTATGCATGCATGTTTTTTGCATGCCCATACATTAATGCAACAATCCTGCATGAGCTTGATGCATGATTTTTCCTTGTACTAAGAATGTATATCATGCAATCTTGATGCATATATATCCTTTCCTTTGCCCTAATGCACTATGATATAAAAACATATCCTTGTGGTGCAATAAAAAGCTTACTCAATGGAAAGGAAATCTGAAATTAAACTACCAAAATACATTCTTTGATGCACAAGGCTTCTTTTTTTAAACCAAGTCTTTCTGTAATGCAAATTAATGCTTGGAATGAGAAGTGGATTGTTTCCATTATCGTAATCTAGACTTAATTGATTGAAATCTTGTCTATTTCAATGTGCATCTAGGATTAAGTGTATACTAATGAAAACAAGATAAATCAAGCATTAAGACCAAGTAGAAACTGGAAAATACTTAGCTTTGATCATAGCTTCGTCTGTCCATTGATCTTCTAGAAGAGCCAACATTCATAGCCATGCTCACAATTGACTTCAATCCTTTGATCTTTGGATGAATTGGGATGATGCATGGTCACCCTTCTCTGTATGAGTTTTGCAATCATTTTGAAGTCTAACTATGTTCAGCCATCGGGCTTATTTGTTGACGCACTCTCATTAAGACAAATTCATCTGAGTTCGAATCCTCTAGGGCATCTTCTTCTGCTCTAGACAGATGACATGAATTCTTTGCTTTTACTTTCAAGAGATGCTTCAACATGACTTCAGGCTATGGTGGATATAACATACTTCATACTTTGCTCCATCAAGGTTTGAGCCCCGGAACAGGTTGTGTGGATAGCACAGATGTCCCATCTGTATGACATCATGAGTTCAAATCCAAGACGTGTGCATTTTCTTCTTTTTTGCAGATATATGTTGAACATATATGCAACATGCCTACAACTTGGATAGCATGGATAATGTGGTGGCCTCTGCTTATAATAGGATCCCGAACTTGGATGTCATGGATAAGGCAACTGCCTTTGCTCATAATAGGTCGGGATCGAACCCTGTCATCTACTACTAAAGGTTATGCAACCTTTTGCTTTAAACGTACAAAGTGTTGCAGCGCCCTCTACCTGCGGCTGATAAAATCAATGATTAAACCTTGATTGACCAAGAAGCTGCAGCGCAAATCTTAGCCCTCTGCCTGTGGTCATCTGCTCTGGCGGAATCCTTCATCTTGATGTCGAGGTTCAAAGATTGACTATTTGTTCAACACTTGATATACACGCACAGGGAATTGTATAGGGGAATAGCGTATTCGTCTCATAGATGCGACATCATGAGTTCGATCCCATACTTCAACGTATGACAATCATTATGTATGCCTTGCTGTGCTCACGATTCAAGTTTGAGTCCTGAAAACACTAATATGTTTTGCTACCAGAACAAGCTTCTTGAGCAAGCTTCATGTGAGCAAAACAATTGTGATCTCAATGAAAGAGAAACGCTCCCATGGAGAAGAGAGAGAGAGAGAGAGAGAAAATGATCAATGTGAGGAATATGAAGATGATGATATGATAAGCAACATGTATCTCCATAGAATCTTGAGGAAGATGATAGTCCCTTCACAAGGTCTCCATGAAAGCTCTAGCTCTAATACCAATGCAAGAGAATGACTATAACGACCACCACATGCTAGAGAGATGACTCTCTTCCCAACCAAATGCCTCTATATATAGCTCTCTCTAGGGAACTGCCTTCTTGGGTAGGTGCATACTAGCCAGCCATGTGTTGGCCATGTAACTACATTTGCGCCAAGTGTCCTAGTCAACTCAAGTTAACTCAAGTGGATGCTTCTAGAAGGCTCTAGATCTCTTTGGGCAAAATACTCTCCCCATGTTTCCCATGGGGATTGAACCCAATACCTCCTCCTTCACATCCTTGAGACTTAACCACTAAGCTAAGTGGATCACTTGTTCACAAGAGCATAAGAACTCCTAGTAATTCTAAACTCGAGATCTTTGGTCATACACACGGATGACCTAACGGTGTCCGATTTCAGATCCATCTGAATCGACCGGATCCTTAGATCATAGACTTACTTTATTACACGTGTCTTGGGATAGAGTTAGATAAAACTCCCAAAGGAAACTTTATCGACCTACTTGGATGCATGATTTCTCAAATCCAAGTGAACGAATATATCTAGGCTTGTTGTTAATATTCTCTATGTTTTCTCCTAAACTTAGAGTCATCATGGAAATTTTCAAGCAACCCTATTTTCTTGCCATTCCAATGAGCAAGAAAAGTTAATGCTTGACTTTCAAAGGGGCTACTTTTCCTAATCAAGACTCCTAATTTATGGTACCTAAGTATCACTTTTGGGAAAAACAAACTAGCTCACCACATCTTAGTATACTTGCTCCTCCAGTTTACATAGGATTTTTTAACTTGGATCAAGTAGTCCTCTAGTCAGGTGCAAAAATCACGTAAATATTGGTTGAGATTATACCATTGTATACACATCCAAGTTAGGTGTTTTGAGCCAACAAAACTTCAAGTTCTCTAAGCCAGATTCAAGTGAATCAAGATTTCTCAAAGTCTTGCGAGGGATAAGTATTAAGAATCTCACCTTCATTACTAAGTCCATGCAACAATTATGCCCATAAATGGACTAGTAATTTGAATCCATCCAATTCACATGTTTGTGCCCAAGTCACACATAGTAAAAATTGTGAATTGGCCAAGGACATTTTTAGATCCACCCTTATTATGCATTCACTACTTTCTACTTTGATTATTTTATCAAAGTGCAAAGCAAGATAGTGTTTTGAATCATTTGGGCAGGGATGCCACCATAGAGATGAGACATGTTCTTCAGTTCTAGAACATGACCATGTTCTCTCGGTTTTAGAACATGAGGCTCGGGGGTTGCCTACACTATGTATATAGCTCTATTTTCAAGGACGAAAATATTTTTCAAGGGGAGAAGAACGTAATAAACAAATTCTATGATCTAAGGGTCGAACCAATTTAGATGGATTTGAAATCAGACACTGTTTGATCACCCATGTGTATGACCAAAGATCTCGAGTCTAGACTTACTAAAAGGTCATTTACTCTTATAACCAAGTGATCCACTTAGCCTAGTGGTTAAGTCTCAAGGGGTGAGGGAGAAGGTCTTGGGTTCAATTCCCATGGGCTACATGGGGAGAGTATTTTGCCGAAAGAGATCTAGAGCCTTCTAGAAGCATCCACTTGAGTTAACTTGAGTTAACTGGGACACTTGGCACACATGCAGTTACATGGCCGACACATGGATGGTTAGTATCCACCTACCCAAGCAGGCAGTCCCCTGGAGAAAGCTATATATTCGGAGGCATTTGGTTTTGAGGAGAGTCATCTCTCTAGGAGGCGGTGGTCATAATATAGCTCTAATTTTCGAGGATAAAAATATTTTCCAAGGGAGAAATAATGTAATAAAGTAATTCTATGATCTAAGGGTTGGGTCGGTTAGATGAATCTAAAATCGGGCATCGTTTGGTCATTCGTATGTATGACCAAAGATCTTGAGTCTAGAGTTACAAGAAAGTCATTTACTCTTGTAACCAAGTGATCCACTTAAACTAGTGGTTAAGACTCAAGGATGTGAAGGAGGAGGTCGTGGGCTCAACCCCCATGCGGTACATGGGGAGACTGTTTTGCCCAAAGAGATCTAGAGCCTTCTAGAATCATCTACTTGAGTTAACTTTGGTTAACTGGGACACTTGGCACACATCTAGTTACATGGCTGACACTTGGATGATTAGAATCCACCTACCCAAGAAGGTAGAACCTTGGAGAGAGCTATATATAGAGGCATATGGTTGGGAGGAGAGTCATTCATTCATGAGCAATTTATGTGGCTATGCGGTTGTTGCATTTAAAGATGTTCACCCTTCATCTTATACAACACCCCATCACGATGGAATTCCAAAGTGTTTGTATAGTAGCATCTAGACAATGAAGGTCCAAGACTCGAAAGCCACTCTCTTCCTTGAACCAAATCTACCCGCTCCATGTTCATAATTTGGAAGTCCAATTTGTCTTTATAATCTTGGATTTCTAGTTCCAAATTTGAAATCAGGGTATCCCAAATGCAAGTGTCCAGCCCGTGCATCATAGAGACAACACATCTATGAGAAGCAAGACTCTGAGGAAGAGCCAATTTTTTCAAAAGTGCATAATTTATAAGATTATGCATGGTCCAATCATCCACCATAATCTGGATGGTGTGACCTTGAACTGACCTGTGCAGCTTGACCAAATCATGTGGACCAAATTCTTGAGATTGCCACATGTGTTTGGAGACTTGGCAATTATGGGTACTATCACAATGCATGATCTGAACCTTCTTTACACTTGAATTTTCATCCAAGTTCAAGGTTTGGATCAGATGAATCTGTTGTTTCCCCTTACCTTTGTTAGTCAAAGAGGCCTTATCATCTCTTCCAACTGGACAGGCCCTACTACGATGTCTTGGCTTGAGGCATTTAAAACACATTTTTTCCTTTTGTGCTCTAACATGATCTTCTTGAGAAAGTGCGTGTCTAAAAATACTAGGTTTTTTAGGCATATGTTCAGATGATCTTGGCCCTTTGCCCTTGCGTTTAGTGTTATCATTTTGGGAATAATGACTATCTTGCTGAACATCTAAACAGGAATTATCCTCATAAATTTGCACAAACTTAATCGCTTCATCAAGCGATTTAGGTGCAAGAAAACTCATTACAGCAACAAGATTCAACCCTGTACGTACCCCTGACTAAAGCTGCATCGAGGGTAGTTAGAGCCCGAAACTAACAAAGAAACTAAGCTTCTAACTTGTTTCCCTTAGCTTCGCCCCTTCCTTCGATGCCATGTTCGATTGTTTTCCCATGACAATGACTCTCCGAAGTGAGTTAAGAGGGAGCTATTAGAAAGTCCTTAGAGACATAAGTCATCCATTTGATTGGGTTCTCGATCAGACCCAAAGCCCTGCATAGAAGAAGATACCTTCTCATTATGCTCAATTATATTTGACCATGATCCACATGCACAATTATTAGTTTGTACACATGGAAGATGGTCGTATAGAAGCGCACCCACTTTGCCAACTCCTTACCTTGCATCATCATGGTACGATGATGGCACAGGATAAAACGCGATGGAAGATCAACTCTTGAGTTTTCGATACCATTTTTGAATCGGGAGCAAGCAGTTGAAGCCGAAGAACCATTGGTAGTAGATGAAATCTGACCACCCACCAACAAGCTTTCTCTAAGGAAAGGTTACATACATTAAGGTACGCTAAAAGAACTAAATCTACCTTGTTGCTAACAGCACTTTTCCCATTATAGGGGAGTTGCGAAGCTAATATGTTTATGTTCACTATTAGTATTAGCTTCACCCCAATAAGAGTGGAGCTAATATTGTTAAGGTATAGTACTATCTTAATCATTTTGTAAATGAAAATTAAGCGCATAACAATAAACTAACTATGCATAGTGTGTTCACCACTACTACGTTAGAAAACTATTAGGTGAACGATCAACTTTAGCCCCATAGGTAAACTTTAGCACCTAATTGATCGATGCTTCTATGTTAGTTTACTTTAGTTTTTGGCTAGAAAATATCGTTGTAGAACTCCATCCAAGCAAAAATGTCGCTAATGCTAACCAAATTATGTGTTCTTTGCATTAACTTGGATCTGATATAATCACCTTTGACCAAAATGAATGTAGTTGTATGTAGACCTTACAACAATGGCATTGTTCACTAGGAAATCCCCTGCAGGCACGCGTATTAGCTAATACTAACAGTAAACGAGCGAAAACTAATGTCAACGTAGAAGCTAATAGCTACTGGTCCTTAACGTTTAAGCTAATACGTGTTGTCAACTTAGATTAATCATTTACTTAACATATTAGCTACTAAAGTGTTGTAAACATTTACGCATTTAAGCTTTTACATTGACTATTTGTTTTCACTTAAACGTAGTTAGTTTCCCAGGTTTTCGTTTATTGTTTTTTTTTTCTAAATGTCTACTATTTGTTTTTGCATAGCTCGTGTTGTAAACATAGTTACTTGACCATGTTGCTTTTGGTTCATCGTAGCCATCATTAGAAATAATGAATTGTTGTTACTATTAATAACATCGTTACAACCGGGAACCACTACTTGCCTGACATTCTTTGTGGACTGCTGAAGATAAAAGCATGTGAAACCCATACAACGCACGTTTTCCCATGAGTAGATTGAATCCATTGATGAGAAAGAAGAAAGCCAGCATGAAAATTTGTTTTTTTGGTTCCTTTTGCATCATGACTTTTTAGGAGATAGACCTAATGAATGTATGTATGAAAACCCCCAAATAAACTAGTCGTATGCGTGAGTGGGGGAACCATTTACCTTAACGTAGAAGCTAACATCGTTAACAACACAATTAAGCATTTACTGAGTTGTAAATAGTATTAGCCTAACCCATTTACCGTTTACGTTTATCGTCAGCGTATTAGCATAGCACCAATAGGAGCGATATTTTACGTTTACCTTAATGGTATTAGCTATGCTCCATAAGGTCTGATTAGGTGCACTACGGTTAGGTGCTATGTGTTTATGGATTAGGAGAGTTTACTTATCAGTAAACAAGAACGTAGTTAGAAAACACATGGCACGTTTACATGCTAAAGAAAACTTTAGCACAAAACAAAACCTTAATGGTAAAGCGAAAATGGTGCCTTAAAGTAAGGGGTGAAGCTAAGCGCAAGACCAACATGGTTAAACATTAGCCTTATGGCTTAAGCATTTTCTAACCTTTAAGCGGTGAAGCAAAAACCCTTTTTAAAGGGGTGAAGCTAAGCACCATAAGCGAATTTTTAAGCATTTCGCTTAAGCAAGACCAACATGGTCTTCCCTCTGGGCCAACATGGTCTTCTTTAGCATGTAAAGGTATAGGTATTAGTTTCTACATTAGTTTTCGTAGAAGCATTTACGTTTACCTTAATGATTAAGCATTTACTAATACCTTTCTGGGAAACTTTAGCTCTCATACCTTAATGGGATTAGCATAGCTCCATAAGTAAATGATAAACTAAGCGATTTACCGGTATTAGCTTAATCGTTTACTTAAGGTGCTATGCAAGCGGCTTAAACATAGTTAGTTTACAGATAACGATATTAGCTTAAATGTGTTGTAAACGTAAAGCGACATAAAGGTGCTATGCAAGCTGAACACGCAGCGTTTATGCCATTGTCACTTGGTACTACCTTTTGTTGATCTAAAGGTAGTAGTGAGTAATCTGTACATGGGATTTTTTCTTTTTTCAAGATTGAATAATCCATGAATATGAAAAAGCATAGTCATTCGGCCTTTCCAAACATCTCAATCTGTATGGAAAAGATGATCTTCCCATTGATTTCAAGAACCCCTTTTGGTAGCCATTTGTTCTAATTGCTTCTCGTGATGCCACAGAACCTTGGTAATTGGGATTTTAGGATGCACCCATAGCTATGATGTAAGGAATACTTGACCCGCATCAAGATATTCTAGTCTTCTTAATCATTATTTTGATCTTTGTATTATGGATATTGATCTTCACTTTATGGCATCTCCATTATTGAAGAAACCCCATTCCTTCAAAAATGGTTCACGAAACTACTAAACAGATCATTTGGACCATTCTTCCCTGTTTTGTTTCGATGTTTATTGCTATACCATCCTTTTTCTTACTCTATTCGATGGACCAAGTGGTAGATCCTGCCATTACTATTAAAGCTATTGGACATTAATGGGATGGAAGTGCGACAAAATGCACCAAACTTCTTCTACGGTCCATAGAGTATCTGGCTTACCGAATGAGAGATGGGAATCAAAGAAATTCTCGTCTAACGTGTGTTAAAATATGCTTTTTGAAGTCAAAAGGATTTTGAAAAATATATAATTTTTGTATATATGATTATCAGAATGATGTAAAAATGACGAAGAGTCTTCCTCATGATCCATTAGATGCTATGTATTTTTTAGAGATTTTTTTGGAGCTCTCAAACTTAATTATTTTTAGATTAGAAGTTGAAAGGACCTAATTTCAAGTGTGAACATGGACACTTGAAAAAGTATAAAGGTCAAAATTTTTTATTGAGAAAGGAGGCTGATCATTTGTACTTGTTGAATATGAAGTTGAGAGCTCTTAGCAGAAAATCATGTTTTCTCCCTTTTCTCTAGTTTTCATGGTTGAATGTGAATGCTTTCCTTGTATTTTTCATGGATTTTGTTGGTGAGGCCTGTGTATTACTGAGTGAATCTTGTGAGGAGAGCAGTCTATTGAATGGTTAATTGCAAGAAACTACTACTGGTTGTGAAGGATACCACTTTTGTGAGAATCATGATTGTCTCATCATGATGATACAGGTAATGAAATTAAATTCTGATTTGATATTTGGGATCTATGAAAAATAGCATGCTTTAGGCACAAGAATCATAAAAAATACTTATTCCTACCTCAAGATATCGTGAACCCTTGTTTTCAACTTCTTCTTCAAGAAAATCTCAGATAATATGGCCATTTCTTGCAATTTATTGGATCCCATTGGTACCAGAAGGGGTTGTGGTCTTAGTATACTTCTAGGATTGACATATTAAATGTTTTGTTTATGCTAATCCTTTATACTATGATGATTGGAGAGGAAAACTCCAAAGTATAACAAACATCTTTTGGCACCGTTGCTGGGGAAGTAAGCAAGGCTACCATTGGAGCTTTGGACCTTGCTAGATTTTCCAATACTGATGGTAACAAACACTTTTGAAAAAGGTACAATTATTTTTCTTCCATGTGTGCATTGAAAAGAAGGTAGATGTGCTTGTCTTTTGGGAAAAGATTGTTTCATTTACCTTTAGGAAGGTGAATGTGCTTGTCTTTGTGCAAATTGATTGCTTCATTTGCTTATTCCAAGTAAATGTGCTTATCTTTTGGGAAAAGATTGCTTTATTTGTTAGAAGCAAAGTAAATGTGCTTGTCTTTGCACAAATTGATTGCTTCATTTGCCAAAAAACACTAACGGCTGAGTAGTGGCTTGTTGTTCATTGATCAAGGTACACATTTAGCATCCATTTTTAGTTTTCAAGATCATTGAATCATCAAAAGAAACCCTCGACAAATTGTTTTCTCTTTATTTAGGATAGAAATACTAAAAAATGGAGAAAAATCTTTAAAATAATAATACAAAAAAAATTCTTTTTGCAATGGAATTGATGGAAGGTGAGAGGTATTGATAGTGAGAAATTGTTTTGATAAGAAAAGTTCAAGGAAAATTCATAAAAATCTGATAAATTACATAAAAAGCAACAAAGTGTTTTCTTCAATTTTCCTTTAATAAAATCAAAATTTTGATTAATTCTTTGATGCTTGTAGGTATAAAGTGAATAGAGAAGAGGTGATTGGATGCAAAGTGAAAAGAAACACAAGTTTTTGAAAGAACCTGAAATCACGATTTTGAGCAGAGAATTGCGATTCTCTCGATTTGGTAACCTCTTTTCAAATTTATAAACTTGAATGCATGGATATATCAATCAAGGAATGATAGAACACCCAAGTGGAAAGGGTGAGGACTGGACTTGAAATTTCTTACAAAATCTGGATCTTTCACAGAATTGCAATTTTTTGTTAAGGAGAGAACGTAGGCAAAGTGTTGAATTGCTTGGAAATTAAGGATTATAATCATTAAAGTAAGAATTGAGAAAGGTTAATTGAAAATAAAGAGAAATGGTACAATTTGGCACATAATCGCGATTTTCTAGAAGCTATAGAAGCAAGTTTTGAAAGCAAAAAATCTCATTTGTGAGTGAGAGTGAGTGAGAGAGAGAGACAGGGCTACAAAATCATGATTCCTGGCATTTTACAAGCAAGTTGCAAGGTGAGAATCATTACATATTTTTTGCAAATTGAAAATAAAAGAAAAAACAATAAGAACTCTAGAAATCGTGATTTTTTCAGAATCACGATTTTCAAAAATATTGATTTCTTAATAGGTCTTAGAAAAATGTTTTATTGCATGTCAATTTTTAATTAGGTGCTTTTGTAGTGATTTAAAAAATCAAGAAAAAATGAAATAAATTTTTTTAGTTAAACTTGCACAGAATCGCGATTCTATGCAAAAAAAAAACACGATTTTTTAGTAAACATTTTGAGCTCAAAATTGTTACACACTCACAAAATCGTGAAAAATCACCATTGTGAAAATCATTACCAGGAACACTAGTGAAACAAGTACAGGTGGAAGTAGGGACTCAAGTATTAGAAAAAGGAATGGGATCTAGTGATTGTCAAAAGAAGTCAGAGATTGAAAAAGTGTTCTCTTTAGAAGATGAAGAGAAGAAGAGGAAAGATAAAGGTAAAGAAAAGGTGGATGAAGTGGAGGTTAAGGAACAAGGGAAAAGTCATGAAGGGTAGAGTGCAGCTATGAATATCATCATCAAACCTTCTGAACAGAATATTGTCAAAAAATTATGAAAGAAGAAGGAATAAAGAAGATTGAAGAAGAGGAAGTTGCTTCAGAACTAGAAATCAGTAAAAACATTGAAGAAGTCCTGTTGGATCTAGGAAAAGAGGAGCAAGGGCAAGAGGATCAAAGAGAGGAAGAGCAGCACTATGAGAATCAAAGATTTATAGAAGTAACTAATGAGGAGGAAGAACATGAGAAGATGGACATAGAAAAAGAAGAAGGTGACCAAGAGAGACAAGAAAAAGAACAGATTGTCATCATGGATCAGGATGCAGATCAGAAAGAACAGGAGAAGGTAGAGCAGGAAGAGCAAAAGATTAATACTAGAGATTTCAAAGATGATCAAGAAGAGAAACAGACAGAAGATGATGAGTCAGAGGAAAAAGAAGAAGACAGGTGTCAAAATGAAGAGAAGCAGATTGAGCTAAAGCAATTGGAAGTAAGTATAGGATTGGGAAGAATTCCAAAAGGATATAAGGAATGCATGTTAAATTATCATGGAATCCTATCAGGTATAGTGGCTGAATCAAAATTAATAGGAAGTAAAGTCATTGAGGAACAGAAGAAGGAAAAAATCTAGAATGGAGGAGCAAATTAAGGAGATACAGGAAAATAATGAGCAACTCATAGGAAAAATTTTAGTATTAGAAACTCAAGCTGTACAGAATAAGAACATAATAAAGCTCTTGGAGGAAAAATGTACAAAACAAGTGGAAAGCATTAGTTACTTGGAAGAAAATCTAAAGTAAATGGAATCAAAATACAAAATTTTGCAGAGTTCCTATCAAATCATGGTTAGAGCTAATGAGGAAATCAACAAGTTGCTTATGGAAGAAGGACAGGGCAAGATTGAAACTCAGACAATTACATCAAAAAATGAGGAGATTGAAAGATTAAGAAAGGAAGTTCAGAAATTGCAAGAGGAATTGAAGGATGTGAAGGGATTGGAAAGGCAAGCCAATGCACATGTAGTAAGTGCCATGAAAGGTTATAACAAGGTGAGTTAGGATATAGTAAAAGAGAGAGAAGGATGGGAAAAACAAAAAGAAGGATTACTTAAAGAACTAGAGGACTAGAAGAATCAAGTGGAGAAATAGGTACAAAAGGAAAAGGAGCTGGCAAAACAACTACAAAAGAAACAGGAAGAGGAAGAGGAACATTTCATGATGTTTGAAGAAGAAAGACCAATAGAGGAATATTCAAAAGAATTTGTTCATCAACGCTTGACAAGTAGAGAAGTCAGAATGGACTATATCAGAAATATGCATGATGAGTATACATATCTTTGGAGCTAACAGATGTCTCCTTAGTACATGAAAGCAATGGCTAAATAGCATCTTCCACAAAAACAACATAACGGCTGACCAAAATGCGTTTGTTCAATGGATGATGTTGGAGAAACACTCACTAATTGGACATATATTTGAAGGTCAAAGCTTTAGAAGAAAACCACATGCCTATGTGAAGGGACAAATTCACAAGTGTATCATATTTGTAAAGTTAGTTCACTTTAGTTCTAGAAGTTTTTTTAAAATCACGAGAATACAAAAATCTATATAAGTTAGCTTGTATCAACTGACGCGGCGAGAGAGAAGAAGTGGAAGAGAGTGATAGAATGAGAGAAGAACTCATTTTTGTATGATTGAGTATAGTCGGGCTTCTCTGAGTGAGAAAGCATCTGTAAAACTTCTGAGTTCTCATAGCTGTGAGAAAGAACTGAGTAAAGTTCTGTGTATGAGACTCTCTCCATCATCTCCATGCTTGCCTACTGTGTGATGAATTCAAAAGCTCAAGTTTTATTTTTAGACACTCAGAATTACTAAAGGAGGCAAAATTTCCAGTTTTGGAAGGTCATATAGGGTCATCTTGTGAGGGCCATAACTTGAGTTCTAGAGATCCGTTTCATGCATATGATAGCTTGTTGGAAAGCTCTACTCTTCTAGTTTCAGCCTATAAAGTTTCATGGAGAAATAATACTTGAGCTAAGAGAAAGTAGCAAAATACAGAAGGTATGTCATTTCAATGACTAGAAAAATCTGAAGAAGCAAAGTTCTTGGTTTCGGCTATCATTTCTCAAAGTTTGGAGTGGCAATGAGTTAATGGTGACCATAGAGGTGTTCTAGTGTCACATTAATTCATTTCTTGTGGTGTTTCATACATCAACAAGTGGTATCAGAGCAGAAAGATTCTCGAGAGCAGAAGACGACAAAGGTACGAGAAGTTTTGTAAAGTTTTCCATTAAAGTTTGAAAGGTGAAGCATTTGAAGACACAACGCATCAAAAGGTTACTTCAAAAGTATCCTCATACAAAAAGAACTTCAAAAGGTATTATCCTTTATCCTTTAAGCTCACAGGTTGTAGCAGAAGGAAAGAACTATGGAAGAACATATCTCCATTGACAAACTGGACAGAGATAATTACCCCGCATGGGTAATGAGAATGGAAGCCTTACTTATGAGTAAGGATCTCATGGTATATGTAACAGGTGAAGAAGAGAAGCCAGTATTTGAAGATGAAAGCCGACCAAAGAAAGAAGAACTTGATGCTTTAAAGCATTGGCAGAAGAAGGATGCAAGTGCAAAAGCCTACATCTACAATACAATCTCTGATCATTTGCTACCACACATCAGAGGATTGGAATCATCTGAAGATATATGGAATGCATTGGAGTATCATTTCCAAAGCACTACTAAAGCACAGAAAGCAAGTCTATGGTCAGAGTTTACAACATTCAAGAAGAAGCCAAGTCAAACCATTAGTGATTATGTCACTAAGATGAAGAATCTTGCAGATAGTCTTGGATCCATAGATGAAGATGTTGAAGATCACAGATTGATTGCTCAGCTACTTGCAGGTTTGAGAGGGGATGAAAGGTGGAAACCTTTTGTCTTATCAACAGAACTTTCATTAAATCATTATGTTCTAGATTTGAACCAGTTGCTTGGTTTGATGCTCACATATGAGCAAGACTTGAAGGGAGATGGAGATAAAGGACAAAGTTCTGCAATGTACATGAAGAACAAGAAGAAAGGAGATAAAGGTAAAGCAAAGGATGAAGAGGAGTCTAGTTCTCAAGCTTATTATGCAAGAGGTAAAGGCACAGGCAGAGGAAGAGCAAGAGGTTTTGGAAGAGGAAGAGGTAATCAAAATAACAACAAGAAGGCTTGCTGGATTTGTGGATTGAGTAATCATTTGGCTCATGACTGTTGGCACAACCAACAAGGATCAAACCAGAATCAAAACAACAATAGCAGAGGTCAAGGTGGAAGATATCAAAGTAATTTCCAAAGAGGTAGACAAAGTCAAAGAGGAGGCTATGGTAGAGGTGGAGGAAGAAGTTGGGGACAGAATCAATCCTACAACACCACCTACTATAACTATGCAAATGACACACAGAATGAAAGTCATACATCATTGATGATGAACTCAATCAGCACATCAAATAAAGAAGATCTAAAGGTATTTTACAGTGACTCTAGATGTTCTAATCATCTGTCAGGAAACATAGAATTGATGTCAGAATTGGAAAAAGGCATTTCTAGTCATACAGTTCAAACAGGTGATAATACCAGACATAGTGTACATTCAATTGGAAAAGTGAAATTCAAGAATGGAGCAGATTTGCTAACCAATGTTTTGTATGTTCCTACAATACCTAAAAACTTGATTAGTGTGGGACAGATAGTTGAAAAAGGTTTTCAAGTCAGGTTTACAAATGAAGGAGTATTTGTTGAAGATCCAGATAATGGATATAATCAGATTGTCTCTGGTAAGAAAGAAGGTAGACTCTTTACTTTAAGAGTACAAGAGAACATTGGTCAAGCTTTGCTCATACATGGTGAAGGAGTGATTATAGAACTTGATCTCTGGCATAAGAGATTAGGTCACTTCAATGAAAGAGGAATTAAAGCTATGGTTGCTAATCAGTCTGTACTAGGACTACCAAATGTGCAGAGTCAACATATGATTTATAAATGTGAAGCATGTCAAATGGGTAAAGCACACAGGTTACCATTTCAGAAGAAAGGATTCAAACATGATGGAGTACTTGAGCTCATTCATACAGATGTATGGGGACCAACAAAAGAAGGATCTATCAATGGCTCAAGGTATTATGTTCTTTTCATTGATGATGCTGCAAGATGGATAACATTATATGTTTTGAAGGAAAGATCAGAAGTGTTTGGAGCTTTCAAGCATTTTCATGCATATGCAGAGAGAGTCACAGGTCAAAAGCTTAAGAGACTGAGGTCTGATGGAGGGGGAGAATACTTCTCCCAAGAGTTCAATGATTATCTTTGGAATGCAGATATTAAGAGAGAAATAACTTGCAGGTATACACCACAACAAAATGGTGTAGCAGAAAGAAGGAACAAGACTTTGGTTGAGTTTGCTAGAGCTATGCTAAAGGAGAAGAACTGTCCAAATTATCTTTGGGCTGAGGCTGTAAATACAGCCACATATCTTGTGAATAGATTACCATGTGCAGCTCTGAATGGAATGACTCCATATGAAGCTTGGTGGGGTAAGAAACCAACACTAGATCATTGTAGAGTGTTTGGATCAATTGCATATGCTTATGTGCCATCACAACTTAGGCATAAACTTGAACCAAAGGCAGAAAAATATGTGTTCATTGGTTATGATGAAAAGCAGATGGGTTACAGATTGTGGAATCCTCTAACCAAACAATTTATTGTTTCTAGAGATGTTACATTTGATGAACAGAAAAGTTGGTATGCAGATCAAAGTAATACAGCTGAAGAATTTGAAGAAGAGGTAAGAAGATGTGAGAAAGGAAAATCAATTGTGCATGTGAATAGAGATGAAGACTATATACAAGCAAGTACATCCAGAAGTGGATTAACAAGAAGGAATGAAGAAGCTCCTATATTTGATGAAGAGGTGTATCCAGACACTTATTAAGAATGTGAACCAAGAAGGTCAAGCAAGACTAGAAGACAACCAGAAAGGTATTCTATGAGCTTATACAACCCACAACATAAAATGCCAGAAGCAATAATCACATCGCCATTTGACAGATCATGAACTGAACACCTGTCATCAACAAATTTCACAACCAAGCGAATCTTGGCTAACGCAAAAACTGATAACAAGTTCTTCTTGATCCCTGGCACAAATAAAGCATCTGACAAAGTGAAAGAACTACCATCAGCAGTAGTCAAAATGATCTTACCAACTCCCATAACAGGATAAGAGGAGTTGTTGGCGCATGTAACAGTATTCTCTGTAGGGGCAGGCTCGAGTGAAGAGAAGAAACTACGTTGGGAGGTAATATGTTTGGTCGCCCCATGTTGGAATTCAAGGTCAAGCACGTGCATGGAAGCACATCAAAGAGGTGGATACACAATAAGAAGGAGCAAGTAGGGAGCTCCAAGAAGTGTATGTCAAATTTTCAGAAGAAATCCCTACAAAAATAGTGATTTTCATCACTAAAAACCATTATAAATACCATTTTCCATTTTTTTAACTCCATTTTTTTAAAGCCGAGGAGTCCCTGAGCTTGAGGAGTATTAGAAGTATCATCCTACCCATTTTCATAATTTTTAGACTTCGTTTGAGCCTTCAAATAAGCCCTAGAACCTAATTTTTAACTAGGCCGGACACTAGGTCTGGACAGGGCCAAAACTAGTCCAAAAACTATAAAAAGAGCTAGAGATCTCATTTTGGAGGTTAGCTTGTCAGAGAATAGAGCTTTTGTAAGAGAACTCTTGTGTAATCAAAGTCCTTCCATTGTTCCTCTCTTTGATCTTGCCTTGTGTGCATGTGTGTGCGTGTGTGTGTGCATGCATGTATGTGCTTGTCACTCACATTTGCTCACCACAATTGCTCACGATCTTCATATCGGTCCTCACGTCTCCACGGATTGACAAGTAAAGGAGGTGGTGCTTACGCTTGAGCTACACCAAATTTTGGTGCCGTTGTTGGGGAGAGAGCTTCGAGGACGAGTGTTGTGATGGTAAGATCATAGATTTGCGACGTTGGAAGGTAAAAAAACTGTCATTTCTATCCTGATTTTTCTTCTTCATCTTCATCATCATCACCATCTCCATCTTCTTCAATCTTCATCTTCATAGAACTATCTTGTTTTTTAATGCATTTTGACCATTTTTATACCATTTTTCATGCATTATTGTGTGAGAAGGAGTTAGGAGGTGCAAGGGAGAGCATGCGCCTGTGTTTTTTCATGATTTTCTGCACATATGGAGCTCGCCATTGCTCGGCGCTCAAAAATTTGAATTTCTTGCCAAAAAAACACGATTTTGACTGAAAATCGTAATTTCCAAAAATTCAAATTTTTTCAAAAAAATACGATTTTCCATTTCTCGCCTAAAAGCTTTTTGAAAAGAACAGGATTCTGGGGTCATTCTCAGAATCGCGATTCTTTGGTTGTGCTCAAAATTGCAATTCTCTAAATTTCTCAAAAACACGATTCTAAGAAGACACGATTTTTCAGTGGGCTCAAAATCGCGATTTTCATAAATCACGATTTTCAGCCAAAAACACGATTTTATGAAAACACGCTTCTTTGTGGCTCCAAAATCGCGATTTTCAAAAACACGATTTTCATCCAAAATCATGATTTTCACGATTTCTAGAAAACACGATTTTCACTAAGGTACAAAATCGCGATTTTAAGAACACGATTTTCAATCAAAATCGCGATTTTCAGGCCAAAAACACAATTTTCAAGCCAAAAACACAATTGTCACGCCAAAAACACGATTTTCATTCAAAATTGCAATTTTCATGTCAAAAACACGATTTTGACCAAACACGATTTTCATTCAAAATTCCAATTTTCATGTCAAAAACACGATTTTGACCACACACGATTTTCATTCAAAATCACGATTTTCATGTCAAAAAGACGATTTTGAGAAAACACGATTTTCATTCAAAATTGCGATTTTGTGATCATTCTCAAAATCGTGTTTTTCACGATTCTCAGCCAAAATCGCGTTTTTCATGATTCTCAGCCAAAATTGCGTTTTTTACAATTTTCATTCAAACGATTTTCATGGATTAGTCAAAATCACGATTTTCATGAGAGCTCAGCATCATGATTTTCAGACTTCTCAAATCGCGATTTTCACACAAAATCATGATTGTTGCAAAAGGTCTTGTTTGCCTGTTTTGACCCCCAAGAGCCTGATTTGACATAACTTTTTCATCAAAAGTCTATTTTTTTAGCTCTATAGCTTGTTGACCCTCAGGTGGGACCAGGAATCCAAGGGGACTCCGAAGGATTTTGAACCATACCAAGGGGAATTTTGGAACCAGAAGACAAAGCGTATGAACCTGAGATCTGGTAGACATCTAGGCAAGGATAGACAAAGCAATAGATCTTCTGAGGCTAGTGTCAACCATACAGCTAGGTCGTGGGCACAACAACTAAGTGGTTATCCTTACGTACTAAGTTCAGGCACAAGTGATTCAGAAATGTCTTTTAGCATGGGGAAACCTGCATGGGGCTCAGGAACTGCCTACCTACAAACACCAGAAGGTCCATATAAGACACAATTGGAATATATTCGGACCAACCGATTAGGTGCTCGCATCTATGAGGATGGCCTGAGGCGATCAGTGGTCCAACTCAAAAATCCAGATCAAGTTGTCAAGTTTGAAGAGGGTTCATAGATTGATAAGGAAGGAACCATGTATGTGGTCACCAACCTACCAGATAGGACTGATGAGTTTGGAAAAAAATTCTAATTTTTTGGAGTGGAAGAAGATGATGTGGTGATGAAGGGGAATAAAGGGGAGATGAAAAACACTAAAAACTATGCAAAAACAACAACAAAAATTGAAATAATTGTTATATTCGAGAGATGTACATGCTTGGCGGAACAAGAAGTTCCTTGCTCGGGGGATAGCCAAGGCCAAAAGCTAGAGAGTTCATATGAGGTACCTACTTATAATGACCAGATGAGTAGAGGAACCTTAGAGAGAACTCTAGATGGTGACTAGGCAAGGGCTTTAAATAGCTTGGGAGGGTAGTCCCAGGCATGTCATTCTCGACTTCTCACATTTGGTATCAGAGCATTAGGGAGAGAGAGAGAGAGAGGGGCATTGGGCAAGGGGAAAGGAGAGATTCCATACTAATTGGGGATCATCTTCATCATGGGCAAGAGAACTCAGAAAGCTATGGAGAAATCGAAGAATGAGAGGCGGCTCGAATTTCGTGCAAAAGGTCACGCCCATGAGGCAAAACCACCCGAGAAAAAGGCTAGCACTACTCGCAACTAGAGGTAGATGATTGCTTCCTTTACTTCGTGTATTCAGCAACATCACGTGGATTGCGTCCACCTACAACTGAACCCCTGACCTCCACATGCGAGGTACATCCCTTATCCACTACACCAATATTGCTTGATATCTGTGTTTTGCACAAACATTTCATAGGGCATTTGTTCTCTGTTGTGCACACAATGAAGAGAGATATAGAGAGTTATGAGAGATAAAGGGAAAGCAAGAGAAGGAGAAAGAGAATGAAGAGAAAGAAAGAGAAAGGTAGAGATAAATAAAGAGAGAGAAAGAAAGAGAGAGAGAGAGAAAGAAAGAGAGAGACAGAAAGAGAATTAAGAAAGAAAGAGAAGTAAGAAAGAGAAGTAAGAAAGAAAGAGAAGAGAGAAAGAGAAGAAGTAGAGATAGAAAGAAAGAGAAAGAGAAGAAGAAGAAAAGAGAGAGATAGAGAAAAAGAAAGAGATAGAGAGAGAAAAAGAGAAGAAGTAGAGAGGGAAATAAAGAGAAAGACAAAGAGAAAGAAAGATAAAGAGAGAAGAAAAATAAATGAAGAGAAATAGAGAAAACTAAAGAGATAGAGAAAGAGAAAAAATGGAGAAAGAGATGGAGATAGAAATGAGAAAAAAAAGTAGAGAGAGAGCAAGAGAGGAGAAGACAGAAGAGATAGAGAGAGAAGAAGAGAATGAAGAAGGGAGAAAGAGAGGAAGTAGAAAGAGAGAGAAGAGAAAGAGCAAGATTAATATACCTGTCTCCACTTAAATGGACGTAACTCTCTCATATGATATCAAAATTGGATAATTCCACTTGGTATATAAAGTATACTCCAAGGGCTTTGAATACGTAGTTGGAACCTACCATTGAATAGTTAAAAACTACTTGTAGAGAGTATTTAATTCTCTACATACTTCTTCAAACAGGTATGTTACCCACTCACCTAGCTTCATTGTTTTGGCCATAACTTCTTAATGGAAGGTCCAAATCAAGAAGTTCAACTTGTTATAGATTCTGCACTTTAAGCCCTTTCTTTTGACATGTTAGATGACACATTGTGACCATTGGAAGCCATCTCTGCACAAGCTTTTTAGATGGCTATTGACTAGCGAGAAACTCTTTTTGAGTGATGTGAGTGTCCAATTATGATAATAAGAGTTCCTAGTCATGTTTTGAACCATCTTGGATAGGAATGAATTTCTTTTCATACATTTGCATCATATTTTTTTCTTTTAAATAAATTCATTTGAATACTTCTTGCATCAAAGTTTATAATTGTGCATTGTATTTTCTTCCAATTTTATGAAATCAACATTGGAATGTGCATGAAAGCTAGTTTTTACATGAATTTATCTATGCACATGAAGTTACACTAACTTATGTTGATTCATAAAAGCATGCATAGATCTTGTTTGTGTGTTTTAGAATTTTTTGCAGGTATTGAAGGCAGAAAAAGACATTGTAATGAGGGTGTGTAGTGCCCAACAACACATTTTGTAAAGTTTATTATTTGTAGGTTTTTGGAGTAAAGAGAGTGGCTTGCCAACCACTAGGTTAATGCCTATCATTGTAATGGTTATTCTTATTTTTTTAGGCTTCATTTTCTTGGGGAAATGCTGCCGAAAATTTTTTAGCCACATGGTGTTATATGCCATGTGAGAACTAGAGTGATGTTGTGTTGTGTGAGAGAGGAAGTCTTATGTCTGCATAGATAAAAGCATATAAATTGATTGAAGTAAAGAAGAAGATGCATGAGTGAATGCATGCATATATAGACGATATGATTGCTAGAAAGTTGAAATGTATGATGCATTTTCTGTTTATAGAAGAACACTTTTATGTATTAATGCATAGGCTAATTGTGCCTTTAGAGATTAAAGGACAAGGTATACACATCAAGAACAACTAAAATGTGTTTTTGACTAGTAATGCATGAGCACATAAATTGTTTTTCATGCAAGTCTATGTACTTAATATAAACATTTATCTCGAGTCTGCACAAGAGTGATATGGTTATGATCATCAATAAAAGTATTAAATGCTTGTGTATGATTGGTTGTGATGAGATTAATGAATGTGCAAGAAGCACAATGAATAGAATGACATCCATAGATATTCACTTTCACTGAAAGGTGGATACTATGTAAAGAGTTGATTTTTTCACGAGACAATTTGGATGATTATTTGGTTTGCATTGATCTAGATGATCATTATATGCATGTATATGTCTCTATGTCATAATCCATCCAAGAAAATGAATGAGTGTGTCTAATCATAAGGATTAACATGTCTCATCATTTTTTAGATTTGAAAAATGATTGAGCAAATAGTTAGTGAGGTAGCAGCCTCATAGAGATTTGGATGCTAATATTTGAGAAAATGCTCAAATTTATTAAAATTTGGAGGTCATGTAGCTCCTAGGCTTTTCTTTAATCTGACCAATTTTCAAGTAAATAGGGAGCCCGAGGATATTCTGAGTACCTATATTGCGTACATATGGACTCATTGGGCCTCAAAGGGATTCCTATAGTTTGGCCAAGGCAAGGACTACTATTGATTGGTGGAAATGCTAGATAGGAATCACAGAGACTAGTTATCTACTTTTTGAGTATCTAGTATTTCAGACACCTAGCACACTCTACTCTTATTATTTGGAATCACAGATTTTGATTCCTAGGTTTATAGCTATCTTCTATATCATTGTGGACAATGATCTTTAGAAGGGGGAGAGAGTGTTATATTCCAGAGATGTACATGCTTGGAGAAACGAGAAGTTCCTTGCTCGGGGGATAGCGAAGGCCAAAAGCTAGAGAGTTCATATGAGGTACCTACTTGTGATGACCAGATGAGTAGAGGAATCTTAGAGAGAACTCTAGATGGTGACTAGCCAAGGGTTATAAATAGGCTGGGAGGTGAGTCCCAGACATGTCATTCTCGACTTTTCACAATAATTACCTTCCAATGCCGATTCTTGCCATAGTCTTACCATCAAGTGTTCATCCTAGAACTCGATCCCCGGCAACGGTGCCAAAATTTGGTGTAGCTCAAGCGTAAGCACCACCTCCTTTAATTGTCAATTCATGGAACAAATACACACACACGCAAGGAAGAGACAAGCAAGAGACAATTGAAGATAGAAAGTAGACTCTATTGGTCAATAACACTCTTACAAGCTCAAAGCTCACACTAACTAATACAATCCAACACTAGCTAACCTAAAAAATGAGGTCTCTAGCTCTTTTTATAGATTCTACACCAGCTTTGACCAGTTTCACATCTAGTTTTCCACATAGTTAAAAAATAGGTTCTAGGGGTTGTTTGGAGGTCTAAACGAGATCTAAAAATTACCAAAATTTGCATGCTCGTTCTACCTAAGCTCCTCAAGCTCAAGCACTCCTCAATTTGCACAAAATGGAGTGATTAATTACAAAAGTGGGTATTTTATGATACATATAGTACAAAAGTGATGAAAATCACTATTTTGAAAAAGTAATATCACCTATATTTATTTGAGAAAAATTGAATGCATGGCTCCCCACAACTCTTTGTAGTCTACCTCTACATGCTTCCTCTACATCTATGCCTTTGATAGCTGCCAACAAGGACAATCTTATGGAGTGTGGTTAGTGTACTTTCTTTGTATAGTCAAGTACTGGCTATTAGGGTTCCCTTGATTTTGAGCCATTATGGGGCAAACATTGTCCATGTGGTCTCCTTTGCAATTATAGCAACATCTTACCAATACCATCCTTGAAGTTTATCTACTAAAGACTCCTAGTTTCTGAGCTACTCTCTACTAATTCCTCGATTGACATTGAAGGCTTGGACATGAAAATGATAGAACAATCTGAATCGTTGTAGATATTCAAAAGCTCTAACTCATATCCCAAGTTATCCTGCATGTGAATGCACATTTGTACACATTTCTCTATGGTCTTGGGTTCCTTTAGATAGCCATACAATCGTAACTTTGCATGTAACATGCCATCTAAGAACAATTCCACTTGCTTGGCCAAGGTAGCCATTTCTAGAATAGGGCATATCTTATTGTATTGCTTAAACCTACATCCTACTAGCTTCATTTTTTTCTGTGGTTTTTGTTTAAAGCTATGGATCAAGGAGGAAGTATTATGCTTGATGCCACTCTTAAAGAACTCCGTAATGAATGCTTCTAACAACTGGTTGATATCCCTAAATTGATCTTAATGTAGTTGTTGAAACCACATCAAGCTATATTCTTTATAGTTAATAGGCCCATAGCACTATATTGAGAAAACAAATCATCAACCTATTCAACTCTCAACACTTTTCTGAACTCCACTACATGGTCATAAGGATCTCCGGTGCCATCAAAGAAGTTCTCCATTGACTTCACTAGTTGGATGCGACTTAATATCTAGAGTGTTCTCTGGGTTTGAGCATGGGCAACGCATCCATGCCTCTGATGCATATGTCCTCTCTATCTCGCCTGATCAGCTTCACTCATTTTTGCTCCTCATCTTTCTCTTTGAGAAACTCACTTTTGGTCTCTCTCTCTCTCTCTCTCTTGTTTTCTCCTTATGACTACCTGGAATATGGGATGACCCAGCTCCGTGTTGACTATGAGTCTCACTTGATCTTTAAGGAGGGAAAAAAAGTTCACCCCTCCATGTGTAGGCATGTCTACCATGTTCCATTACAACAGACATCCTCTCAAAAGTGTTATCTAAATAGATCACCTTCTGAGGGATGTCAAGGTCTTTGAATTCATAAATTGTTACTTTTTCTACCTCACTAGGTTTATCTAGCTTGAATCTCTAGAAGGCTTTGTCAGTATCTCTATTCAAGAAAAGATCTATGCTTTTGTTGTCCTAGATTTGGCATGATTATCATTGATAGGATTGACTTACCATGAGGTGTTCTAGGCGCTTTCCTCATGTTTTCATGTTCCAAGTCTCCCATCTCTGGCCCAAGGATGATTATTCCAAAATCATCAATCGTATTCGGCAAGCTGGTTACCACATACATGATTCATTGCTTTTCTATGTATGATCCCTCTTCAAACTTGACCACTGGGTGTTCAATTCTGAAGGGTTGATCTAGATTTCTGAGTTAGACTAATGATCACCTCAGACCATCCTCATAGATGTGTGCACCTAAGATTGGTCTTGATGTACTCTAGTTGAGTCTTATAGGGACCCTCACAGGTTTGCAAATATGCTCGCCTTGAACTACTTGTGGGTCGCTCCTTGCTGAAAGAAATTTTTGAATCACTAGTTTTTCAGCTCAATGTGTATGGATAATCTTTGAGTTGTTGAGTCCATGAACTATCTATGTGATTGACACTAGCCCCAAGTGATCTGATGTTGTGTCTATCCCTTCCTAGGTATCTACCTAAACTCAAGTTCATATGCTTTGATGGTTTTTCCAGTACCCAAGTACAACCACATTGCAATGTTCTTTTGTTACAACAAATTGTTCTTTTTAATTTCTTTTGATGCATTTTCTTGTCTTTAAGTCACATTGTTAGGGACACTTAAGTTTTTCATACTTGATGTTTCTCTCAAATAATTAGATTCTTTTCAGTTACAATTTTCCTTGATTTAACTTAATGCATCCTTGAACTTGAGAAATTAAAGGCTCTTAACCTTGCTCATACCTATCATAACTATAAATTAATCAAATTAACTAGTCACACTTAGCTTAAGATAGGCAATTTACCAAGGGGTTGAGAGTTCTTTTAACCTCAATCCAAGCTCTTGATACTACTCTAATGCCAAGGAATCATGTTCCCTAGCTTTGTCTTGCATTCGTACCTTGTTTTAGCTTCATGATGAAGTGGAGGTGGAAATATGACCAACAAGGTGGAAATTTCACAATGATGGAGAAGGAGGTAGGGGATGAGTATGGAGGGTAGGGATGATGAAAAGGTAAAAATGAAAGAAAATAGAAACTTACTTATGATTCCAATGTCAAATCTCTACATCTTACCATCAAAAACTCATCCTCAAAGCTCTCTCCCTTGCAAAAGTGCCAAATCAAGTGTCACTATAGCACAATGGTGAGAACCAACATGAGGAGATCAACCTCCTAATTTTTAATCCATGGAGACTTGAGGGTGGTATGACGACCATGAGCAAGTGGAATGCACAAGTGCATGAGTGAGAAGCACACTAGCACGCAAACACATGCACACACATGCACACATGGCAAGACAAAGAGTGGAATAATGGAATCTTGCATTGCACTAGCTCCAAGATATTTGTGCACTAACTCCAAGATATTGCACTAACTACAATATACAATCATGCTCTTAGAAGCTCAAATCCCAAAAATACTAATCTCTAGAATGAGCTTTTTAGCTCTTTTTATAGTTTTTAGACTAGTTTTGGCATAGTTCAACACTAGTGTCTAGCTTAGTTAAAAATTAGGTTCCTATGCTATTTTGGAGGCTCAAATGAACTCTAAAAATTATGAGATTCGATACGTAAGTTCTCTTGATATTCTGCAATATTGAGGACTCCTTGGGTTGAACACAATGGAGATTGAACTACCAAAAATGAATATTTACAATGAAGGCTAGTGATGAAAATCATTGTTTGTATGTGTAATGGATTGTGAAAATTAGTGATTACGACTGTTCCCTGCCATATGGGCATTGACTGGTCTGCCTACTTAGTTCTCCTTGCTCTTCTCTTTGGCTCTTTTGTCTCTAGCTTCCTTGTCTCATACTCCCTTGATGACATAACCTGCCTTGACCACTAACAGAAAGCAAGTTTGTGGTGTACTATTTTCCATCACCAAGGGCAACTATAAACTGAATGCCCTAAGAAGGTAATCTATCAATTTTATGGCCATGGTGGCATGAAGCCCGCAACTGTTATTATCTAAAGAGGATGAGTGAAACGCAAATACCTACATATTGGGGGAAAGCCGATAGTCTAGCACCACCCATGGTTTTGATGATGCAACCAATGATAGTAGTACTAGGATCTGTTCTTGGTAATATCCCTACAATTCAAACTTTTTATTCTTCTCCTACTAATGTTGGTGTATAGAAAAATATGAATGATGAGGCCTCAACATTCAGGAATAGGCCTCAATAGCCCATAGCATGTTATATATGTGGAGAATATGGTGAGTGCAAGCTCATTGCCTCTTATCAAAAAGCACACCTCCTTGGTCCAACTACCCAAATCTAGAGTTCACTACACAAGAGACTGACCGAAGTAGGGTACTGCAAGCCAAAGTTTGGTAAATAATGCTTTTCATATTTCAATAGAGATGTTTCCAACCTGTAAGCATTGCTACACTCACAAATGGCTAATGTACTGCAATAAAGAGAGATCTCCCGGCCATTTAGAATACGGACTAGAGCTTGGAAGGCAACAAAAGAAAGGCATGAGGTGGTGGAAAACAAGAGCACTAGACCACAATAGGAAAGTGGTATGGGGGGAGTAGATAGCCCCAAGAGAGCAACTCCCACACATTGGTAGAAAAAGGATGACACGAGGCTTTCCACTTGTGTAGTCAAAACTATCCCAAAACTGAAAACTGATTTCCAAATTTTGCCCAACTTTGCACTGAAAGAAACTATCTAAAAATAGATGCAGAGAGTCCAAGAAGACACTTGGAATTCTCCAAAATAATGTTGACCTTAAGTATCTTCACTCTTACAAGTATCTTCACTCTTACAGGTATCTTCACTCTTACAATCACCAAGCAACTAGGGCTTAGTGTTACGGAAATCTTCCAGTTAAGTGTGCCTTGGGGGGGAACACTATTCAAATGGGTGACATCCTAGGAACTACTAGTACTTTTTCTTCATTGATCATTAAAGTCCTTCCTCGTGCACAACCAACTATGCCAATAGTGGCTTTGGTGAATCAGATGACAACATAAACCAAGATCTATGCCTTGATTACTACCTTAGTCTCCACCTTCATCTTAAGCCTTGGAGGAAGCCGATACATCAGTGATGCTTACTAGATTCGCATACAATGAAGATCTTTTTCTATGAATGGCTCTAACATAGTGAAATGGTGCAATGGTGATGCCCCATGGTAGTTTCATTATGAAGAAAGCTTCAAGAGGATGCACTCATAGAAGAAAATCGAGCTCTAAATGACACACACGATCTCTACACATATGTGCAAAATACACAGAAACTACACAACACACAAAGACCCTAAACTCAAATTTCCTAGGTTTTACAAATGTGTCGAAGTTACAATGTATGGTTGATTAGGACACTATATGTTTTATCAAAGAACATATACAAAAGTGATAGGTAACCATTTGGCCGTTCACATGGAGACTAATAGTAATAGTTTGTCAAGCCCCTCTCAACATATCACTTTTGGGAGATTATAGAGGATTTGATGATAAATATCTCAGATAGATCCATTGGGTTTTAGTTCATATCATCATAGATGTGTTTGTATTAGTACCTCCTCGGAAGTGATGCAAAAGGCAAGGAGAAGGATGAGGACAAAGGAAAAAAGTGAACTCATCCAACATTTAGAGAGGGTCTTGAAAATGCTAAGGAAAAAGGAGAACTTTTGGCAAACGAGATGGACGCATCTATGTCCTTCATTCTCATGTGAGAAGAAGAAAACAATGAAGTTGAAGCCTATATTGTAGGAAAACAAGGTGTACAAGAGTTTCTTGACATAGAGGTGTGTTAGCTCAATTTGATGGTCATAGATTGGCAAAACTTTTTATTCTTAGATGATATGCAAGACATTTGGAATGAGGGAAGATGAAGCCTTATTAGCTATAACTAAAATTGAATTTTGAAGATAATAGATTATGTTTTGATAGTGAGGACCAAATGCTTTGCAAATCGAGAGAATATATTTCTTATCATGGATAGTTAGCAATACTCAGTTTAGTGACTAATGTGATCACGTTGGTTAAGGAAGTGGATGAGCAAAAATCATTCCTAATGAGTGCATTTCAAAGACTTAGCCACACAAGTCTAAATATTATAACATAGACTATCAAGGAAGTATTTCTAAAGAGGATATATTACAATGGACAATGCAAGCACTATAAGTATCCATCCATTGATTTATTTCATGTTTAAGTATTAGATTCTAAAAAATTTGTTCACTTCAGTGTAGTTTGCTATTCAAATCCTTCAATTTATTGAAAGGAAAGGTCGCGTGTATGCACCAACCTAAGGGAGGCACTCTTCCATGCGGCATTATATAAAGAAATTTTATGATGAAGACATCAAAATTGTGCACATGGAACACTCACTAGAGGGCAACATTTTGATGTGATGTGCCCAAGCTCAAGTTTGTGAAGCTCAAGTAAGTTTGTTAAGGGTCTTCAACAAACTATACCACATCATCCTATAACTTTGTGAGACTCAAACAAAGTTCTAATATGAGTTCCAACTAACTAAAAGCCAATCGAGTTTTGAATGAGAGAAATTAGGGACACTATTTGGTGAAGTAGGAGGAAAATCAACCACTTGGTTCAGCTCACTCATATATAATGATTGGAATTGTACTTCCACGTCTATTAAGCTTGTCATTAATGTGTAACTGCGTGCATTAAGCAAGTCCCTAGCTTTAATTTCTGACTAAGTCCAAGATCTTGGAGCGACTGCAGAATATAGTCCCATTCTAGCCTGTCGTAGGCTTTGTCAAAGTCGATCTTGAGGAAAACCACATCTTGATTAGACTCCAATCTCGTGTGCTCCCTTTGGAAGGGCTGGAATAAAGTCAAAAGCTTCACAAGAATTAGTGAGGACTGGAAGTGGGCGGCCGGAATCAGACAAAACGACTCTATCTGGTTTCCGATACATGGCATCCGGAGTGTGGAGTCGTGGAACATTCAAAATGCCAAGAAGCTATGGAACAAAGGATTTAAAAAATGGAAACACCTCTGGAAACATGACACCAACAACTGGATCAACTTCGAGGATATTGACCCTCGCATAAACATCTCCTACGAAGAATGGAACACTTTGCAAAGCAGATGCCTCGCTTGGGATCGTCACAAGACTCGCCTTCTCATGGGACACGACACACCGAACTCGCTTGGTCTCAAATGGCACAATGGAAATAGCCTACTCAAAATCCCGAACATCAAAGAAACGGCTGACCTCCAGATCAGCCTCAACAAGAAGTGGTGCCTGTCTTGGACGCGGCTTCGGTGGGACATGAAATTCATGGGTATCTGGCACCCACTTATTGAGATTAAGAAGTCTGTCCTCTTATGGCAAATTCTTCATCGAGGAATTTGGACCAACCATAAGGCTAGCAAACTTTGTGGGATCCCTCCTTGGTGCAAACGCTGCCACCGTGCTATCGAAGATGTCCCACACATCTTCCTTACTTGCCCCAACTCCTACAGAATCTGGCAGACGGTTAGAATGAAAATCAGACTTCAAAAACAGCTTAGTTGGAAACAAGTCCTTTTGGGAGAAGCGATCGGCTGCTCTGCGACACTCTGGAACGCCATCAGAGGGGAAGTCCTGTGGAAAATCTGGCGGGAGAGGTGTGCTCTCAACTTCGGCGATCCCCCCAGGGAGTGGTCGATTGAGAAATCACTATTCCTCCTGGGCAAAAGGATCGTTAACAGTAAGAAGTCCCCCCCCTTCAGGCACCATCAAGTCCTCCTTTTGATCAACAACAAGCTCAAACCCAAGTGGGCCCCGCATGAGGGCGATGAGAGGGTGATTAACCTTCTCTGTAATGCAACCTAGGATTCAATCAAGCTTCCCCTGCTTTGTGGGATTTGGGGGGTCCCGTGGGCACTAGTCCCCTTCGCTTGTACCTTTGTTTCTTAATTTAATTCAAGTCCGGGAGAGTAGGCTATTGCCGAACTTCCTTTATATTAAAAAAAAGTCCCTAGCTTTAACTATCCCCTTTTTATCTTATCTTTGCACATAAATAAATATCTTTGATCATCTCTATCTCCACATACTCAAGACATTGTAGTCCGTGTGGATTCTTTGGATAGTAAATTCATTAGCTTTGTTGCCAAAGTGAATCCTTCACCCCCTCAACTGCTCCTATCCACTTGGTTGGAGTTAAAATTACTGATCACAAGGGGTAAGCCACATTTAGATAATTAATACTCTGAGTTTATTCACCATTATAGACAAAATAAGTGTTATATTGCGTACATAGACTTCATGTTTACTCAGACGAGAGTAGATGAGAAGCATTTCTCCTCTACATGGTAACCCATCATAGGTCACCTCTACTTGATTGCGTCTAGTCTACTCAGTCTTTTTGAAGAATAAGAGAACTACCATGCGTAAGAAGATGGAGAAGACCAATGATCATATGAGTAGTTACAACAGAATTCATGATGAAGCAAGATCCGATTTGGTTCATGGTCACAGCCTTCTACGCAAGCTAAACAGAGAAGGATGGCCCCCTTCACGTTCTGTCTTGGGTCCCGAGTTCGCCCTCCTAAAGATGAGGATTCAGAGTGCGCCTTCCATACTCTGTAGGAAGTGGAGAAGATATTTGTAACTTTGGACTCTCTTGTGAGTCATCCCGAGGATGCCCTCTACAGAGAAAGACGAGCTTTACCATCCTGTGCAGAGTTGGAAATGGAGCTGATGATGCAACTACTTGGAGCCATGGGCCTTTCCTATGGCTGCTCAGCAGCATATGACACAACCTTCCATTGTACACTTATATTGTAGAAGTGATTCTAGGGAGGAAGGAAGCTCATTAGCTTATAAGCTGTTTCTGTTGCTTCTACCACTTCAAATAAATGTGAGAAAGAGAAGCTCCGCCAAACATTGGAGGCTCCGCCAAACATGGGCAAGGGCGGGTGGCCTCTCTCTCTCTCTCTCTCTCTCTCTCTCTCTCTCTCTCTCTCTCTCTCTCTCTCTCTCTCTCGGCGGGCATATGAGCCACCGGTCGCCAGAACTTCGGACAATTTCACTCTTTTGCGCCAGAAGTAGAGGCCTTCTTTTTTTTATATGCGAGTGCGTGTGTGTGTGGCGACAAATGTGATGGTGCATTTGGGTTGGATGTGAATAGCCATTCCATTGCCAAAATAATATCTCGGAAACAAAGATAAACTGTGTTTTACGCATGGAGTACATCTCATATCAAATACAAAGAAGAAAACTACGATTGAGCATGCCAAATAAGTCCAAGGTGCAGTGATACTATATATGGTCCTTTCAAACTAGTAGAATTGAAGATATGGTCTACATTTTATTGATTGTGTGTAGAGTGACACAATATTCATATTCTAGTTTAATCATTGCATATAATCTGTTTACGTGGAGGATATGATAATGTATTCATTAAAGAATTATTTTTTAGTGATGCATGCGGGTTAGAGCATTAATAAAACATTACCTGATTGTGATCACAAAATAATTGCTTTCAGTAGAATAACTGGATAAAAAAATTATAATATAGTACCTACTCTTCAACTTTTTCCTATGCAATAGAGCATAACAATGAAACTGTACCAGACAACATTTTCTATGCGCATTGAGCATAAAAGATGGCAAACAAAAGAATATCTTAGAGGCGTCGAAAAAAAGCTCTATGGTCTGCTATTCTTAAGTTGAAATTCTTGTAAATCACTACCACTTGAAGTATTACCAAATACTAACTTTAATACTTCTTTTCAATAATTTTGCATACTCTTTTGTGCTATCTTATAGACCTACAGCTATGATCAATGCCGACCAGTAACTCTTTTAATACCTCATGCCTGTGTTGAATTTCCAACAGCCTCTCTTCCTTCCCACTATCGGCACTCAGACTCAATCATATCCATGGGAACAACAGAGATATGTGTGTGGCCGTCATTGTTGCTTTAGCAGCATGCATTGCAGTTCTCATCCAAAAAATGCAAATTCTATGCAGTTCTAAAATTCAATAATTGATACAGTAGAAATCAATGCACTCTCATCCAAAAACTTCTATTTAGAATATCAGACATATGTGTGTGACATGTGATGCTATTGAAAGATCATAATGCACACAACTGGTAGAGTTATACCATAGAAACTGCTTATTCTGTGTCAAACCAAGCTTTTGAGAATGACATTTGAAGATCTTGCACTATAATTGTTCTGAGGTATTGTACAACAAAACTATATAAGTATTAAGCACTCCACTCTCTAACCATTACGCAATCATATACAAATACATCACATTCACCTTCAGGAACCATACTCGAGTGTTCTTTCAATCATGCATATACCATCATCTCTCTTCTGTGAATAGAGAAACATGTACAGATTGCCAAACTTTGAACAATGCATATGGCAACTGAAAGATTCACACGTCTCCATTTTAGCATGCGTGCATTGTGCCAAAAGAGGAACAAAAAATATTTTCTTGCATTTCTAAGTAGACATGGCATTAACGTAAGCTCTCCATAATCTTACAATGCTTAAGTCACAACCTGTTACCTAACTATTATACCATAGAAACTACTTATTTTGTGTCAAACCAAGCTTTTGAGAATGACATTTGGAGCTCTTGCACTATAATTGTTCCGAGGTACTGTACAACAAAACTATATAAGTATTAAGCACTCTATGCAATCGTATACAAACACATCACATTCACCTTCAGGAACCATACTCGAGTATTCTTTCAATCATGCATATACTATCCTCTCTCTTCTGTGAACAAAGAAACATGTACAGATTGCCAAACTTTGAACAATGCATATGGCAATTTAAAGATTCACGTCTCCATCTCAGCATGCGTGTGTTGTGCCAAAAGAGGAACAAAATATCTTTTCTTGCATTTCTAAATAGGCTTGGTATTAATGAAAGCTTTCCATAATCTTACAATGTTTAAGTGATATTCTGTTATCTAACTATTATACTCTGCGGCGTGTCATACATGCACATCATGCCACTCTTAGACATAGAGAGAGAGAGAGAAAACAAAAACACACAGTACAATGACTACTTTATGTGAACAAACAAAACATCAATAAGATAGAATTCTAAGATGGAAAGAATGCAGAGTGATATATTATGAACCTAACAATATACCTAGTTGCTCAAGGCAGGAGAGTGTCCAGTGATGAGTCCAGACTCTCGAGTTCCAATGATTTTTCCCCTGTCAGCCTCGAAGATGTCAATCAACAACAACTTATGAAATATGCTCGAAGTCCTCGCCTTCAGCGCATGAGATCATTGATGTTGCAGCCTGAAAGCAATAAGAACCTTTGAGACTTGAGTTCAAAGTAATGCGACTAGTAATGAGAAAATCGAATACATGAGAGAAGAAACTTACCCCAATAGTGCAGACTCCAGAGAGGACTTCATCTATCTACAGACGTGCCATCCCACTCCTCCGTATGCACTTTATCATCAACAAAATCAGTTTTGGGGTGCAAATTTTAGACTCTCGAGAATCGAGATCTTAATATAAGGTGATGTCAGATGGTAGATGGTACTTACTAGTTAGTACTTACTAATAACTACTAACCATACATTAAGTGTATGACAGTGATATTAAAATCTTCACCTAACTCATCCACGGTGTCAGGTGACTCTTTATTATCTGATAGGTAGAGGGCCATGGCCTAGGTGGTAGGAGCCTAGAGCACCATATGGCATATGGCATAACATTAAGTATACCATACTAAGTACTTACCTAATACCTACACATATTCTAATGAACCTTTATTTTAAAGGTTTCTTTTACATTTAGCCTTTAAAAAAAAAGATGTTCGCATGAAAGAACCGGTAAATTAAAGAAGCATACAAAATTTTAGGTGGTGCAAAATAAGGGCATCAAATTAGAAATGCCGGTTTTTACCGATTTTAACCGGTACAATTACGTTATAAAGACGGTTTTTGTGAGCACTCGCTTCATCCTTGTTGCTCTAGCACAATGGTAAGTACCACGTTAAGAAGCTTCACCTCCTTAATGTCAATCCGTGGGAGAGGTAGGAGTGATATGAAGATCGTGAACGTGAGATGATGTGAGAGTGAAGGTGAGAAGCACAAAGATGCACACACACATACACACACACAATGAAGAGACAAGCAAGACACAATGGAAGGTGGGAAATTAGTTCTATTGCTCAAGAATGCTCTTACAAGCTCAAACTAGCTCTATGCTCACACTAACCAAAATGAACCAACCTCAAAAATGAGCTCTCTAGCTCTTTTTATAGTTTCTAGACTAGTTTTGACCGGTTTCACATCTAGTGACCGGCCTAGTTAAAAAATAGGCCCTAGATGCTATTTGGAAGGGTAAATGATGTCTAAAAATAACGAAAATTGGTACGCGCATTCTACCTAAGCTCCTCAAGCTCGAGGACTCCTCGGCTTGCACAAAATGGAGCTATGGATTACAAAATGGGGTTTTCTATGATACATATGTTACAATTAGTGATAACAATCACTGTTGAATGTTTGGAGAATTAATAAGAAATATATTTGTTTGAAAAATTGATCCGCCTGGCTCCCTGCTCCTTCTTTACATGCTTCCGTGGCGTCTGTGCCTCTGGCTGCTTCCAACACCCCCCTCCCTCTCGCTTCTGTCGTCCCTGACAGAACCTTGTTGTGAGGTCTGCCGGATGTAGTTCTGTAGGAGGTCCTGAGCGAGGGTGTGCTCTGATATACGAATGCCTCGGGCTAGGTCAGCCTCGAGTTTCTCCCAATCAATAGGTTGCGGCTCATCTGGTGGTGGGAGCTGGTAATGTGTGGAGTACACCATTCGTTCACAGGCGAATAATTGCAGTAAATGTGTGGGCCTGCTTATAAATACCTCTGAACGGTACTCCCAAAAGCCGATGGTGAACATTTCTTCGAATGTCTGCTTGTAACATGCCGGTAGGTATTTGATCTTGCAGTGCCAGGCGTAACACACCCGTATCGATGGCGTTGTGCTCATATCATAGACTAAATCAAAGTTGCCATGCTCAAAGCCCGGGGTGTTTACGTGGGGAGCCTTGACGCGTCGGAAGACTTTAAAGATCATTTGCATCATGTCAAAGATTTTGACAGTCATGTGCGCGGCAATATCATTCATATGCTTTAACCTAGGGAGCCAGTGTCGGATCGTCGCCATCATGTAGCCTACTGTGGGTAACTCGATTGGTGGCTTGAAATAGGGATAATTCAGCCAGTCTTGGCACTGCTTATTGTTCTGTACCTTAATAGCGAAGGCAGTCCAAGAGCGGCGTCGTGGGACTGGTCCCCAGCATGGGTTAAATTTTAAGTGCAGCGGCGCTTTCACCCATGTGCTCATCATCTCGGGATAGTTTTGCAATAAATCTCTGCGCCAGTCTGGTTGATGGATTTCACCTCTCTGTGCACTTGGTGGCAAGTCCTCCGGCTCGAATTGAGTTGCATGCGTTGGTTTCATGCCGGTTTCTTTCTCGATGGCTAACTGGTATTCGGCCATTAACATGAAGTACGGTTTATATTGGAGCTCATGCCCAGATATGTAGCGTCTCGGGGCCAAATGAGCAAAGAATGGTGACTGTAAAATTCTCTCTTCAATCATGGCCATGGCATGTAACTGTGCCTCTACTCTGGCTGAATGTGTTGTTCCGAGTTCTTCAACTGTCTTCATCCACGCGGGGGTAGGTAATTCATAGGTCATCTGGCCTTCGGCCGTGACACGTCTGCCTGGGATGGGTATCGGTTCATATGCCTCTTCGAATGTCTCCTCCACCGGGATAGTGACGGTTTCTTCCTCAGCTCGTAGCTCAGGTGGGGAGTCTGGCCTTGGTGGTGCTTCATAGACTGCAATTCTAGATTCAAGATTTGTTACCTGGGCCCGGAGTGCATTGAGTTCCTCTAAAATTTCAGGGGCAGGGTCCGCAGGCGCTGGTAATTTTGCTGCTACTTGTACTTGTTGTGTTGCTGGTTCTCTGAGCTGTAGCAGCTTGTGATCTTCCTTTAACTTTTGATGTTCTTCGTTCATACGATCATAGTCCTTGAGCAATCGCACATGATCATCTAGCAACATCCGCATCGATTCGGATGGGATTGCCTTGAATCTGCTCGGACTTAGTGGTTGTTCTGGGTGGTCCAGTGCCGCTTCCAAGTTCTCTCTATTCTGCTCTTGGAGTCTCTGGTTCTCCTCTTTTGCTGCGGCTAAGTGTCTTCTTAGTAAGCCCATATTTCTAGTGAGCGTTGCATTTCTAATCGTTTGGGCGCGAAGTAGATTGTCCAAATCCGCAGTGGCTTCTTTTGTTTTCTCCTCACTTTCTAGTTCTAATTTGTGATAGGCCTCTCGTAAATCTTGGTATCGGCTGTTCAGTGAGGCATTCTCAATGGATAGTGAATTAAGCTGCGACTGTAATTCATTCGTAGTCCTCTGCAGCTGTTGATAGTTGGTGCCGAGTGATGCAAACTCATTGCGGACTTGTGTCATGCATGTGAACATGTGTTGAAATGCGGTGTCTATGGTGGGCGATAGTAGTAGTGAAGTGCTAAATGATGATGCAGTGGGAGTAGATGCAGCGGGAATGGGAAATGGGGTTGGGACGGTGGATGCAGTGGTGATCGTGGAAAATTGTGATGTGTCTAAAAATGTTTGTGCCGGGAGTGAAGTGAGTGGTGGTGCCGTGGGTGGTGAGATGTCCATGTCACTGGACGTGTTTAGTGTTATGACTGTGAAAAGTGGTGTGATTGTGGGTGGTTGTGTAGGTGTGAATACGGGATTTACAAATGTGGAGTAATTTACATGGGGGCTGGCTGGAGCAGCTTGGTGAAAAGGGGAAATAGGGGTTATGGTGGGTTGGGGAGGTGAAACTGGTGAGAAGGTTAGTGGGGTTAGAAAGGGGAATGGGGGTCTTAGAGGTGGGGGAAACGCTGGGAAGGATGAAGGGGTGAAGGGGTTAACATGTAGATGCGGAGGATTGGGTGTGGGCATGGTGGTATGAATGGGCAGGGCAAAGGGTGTGGCTATGTTGCCTTGTACTGGTGTGGATGTGGGGGAAGTAGGTGGGTGTGCGGGGGATACAGGATGGGTTGGTGAAAGATGAGGTGAGAGAGGAGTAGAGGGGGTGGATGTTATTTCGAGGATAGTAGTGGTATGTACAACGGTAGTACTGGGTGGGGAATCTACAAGAATGGGTTTTGCGGTCAATGAACTTTCGGGGACGAGGCGTGCCTCCCTGGCTTGTGCTGAAGATTGAGCTCCTGTTGGTACGCGAATATACTCTCCAGGCTTTGAAAGTAGTCGCACTCGGCGGGGGTCAAACTGTGGTAGTTGCTTTCTTTGTAAAAACCTGAGTGCTTCATGGGAGCCTACTGATTTGACTAACTCTCTGAACCCTCTGATGTATGCGTCTTCGAATCCTCCGGAGATGAGTTCCTGTTCAATTAATGCCTGGCTCTCCTCTTCAGTTAACTTCTTCCGGGCCCAGACTTTCTCCATCGTGCGATATAATTTCTTTATGGCCAGCGTGTACGCTGCGGCTTCGAAAGTCTCTTCTTCATATGTGCTGGTGTCGCCGTGCGCGTCAGTTTGTTGGCCTTGGCCATCTGTCTGTCCGTCTTGTGAGCCCTGGCTGGCTTCATCGTCGCTTTCATCGTCGTCTGTTTTGGTTCTTTCTTCTTCAGAGCTCGACACAGCTTGTCCCTGTGGCAGATCTCGCGGCGTGGTAGGGTAGCTGGGGCGTTCATATTCCTGGGAGAACAGCTGTGCCTCTGAATACTGGAATTCGTTTGAGAATGCATCAGGCATCTCAAAATCAAATGTTGTGTTTATAGGGTCTGCCTCCATATGTGGTATCGGGAAAGAAAACGCTTCCGCACCAATAGTGGTGGGAGCTTCTGCTGTTGTGGTGGTGGGTTCTGTGGTGGCAGCTGCCTGAGGTGCAGCGGTACGAGTGGTGGCCTCCGGAACCACTGGTCTGGACAACCTTATGCGAATATGTTGTACTGTGGGAGCCGCTTCTGTCTGTGGTCGCTCTGGAGAGGGTTGTGGTGATGGCGACTCTGGCACTTGAAGGCAAGGAATGGTGCCTCTCATGCGCTTACCTGCCCGTGTTCTACTAGGCTTCCTGGCTTTCTTCATCGTTCCTTTGAATGCCTTCAGTTCTTCTCCTGTTAGTGCACGCTCAATTGGCAAGTCATAAGCCAAGCACATATACACAATTCTTGTGAGTGCACAACATCCATTAAGCACTTTTTTACGCTCCCATCTGTGCTGTGCCAGATACATTTGATCTATGATCCAGCTTGCCAGATCAACAGTTTGAGGTCCCGTGCATGCCAAATACAATCCGAACCAGATTCGTTTATGGGGCATGGTAAATCTGTCCTGAGCGGGGAATGCGAAGTGTTGCATGCATATCCGTAGTGGCTTTGATAGCTCAGGTGTAATAGCTGATATCTCCTCCCACTTAGTGACATCCCCACGTTTCATAGGATCTGGAATTAATCTTTCTCGATCTGTGGGTGTGTGGGTTCCATGAATCTTGATGGCCGCTCTGATTAAATCCTTTGATAGGTAAAACCTTTTGTAAGGTGGATCATCCACTAAAGAGGGCAAAATAAAAGTTCCTGGGATGTCCTTATTCTCTGAGGCCAGCAAGGTGGTGATTAAGTAATAGCACCTGTAAAAATCCGGTTTGGGTAGAGGATCACTGAAATACTCTGTGAAGCCTGCTCTGGCCCAAACGTGAGTTAAATCTTGGGTGCTCTGTAGGGCTTCGAACTCTCTAGAGACAAACTGGTATTTTCCCCACGTGCGGTCATCAAATGTCAGAGAGGATTCAAAAATAAAGTCCGCGTCCGCAAGGGGTCCTGCAAGTCCCTGAAACCAATGAGAGTTCCGGTGTATCTTTTCGGTATAGCCCATAGGTGGGTTATCGATAGGCATGGGTCCTGAAAACCCTTGGAATTCCGGCGGTGGAGCAGTCGGGTGGGATTCTGCTCGTAGCACGTTGAGGGGCACAGCCGCTACACTGGGACCTGCTCCTGATGTTCCTTCGTCGGTTTGCATGGTGGCTGATGCGCTAATAAGAAAGATCTGCTACAGAAGATTAACACATTAGCATGGAAATTAATTATGATCCCATTAAAGCGAGACCGCAATCCCTTTCCATAACTGATGCGTAACCCGTGTAGCCAAGTGCTGTGATGTGATGGATGCAATGCTTCTTGCAGCACTAGTGCAGGTCTCTAGACACCTACACGTTTCAGATCATGCATACATTTCTTGGTGAGAGTAATTATGAGTGATTTGTGATGATGGTGGGTGAATTTTTTACAAGGTTTAAAGGTTAGTGATTTATTACAAGGTTGTATGTTAGTCGGGGAGTAGTTAGTCAATGGGTTAGGGGAAGACGGTTGGACACGCTTTGGTATCCATCTCCTAAGAGTCCTTGAGTGGGTGGTGGGTTGCTGCTGAGGGGCAAAAGGTAGTATCGGGTGTGGTGGTGTTGAGGGATGGAAAGATTTGTGAGGGGTGTATGTTACATGGCTTAAGGGTTGAGCTATGATACATGGTTTGGGTACCCAAATCTGCGTGGGTGTGGGTCTATGGGTAAGATATTTCTTGGCGATCCAAATTTGTCGAATGGTCGGACCTGTAGAAGGAGGTCGAGGGGATGGTGGATACCGATTCTGTTTCTGCCCTGCCTTTTTCTTGTCGATCTCTGCTTGGTTGGAGTTCTTCGGTGCTTTTTGTCCTTTTGGCACCCATATTTGTCTGGTGCCGCTTCCTTTGGGTGGCCTAAACTGCCTTCCTTGTTGTGTCTTCTGATACTGCAGTCGGTCTGGGTTCCTTCGTCGTGGTTGACTCTGTCGTGGTTGAGGTAGAGAGGTCGGATGGACGCTCTGCTTTGGAAAAGAAGGGAGATCCAACACTTGTGTGACCTGCCCATTAGGAAGTGATACGTTCTTTAACTTTAATCTAGGCCAGTCCGCAACAAGTTTGGAAGGATGAGCACCGCAGGGTGTCGTGCTCATTTGGCCGCTGATGCAACCCACCTGACCGATGATTGTGTCCATCTGCCCTTGCAGTTGGGTAACTGTCTCTTCTAGTTTGCAGGAAGTCCCAGGGAAGATCTTCTGTCGTCCTTCTGATTGACAACTGTCCATAGCCAAGCCCGAGTGGGTTGGTGTAGACGTAACGTGACTGGTCTGATTAAAGATCTTCCGGTCTTCCATCGCATGTATTTCATAGGGTCTAGGGTCACAACCGTTAAGCGGAATGCTGTTAGGGAAGTCAAGCGGTATCACTCGCTTCTGTTCTAAGGTTCCAATCTGTAAGGAGCCTTGTCTAAGATTTAGGTCCACTGAGTGATTGTATAGCCAATCTTGGCCAAGGATTAGGGGTTCTATCAGGTCGTCATCATGGCACACTAGTAGCTTCGCTGTCATGGTCACATCCTTAATGAGGATAGGAAGGTCCACCTCACCCATGCAAGGGGTTTCCATGCCTCCTAGGCCTATGAGGTATGCCTCAATTGGCCGCATTTCTATTCCTGAATCCTTATAGTGGGACCATCTAATCGCACTAGTCGCAGCACCTGAGTCAATTAAAGCCCTGAGTTCTTGGCAAGGGTTGCCGTGCTCTAGCCTAACCGTAATGAATGGTCTCCTGTCCACTATGCTAGGATGAGTGGTTGACTTTACTTGACACATGGCCATGGGATATCTGGGTGATGTTTCCCGATGGTTATAATGTTCTCTCCCTAGTCCTTGTCTTCTTAGCTTCATGCGCTTAATGCATTCTATGGCTTCTGCCTGAGCTTCCGCTCGTATCCTATTTTCTTCCTCCTTACGCTTCTTTGCCAATGTGAGTCGTCTAAGCATATCCTCAGTAAGAGGTTCTTGATATAGCTTGACTCTACAGCCACTAATGTAATTAGGCATTATATCTCCTTCTAAGGTGGCTAACTGTACTGCTCCACTTGTCGAAAGTCTGTTAATGATCATAGGTCCATAACCTCGCTTTTCTAACTTCCGCGCGTGCTGTTTCAGTGTATACACTAGAACTAAATCTCCTTCTTTTAGGCCTTTATCTTTCACATGTGCATCAAAATATGCTTTCTGTCGCTTCTTCGCTGCGTATATTCCTGCTGCTGCTTTCAGCCTGGTTTCTCCTAATCGTTCCAAGTCCATTATTCTTGCTGATAATTCATGGCCGGTCCACTGATGTTCTTGTGCAACCTTAAGGGTCGGTATCAAGAAATCCAAAGGAAGCACTGCATTCTGACCAAAAACCATATGAAAGGGAGTTGCATTGAGTACGGTCTTGTAGGCCACTCGATATGCCCAAACAGCGTGGTGTAGCTGTTTGTCCCAATCTGAACGTTTGTTGTTCACGAGTTTCGTCAGTACGGTACACAGTATCTTGTTAGTGCTTTCAGCCTGACCATTGGCCTGAGGATGATATGGTGCAGATTTCTTGTGAATCACCATAAAATCCTGTAACAAATATTCAATGACTTGGTTTAGAAAGTGAGTGCCTCGATCGCTCACTAACTCTATAGGCAATCCATATCTTGTAAAGACATTTTCAAATAAGAATTTTGCAGTCGTGTGTGCATCATTCTTCTTTGTGGCCTTTGCCTCTACCCATTTTGTAAGATAATCTGTGGCAACAATAATATATTCCGCATGTGTACCTTTTGCAGGGGGGTTAATGGGTCCTACAAAGTCTATACCCCACTTAGAAAATGCACGTCCGCCCATCATGGGTTTCAATGGCATTTCATCTCTGCGAGTAGGAAACTGAGTTCTTTGGCACACGTCGCATCTCTTTACATAGGTATGAGCATCCATGTGAAGAGTGGGCCACCATAATCCTGCAAAGAGAATGGCTTTGATCATCCTATCTGGTCCAAAATGACCTCCTGCAACACCTTGGTGTGCAGTCTCTAGTATGCTCAGATAATCGCTTTCATGAACGCACTGTCTTAGATATCCATCTCGTCCTCTTTTGTATAAATTATCGCCAATAAGTGAATAGTCTTGAGCTTCCTGCTCTAGACTGCGTTGTCGAGCTAAGGTCATTCCTTGAGGGAATGTGTTCGTCCTCAAGTAAGTCACTAAAGGTTCACTCCAGTCTGGTGTGAGAGACACGTGATATAGGGTAGCATGCTCTACTGGTGGTCTTTCACAACACACGTTGCATTCCTTACACAACTTGTAGACATCTGCTTCCATCGTAGGCTAGTATACTCCTAATCTATGCAGAGTCTGTAATGTTCGATGTTTTGAATGATGTTGCTTTAATGCACCTATGTGTGCTAATTGCAACCAATTCGCATGTTCCGATTCATCTACGCAACAAGCAAGAATCTTTTGATTATCCTGTTTATATATGCTTCCTGCCATTATTTGGTATCTCTGAGATTTGGTAATCTCTCCTTCTTTGATCTTTATCCTAGGATTCTTGGGTCCGTATGTCAGAATAGGGACTATAGGCTTAGCCCATTCTGGTGCTATCTCAAGGTTAAACAAGTATGCATCTGGTAATTCATCGGCTACTCCTTGAGGAGCTTCTCCTGAGGTTAATCTCGAAAGGTGGTCAGCTCTAAGATGTGTCTTTCCTTTCCTAACTACCACTTCAAAATCATACTCCATGAGTAATAGAAACCAACATATCAATCGTCCTGTGTTACATGGTTTGTTGACTAAATATAATAGGGCTTGATGATCTGTAAAGAACTTGAATTTGTTGGCCAACAAGTAGTGCCTAAACTTCTTTACAGCGTAGATCATCCCTAGTCCTTCTCGTTCCGTCGTGGTGTAATTTCTTTCTGCTGCGTTCAATTGTCTGCTCGCGTAAGCTATGGGGAGATCTATGTTACCTTCATTCGTGGGTTGCGCCAACACACATCCTATGGCGTAATTGGATGCATCCACATGTACATGGAATGGCTTACTCCAATCTGGGGTTGTCAATATAGGTGCTGAGCACAAGCGTCGTTTAAGTTCATTGAATGAATTTTCACATTCTTCTGTCCATTCAAAATTGGTTAAAAGAGAGTACAAAGGCTTGGCTATGATTGCATACATGTGTATGAATCTCCTATAATAACCGCAATGGCCCATAAATGCCTGTACCTCTTTCACATTAGTTGGTCTGGGTAGATCCGCAATTACCTTCACCTTTTCTTCATCCGTAGAGATTCCATTTTTTGATACAATGTGTCCTAGAATTTTGCCTTGTCTGACCATGAAAACGCATTTTTCTGGGTTCAAACAAACCTGATATTCTCGACATTTGTCAAATATTTGTCTTAACTCTGGGATATGTGTCTGTCTTACATTTGAGTGAGCACATAAGTCATCGACATAAACTTCCAAGCTCTTGCGTAAGAATTCCTTAAAAACATGACACATGAGTCGCTGGAAAGTAGCGGGTGCATTTGTTAAGCCAAATGGCATCACACGAAATGCAAATATGCCCCATTCAGTGGCAAAAGCCGTCTTGTGTTGGTCTTCTGGAGCAATGGCTACTTGGTTATAGCCTGAAAATCCATCAAGAAAGCTGTAAACTTCCTTGCCCGCAACTCTTTCCAATAGATGTTCAGTGATAGGAAGAGGATGACTATCTCTAATCGTGGCGGCATTAACTTTTTTAAGGTTAATACACACACGCAATTTTCCATTCTTCTTGGGCACAACCACAATGGGGGATACCCATTCGGTATGCTCAATTTCGTAAATGAATCCTGCTTCTATCAAGCGATCTATCTCCTCTTTAATCTTCGCAGCGTAGTTATCATTATACGTGTAAGGTTTCTGTTTTGTCGGTTTTGCATCTGGAGTCATAGGGATTCTATGAGAACATATATCTGGATCTACTCCTTTCAAATCTTTGTAACTCCAAGCAAAAACATCTCTATATTCGCGCAATAGGGCAATTAACTCTTCTTCTTCTTCAGTCGTCAAATCATGCCCTATGTATGTACATTTTTCTTCTTCTCCTTCTATGGCAACTATTACTTTCTTGGTTTTCTCTCGGTTATCATATACTTGTCCGTCATTCGCCTTTCTATTGGGCATTCGTACCATGATTCTTCTATCGTCGATTTCATATTTCTTGAAATTCTCGGGTACTTCAAATAAAGATTCTTCTTTTTCTGTCATGGTTTCTTTCTTCTTCCTTTTCTTGCCTTCACTCTTAGTAGTCACTTCCGTGGCTAATCTCACTTCATTCGTAATTTCCTCGTGTCTCTGAGTGTGAGTCTCTACTTCGTAGAAATACTTCCTCTGATGCAAAGGGTGGGTCCATGATAATTGATTCTAAATCAAAATCGCTTGCATCCTCGAATGCATCAGTGTTCGGTTCACACTCTTCTAAGATTGCATCGCCCATGATTGGCTCTATCGTGAAGACTGAAATGTCATAACCATCCTCGTCACAGTGGGGTGTCCATTGTTCTTCATTGATGGCTACGTCCATGGTTGCTAGTATTTCTGCCCAACCATGGGGTTCAAACTCTTCGTCTGGGAATACTAGAGGTGCGTAGGCTGGATCTTGAAGGGTTCGTGGATGTTGTTCCGCACCTAAGGTCCTTGCTTCTAATCACTCTTCCTCTTGTTTGGCTACTTTACACATCCATAAATGGGTATCCTCATGCAACCAAGAAGGATCTCATTCTAATGAGTGCACGGATTCCGTCTCTACTGGTGTTTTATGGATGGTATTCCACTGTATTGGGGGTACATCTCGATGTGAATAGTCTTTAAGATTGACTTTGGTAGTCACTCCTAAATGTTGCAAGTACAAAGAATTAGTTCCCCAATCTTGTACAATTTGCAACTGACGCATGAATGGTCGTCCCAATATCATCTCATATGCATGATTTTTCGCAAAGTCACAAATGGCAAAAGTATGCTCAAATTCTACACCACAAGTTGTGAGAGATATGCCTTCTAGTAAGCCTAATGGTTTTTCTATGTGTCCATCAGCCATTTGTAGTTTCATCTTGGTGGGTCTGAGTGCTGGCTTACCCCAACGTTTCCATAAAGCGGTGGTAACGATGGCTACTCCGGCTCCTGAATCTAAGATGGCTTTCGTGGTGTAGCCCTGATGGGTTATTGGAAGATATGTGTTACCTTCCTCCCCTTCGCTTACATCTCCAATCTTTTCTATGGGTATCTCTGGTACCTTCTTATGTGATCCTATCTGAGAGGGTGTGGTAGCTAGCTCAGGGAATTGATTTGCTACGTGCTTCCACAATTCTGGTTTCACCTTTAACAATTCCTCCAGAGTGAGATTACAGTGTACTTTGGTATTCTTGATCACTTCCGTGTTCCTAGGGATCACTGATTCTTCATTCCTCACTATTATCGTGGGTGCTCTCATACTAATAGACTTAGCTTCCCAAGGTCTTGTGAACTGAGGTAATTCTTGTAAAGAATTAGATTCAAATCCTGTGGGTTCACTCAGTTGCTCCACCTCTACATCATCGTAAATAGAGGGGATGTCTTGGGGAAATTGTTCCTGCAAGTCGTTTATTTCTTGAATAGGAGGATGAGTTCCTTGTTCTTTTCTCCATTTCTCTTCTTGGATTTCTCTCAAAAATTCATGTGAGTACCTATGTATGGAAGACAAATTGTCTTGGCTTTCTGTATTGGGTACTTGAGACAGGGATGGTGCATTCCTTTCCTGTGTCTCTGGGACAATAGGGTTCCTATGCTGATCCTTTTTCTCTTTGCTTTCTATCAAGTGTTCTAACCTCTCCATTAGTCCTTGAAAGTGTAGTTCTGGTTTTGCCATGTTATTCCAATTAAGATATCTAGAGGCTTCGAACAAAGCTTGTGCTAATTCTACCATTTTCATGCACAGTTTAGTTCTCTCAATTTCTAGATCAGCTCGAGGGTAGTTTTTACTCATTTCCGTGACTTGAGGTCCCTCTTTTATTCTAGCCTGATATGCACGAAACATCATGTCTAGATCTTCTGGTATGGGTTCCGCTAAAACTGATCCTGATTCTTGAGCTGGATTTTCTTGGTTTAATTCTTGTGAGGCCAATTCTTGTATTTTGGCTCTAGATTCTCTTAGACTTCCTTCCAACTCACTTATCTTTTTACTCCACTTTCTCTTGATTCTTTCTCTAGAATCTTTCCAAGATTTTGTCTTTTTACTACTCGATTCTGCAACTTCACTAGTTCTGGCTACTTTCTCTTGATTAAGCTGTTGGTTTTGTAAGAGTGCCTGGGCTCTGGTTATCGCTTGGATAGGCACGTATGTAGGGTTGGATCCATCTGCGTTGTTTACAATACCTATCACGTTGATCGATGTCACATTTGAAGCGTTAACTGGGTTCTTAGGACAATCTTTGATTATGTGCTCTTTGCCACAATCGACACAAAAGCCTTGTATGCTATAGTACTGTGATTGCCTTGCTATTGGGGGATGTGGACAATCCTTTACGAAGTGATCTCCCTGGCACCTAAAGCATGGTCCTCTAGGGCCCTGTGGTCTCTGTTGTCTCAATTGGGGCCGTGGGTTTGGGTTTGCGTACATCACATTAGCATAATCTGGCTCCCAACTAGTTTCCATTGGTGGACTATCATAATGATATGTCTCCACATGTTCTGGTGACTCCGTGTAATAAGCGGGTGGACTAGTTACATGAGTAGAGTCAAAACTGTTTGAGTTTGGGTCACTTTCTGTGATCAAGGGTGAAGAAGGCACTAAGGCCCTACTTAGGTTCTCTTCTGCAGCAGCGTATTTGACCGAGATGACATTCGCTGGTGGGGCTGGCTGCTGAGCTAAGACGGGTTGAGGTCTCTGTTGAGCGTGGTACGGGTAGTTCTGGGGAGGCCTATAGTAATAAGGCTGAGCATTGTATTGGCCTTGATACCTACCTGGCTGCTGGTATGTTTGCGGGTAGTTCTGTCTCACGGTTTGTTTGTTGTATGGGCAGTCCTGAGCCGTATGATTCGTGTATCTTCTCTCAATTGTACAATATTGGCCACTAGGGTTGGCTTGAGGTTGAGGTGCATTGGGGCACACGTTTGCCAAATGGTTTCCACCACAAGTGTAACAACGTACATTAGTGGGTAGCTTGGGCACCTGTTTACTAGAAACTCCTAGTTTTTGGGCCACTTTTTCTGCTAGGTCCTCTATCGAATTAGACAATTTTGTGGATGCTAGAGAAGAACAATCTGAGTCCTTATAGACCTTTGAGAGCTCTAATTCCTCTCCTAGGTTATCCTCAATGTCTATACATATTCTTACACACTCCTCTAGCGTTCTGGGTTCTTTTAGGTACACATAGGAGCGTAGTTTAGCGCTCAACAAGCCATCTAAAAACAAAGACACTTGCTTAGCTTGTGAGGGTAGCTCTTGCATTGGACATCGTTCAACATATTGTCTGAATCTACGTCCTGCCAGTCTAACTGTTTCCTGAGGGGTCTGTTTAAAGCTATGAATCAACGAAGACGTGTCATGCCTAATCCCACTTTTAGAGAATTCAGTGATGAATGACTCTAAAAAGTGATGGATGTCTCTAAATTGCCTTTGTTGCAATGGTTGGAACCAAGTTAAAGCGGTATTCTTTAACGTTAGTCCAAATGCATTGTATTGCGTGAACATGTCCTCGACTTGTTCTGCTCTTAGTACTTGCTTGAATTCTGCAACATGGTCATAGGGATCTCCTGTCCCATCAAAGTAATTCTTCATTGATTTTACTAATTGTGTGGGTCTCAATACTCTTGTGTGTTCACGTGGTCTAGGTAGAGGAAAATCATCTCTACCACCTGGTATTCCATGATTTCTTTGTCTATCCGCGCTATTGGTGCTCGTGGTTGTTCTATCTCTCCCTATGGGGTGATTGAAGCTCACTTCCGGTCTCTCTTTATTTCCTTCTCTTTGATTTCCATGGGTTGAGGATGTTCCTGCCCCTTGTTGACTTGTATTCATGTTTGTTCTAGATGGAGGGAATACCAATTCACCTCTCCATGTGTATGTGTTTTTAGCGCGCTCAGGCACCACAAAGACTCTTTCTGAAGTCTCATCCAGGTATACAACCTTTCCAGGTGTATCTGGGTCCTTGAATTCATAAATTGTAATGATGCCTATCTCACCAGGGTGTTCCTTTCTGTACCTCCAAAAGGCTTCATCTGTCTCTTTATTTACAAACAACTCGATGCTCCTGTTATCTTGAGGGATCCACTCTGGGATGAGTACTCTTGTTAATACGGATTTCCCTCTCAGTGTTCTAGGTTCTTCTAACGGTTCTTTTCTTTGAAATTTCGCTTCCGTCTCTAATTGAATTGTGCCAAACTCATTAGTGTCGTTCGGCTGCGTGCTTAGAACGTACATGGTTCCTTCTTTGTCTATGTAAGCGTCTCTCTCAAATTTCACCACTGGTCTTTCCAATCCAATGGGTTGATCAGGGTTGTGCAGTTGCACCACTTGCCTTTGCAAACCATCCTCATAGATGCGAGCACCTAGTCGGTTGGTTCGGAGAAACTCTAGTTGCGTTCTATAGGGTCCTTCTGGTTTTTCTAAGTATGCTACATTCGACCCTCCGTCTGGTCTGTCTGTGCTAAATGCCATTTCTGATTCGCTAGTATCTGAGCTCTCGTAGGGGTAATTGCTATTCAACTGCTGAGCCCAAGATCGAGCGGTAGTTCTTACACTAGCCTCTGATGATCTAAGGCTTCTTCGGTCCGACTTACCTATATGTTTGCCCGATCTAAGGTTCATTAATTTTCTTCCTTGCACGCTCAATTACACACTTAGATCGTCAATGGTTCTTTGTTATTAATTCTTGATTCTTTGTAATTTTTCTTTGGATTCTTGTCTTAATATATGCGTCAGGAATTCGACTTTCCGTTATGATTTTGAGTTCTCGTTCCGTCAGACTTATGTTCTTTCCTTTAGGTTTTCGCGTCACACACACCTTTACTTTAAGTCTTAGACTTGAAAGAATTAGGTATCTTGAACTTGAGGCGTTCCTATCGTCGTTAATCCACAACTACCGTTTTAGCCTAAGCTAAGAATTGACTAAGGGGGTTGAGTAATCTTCCAACCTCGAGTCGGCCTTTCTGGTTGCTCTGATGCCCTGTTGCCCAAGAAGCTGTGCTTCCCAAGCTCTGCTGTCTTCACTGCCTTGCTTGCTTGCCCTTGCTAGACCTGGAAAATTCCAATGTTAGACCAATTCACAGGATGATCAAGCACTTGAGCATATATACCTTTTAAATCCCTTCCCTTTTGCCCAAATTTTCAATGTGTGCCCCCTGGCTTCCTAGTCCCAAACTAGGTGAACCTCAAATTAGCTTATCCAAAAATAGATGTATTCGTTATGAAAAAAACAGTTGAGGTCACGTAGTACTCGTCGCGAGCTTTCTAACGAGCTATTAGGCTCAAAAAACGGACTTCGGATGAAAAAGTTATACGCGTTCAGGCCCTGGGGGGTAAAAACTGACAATCAGGTTTTCCTTCAAATATGAGCTAAGGGGTCTTCTATGAGTCTAATGGTCCAAAAATTTCTCAAAAATACCCTCAAATTTGGTCAAAAATTGGAGTCCAAAATTGGCGATGGGGGTGCACAATCGCGATGGTCTGGGACAATCGCGATGGTCCAAGCGAACCGTCGCGATGGCGTGGGATTTGGACAATCGCGATGGCCCGAAAAGGCGAACCGTCGCGATGGCCCGAAGTGAACGATCGCGATGGCGTGGAAATGGACCGTCGCGATGGCGCGGTCAACGGTCAAAGGTGGACAATCGCGATGGCGTAAGGTTGAACCGTCGCGATGGCCCGATCAAGTGGACAATCGCGATGGCGCGAGTCAACGGTCAACGGGGAACAATCGCGATGGTCCGAAGTGAACCGTTGCGATGGTCCGCGATGCGATGGCTTGAGCCAATCGCGATGGTCCGATTTTGGGCTGTCGCGATGGTCCGAAAAAAACGAACCGTCGCGATGGTCTATCGTGACACGTGGCACTGTCGTGGCGATGGCATGAGCCAATCGCAATGGTGCGGGGTCAGCTGAACAATCGCGATGGTCCAAGTGGACCGTCGCGATGGCTCAAGTGAACCGTCGCGATGGTCCGAAAAAGCGAACCGTCGCGATGGTCCGGCCGAGCCGTCGCGATGGCGTGAGCCTATCGCGATGGTGCGACACAATCGCGATGGGCTGAGCCAATCGCGATGGTCCACCAAACTGAAAATTTTTGGGATGCCGCTATGGTTTCGTGTATGCGCAGGGATCGCCTACCTCGTGGTGTGGTCGCCTACCTCAAAATCCGAAAGTTGTAGACCATCGCGATGGTCCGCCCTACTCGGAAATTTCTGACAGAAAGTACATGTCTTACCTTTTGGAAGCTCTCCTGATGCTCTGAAGCTCTGTACTTGCAAGAAAACTCAAGAAAATGCAAGCACACACAAGCGCAAAAACTCTCTCTCGCTCTCTCGCATGCACAAATGAGGGGAAATGAGGTGAATGGGGAGATATGGTGAATTTTCTGATTTTTTTGGAGATGAAGATGATGATGCGATGATGAAGATGGAGTATGGGGAAGGTGGAAAACACTAAAAACTAAGTAAAAACAACAACGAAAACTGAAATTTTTACCTTCCAACGCCACTTCTTGCTATACTCTTACCATCACACATTCGTCCTAGACTCGATCCCCGGCAACGGCGCCAAATTTGGTGTTGCTCTAGCACAATGGTAAGTACCACGTTAAGAAGCTTCACCTCCTTAATGTCAATCCGTGGGAGAGGTAGGAGTGATATGAAGATCGTGAACGTGAGATGATGTGAGAGTGAAGGTGAGAAGCACAAAGATGCACACACACATACACACACAATGAAGAGACAAGCAAGACACAATGGAAGGTGGGAAATTAGTTCTATTGCTCAAGAATGCTCTTACAAGCTCAAACTAGCTCTATGCTCACACTAACCAAAATGAACCAACCTCAAAAATGAGCTCTCTAGCTCTTTTTATAGTTTCTAGACTAGTTTTGACCGGTTTCACATCTAGTGACCGGCCTAGTTAGAAAATAGGTCCTAGATGCTATTTGGAAGGGTAAACGATGTCTAAAAATAACGAAAATTGGTACGCGCATTCTACCTAAGCTCCTCAAGCTCGAGGACTCCTCGGCTTGCACAAAATGGAGCTATGGATTACAAAATGGGGTTTTCTATGATACATATGTTACAATTAGTGATAACAATCACTGTTGAATGTTTGGAGAATTAATAAGAAATATATTTGTTTGAAAAATTGATCCGCCTGGCTCCCTGCTCCTTCTTTACATGCTTCCGTGGCGTCTGTGCCTCTGGCTGCTTCCAACAATCCCCCTGTCCATGCACTCAACATTTTATCACATGCTCAATCTTTTGAAAGTGGTAAAAGCGACAACGTAGATGTTTATTACTGACAAGCAGCCAAGATGGATCAATGACAATCTTTTAACATAAAAAATGCCTGTCAATAATGCCTGTTTATCGACAGCTGCTCCTAGCTTGTGTTTCTAAGACAAGAGTCTGACATAGGGATTCCGACTCGGCAGTGTTGATTTTTGACCGCTGTATTGTCCGTTTTGGTATTTTTTTACCGTAAAATAAGATCAATTTTATTATTATTTTTTTAAAATTTAAATGGAGGTTCGGCCGAGGCCTACTCCCCCAGACTTTAACTTTGAAATTGCAACTGTACAAGGAAGGGCATAATACCCATGGGACCCCCTTTATCCCACAAGAACAGGGGTTTACAAGACTGGGTTAAACAGCGGTCAACATTACCGCAAGGATACAAACGGTGGCACTCAGCCACAATGCAACAACTTTCCAGATTACATGTCCGTTACATGTTGCTGCCAGGGATTCAACCCTCGCCCCCGCCTCAAGAGGCCCGCCTCAAGAGGCGAGAGACCCAACCACTAGGCTAGCGAACTGGGACAATAAGATCAAATTTTTTATTAAACCTTCAAAAAATACATTAAAGATATCAATACAGATACACTTTGTAGATAGCCTTGAAAATTGAAGGGCATGGTAGACCGTCAAAATACAACAATCATAGGGAGACTCATTCCCTTTTCTTCCTTTTATTTTTCTTCTATTTTTTTAAGACAAAGAACAATAAACTAATTATTGAAAAAAGATAAGAAGATCCCCTCTTATTCGCATGAGCTCAATTGACTCGTTAGACCCTTCACCTCTTAACTTGGGGTGAGGAAACTCATTGAGCCATTGGGTCGTCCGACTTGTGCTTCAACATCTAGGCCCATTTAAAACAATTACTATGTTTGGTTTTAGGGTGTCGCTTCCTCAGTTCTACTCTAGTAGGCCTCGAGGTTCTATGTATAACTATGTTAGGCATCTAACCCTTGCTTTGTGGGATATGAGGGTCCCATGGGTGTTATGATTTCCTTCACTTGTATTTTCAATTTCAATTAATTCAAGCTTAGCAATAAGAGTATATATCTAGGATCGAAGTTCCTTATAGAAATATCCTCTCTAGGTTGAGGCGTGCTAGCTCATATGTTGGATTTCTAGCCTCTCTTGGCTATGGTGGGGAGGGGGGGCATTCCACCCCTATGAAGTGTCCTTTGCGGACATTCCTCACCACTTAATGCAATGAAAAGAAAAACCAACTCCCTCGAGGATATATGGGCCTTCGGGAAAGCTCATTGAAAAAAATTCTTTCATCTCACCTTAGGGCCATCCTTTCCCAATATCTACCTTTATCAATTCTTCGGTTTCAATATCTGAGTAGGTGCTAAGTGTTGGAATACTTCTTGTGTGGGATTCAGAAAGTTCCATGGGTACTATCCCCTTAAATGTACTTCCAAATTAATTCAAGATTTTGGGAAGTTTACATCTCAAAGATCCAACTTCCTTCAAAAAAGATCCTCTCTGAGGGAGATTCACCTGACTTACAGAATTTTATAAGCTTAGAATTGTGTAAATGATTTCTAATGTGCATGAGTAATGAGACAATAAAGTCTCTCCAAAGAGAAGTTTTTCTATCTTGTAAACTTCAAAAAATTGCACTTCAAAAATCTGCATATTCGCTACTGGTTGAAGAGGCTCGATAAATCTTGAATGGTGCACATGAAGGTTTAGGTGTTGGGCATCTCATTAGCCATATTATGATTGAACAAATTCTATATGTTGGCTTGTCATGGCCAACTTTGTTCATAGATGCAAAGGAGAGAGAACAAGCATGTGATGCATCTCAAAGATGTGGACCCAATCCCAAGAGGCACAGACAACACCCATTGGTTCTCGACTCCACTTCATGGAAATCCTTTATGAAATGGTGTTTAGATTTTATAGGTCCTATTTATCTTGTATCTTTTCCCAACGAGTGCTTTTTTGTCGCAATAACAACATCTTTTGCAAGTGTGCATGTCCATTAGAAATTTGCATTGATCAAGGGACACATTTTTTCAACTAAATTTTGCATTAAATTTTTAATAAGTATAGGATTACAACACCTCTCAAGCAAATTTTGTAGGTCGAGGTAGAGGCTCAAGAGGAAGAGGCAAAGGAGGAGCACAAGGGAGGGTGAGAGCTCAAGACTCATCTCCATGCGGCATATGTGGCCTAACTAATCATATAACTAAGAATTGTTTTTCCAATTCCAAAAATCAAAGAGGATGAGGCTATAACACAGGAGGTTATGGAAGTTAAAGAGGTAGATTCAACAACTTCAATGGATACAATAACAACTACCAAGGAGCATAAAGAGGAAGCGGAGACTACAACACTTATGTGGATGACCAAACCCAAGAATATTGACTCCTTCTAATGAACATGACCATGAAGAAGGTAAAGCATATGAACATGTATTCTATATAGACTGAGTTAGCCCAAAACATGTAGCAAGGAATATAGCTCTACTCTCAGATTTGGAGGATCCAAGGAATAGACATGAAGTCCAAATTGAAGATGACACAAGGCATCCAGTTGAGAAGATAGGTAATGTGAAGACTCCAAATGGTAATATGAACCTATTGGGAAAGGTATTATATGTACTACCTATCACCAAGAACCTCATAAGTGTAGATCAAATTGTTGAGAATGGATTGCAGGTTAGATTCCACAAGGAATGGAGCATTTGTTGAAGATCCACATCAGGGACCCAAGAAGATAGAAAGAGGAAAAAAATCAGGTAGACTATTTACATTTGAACTCCAAGATACTATAAATATTGCATTCTTCAATTATGATAGCCAAACTCTATCAGAATTGGAAATTTGGCACAAAAGACTAGCTCACATAGGTGAAAGAGCTCTCAAGCAAATTAATAGGGATAAGAGTGTACTTGGTCTAAAAAATATATCGAAACAACACATGATTTATAAATGTAGTGCTTGTCAATTTGGTAAGTTACACAGGCAACCGTTCACAAAGAAATGCTACATACATGGAGTTCTATTGGAGCTAGTCCATACAAATGTATGGGGACCAAGCAAGAAGCCTTCAATTTCTAGATCCATGTATTATGTGGCATTCATTGATGATATTAGCAGATAGACCATATTGTACTTTATGAAGCATAAGAACTGTGTTTTCATGTTTCAAGAAATACCTAGCTCTTGTAGAAAATCAAACACATAAAACTCTAAAGAGACTAAGGTCAGATGGAGGGGTATAATATTTCTCCCATGACTTTGATTACTATCTATAAGAGAGAGGAATTAAGAGATAAATCACTACCAGGTATTCACGAAATTAAAACGGAGAGGCAGAGAGAAGAAATAGAACCATTGTGGAGGTTGCAAGGTCAATGCTAAATGAGAAGAAACTATCTAACTACTTGTGGGCAAAGGCTATATCTATAGCCACATACTTGATCAATAGACTCCCATCAAAAGCATTGGGTGGCATGAAATCATATGAAGCATGGAATAGAAGAAGACCCTGCCTTGACCATTGCGGAATCTTTGGGTGTGTAGCATATGCACACATACCTTCACAAATAAGAGAAAAATTGGATCCAAAGGTAGAGAAATGTATTTTCATTGGCTATGACCTTAATCAAAAAGGTTATAGACTATACAAACCAAGCAACAAAGGCTTCATAGGAACTAGAGGTGATGTGTTTGATGAAAACAAATCTTTTTTTGAAGATGATTGCAAGAAAATCAAACTTCCCTATGATCTAGAGGAAGACTTCCCAACATTATTAAAGCTTTACCATTTACATGGTAAAGCTTTCATGCCCTTTGACAGAGGTCCTAAATCCCAAGTGAATTATTTTGTCGACGATGCACCATAGTGCGATCTCCTTCTTGACAACTCACGATCATATCCTTAGAGTAGAAAACAAAGCTCCAAGCACTACACACGGTACTTCGCATAGAGGCTACAGAATACGTAGAAAAATATACTACACAGGGAGCATGAACACAGACTGCTTAGGTGTTACAAATGTGGTCCAACTTATAGTCTGTGGCTGACAAGAACAATAGATGTTTTATTAAAGAATGTATACAAAGAAGTGTCGAGTGGACATTTGGCCTTTCACACTAATGTTGGAGCAGAACAATCAACAATTAGTGATTACATAAAGGCTAGAAGTAAAGAGATGACGAAAAGATTGAAGATCAACTTCATGGAATGAAGAAAAGATTCAGATAGCAAAGTTCTTTAAATCATATGTACATTAGTTCTGTATATACTTCAATATACTTGAAGTAATGACGAATTAGGACTTGTATGTGTATATAAGTACATGCTTATAGCCGTATTGTAAGCATAAGAGAGCATGAGATGAAATATAGATGAGTAGATGATGAACATTGTATGTATCATCCATCAGATGTATGAAGAGTTAAGATAAGAGAATGTTTTTCAGAGAATGGCGCATCGATCTTTTCTCTAATTCTCCTTCTGTGCTTAATCTTATGAGAAATCCTTTTGTACACATCTAAGTCCATAGTTAATCCATCTATGGCTAAAGTTTGAGAGTCCAATTGCAAACAGGCTGAGAGAATTTTAAATAGGAACATTCATATGTAAGAAAGTTCTGAGTGTCTTCTGAAACAGGCGCAGATTCGATGGTCAAAGAAATGGACAGTGCTCAGTGCATATTGTAAAGTTTTACACAAATGAGGACTCAAAATTTAAGTTGAGAGGTAAGCCATCTATGGCTAAAAGCATTTGATTAAACGGGCTATAGTTTGGGAGAACCATAGCTTAGAAGTTACAGATGTCAAAGTCGTCATTACAGAGATGTAGTTTCACACATAGGTAAAGTGTTTGAGTCATTTCTCACAATCTACCCAAGCATTTGAAGTGATTTAACTTGGAGAAGGTGCGCAACCTCTAGGCGACACATTCTACAAAGTTTTATAAAAAACTTTACATGAATGATTAGTCAATGAGTGATTAATGTGCAGTAGACTTTTTTTGAGAAGTAATTTTTCACAGTTGATCAATTTCTTGATAGTTTGATAATTGTTTTCCAAAATCAAGTGGAGTCTGAAGTTATTCTTGATATAGAGGTGGTCTAACATCAAGGATAGCTTATTCTTTTGGAGATTTACTCTCTCCATCAGTGGTATCAGAGTAGGAAGTATCAAATTTGAGGAAAGGAAGACTCCGACTGCTGCAGACATACAAACTTTACATCTCGAAGGTTCAAAAGAATAAAGTGTGAAGAAAGATTGTAGGAAGACACATAAAGGTTATCAAAAGGATCAGAAGGAGCAACATTCGAAGCGAAGGTACATTCATTCTTTATAAGGACTAAAGATTTGAGACTACAGGTGAAGTAAGGATGTGAGATAGTCTCCAAATTGAAAAGTTGGATAGAGAGAACTATCCAGCTTGAACTATGAGAATGGAAGCTCATGTTATGAGCAAAGATCTGATGGGATACATAACAGGAGAGGAAGAAAAGCCAGAATTTAAAGATCCTAGTGTTCCAACTAGGGAGGAGCTTGCAGATACAAGGATTTGGATGAAGAAGGATGCTCAAGCAAGGAGCATAATTTACATGGCAGTTAATGATTATTTGCTTCCTCATATAAGAGGACTTGAAAGTGCAAGTGACATTTGGAATGCTTTGGAAGAGCATTTCCAGAACACAACCAAATCAAGGAAAGCTTCATTATGGGCAGAGTTTACTACTTTCAAGAAAAAGGCTTCACAATCAATATCTGATTATGTGACAAAGATGAAGGACATTGCAGATTCTTTAGGTGCAGTGGATGAAGATATTGAAGAAGACAAATTGGTAAGAAAAATTCTCACAGGGCTAAGAGGAGATGAGAAGTGGAAGCCTTTTATTTTGTCTACAGAACTTTCATTAGATCATTTCACTCCTGATTTGAATCAATTGTTAGGACATATGCTAACTTTTGAGAATGATATCAAAGGAGATGTTGATAAGAGTGCAGGTCATGCAATGTATTCTAAAGACAAGAAGAAAGCTAGCAAAGGAAAACAACAATCAGTTGAAGATGAAGGTACTCCAAGTCAAGCAAACTTCCTAAGAGGAAGAGGAAGTGGCAGAAGTAGAGGAAGAGGCAGAAATAACAAAGATAATGTCAGAGCTTGTTGGATATGTGGTAAGACCAATCATCTATCTCATGATTGTTGGCATAATAATCAAAGCAATGGTAATTTTAATCAGAACTTTAATCAAAGAGGAAGAGGTGGTAGATATCAGAGAGGAAACTTCAGAGGTAGAGGTGGTAGGAATTCTTTTGGAAGAGGTGGAGGAAGAAGCTTCCAAAATCAATCCTATAATAACACCTACTACAATTATGCATCAGATCAGAAAGAAGATTCGACTCTCATTATGAATGCAACATGTGAAGCCTCACATGAAGACATGAGAGTATTTTATATTGACTCAAGATGTAGCAATCATCTGAGTGGAAACATTGCTTTGATGACTGATCTAGATCATAATGCAATTAATCATAGAGTTCAAACAGGTGATAATACAAAGCACAAAGTAAAGTCAATTGGTTCAGTCAAAGCCAAAGATGGAAGCACTCTTTTGAGTAAGGTTCTGTATGTTCCTACAATTCCAAAGAATTTGATCAGTGTAGGACAAATTGTGGAAAAAGGATATGAGGTAAGGTTCACTAATGATGGAGTTTATGTTGAAGACCCTAGTCAAGGGTATAAACATATTGTTACAGGGAAGAAGGAAGGAAGGCTCTTCACATTAAAGGTACAAGGAAATGTTGGACATGCTATGTTTGCATATGGAGAGCAAAAGGTGTCAGAATTGGATCTTTGGCACAAAAGACTTGGACATTTTAATGAGAGAGGTATCAAAGAAATGATAAGCAATGGTTCAGTACTTGGATTGCCTAACATTGCAGGTCAACACATGACATACAGATGTGAAGCATGTCAGTTAGGTAAGGCTCATAAGCAATCATACAATAAGCATGGTTTTATGTATACAGAAAGACTTGAATTGGTACATATAGATGCGTGGGGTCCTTCAAAGGATTTTAGTATAAATGGTTCAAGATATTATGTCATATATGTTGATGATGCTACCAGATGGATTACCATCTATGTGATCAAAGACAAGTCAAAAGTGTTTAATACATTTAAACACTATCATGCATATGCAGAAAGAATTACAGGTCAAAAATTAAAGAGGTTAAGGTCAGATGGAGGGGGAGAGTATTTCTCTAATGAGTTTAGTGATTACTTGTGGAATGCAGGTATAAAGAGAGAGGTTAATTGTAGATACTCTCCTCAACAAAATGGGGTAGCAGAGAGAAGAAATAGAACTCTTGTTGAGTTTGCAAGATCCATGATGAAGGAGAAAAATTGTCCTAATTATTTGTGGGCTGAGGCTGTAAACACAGCCACATATTTGGTCAATAGGTTACCTTGTAAAGCTTTGCACGGTATGACACCATATGAAGCTTGGTGGGGTAAGAGACCTACCTTGGATCATTGTAAAATATTTGGTTGTTTGGCATATGCATATGTGCCATCTCAATTGAGGCATAAATTGGAACCTAAAGCAGAGAAGTATGTATTCATTGGTTATGATGACAAGCAGATGGGTTATAGGTTGTGGAGTCCATCCACAAAGCAATTCCTTGTGTCCAAGGATGTTACATTTGATGAGCAAGGCACTTGGTATGCACGTAAACTTAATGTGCATGCAGATGTTGAAGAAGTGGTGGATCAAAAGAAAGGTAAATCAAAGATTCAAATATTTGATGAAGATGAGAATAATGAAGTACAGGTTGAAGTTGAAGAAAGGCCAAGGTTTGATCCAGAATGTGATGAACCAGAAACTTCAAGAAGTGGAGAAATCAGAAGGTCATCTAGGCATAAATGGCAACCTACAAGGTATAGCTATGATACTTCATTTTTGACTACCAAGGATTATGCTTACATGGTAAAAGCAGATGAAGATCCATCTACATATGATGAAGCCAAAGGGAAGAAGAATTGGGAAGAAGCTATGCAAGAGGAGTATGATGCATTGATGGAAAATCAGACATGGGATCTAGTTCCTAAACCTAATAGCCAGAAAATCATTGGATGTAAGTGGGTTTACAAAACAAAAAGGTTTGCAGATGGAAGTGTGTCTAGGTACAAAGCTAGACTTGTTGTGAAGGGATATGCACAGACATATGGAGTGGACTATGATGAGACTTATAGTCCTGTGGCAAAGATGACAATCATAAGGACACTCATAGCAATTGCTGCTTGCAAAGGTTGGAAATTATCTCAATTCGATGTTAAAAATGCTTTTTTGAATGGTTACATTTGCTAGTAAAAGCAAGTGAGGATGGCTTTATTTATGTTTGTATTTATGTTGATGACATAATACTTACAGGAACAGATGATAAAGGTATACACATGATTAAGAAACAGATGGAAAGAGAATTCAAAATCAGTGATTTGGGAAATTTGTCATTCTTTTTGGGAATGGAGATTTCATATACTCAACATGGAGTATATGTGACTCAAGAAAGGTATGTGAAAAATTTGCTAATCAAATTTAAAATGGAAGATTGCAGGATAGCACCAACTCCAATGGAAGTGAATCATAGATTGACTAGATATGGAGGAGAGGAATTCAAAGATATGAAGCTCTATCAGAGTTTGGTGGGTAGCTTGATTTATGCTACATTAACAAGGCCTGATTTATCATATGCAGTTGGAGTCCTATCTCAATTCATGTATTGTCCTAGAAAGGAACATTGGATTGCAGAACAAAGAGTACTTAGGTACATCAAGGGCACACTTAAAGAAGGAGTGTATTATGGTTTTACTTCAGATACAAGGGTCAAGATATACAGTGATGCAGATTGGGCAGGTAATTCTGATGATAGAAGATCAACACATGGATATTTGTGTTATGTGGGAGATAAGCTAATCTCATGGTGTTCTAAGAAGCAACATACAGTTGCTTTATCATCTACAAAAGCAAAATACAAAGGCATGGTGGAAGCTGCAAAGGAAGTAATATGGCTAAAGACACTTATGAAGAGTTTTTATGTTGTTCAGAGTACTCCTATTATTTGTGGAGACAATATGAGCTCTCTATACTTGGCAACAAATCCTGTGTTTCATGCTAGAACTAAACATATTGAAATTCAGTATCATTTTTTGAGAGAGAAGGTTATTGATAAAGAAATTGAAGTCATGCATACTCCTACAAAAGATCAACTTGCAGATATGATGACAAAAAGTTTGGATGGACCAAAGTTGTAGAGGTTTAAAGATATGGTAGGAATAAAGAAGATGCAGGTAATCACAATTCATGATTGAGGGGGAGCTGTTGGAGCAGAACAATCAACAATTAGTGATTACATAAAGGCTAGAAGTAAAGAGATGAAGAAAAGATTGAAGATCAACTTCATGGAATGAAGAAAAGATTCAGATAGCAAAGTTCTTTAAATCATATGTACATTAGTTCTGTATATACTTCAATATACTTGAAGTAATGACGAATTAGGACTTGTATGTGTATATGAGTACATGCTTATAGTCGTATTGTAAGCATAAGAGAGCATGAGATGAAATATAGATGAGTAGATGATGAACATTGTATGTATCATCCATCAGATGTATGAAGAGTTAAGATAAGAGAAAGTTTTTCAGAGAATGGTGCATCGATCTTTTCTCTAATTCTCCTTCTGTGCTTAATCTTATGAGAAATCCTTTTGTACACATCTAAGTCCACAGTTAATCCATCTATGGCTAAAGTTTGAGAGTCCAATTGCAAACAAGCTGAGAGAAATTTAAATAGGAACATTCATATGTAAGAAAGTTCTGAGTGTCTTCTGAAACAGGTGCAGATTTGATGGTCAAAGAAATGGATAGTGCTCAGTGCATAGTGTAAAGTTTTACATAAATGAGGACTCAAAATTTAAGTTGAGAGGTAAGCCATCTATGGCTAAAAGCATTTGATTAAACGGGCTATAGTTTGGGAGAACCATAGCTTAGAAGTTACAGATGTCAAAGTCGTCATTACAGAGATGGAGTTTCAGACATAGGTAAAGTGTTTGAGTCATTTCTCACAATCTACTCAAGCATTTGAAGTGATTTAACTTGGATAAGGTGCGCAACCTCTAGGCAACACATTCTACAAAGTTTTATAAAAAACTTTACATGAATGATTAGTCAATGAGTGATTAATCTGCAGCAGACTTTTTCTGAGAAGTAATTTTTCACAGTTGATCAATTTCTTAATAGTTTGATAATTGTTTTCCAAAATCAAGTGGAGTCTGAAGTTATTCTTGATATAGAGGTGGTCTAACATCAAGGATAGCTTATTCTTTTAGAGATTTACTTTCTCCATCAACTAATGGTAACAATCTCTCACTAAAGGCCAATATGGCCAAAGGAACTATGGGACAAAAATAAAGAATGATAAAGAATACCTCGGTGTAAGTATACAAGCTATACCTCCCACCAGATGGGCATGTTACACAGTATACAAGTGAGTATGTAAGATCATGAATCAAGTAACTCCATTCAAGTGACAATAGTGTCGAAAGCTATCCTATGGTAGAGCTTTAGTCAAAGCATATGCAGCATTATCTCGAGTGTGAACCTTCTCAAGAATAATGCACTCAGTGGCTAAGCAATCTCTAATGAAGTGATGCCTCACCTCAATGTGCTTGGTCTTTGCATGATAGTCTGGATTCTTAGCCAAAGCAATGGCACTCTGACTATCACTGAGCAAATGAGGTACATGCTGAAGTAAACCCATATCACAAGCAAGACGAGAAAAGCCACAATGCTTCCTTACATGCCTCACTTGCTGCAACCTACTCTACTTTTGTGGTGGAAACAACTATACATTCTTGAAGACGAGATCTGTAAGAGATAGCACCTCTAGCAAAATGAAAAATGTACCCTGATGTAGACTTACAAATGTCTACACAAATAGCATAGTCAGAATTTGTGTAACCAATAATGGATGCTTTCCCTCTACCTAAGCATAGACCCTTGTCCTTAGTGCCACTTAGATATCTCAAAATCATCATGACCACTTCCCAATGTTTCTTGCTAGGATTAGACATATATATGCTGACAACTCCCACTACAAATGCAATGTCTGGTGTTGTAGCTACCATAGCATCCATGAGACTACCAATAGGAGACAGGTAGGGAATTTTGGTCATGAATTCCTTTTCCTTATCTGATTTTGGGGCAATCATCCTTGCACAATTTCACATATGTGGGTGAAGGTGTACTCAATGCTTTTCCACCCTGCATATTGAACTTGTGAAGTAAACGCATCTTTTAATTCTATCAAGAGTAATGTGCATGCCAAGAATATGTTTGGCATCCCCCAAATCGTTCATATCAAATGTCTAGCTGAACTTCTTTTTGAGAATTGGCAAGTCATAAGAGGACTTCCTAGAAATCAACATATCATCGACATTAAGTATCAAGCATATCAAGCTTCCATCTGAGTATCTCTTTGTGTAAAGACAATGATCCTCATTGCTTTGAGAATAGCCTTCAGAATTCATAAAAGCAACAAACTTTTGGTACCATTTTCTAGGGGACTGTTTAAGTCCATAGAAGCTCTTCTTGAGCTTACAAAAGACTCTCCTTTCGAGGAACTACATAACGCTTTGGTTGTTCCATATAGATCTCATCTATAATATCTCCATGCAAGAAAGCAGTTTTCACATTCATTTGGGCTAGCTCTAAGTCCTCCATTGCAATGAATCCAAGCAACATGCGCAAGGTTGTCATCTTGACCACTAGAGAGAAGATTTCCTCGAAATCAACAACATGTTGTTGCTTAAAACCCTTTGCAACAAGTTGTGCTTTATACTTTGGAGAAGCACTATGTGATTTGAATTTCAACTTATAGACCCATTTACAAGGTAAAGCTTTCCTGACCTTTGGCAAAGGTACTAAATCCCAAGTACCATTCTTGTGAATAGAATCCAACTCACTCTTCATGACATACTCCCATTTGACATGATCCTCTATTTGCATAGCCTCTTTGTAGCAAGAAGGCTCACCGACATCTGTTAGCATAACAAATTCTAAACCTGGAACATATCTATCAGGAGGATGTGAGACACGTGTAGAGTGTCTCAATGGTTGCTAAACAAGAACATTTGTAGATTGATATGATCGGACATTCTCTTAAACGTCCCTATGTGCAGCATTTTTATGCATGATAATTTGAGGATTAGAATCCTCAAACAAGACTCTTCTCACTTCAACCTCCTTAATGGGTTGTTTATGCATCTTTGAATAATTGAAAATGACATTACTACTTTTGATCATTGACCGTGTTTTAGGATCCAATAAGTGATATCTAAATTGTCCTTCTCGACCATGTCCAAGAAAAATGCATTTCTTTGACATATCGACCAACTTTTGTCTAATATTCTTGGGTATATGAACATATTCTTCACATCCAAAAACTTAAAGATGATCGTCTTATGGTGGCTTCCCTATCCATAACTCTTGTGCCACTCTCATACCTTTCACAGTACTAGGTGAAATGTTAATCACATAAATTGCAATCAATACTTCTTTTGCCCAAAAACCTTGTGAAACGTTTGCATGATGCAATATAGAGACTAAGCTATCTTGAATAGTTCTACTTATCCTTTCATCTACACCATTCTGTAATGGAGTATAAGGAGCTGTAAACTCTCTACGAATTCCTCTAGACTGGTAGAAAAGGTTGTATTCATTTGAGGTATACTCACCCCCATTATCTAAATGTAAAGCTTTGAGCTTAGTTCCTTTTTCAGTCTCAACTGAAGCAACCCATTTTTTGAAAGTAGGGAATACCTCATCCTTCAATTTGATAGGATATATTCGAACTTTTCTAGTAGCATCATCTATGAAAGTGAAAAAGTAAAGAGAACCACCTAATGACCTTGTGGACGTATCACCACACACATATGTATAAATGAGATCTAAAGGCTGAATTGAAGAGTCTATGTGCGTTCTATGCACATTTTTGGTTTGCTTTCCATATTGACAATGCTCACAAAATGAAAAATCAAAGAAAGATAACACAGGTAAGTAGCCAGAACAAGAAAGATTTTCCATTTCACTATGAGATATATGGCCCAAATGATCATGAAAAATACAAGCCATAGGCTATTCAGTAACAGCTAACAAGTGTTCTTTCTATGATACAAATAAAGGATAAAGTGAGCCAACTTTGCTTCTTTTTGCAATAACCATATTTCCCTTTGATATGCAAAAGGAGTGAGCATAGAAGACCACTTGTAACCAAGGTCATCAAGTTGACCAACTGATATCACATTATGTGATAACTAAGGTACATGACGTACATTATGCATAGTAAATTTTGAACCATCAATGAACTATACAACCACATCTCCAATCCCCACAAGGTCACACTAGTATGAGTCGCCAAGTCTCACATTACCAAGAGACTTTGCTGCATAATTAGAGAACCATTCTCTGTGTGGTGTCACATGGAAAGAACCATTAGAATCTAGTAGCCACGTGTGGGAAAGAGAATCAGCCATAAGAGCCTTAGTTGGCACAATACTATCAAATGCCATGACAAATAACATTACTTTCTTCAATCTTCACAATCGAAGTATTAATATCAAGTGTCAACACATCAGCATCATGAAAAATAACATTAATTTCTTCAATCTTCAGAGTCGAAGTAGATGGTGCAGGTAACTATTAACATGCCCATCAACATTCTGTCCTTTACCTTTAGCATTCCTTAATGCATAACATTCTTTCTTCATGTGTCCTTTCTTATGACAATAATGGCATTCGATATCCCTCTTCCTTGATGTACTTCTACTCTTATTTTGTTGACCATTATTTTCCTTGTTCTTGCTTCTACCATGTTGTTGATTCTTTCCTTGGTAAGAATCATGAACATTATATGCATCTCCACTTTGAGTGCCAACCATAGATTTTCTACAAATCTCCTCACTCAAGAGTGCTCCACATATGTCATCATAAACCAGTTTACCACCAGGTGAACTATTGCTAATGGCTATGCAAAATGTATCCCATGATGATGGCAAGGTGCATAGCAACAAGACTACTTTCATTTAATTATCCATTTCCATTTTTTGAGCCTGTAACTAGGAGAATATAGCATCAAACTCATTCAGATGAGCAGCAACATTGTTTGTATCCTTCAGGCAAAGATCATATAACTTTCTCATCAAGTACACCTTGTTTGATGCCGTTTCTTTTTCATATGTATTGCATAACTTCTTCCAAAGCTCCTCTGCACTTTCATAGTCCAATACTGTAAAGTAAACATTATCTACTAGGTGCAATTGAATGGTAGACCTAGCCATTTCATCTAACTCATCCCAATCATCTTTTATCTATGCTAGCAGGCTTCTATGAGATTCCATTTACTGGCCATTGCCTCCTCTGAATCAGCACATCTTTAATCTGTTTCTTCCATAGAGCAAAGTTTGTGCCATCAAATTTTTGGATCTCAAAATGGTCTTTACCTTGCAAGGTATAGCTCTTCCGAATACTGGAACTAGACCCTGATCCACCAGAACTGAATAGAATGATAATGGAGCTAGAAGAGTCCAAAACCCACTAAGGCTCAAAGAAGGATGACCAAGTGTCAGATTCTTAGAGAGAATTCAGCAGTCTTCCCATAAAAATGAATTAATGGATAGTAATGACCAACCAAAAGGAGTATGTGAGAATAAATGTTCTCACACCAATACGTGTATCAAGGAGTAAATCGATCACTGTATAGTTGAGGAAAGCAAAATTTTGGAAATGTTTTTCTAGAGTAACCTTTGCAAAATGAGCATATGACTAGTGTTAAAATCTCATAAAACTACAAGTATTGACATGTTTACTTTCATAGTGAATCACTGACTCCAATGCATATAATCAGTTACCCCAAAGAAGCCAACTAGGCTTATCGAGCACCTATGAACAACTATCATACATCTCCTATGGCGAAGTTGGGTACGTCCTCCACCTACATCACTGAAGAGACCCTGACATCTGGATGTCTCTGTTGGAACAAGCCAATCACAAATTGATGATTATACAGATCTTGAAGAAAGCTTATGGTCAGAATGAAGTGAAGAAAGACATTTGTGAAAGTGAAGAAGATTTCAGATTGATGTCTTGTACACATATGTACATATAAGTGAAGAATCTTGTAAACTGAGTATAGTTAAACCCTTAGGATGATAAGGAGCAATGTCATAGACATGGGATGAGTCTAAAGTCATGTATATATAAGCGACGGGTTTTTTCTCTGAGTGCTCTCTGTCTGATCATGTGGATCAGAAATCCTTTTGTACACATCTGATTGAGAAGCTAATGAAGCTATGTCTAGAGTTTCAGAATCTGATTCCTCTCCTACTGTGAAAATGGTCAATAGGAACATTCATATGTGAACTTTGGAAACTGAAGTCTAAGAGTAGCGCACTTTTCCATCTCAGTATTTTGATCAGATCTGAGTGTATACTGTAAAGTTTTTGATGAGTGAGCACTTAAAATTTAAGTTAGAAGATAAGGAAGCTATGGCTAAAAGCATTTAGCAAAACGGGTTTCATATTAGGAGAAATCAACTTAAGAAGTTGACTATGTCGAAGGCGCAACTTCTGAGAGACAGTTTTTTACATATCATTGATCTTAATGATCAAATTAAACTTTTGGTGATTAGTATTGAGAACTAATGACTAGTATGATTGCGCAAAGGTATTGCTAATACTTGTGCATCATTTACTTGAAGAAATTTGGAGTTTTGTGCAGGTAAAGAAGTTGATTTCTGAAGCAGACTTTCTGAAGTAAACATTTCTTCACTCAGAGAAGTGTTGATTGAAGTTTTGGTAAAGAAGATCATTGTTTGTGTAAAGTTTGGTTTATAATTGACATAGAAGTGTTCTTAAGTCAGTATAAATCAAACCTTTGGAGATTAAGAGGTCTCCAACAGTCTCCTAGTTAAGAAAACCTCACCATGACCCTCTTTATCAAACATAAAAGGCTTTATGCAAAAATTTAACCATTATATCAATGACCACATGGACATACATAAACGGTATCCACATAAGTGTACATAGTGTATATGTTTTCTCAATATATGCAATAAAATGACACTGAAAGGCTGAATGCACATCCCAAAAAATAGCCAAAAACACCTGCAAGTGTCTCTCAACTCTATTGTTTAGGTTCAAAAAACCTGCATAAATTTGCTAAGGCTCACCAACATATGTTAGCATAACAAACTCCAAACTTGGAAGATATGTATCTAGTGGATGTGAGACACATGCAAAGCATCTCAATGGTTGTTGAACAAGAACATTTGCAGATTGATCTGATCGAACATTCTCTTGAACATCCCTATGTGTAGCATTTTTACGCATGCTAACTGGAGGACTAGTATCCTCAAACACCACTCTTCCCACTTCAACCTCCTTAATGGGTTGTTTATGCATATTAGACTCATTGAAAATGACATCACAACTTTTGATCATGGACCATTTTTCAAGATCCCATAAGCGATATCCAAATTCTCCTTCTCAACCATATCCAAGAAAAATGCATTTCTTTGACTTATGGTCTAGCTTTTGTCTAAGATTCTTGGGTATATGAACATATGCTTCACACCCAAAAACTCAAAGATGGTCATAATATGTTGGCTTCCCTATCAATAGCTCTTGTGCCACTTTCAGACCTTTGATAGTACTAGGTGAAAGGTTAATCACGTGAAGTACAGTCAATATTGCTTATGCCCAAACGCCTTGTGAAAGGTTTGCATGATGCATAATAGAAACTACTCTACCTTGAATAGTTCTATTCATCCTTTCAGCTACACCATTCTTTAGTAGGGTATAAAGAGCTGTAAACTCTCTACGAATTCCTCTAGACTGTCAAAAAAGGTTGAACTCATGTGAGGTATACTCTCCCCCATTATCTCAACATAAAGCTTTGAGCTTAGTTCCTTTTTCAGTCCCAACTGAAGTAAGCCATTTTCTGAAGGTAGGGAATACCTCATCCTTTCATTTGATTAGATATATCAAGAACTTTATAATAGCATCATCTATGAGAGCGACAAAGTAAAGAGAACCACCTAATAAACTTGTGGGCATAGGACCACACACATCTATATGAATGAGATCTCAAGGCAGAATTGAAGAGTAAATGCACGTTTTATGCTTATTCTTAGTTTGCTTTCCATATTGACAATGCTCACAAAATGAAAAATCAGAGAAAGATAACATAGATAAGTAGCTAGAACGAGAAAGATTTTCCATTCCACTATGAGATATGTGGCCCAAATGGCCATGCCAAATACAAGCCATAGGCTATTTAGTAATAGCTAACAAGTGTTCTTTGTGTGATACAAATAAAGTGAGACAACTTTTCTTCCTTTTGCAATAACCATATATCCCTTTGATATGCAAAATAACTAAGCATAGTAAACCACCTAGTAACCAAGGTCATCAAGTTGAACAACTGACATCAAACTATGTGACAACTGAGGAACATGGTGTACATTATGCATAGTTATATTTGAGCCATTAATGAGTTGCACAACCACATCTCCAATCCTGATTACGTCACACTAGTAAGAGTCACCAAGTCTCACACTAGCAAGAGACTTTGTTACATAAGCCGAGAATCATTCTCTATGTGGTGTCACATGGAAAGAAGCACCAGAATCTAGCAGCCATGTGTGGGAAAGATAATCAACCATAAGAACCTCAGTAGGCATAGTACTGTCAAGTGTCAACACATCAACATCATCAAAAATAGCATTGATTTCTTCAATCTTCATGCTTGAAATAGATGGGGCAAGTAATTGTTTGTGCCATCAAATTTTTGGATCTCAAAATGGTCTTTGCCCTACAAGTTATAGCTCCTCCTCAGAGCATTGGCACTAGACCATGATCGACCAGGAGTGCTTGAGACCTCTGATGCCATGGTGCCACAGAACTGAATAGAATGATAATGGAGCTAGAAGAGTCCAAACACCACTAAGGCTCAAAAAGGATGGCCAACTATCAAATTTTGGAAAAAAATTCAATAGAGTCTTCCTAGAAAAATGTATTAATGAACAATAATGACCAGCCAAAAGAATTATGTGAGAGTAAATGTGCTCACACCAGTATCAAGGAGTAAATCGACCACTAAATAGTTGACAAAACTAAAAAACCTAGAAACATTTTGCTAGAGTATCCTTTGCAAAATGAGCATATGACCAGTGTCAAAATCTCATAAAACTACAAGTACTGACATGTTAACTTGCATAATGAATCGTTGACCATGCTGCATATAATCCATTACCCAAAAGAAGCCAAATAGGCTTATCAAACACCTGTGAACAACTAGCATACATCTCCTATGGTGAGGCTAGATTAGTCTTCCATCTGCATCAGTGAGGAGTCCTCAACAGCTAGGTGTCTCCCAATTAAGATAGTTCTCCTCTGAATCCAAGGATATCTAGAATCCAAGATTTTTTTCCACCTTCTTTAGTCATATCCTAAAACAAGACATTGTCGAGATATCTGATATGAAATTGAAAGAGAATTTGGACTTACTTTACATAAAATGATGTCACCTAGCTTTTCAACATCTTTGCTATCCCGTTCCCTACCGAAAACATCATCAATGTTTGAAATTGCAACTCTCCTATTTAACCACATTCTTTTTGTTTTCTATAATAACATGTTTTTAAAACATGCAACAAAAATGTGAAGAAACAAAAACCATTGAATCTTTATCCTTCAAGAAATTCGGCTTGTTGACATTGCCCTTTGAATGCCATCTATCATCCCGCACAAAAAGTTGAAACTATGGATTTATTAGGAGCCTCTCAATCTCATGAAGAGATGCAAGGATCAAGCAGGTGTACAAGATTTTCATATGCATTCCTCCTTGATGGTATCTTATAATCTGCAAAATAGATGCATAATTGAATGCTATTGAAACATGGAGTAAATTTCTCTACATACATAAGTTTTACATAGTTGTTTGAATGTTCCTATTAAACATTAAATATCTTGCCACTCTTAAACATTGGAAGGAAAAATATATGCAATACAAAAATAGATATCTTGTAGCACAAAAACAACTAAAAATGATTAAAGAGTAAAGAGCATTGGTAAACTTCACTTATAGTACAAAGGAAATTGTAGATGATTGCTTAGCACCAGATCCTTAGCATTGTACACATGTTGAACTCTTGCAAACTAGGCATGTCTCTTTAATTAAAAAGTGAGAATACAACCCTCCCAATGGTTTTTTTGTCGTCTCATTTAGGTTTCTTCACTTTATTTGCACCTCTACAACTAGGAAGCATAGTCACCCAATCATTTATTTGCACAAAAAGAGGTTTTCATAAGGACTCCTCTCTTCTATTGTAAACTTGAGATGAGGTTACATGATTTGAAGGACGATGAGAAGTAGAAGCCATTCGAGAACTCAAAGAAATAATAGAGAATGCTCAAAGCGGGAAACCAAGATTCACAAGCTTCACGAGTATTTATAGACATAAAGTTTTGATGTACATGTGAGAGAGTCACAAACTTTTGATTTAAGTATCAATTGTGACTGAAATTGTATAGAATTTATGAACCCAAAAATATTCCGTATCTTCAAAAAAATTTCCTCTCTTGGAAATTTAAGGATTTGAAGTGTGTGGTGTGCAAAACTTTCTTTCTTTATATGAAAACGAAAAATTGTACAGTGAATACAAGACATTCCATCACCTTAGCGGTGCTTTTAGAAAGCATATCTAATGAAAAGAATCCTTTCTTCATAGGATTAAAGGAGACAAGAATATTATATTTTTGTACACGTGGAAAGACCTCGTATATCGATTTTCTTAATCCGTCATTAGCAAACAACCCCTTTTCGGCTATTTTCCCCCTAATGCAAGGGATAATGAATAAGCATAGTCAACAAACAAGGTATTAATAGCTATGCTTCGAAAGGAATGAAGTCTACGGCCTATTACTTGGGGTACTACGTATCTATGTATGTTATGGCCTACAAGTTGGCCTGTAGAAAAGCCATAGATCACTCTCCCTTTCAATTAATGTATGGAGTAATCCTAGTTGATACTTTTGGGTTTTTACATGGTTCTCCTAGGATAGATTCTACTCAAGCAAGAAAGGCTCCTTTGGTTCCTACTAGACATGTGAGGAGATGGTGTGGTTATGTACAGAGATGAGTTGGTGCTGCAAAAATATTGCTTTACACTTGCCATTATAGCTTCAGGGGTGCTTAATAGACTTCTTTATCTTCACAATGATGCATATAGAAGGACCAAGTCCTTTGGATCATCAATCTCAATTGATTGCATCAAAACAAATAACTTGTATATGCAAGAAATGAGAAGAACCTTCTATTTTGGGAAGAGAAGGTCTTAGTATTATGCTCAAACCTCACAACCTAGTACAAATTGACCAAGGAGCTTTTGTAAAATCTAATTGAAGTGCATAGCTAACTTAAGCAAGTTATCTCATGAATTTAGCAAGTCAAGGGGATCATCCTGACTTTTCATGATCTAGAAGATGTGCAAACATAGTTAGATTCTATGATTCATATCTCATTTCTACTAAAATAAACTTGATGCAAATTGATGTGCGAAGACTAGAAACCTTACTCTAACTAGCACAAGCTAAACTATAGCAAATGAATGCATGTATGCAAAGAAATTGATTCTACAAGTTCACTATAATGATGAAGATGCTCCAATAGACAGTAGACAAAGATGTACTCAATGAGATGTATCACAATGTAAATGCTATTAAACAAATGATAAGACGGGAGTGTAGGAGACTACATATAGATGAAGTGAGCTCAATGTATGCTCAATAAAGTAGCTCAACTCCTCTCAAAATGGCTCTCTATCCCGTGACTAAAAACATGTGTATATATACACAATATTTGAATTTGAATTTGGAATCTTCTCACCTAAAAGTGATCCCACACTTTAGGGATGTAAATGATTTGATTCCTCTACCAATTGAGTCATGGGTTTACTCTCCTATCTTCAGGAGATTACTTTTTTTTTTACTTTTACAATTATCCAAAGTAAATACACTCAAATTGACAAGCATCAATTCACATATAGTTCTCTATTTGAAGAGCTAAATAGAGGTGTAGTCCTGAATCCTTAGAATTGGACCTAGGCTTGCTAATTGCACCAAAAACTCCCCCTCAAGCATAAGATGCTTGAGTCTTCATTCCTTCAAGATCTCCTACAATCCAATCATTGATTTGAATCTGTTCAATTTGCTTGCATCTAATGCCCTTATCATCATATCTGCACATTGTTGATGAGTTGATACATATGAGAGTTGTATATCTTTACTCATAGTCTTCTCCTTGACATAATGATAATGAAATTCTATGTGTTTAACCTTGACATGATAGATTGGGTTAGTAGCAAGATGTAATGAGCTAATATTATCTTCGAATATATGTGGAGTTGAAGTGTTCAACCCTAAATCTGAATATAGAGTTCTTGGCATCTTGTGTAGTATTTGCAAGTCGTCTTTATTCAGCCTCTGTTGATGAAAGAGCAACTGTGGGTTGCTTCTTGGAAGAACATGAAATCAATTTTGAACCTACAAAAGTAAGATATCAAGATGTGCTTCTCTTATTATCTTTAGAGCCTGCCCAATCTGCATCAGAGAAGAGCTTAACATCTCTGTCAGATGTATATGGATAGTATAACACTTCATTGATTGTGCCTGTTAGCACTCAAGGTCAAGCACAAGGTGCAAGAACGTGTCAAAGAAGTGGACACACAAGAAGAGGGAGCATGTAGGGATCTCCAAGAAGTATATGTCAAATTTTTAGAAGAGATCCCTATAAAAACAGTGATTTTGATAATTAAAAAACCTTGTGAATATCATTTCATATTTTTGTAGCTTTATTTTGTTCAAGCCAAGGAGTCCTTGATCTTCTTGAGGAGTATTAGACATACCTACGTACTAATTTTCATAATTTTTGGGCTCTGTTTGAGACTCAAATAAGACTTGGAACCTAATTTTTAACTAGGCTAGACAGTCGGTCTGGAACACAAGGGTACTACTTTAGCTTTGTTTCAACCCCTAAACAATCACAATTAGTGAGATGTATGTCAACTTCTAGAAGCATTCATAGTAGAATTTTCCAAGAGTGGTACTATGCATAACACATCATCCTTGACCCACCTAAATTACCTACACAATCAAAACAAGTTTCCCTATTTTTAGATGGATTTCTAAGCGAGAAACTTAGATCATATGTATATCTCAAGGGGCCAATCACACTATATCAATGCTTGAGAATGTGTATTGACATAGAAGACAACTTGGGTGAGGAGTTAGAATTGTCCAAACTTTGTAAAGATTCAGACAATTCTACTACTCATACTTCTAGACCCTCCACTGAGATAGATGAAATAGCTCAACAGGTTGCAAGGAAGCTAGGAGTTCAAAATAGACAAACACCAAGGGTCACCTCCTTGAAGCGATGTTATACTCGTGGAGGTGATCACATGGATAACATGTTCCTATTGTAAAACTAGAACATGAGAGAACTGAATAGTCCACATTGCACTATTGACAGAAAATAGACAAACATACAGCTCAAGATTGTACGTACAATAGGTAGACTATTAGAAAAACTTATCAACAACCTCACTAGTACGGTTGGTATTAGAACCAATACCAAGAGACATAGTATAGGCCACAACAAGAATATCAAACTCAATATCAACAACAATATCAGGCACCATATAGGCCACAATTGGTCTAAGGAAACCAACTGCCAGCTCCTGCCAATGTGATCCTAGTTAAGTATGCAATGGCAAAGGAGAACCCTAATAGAGCATGGGTGCTAATGATCCATTTGGTTTTAGAAAATGATCCTCATGCTCAAAGTTTTAGCTACACCCATGAAGATAGTTTACAATCTTATTACATAGAGTCACTGGAGCATAGTGAGAATTATCCATATCAATATGAGGCATTACCTATGGAACCAAATTGGGATCCATAATACTCCAATGTCATGTATACGAATCCTAATCCTAGGCCCCAATTGAGACAAAAGAGACACAAGCCCCTAATGGACCATGTTTTAGATGTTAGGACGACTATTTCATTTGTGAATGTCCCCACCCACCAACTCTCAGACAAGGATAGAACATCACAATACAAGTCTTTTGTCTTGAGTGCAGCAAAGAACATCTCCCAAGAGATTGTCCAAGGAACCCCTCTAGTGCACCCAAGGTTACACCTATTAATGTGGTAGGCTTAGTAGTGGATTCAAGTTCAAGCTGCATTAATGTGGCTTCTATATAGGCAGTCATTAGGGCACAAGCCTTAAAACAAGCTAAACCAGTTGAAAAATCATAGTCAAGTGAATCAAGAGAGACTAGTAAGAGGAAAACAGAAGATGGGAGGATACTAGAGAGAAGGCCAATTGTAAGTGGGCTAGGAAGTTATCCAGACTAGAAGAAAGCTAGAGAGATGAGAAAACAAAAATAGCAAACATTGCATCTCAAAACCCCTCACATGTTGAAAATCCAGCCACTCCACTTCATCCCAATACATTAGTCATAGACCGCAAATAGGGTCTGTTCTTGCGGATCCAACCAAAGAAGGCTTGAACATGATGTTCAAGGCCTATGAGGCTTGACTTCAAGAAGGGCCAACAATTGTAAACCTAGATAAGAGTTACCCTAGAATAGATTTAGATATTGAACGGACAAAAATGTGCATGAAAATGGTAGAATTAGCTCAACCTATGGTTGAGGCCAATCAATTGTTTGATAAAAAAAATTGTATCAAACTAGGTTTGCATTTCTAAGGCTTATTAGAAAGATTAGAGTAGGTGGCTCAAGACCAAAGAGAAGGCTCAAGACCAAAGAGGTTTATGTTCCTGATTCCATGGATTCTAGATCACCTTTGTCAATTCAATAGTCCTCCCAAGAGTTATTGCAAAAAATACAAGAAGAGAAATGTGCCAAGGAGAAGAGTAATCCCCCACCTATTCCTGAAATTTATGACCTTCAGGATCAATTTCCCCAAGACATTCCATCTATTTATGGAGACCAAGCAAAGCAACAAGAAGATGAAATATTATATCTTGAATCTAATACTTTACAAGAGTTGCCACAATTCATAGGCCCATGGGAATCTAAATCTCTTCAGGTGTGAGCTCCCATAGTAATGATACGAACTGAAGACTCAGTAGTTCCAAGAAACAGTGAAGTTGTGAAGAACACTAAGGTATAGTGTCATCTCACCTTAGAAGAGCTGCTCAAATTAAAACTTGAGTTATGGAAACCATGTGGTGAATCACGTTCCAGGACTTGGTTTCAATATGTCAAAAGCTGGATCTTGTTGGGAGAGATGGATGGATACCACAAGAGGATGAGTTGGTACTGCTAGTCCCTGCTTTGTACCTGCCCTTTTTCACTTCCGATTTGTGTTGTAGGCCCCTTTAGCTTGCTAATGACACTAAATAAGTGCCTATCGACTTTGGAGATGATGCTTCAAACAATTAGATCAAAATAGATAACTTTGCAAATAGTTAGTGATAAAAAACTTGCTAATTTGGTCTTGACACCTACTGACCCTTTTGCTCAATTCTCACACTACAATAGAAATTAGGAAAATTCCTTTTGGGGGAATCGAATTCTCTTAAAGAGCTAATGATTCGAAGTGAAATCACTTAAAGTGATGAACTATATACTGAGCAATCAATTTAACAATCAATAGCTTACCCGTGATTTTTTAGGAGAATGGCATCTTGAAAATTTTGACATCTTGAAGCAGCTTTTGAGCTGGTTCCAATAAGCTATATAACACTAAAAATGGATAAGAACTCACTGAGATATGAGCATGCCAAGTACACTGTTGTGAGTAGACCTACCATAGAGAGAGATAGACATGATCAATGACGTAATGTATTATATAACAATGTTGTACATGATCATTGGCATAGATATGATGCCAATGATAGTGAAAAGAGTGGGATATGGTGTAAGCCTCAACCTCCAGAAATGATCAACAATAGGTTCAAGAATGGAGTCTCATTTGCCATAAGATTACATTGCTCTTTTATAAGGGTCTTCTTTGAAAATTGAATTTGAATTCAAAAGAGGCTCCACCTTAAAGTGTCTCCTCTAATCTAGAAGATATTCTTTCATTAAGAACTCATAACATAATATTCTCCTAACTCCACAATTTTATTGGCTTTACATGATTCTTAATGATCTAACCATTTACAAATGGTAACTGATCCAAAGTTACCAACAATGATTACTATGCTTCATCAAGTTGTTGTACATTCTTTCTTCCATGCTTAGCCAAGTGTGGTGGCTTGCACATTTGCTCCAATAGCTCCCCCTCAAGCCAAACATCTTGGCTTGGACGTCTTTATGATCCTTCTTGAATGTCCTGGAATCCAATCATAGTTTTAAACCTGCAAAGTTTAGTACCATCAAGTGCTTTGTTCAATAAATATGCACATTGCATATTTGTGGATACATATGCAAGTTGAATCTCCTTGCTCAATAGCTTCTCTCTCACATAGTGACAGTGTACTTCTATATGCTTGGTTCTTGCATGATAGATAGGATTGGCTACAAGATGCAAAGAGCTTGTGTTGTCACCAAATATCATAGGTGAATGAGTGTGAAGTCCCAAATCTAAATATAGCAATCTAATCCATATGGCTTCTTGTGTAGCATTAGCTAATCCCCTATATTCAGCCTCTGTTGAAGATAGAGCAATAGTAGGTTACTTCTTGGAAGACCATGAAATGGGCTTATTACCTGCAAAGGAAAGATAACCAGAAGTGCTCCTCCTATCATCCTTGCAACCTGCCCAATCTACATCTGAGTATAGCTTGATATGCAAATCTGAAGTGTATGGAAAGTACAAACCTTGATTTTGAGTACCCTTGAGATGCTTCAAAATCCTCTTGACAGCTTCCAAGTGAGGTGCTCTAGGTTTGTGCATGAATTGACTTAAGACACTTACTCCATAGGCTATGTCAATCCTTGTCAATGTTGCATAGTTTAAACTTCCAACTATGCTTTGATATCCTGCAATGTCTTGTATATAGAGCAAAGGATTGATTGCCTTTTGAGTTTTCTTCGTTCTTCATACGCTTTGCCTCATCTGTGAATAGTTGTCCCATGAGGGTGTTGAAATCAGCAACCTGCATGTCCATGTAGAGGTCCATGGTTGTGGTGAAAGCTTCTCATTTGTAATATGCCTTTATTCCATTGATCACTTGCCTTAATATTTGCTCTTCATCAATGATTTCTCCATTGCTTCCAAGTGGGTCTGTTATGTCCTTCATTTTGGTGACAAAATCAATCACACTTTGCTTGGGCATGTTCTTGAGTGTGGTGAATTCCATCCATAGTTGATTCTTCCTTTCATTGGTACTTGATACGAAGAATGCTTCAAGAGCATTCCAAGTTTCTTGTGAATTATTGTAGCTCCTAATGTGGGGAGGCAAAAAATCAGCGAGCGGACCTTCAAGGGAGACGTCTATGTGGATACATCTCAGGAGATGAAGAGATGCCAATCTTCAGGAGCAAGCAACAACCTACAAGGGAAGAGCAAGAAAGGTTGACCACATGGTGTGCAAAGGATGCTCTTGCGAGGCCATATCTACTAAACTCAATCTCTAATTTCTTGTTACCACATGTTAGGAATTGCAAGACCTCCCAAGAGACTTGGGAAGTACTCTCATCATACTTCTCCTCAAATACAAGAGCTAAGAAGAATCAGTTCTGGATGGAGTTTACAACTCTAAAGAAACAACCAAAGCAAGGAGTATCTGATTATGTAACCAAAATGAAAGATGTGGCTGACCAGCTTGCAAGCATTGGAGAGGAGATAGAAGAAGAACACATAGTCAGGCAGATCATTAATGAAATCAAGGCTGATGACAAGTCGGAGTCCTTCACCACAGCAATGGACCTCTACATGGATATGCAAATACTTGACCTCAACACCTTGATGGGTCAACTCTTCACCCATGAGACAAAGCTCAACAAGAATGGTGACAACTCTAGAGGTAACCAATATTGTACCCTTTATAGAGATAAGAATAAAGCTAAGGATAAAGGTAAAAAAAAAAGAAGCATGAAGAAGAGGCTACTACCTCTCAAGCTAATTATGCAAGAAGAGGAATAGGTGCTAGAGGAAGGGGCAGAGGAGGAAAGAAAGGCAGGGGGAGACCCTACAACAATTCACCTTGCAACATTTGTGGTCTTAACAACCACGCCACAGAAGAATGCTTCAAGAATAGAAGGAATCAAAGGGGAAGAGGCTTCCATAGAGGTAGCTATGGGCAATCAAGAGGCAGATACAAGAATGGTGGAGGCAACTACAACCGTAACTACAATCAAGGAGACAATAACAACAATTATCAAGGAGGCTTTAGAGGAAGAAGGGACTACAACAACTATACTGAAGACCAAGAAGACTCATTACTCATCATGAACATCACATCCAAGTAAGGTAAAGATGATGAGCACCTTTTCTACATTGATTCATGTTGTTCCAATCATGTGGCTGGAAATGTAGCTCTATTATCTGATCTTGAAGAACCTAAAGGGAAGCATGAAGTACAAACAGGTGATGATACTAAACACTCAGTCAAGCAAATTGGAAATGTCAAAACATCTGATGGTAGCATGAACCTTTTGAGTAAAGTTTTGTATGTGCCAACTATAACCAGAAACCTAATTAGTGTTGGGCAGATTGTTGAGAAAGGTTTACAGGTTAGATTCACTAAGCATGGAGCATATGTGGAAGACCACCAACAAGGCTTCAAGAGGATTGCCAAAGGTGAGAAATCTGGTAGATTATTCACATTTGAAATTGAAGAGACAAGGAACATAGCACTATTCAATTATATAGATCATATCTGAGTTAGAAATATGACAAAAAAGGCTAGGACACATAGGAGAAAGAACTCTGAAGCAAATATGCAGGGATCAAAGTGTGCTTAGCATTCCCAATATGACCAAGAAACATATGATATACGAATGTGGAGCACGCCAATTTGGCAAAGCTCATAGGCAACCATTCAACAGGAGAGGATACATTCATGAAGACTATTTGGGGTCCTAGCAAAGATCCATCAATCTCAGGTTCAAGGTACTATGTTTCATTTATTGATGATTACAATAGATGGACAGTCCTTTATTTCCTGAAGCATAGGGATGAGGTATTTACATGTTTCAAGAAGTACTTGGCACTAGTTGAAAATCAAACAGGAAGGAGATTGAAGACGATCAGATCTGATGGAGGTGGTGAGTATTTCTCACATGAATTTGATTCATTTCTATAAGGCATAGGCATAAACAAGGAAGTAATAACAATATACACTCCTGAATTGAATGGAGTGGTATAGAGAAGGAACAGGTTGATGGTTGAAGCTTCTAGGTCTATGTTAAATGAAAAGAAGTTACCTAATTATCTATGGGTAGAGCCTGTTTCCATAACCACCTACTTGGTCAACAGGCTTCCATCCAAATCATTGGATGGTATGACACCCTATGAAGCATGGAATGGAAGGACACCCTCATTGGACCATTGCAAAATATTTGGGTTTGCTTATGCACACATCCCATAAAAAATCAGAGGAAATCTTGACCCTAAAGCTGAGAAATGTATATTTATTTGATATGGCAAGAACCAAAAGGGGTATAGGCTGTACAATCCCACTAACAAAGCATTTATAGTTAGTAGGGATGTAGTGTTTGATGAAAATAATTCATGGTTTGAAGATGATTGCTGGAAAGTCAAGTTACCATATGATTTGGAAAATGATTTTCCAACCCTCACTCAAGAGGATCAACACTTAGCATAAGATATCAACTCCGAGGATGAAGAACAGATTGACTTCAAGGCTTGGAAGTCAAGAGTCAACATCAAACTCAAGGAAGTAGAAGACATACCAGAGTCTTTAAATCAAGCACTAAGGATATCACAAAGAGAAAGCAAGAAGCCAATAAGGTACGGATATGATACATCTTTAGTCACCAAGCACTCTATGTATATCACTAAAGACTCTAAGACAGAAGAGCCTTCTTCATTTGAAGAGGCTAGGAAGAACAAAGAATGGAGAGAAGCTATGCAAGAAGAAATGGAAGCACTTCAAGAAAATCATATTTGGGATCTAGTTCCCAAGAAGCCAAACATGAAGCTAATTGGGTGCAGATGGATATATAAAATTAAAAAGAACTCAAATGGCTCTATAAACAAATACAAGGCAAGGTTAGTGGCAAAAGGATTCGCCCAAATTCATGGAGTGGACTATGAAGAAACATTTTCACCTCTGGCAAAGATGCCAACAATCAGAGTCTTGGTAAGTGTTGTTGCTTCTAAAAATTGGAATCTATATCAGTTAGATGTCAAGAATGCATCCTTAAATGGATGGATATCAAAAGAAGTGTATATGGCACAACCACCAGGTTTTGAAGATGAAGATAAAATAGGTTATGTATGCAAGCTTAGGAAGGCACTCTATGGTCTCATGCAAGCTCCTAGAGCTTGAAACCATAGGCTTGTTACTTATTTGTAGGACCAAGGCTTTGTGGCAAGAAAGGTAGACTCTTCTTTATTTGTTAAGAAGAACAAATGAGAAGTTATCTACTTATGTGCCTATGTAGATGACATCATCATTACAAGAAATGATGCTAATCTTATATCTGTTCATCCAAGAAGAAACCAATTGTGGCCTTATCTTCCACAAAAGAAAATATAGAGTACGGGAAAATGCAACTCATGAAGCTATGTGGCTAAAGCAGCTATATGCAAATTTGGAGATACACTCCTACACTCCAATAATCTTTGGAGACAACACCAGCTCATTTCATTTAGCTTCTAATCATGTATATCATGCAAGGACTAAGCACATTGAAGTACACTATCATTATGTAAGGGAGAAATTGCGTAGCAAGGATATTCAACTATCTTATGTATCAACTCATTTACAATGTGCAGATATACTCACCAAGTCATTGGATGGAACAAAGATGAACAGGTTCAAATTGATGATTGGGTTGTAGGAAATCAAGGAGCAATGAAGAACAAGCATGTTATGCTTAAGGGGTAGCTATTGGTGCAATTAAACCCAAGTCCACATACTTGGTTAATTAGCTTTTTCTTGATTGCAAGGCTTCATATGATCAATCTCTTGTAAAAATCCTTCACATTTATCCTTGTAAAAGTGATCCACATCCATGTGGAGTTAGGAAGATCTAAAATCAAGAATCCCGTAGTAGTTGATTATTGAGGGAATCTATCCTACACTTAAGGATTCACCTTTTAGGTAGAAGTTTGAATTTGAATTCAAACTTTGGCTCCAAGCATGACTATAAGAAGAGGATCAAAAAGACCCACATGTATCTCAAAATGGGGAGATCATTTTGAAGTACATTCATTGTGACGTGAGAGCTCATCTCATAGCTCATTCATCTCTCACACATTGAGCAATATACAATTGCCAATGACTATATTTGTACATGTTTTAATACATATATGATCATTACATTCTCATTTCACTTCTCTATTATAATTCCATCAAAACAGTGATCTTCACAGAGCTTGTTCTCAGTGTGTAGTTCACTTTTTCCATGATTTAAAGCATATTAGATTAAACATACTGTCTATTTTACACCTACAAAGTTTCATGATCATTGCTTCTCGATATCATGAGATATTAACATAACTTTGCTCATTGGTCTGATGACTATTGCAGTCTGTGAATGTCAAGATGAAGCCATGATTTGCTAGACATTTTTTATGAGATCACTCATGATTGATAGCTTACTAAGTTAACTAGAGTTCTCCAAAAGGAATTAATCCAATTGCTGCTATGCTCAGAGAATTGTTCAAAATACTAAATAGGTGTAAGAACAAAAATAGCAAGTTTTTTGTTCTTGGATCAACTCCAACATATCTATTTTGATCCATCAATTAGTGGATCATCTTCCAAGCAACATATATAAGAATTTATGTTCATTAGCAAGCTAAAGAGGCCCACTACACTCACCAACCATCATTCTTAGCAGGTGTGAAGTAGGATCTAGCAACACCACTTCATCTCTTATGACTATCCACCATCTCCTCCAACATTGACTAGTTGCTCTGATACCATTGTGAGGAGATGGTGTGGTTATGTCCAGAGATGAGTTGGTGCTACAAAAATCCTGCTTTACACCTGCCAATATAACTTCAACAATGCTTAACAGACTTGTTTAGCTTCACAATGATGCATATAGAACCACCAAGTCCTTTGGAGCATGATTCTCAATTATTTGCATCAAGATAGATAACTTGTATATGTAAGAAATGAGAAGAACCTTCTATTTTGGGAAGACAAGGTCTAAGTATTATGTTCAAAGATCACAACTTTGTACGAATTGACAAAGGAAATTTTTCACACATCTAGTTGAATTTTGTAGCTAACTAAAGGAAGTTATTTCATGAATTATCTGCACCATGCAAGGAGAAATGAATCTAGCAAGTCAGGGGGTCATCAAGACTTTTTAGGATATAGAAGATGTGTGGACATAGTCAGCATCTATGCTTCATATCTCAGTATCTACTGAATCAAACTTAATGAAAATTGATATGTGAACGCTAGACACTTTACTCTAACTATCCCAAGTTGAAGTACAAAAAATGAATGAGAATATGCAGCTAAACTGAAAGAAGAATAAATATTTCATTAAAAAAATTCATGACTTCAGAAACTATATACATCCATATGTACTTTTTGACCAAAAGAATTGTAAAAGTTATTCTAAATATTATAGCTTCAAACTAGAATGAAATCTCATTCTTTTTTGTAAATCCATATGTCCTAAAAGAAATGACACCTGGTGATAGTCCTCATTGACATGATTTGTATATATTATTTGGTGATGATATCTGGCATGTGCTCCTTTGTAATTGTTTTCTATAGAACCAATCAAAAAGCTCTTTGAAAGCATTACCTTTTGTGACTCATCCTCCTTTTCTTGTGCATCTGAATACGCTTGTCCTTGCTTGATAATGAGATTTTTCCATGCCCTGGGTGTCCCATGTGGCAAGTGTTCTTTTTTTGCAAAGAATGGACCATGCAAGATAAGAATATGTTGTACAAACATAAAGCTAAATATCATGAGATATTTATTTCAAAACACAACAAGTATATTGGTGGAGTAAATTTCTTTGAAACTCACCAAGTAGCAAGTTATGTCTTTGACACTCCATGCCTCTGTGATGGTTTCTATAAGTTCTGTGATTGTGCTTTTGAATTCAATCACATAGGCATCATATGTAACCTGTTGCCTCATGATCTTCAAAAATGTATCTAGTCTGACCCAAACCTCCATTCTTTTTTGGGATTACTTTTTACATTTTTTGTAAACTCACAAAGATGTTTCCAACAATTCCACATTGCATTTAGTTGTTTTCCATTGGTGTTGGTGAAGAATATTCTTGCTTTTGCACCTCCCATTGACAGATCATGTAATACATCACCTGTATTTTGTGAAAGCTTTGGATATTTTCTTAGATGAACATCACCACCATGAAATCCCATATTTGAAAGCAGAGATTCACACTTTTTTATGCATTCATCTGCAAGAGCTATAGGCTTGATGGAATAAGCATAATCCAAGTGAAGAAATGCCAATTCATCAATGATCCTTAACTCTGCATGCAGCGTACATATGTGTACATTAATCAATTCTATTAGAAGTATGGGATCCCAAATCATGGCAAAAGATGAGTAATTATGTAGATTAACATTTTTTCTGGGAGGAGCTTCCTTAGCCTCAGTTTTAGCAATCCATACTCTTGTACCTGGACTTTGCATGCAATACAAATAAGGGTACTTACAATTTGCACCCCCGCTTATACCAAACATGCATTCTAGAGTCTTTAAGTCTCCACTCAAATGCCACTCAATTTTAAAGCTTCTGTAGTGGTTCACATTCAACAATTCTCCTAAGTGATGCCTTTGGATAACATTTGGAATGTTTGTCTCTAAGAATAATCACTTAAGTGTTTAATGATTCTCAGATGGAACTTGAGCACACCCACCATAACTCAATTTTTTATTGTACTTTGAGAGATGGAGTATCCAGTTTCCCAAGGCTATGGTCCAAAGCTCTATTCATTAATGCAATACTTATTCTCTCCAACTTTTGATGTTTTTAAAATTCAGCTTCATCAAGTTTTATTAAAAATTTCAAAAGGTTGGAACATTCATGTTCTTTTATATTATAGCACTGAACCATGTTTGAAGTCTCATTATATCTATCCATATATTGTTAAATGCATGGTACATGAAATGTAAATTTTGTTTTCCTACCTCATAAGGCATGTTACCGTGAATGTGTTTATCATCACCAATTATCGATGTGATACTCTTATTCAAGTAGAGCTGATACTTTCCTACATGATAAGATTTAGGCAATCCAAAGCGTTTTACTTTATTAAATTTAAGAAAATCACACCAAAATTTTGAAATTGCTCTATAACCATTTCTACTCACTGCAAATCCATCAAAAACCTCTTGAATTTGAGATGGTTTGAGCAACAAATTCATTTATTTCATGAGTTTTTGAAAAATAAACTGTTTCAAACATACATTTTCATTCAGTTTCAATAGTTTAAAAATGTCATTCTGCCTCATAATTTCATTAAAAAAAATGAACATGCTTAAAACTACTCATTATGTTTAAACCTAGCACATTTGTTACATGATCTCTTACAATTTTCATTCTCTTTTTCTTATGGCCAGATTTTTTAGTTAAATGTAAAAAAGGTTTTACTTGTTTTTGTTGAGGAGAGATGGTGGATAATCACAAGAGATGAGTTGGTGTACCTAAATCCTACTTCACACCCGCTATAAGTAATGGCTCGAGAGTTTTCTAGGCCTGTTTAGCTAGATAATAAGCATAAATGATCATATATGTTGCTTGGAATATGATGCACAAATGATAGGATCAAAATAGATGGGTAGGCATATGATCCAATGTACAAAACTTGCTATTTTTGTTGAGATACCTACTGAGACTTTTACACAATTCTCTGAGTACAGTAGCAATTAATAAAATTCATGTTGGGGAACTTCAATTAGCTAACAAGCTACCAATCATGAGTGGAATCATCTAAAATTTGTCAATGGATGGAAATCTATCTCCCATCTTGATTGAACTTGCTTTGATACCTGGATAATCAATTAGATGAGTTGGTGTAGCTAAATCCTACTTCACACCTGCTATAAGTAATGGCTGGAGAGTGTTGTGGGCCTCTTTAGCTAGCTAATAAGCATAAATGATCATATATGTTGCTTGGATTATGATGCACAAATGATAGGATCAAAACCGATGGGTAGGCATATGATCCAATGTACAAAACTTGTTATTTTTGTTGAGACACCTACCTAGAGTTTTGCACAATTCTCTGAGTACGGCAGCAATTAATAAAATTCCTTTTGGGGAACTTCAAATAGCTTAATAAGCTACCAATCATGATTGGAATCATCTAAAATGATAAGTTATATGCAGAGAAATATGTTTAACAAATCAAGTATGCATCCCGACTTTTACGGGCCTTGACAGTCACAGACCAATGAGCAAAGATTGATTCATATCTGATGATCGTGAGAACCATTAACAATGAAACTTTGTATGATTAAAGTAAACAGTATGCTGAAGATGTTATGCTTTAAATCACACAAAATGATGCACTATATAGTGAGAACTAGCTCAGACAAATTCACTCTTTTGATGGAGTGTGATAGAGATATGAGAGTAAGAAGTAATGATCATGTATGAATTAAATCAAGTGAAAATACAATGTCATTGGCAATAAAGCATTGCTCAATGAGTGAGGAATGAGTGAGCTATGAGGTGAGCTCCTCTTCTCAATGAAAGTACATGGAAATGATCTTTGAACCTCGAGATACACGTAGGCATTTCATATCCACTTTTATAGTTTTTTATTGGAGCCAAAGATTTGAATTCAAATTCAAATCTCTTCCAATAAAGTGCATCCTAAAGTATGGATTGATTCTCTCTTGACTCAACTACCAAAAAGCACGAGATTATATGCTTCCTATCTCCTCGTGGGTTTAATGACCTTTTACAATGGATAATTATGAAGCAAAGTTACAAGAGGTTGTACATATGAATCCTTCCATGTGTAATGTCAATACATCAAACTTCTGTGAGGTGATCAAGTGTGTAGGCTTGGGCTTAATTGCACCAGCAGTTTTGACTGCATTCTCAATCCTATAGGAGTTTCTTTCATTTGTTTGAAAGCTTCTAACTGAGAAGACAAATGCGACAACTTTTTTTCTAGATCCCTTTGATGTTAGTCTCTCTGATGTAGTACATTTTGTAGTTAGTTTATGTATCGCATATAGTTCTTTGAAATCTCACAAAGCTTTGACCAATAGCCACGTAAACCATCATCACCATCTCCTACAAATCTAATTAGATCATGAAGATTATGAAAAGTTGGATACCTTCTAGTTTGTGGATCAATCGGATAAACAATTCCATCTATCCATATGTCGATATGTTTTTTGCGTTCCTTGTGCAATCCATCAACTTCGCAAGATTGAAGAGGCCTTTGGAATACCTTTCTTGTTGTTGCATACTCTTGATTGATTGCAATGTTGATATGGAACTTATCACACAAACTTCGGCTGGATGAAAGGTCTGTGAGAGTGTTTGGATTGAGATTCTCCATGGCAAAATTGTTGAAATTCACGAGAAAGAGAGAAGTAGGTTTGCTATGGAGAGGAGAGGTAAAAAGTGCAGAATGTCCTAAACACACATTATATAAGTCAAAGAACAAGAGGGAAACTTGAAATTCGGTGAATGCCCCATGACCACAAACTTTGAGGTAAATCACTTTTCACGATTATCACATGAACTTTCTCTCTCTTACAAAACTAATATATTTGTATAGGATATGTTTTAAATGCACGTACACAGAATTTTTTTTGATTTGACAACGTTAATCCAAATTAAGAAAACTAATTGATATCCTTACATTATCATTTCTCTACCATTTTTTGCCCTAATGACTCCTTCCAGTCTCCTGACTTGAGCGACAAGTCTTCTTTGGTAGAATATTCTTTCCTCTTACTTCTTCTAACTATTCGAAGATGCTTTATACAACTCTTGCCTACACTTTTCTTGAGCTTCAGCCCTTAGAGTGGCTCGCTCTTCTCTTTGTGGGTGAGTTCTTCCTCAGGAAGAACTTTCTATGTACCAGACACCAGGTCCGAGACCTCGACCAATATGTGGTGCTAGGCAAACCTATGGCACTCTCTTATAGAGACATACCAAGCAATCCCCACTAGGATCGCCAAAATGTTGAGGTCCTACACCCAAGGAAAAGATGCGTGTACACAATTATATTTAGCTCAATTTCCTTTTACTCTGTCAAGTTTTCTCATTCTAAGTCCGTAATTGCACTCGAATGTATTCTCTTTTGGGATCCCTAACAGGATCGCCAAAATGAAGAGGTCCTATGCCCGAGAGAAAATGCTTATGCATGCTTACATTTTGCCCAAATTCCTTGAAATCTATCAATTTGTATTACTCTAAGACTTAGTCCACAAATTGTACTTCGAATGTATTCGTGGAAGAGAGGAAATGTAAACCATCATGCATATGTAAACATGGATCCTAACTTTATTGGTTGCCTCCCAAGATTTCTCCCTGCTTGCTCCCCCTTTCTCTTTCTTTTACTCTCTCTCTCTTTTCCTTTCTACTTTCTCCCACTCATTCTCTTATACTTTCTCACTTACACAACCTCTTTGACTCTTATTCTCACACCCGCTCTCACACGCACAGACGCACACAATTCCTCGCAGTTTCCCTCTTTCTCTCTCACACTCCCACTCTCTTTCACTCCTTTTCCCACTTTCTTTCTTTCTTTCTCACTCTCCTTCACACACTCTCACTTCCTCACACACTCTTCACTCTCCTTCTCACTCTTTTCCTCACTCTTTTTGACTTACACCTATTCACTACCTTCTACTCACAGATAGACACTTTCCCACTCTCTTGCTTGCTTTCCCTTCCCCCTTTCTTTCCTTCTTACTCAATCGCTCACTTTCACATTCACCTACTTTTTCATCTCTTCTTCTCTCACTTTCACACACACACACACATACACACATGCATGCACACACACGACATACATTGTTGAGGATGAACTATAACTTCTTGTGCACCCATCATGATTTTATCTTGATAGATTGTAATTACATCATGATTTTACGTTTTTAATAGGTAGTTACAACCTCTGCATCCTTCTATTGTATACCCAATCGAGCATACAATGCATTGTATGACAACATGTTCATTTTGCACTTGTTTTCTACTTCTATCTGCCAATGATAGGTTTTTATGTCTTTGATGCTTATATGCTTTGTTTCAAGGGCCACTATCTCTTCCCATAGACCTTAATATAACCTTCTTTCTTTCTTTATATAAATTGTTTTTCTCTTCTGCCATTTCACATTTTTAAAAGAAAACCCCAAAAATGTGTACTACATCATGAGAAAGAAAGGCAATTTCATTGCCTATTTGCAAAGGGATTTGGGTCTTACAAGAACATAGAATACAAGGATCAACTACCTACACCTATTCTTGCTAGAACTAGGGGGACAGAGAGAAAGAACGTTATGAACAAAAAAAGGAAAGAAACTCAAGGCAAGTCACAAAACCTTTAGGCCATCCACTGCTAAACAGTCAAGTGGACATCATGACTCAAGTTGCATGCACTAGAGGCACATTGCTTGATAGTGGACCAAGCAAAAATTATTGTAGAGAATTTCATTTTACAGATAAAGGCTCCATACAAGGTTCGGATCATCTTACCCCATCATGCAAGGCACTCAATCACAATATTTATTACAGAGATTATTGATGGGATTTTTCCGCAATAAATGCAAAGCAACTCGAGTAAAAGGTTCCCTATCTCCCAATTTCATATCCATCAATCTTAGGGGCTCACCTTAACCTTTTCCATAATAAAGAGTAGCTTAAGTGCAAGAATATGCTTTTTGTTAATAGTCCTCTTTAAGTTGGGATAAAGAAATGCTCTCTAAACTAGTCCATGTTGAAATGAAATACAGCAGGTTCTAACAAAATCAACGTCACAAATAGCTAAGTTTCAAGCAACCTCAACTCCAAAAGATGCAAGTGATTACACTGTCCAAATCAATAACTTAGAAAGCATCAAGTGTATCTACAAGAAGCACATATTCTTTTTTAGCTTGTAGAAGGAAGATAACCTGCATCTCAGTTTGTGAATAGAGTCAAGATCTTTCTCACGATGTGACTTATGTTGTTCTTGTTCCAGATGCATCTCAAGTTCTGCCTTCCTTGCTAGCTTTTTCCAATGCTCTACTGATCCGCCATGACCAGTAGCATATGTCCAAAATTGTGACAGTTATGTTGGGCTACTGGCTTGACCTCCGTAGAAACCTTGGTGCACAGGTTTACTGACATAAAATCACATCACTGTAGATGAAAAAGATCATCATTTTTGGATAATCCACCAAGTTTTTATTTAATCCAAAGACTTAAGAAACTCAGCCCTTGTTCAAGCTATAATTCATCTATTCTCTAAAACCTCCAACATCAATAGCACATAGCACATGCTTTTCCCTTTTTCTAGAGGACTCTATAAAGAGATGGATAGGTATGTGCTTGAAGATGAAGAGGTGTTGCAAAATCCTTGATCTACACCAGCCAAATGAACTCCAGGAGTATGTGGTGGGCCCTTTTCGCTTGCCAATGGATGTATTAGATACCCTTTGTACCTTGGAAGATCACTCACAAAAGGATAGATCAAAATAGATAAGCTGGAGTGAGCTCATAGGTGAAGAACTTGCTATTTTGGTTCATACACCTGTCCAGTGTTTTGCATAATTCTCTAAGCATAGCAGCAATTAGCTTAATTCCTCTTGGGGAAGTATAGTTCACTTAAAGAGCTAACTTTCAAAAGTAATCTCATAAAAAATAATCAACCACACACTGAGAATGATGTTTGGCGACTGATGAAATCATCTCGATTTTCATGGGCTGCTATAGTTTGAGACCAGTGAGCAGAAAAATGCACATAACTCCAGATTTAAGAATCCAATGATTATGAAAATTTGTAGACTTATACTAGACAGTATTTTGAATCCAACATACTTTAAATCCATGAATTTGGGTAATTACACAATGAGAAACAGCGCTGACAAGATGAGTAAAAAAGTCGGGTACTTTACAGAGAAGTGAAAATGCACAGACAATGTTGACTTCAACTGAACATAACTGCAGATTGCAATATCCAAATGAAATGAAAATTGGTGAGCATATAGTAGACCTATAGAGCTAACTTTACCAAGTTACACCACTAAAAATGATGCACCAAGCTCAGAGAAACCATCTCTGCAATTTGATTGAGAAAACTGATAGATATGGCAGTGAGTAGTACACTTCACAAGAACATGGAAATATGAACTCAAATGATCATGAAAATGAAAGTATATTAACTGTACAATACAATGGACTTACTGATACATATGTGTGCCTTGTAATCACACCTTGATATGGCATAAAGCTCAGCTCTTGGAGGTCTTCACATAGGTCTCTCTAACCACGACTAAAGCTGCCATCTATTTATAGTTGAGTTTGGGAGGCTAACTTCCCTCAATCACTCTCCAATCAATCAGTGATTGATTTGATTCTCTATCTACCACAAATCATGAATTCGTGGCTCCTGTTTCCCTTTTTTATCAAGTGGACTCAACCACTTAAGATTCTTTCACTTTTACATTAAGTAAACTCTTCAAAAGTTACAAGAGGTAGTTCACAAGTGATCTTTACATTGTCTTCATTTTAAGGCTTCTTCTATGACTTTGTGGGACTCAAGCCAATACTTAGGCTTGTCATAGACTTGCTCCAATAGCTCCCCCTCAAGCCAAGTATGCTTGAGGTCTTCAATCTTCCAAGATTACGTGTAAACCAATCATAGCCTTGAATTTCCAAAGCTTTGTACCATCCAATGCTTTGGTTAGAATATGTGCACATTGTTGATGAGTGGACACATATGATATTTGAATCTCTTTGCTTAGAACCTTCTCTCCTACATAGTGATAATGAACTTCAATATGTTTAGTCCTTGCATGAAAAATAGGATTCGCAGCCAAATGAATAGAACTCATATTGTCACCATAAATAGTTGGAGTTCCAAACTCCAATCCAAGATCTTTGAATAATGTCTTCATCCACATAGCTTCTTGTGTAGCTATGACAAGACCTCTGTATTCAGCTTTAGTAGAAGAGAGAGCAACTGTGGGTTGCTTCTTGGATGACCATGAAATAAGCTTTGTACTTGCAAAGGTAAGATAACCTAAAGTGCTCCTTCTATCTTCCTTGGAGCCAGCCCAATCCGCATCAGAAAATAGCTTCAAACCTAAATCAGATACATAAGGATAATAAAGTCCTTCATTTATGGTTCCTTTGAGATACTTGAGAATCCTTTTGGCAGCATCCATATGTGGTTTCCTTGGTGTGTGCATAAATTGACTTAGCACACTCACACTGTAACACATATCTACTCTTGTCAATGTGGCATAGTTGAGACTACCCAGTAGACTTTGATATGATGTGATGTCCTCTATGAGTTCACCTTCATGTGAGCTCAATTTGTGATTGACCTCCATTGGAGTACCTGCAATCTTACAATCTTGCATCTTGAATTTTGCCAACATGTCCTTAATGTACTTTCTTTGAGTGAGAAACAAACCATGATCTTTGTAGACAACTTACAAACCTAGGAAGTAGGTAAGTGAACCCAAATCACTTATCTTGAACTCTTCTCTCATTTGATCTTTGATCTTCTTCATACCATCTACATCATTTCCTGTCAATATAATATCATCTACATATACACATAAGTAGATGACCTCAGAGTTACTCTTTTTGATAAAGAGTGAAGGATCTGCCTTGCTTGGTTGAAAGCCTTTGTCTTGCAAGAATGAAACAAGCCTGAAATTCGAAGCTCTTGGAGCTTGCTTGAGACCATACAATGCTTTGTTGAGTTTACACACACAATCAGGATAAACTTGATTCTCAAAACCAAGTGGTTGTGCCATATATACCTCTTCTGTTATCCAACCATTCAAGAATGCATTCTTTACATCTAGTTGAAGTATCTTCCAATTCTTGGAAGAAGCAATACTAAGCAAAACCCTAATAGTAGGCATCTTTGCCACAGGAGAGAAGGTCTCCTCATAATCAATTCCTTGAGTTTGTGCAAAGCCTTTTGCTACAAGCCTTGCCTTATACCTGTTAATGGAACCATCAGAATTCTTCTTGAGTTTATAGACCCATCTTGAGCCTATTACCTTCATGGATGAAGTCTTGGGCATCGAATGCCAAGTGTTGTTTTCCTCAAGTGCTTCAATCTCTTCCTTCATTGCATGCTTCCATTCTGATTTTGCTTTGGCCTCTTCAAAGGATGATGGCTCATCTTGGTTTATGTCATGTGCTATGTAGATAGAATGTTTAGTTACTAATGAGGTGTCAAACCCATACCTCTCTGGTTTTTTCTTTTCCCTCATGGATCTTCTTAGGCCATGATGTGATGATTCTGCCTCATGTCCAAGTTCCTGCAATTTTGTTTTACCTTTGGACTTCCATGCTTTGATCTTTTCCATCTGAGATTGTTCATTATCCTCTAAGGTGTCTTGTTCTTCAATCTTTGGTTGTTCTCTACCAAGCTTTGGAAAATATTCTTCAAGATCATATGGTAAATTGACCTTCCTGCATGAATCTTCATACCATGAATTGTTTTCATCAAAAACTACATCTCTGCTTACCAAGAATCCTTTGTTGGTAGGGTTGTATAACCTGTAGCCCTTTTGATTGTTGTCATATCCAATAAATACACACCTTTCTGCCTTTGGATCCATCTTGCCTCTAACCTGTGAAGGAACATGAGCAAAAGCAATACATCCAAAAATTTTACAATGATCTAAGCTTGGTCTTCTTCCATTCCAAGCCTCACATATAGTCATCCCATCAAGGGATTTTGAAGGCAACCTGTTAATCGAGGAAGTGGCTGTAAATACAGCCTCAACCCATAGATAATTAGGTAAATGCTTTTCATTTAACATGGACCTTGTAGCTTCAACAATTGTCCTATTCCTCCTTTTTGCCACTCCATTTTGCTCAGGAGTGTACCTTGTAGTTACCTCTCTTTTGATTCCTCTTTCTTGAAGAAAAGAATCAAACTCATGGGAGAAGTATTCTCCCCCTCCATCTGACCTTAGCCTTTTTAGTGATTCACCTGTTTGATTCTCCACAAGAGCCAAATATCTTTTGAAACATGAAAAAACTTCGTCTTTGTGTTTCATAAAGAATAGGATAGTCCATGTACTGCAATCATCAATAAAGGAGACATAATACCTTGATCCAGATATTGAAGCTTCCTTGCTAGGTCCCCATACATCTGTATGAACCAACTCCAAGAGATCTCCATGCATATAACCTTTCTTCATGAATGGTAACCTGTGAGATTTTCCAAATTGACATGCACTACACTTATAAATCATATGTTGTATTGACAAATTAGGGAGTCCAAGTACACTTTGGTCCCTGCAAATTTGCTTTAATGACCTTTCACCAATATGTGCTAACCTTTTGTGCCATACTTCCAATTCTCTGAGTGTCGGACTACCATAATTAAAGAGAGCAATGTTTCTAGTGTCTTGTAATTCAAATGTGAAAATTCTACCTTCCTTTTCACCTTTTGCAATTCTTTTGAATCCTTGACTTGGATCTTCAACAAATGCTCCTGCTTTTGTGAACCTGACTTGCAACCCTTTCTCTACTATTTGCCGAACACTTATGAAATTCTTTGTAATGGTAGGGACATAGAGTACCTTACTGAGTAGGTTGATGTTTCCATCAGGTGCTTTGACATTGCCTATTTTCTCCACAAGATTTCTTGTATCATCTCGTGTTTGTACCTCATGCTTATTCCTTGGATCTTCTAAATCTGATAGGAGTGCCACATTTCCTGCCACATGATTTGAACAACCTGAATCTATGTAGAAAACATGCTCATCAGATTTACCTTGTGGCATAGCCATGTTCATGATCAATAATGAATCCTCTTTGTTTGAATCTTCTGTGTAGTTATCGTAGTCTCTCCTTCCTTTGTAGCCTCCTTGATAGTTTGAATGATTGTAGTTTTTGTAGCTTCCATGATAAATTTTGAACCTTCCTCTTGAGTAGCCATAACTTCCTCTATTGTATCCTCTACCTCTTTGATTCCCGGAATTCCTAAAGCAATTTTCAGTTGTATGATTAGTTAATCCACAAATAGAACATGAGTTGGAGACTTGGGATCTCCCCCTGCCTTGTCTACCTCCTCTTCCTCTACCTCTGCCATGTCTTCCTCTACCTGCATAGTTAGCTTGATATGTACCTACTTCATCATCCACTTTCTTTGCCTTTCCTTTGCTATCTTTGGACTTGCTTTTATCATTGTATAAAGCTAAAGATTGATTACCTTTAGAGCTTTCTCCATTTTTGATAAGCTTTGCCTCTTGAGTAAGTAGTTGTCCAATGAGTGTATTGAAATCAGGTACATGCATGTCCATCTACAAATCCATAGCTGTGGTGAATGCTTCCCACTTGTCATCTGCCTTCAAGCCATTGATGACCTGCCTTACAATTTGCTCTTCATCTATTACCTCTCCAATGCTTCCCAACTGATCTGCTATGTCCTTGAGCGTTGTGACAAAATCAGTCACATTTTGATTGGGCGCCTTCTTGAGAGTTGTGAAATCCAGCCATAGTTGATGCTTCCTAGCTTTAGTACTTGAAGAAAAGAAAGCTTCAAAGTGCATCCCACACTTCCTGAGATGTCTTACAACTTCTAATGTGAGGCAACAAAAAATCTGAGATAGAGTTGAGGAGATAAGACCTTGCAAGTGCATCCTTGGAGCACCATGTGCTCAATCTTTCTTGCTCTTCTTGTGTTGGTTGACTTTTGTTCCTGAAATTTGGCATAACTTCATCTCCAGCCACATAACCATATAAACTTCTACCTTGGAGATAAGCTTCCATTCTTAATAACCAAGCTGAGTAGTTACCTCTGTCCAATTTTTCAATTGATGAAGGAAATCCATCTGCCATGTTGTCCAACCTTGCTCTGATACCACTATGAAGAGATGGATAGGTATGAGCTTGAAGATGAAGAGGTGTTGCAAAATCCTTGATCTACACCAGCCAAATGAACTCCAGGAGTATGTGGTGGGCCCTTTTAGCTTGCCAATGGATGTATTAGACACCCTATGTACCTTGGAAGATCACTCATAACCATCCAATGCTTTGGTTAGAATATCTGCACATTGTTGATGAGTGGACACATATGATATTTGAATCTCTTTGCTTAGAACCTTCTCTCTTACATAGTGATAATGAACTTCAATATGTTTATTCCTTGCATGAAAAATAGGATTCGCAGCCAAATGAATAGAACTCATATTGTAACCATAAATAGTTGGAGTTCCAAACTCCAATCCAAGATCTTTGAATAATGTCTTCATCCACATAGCTTCTTGTGTAGCTATGGCAAGACCTCTGTATTCAGCTTCAGTAGAAGAGAGAGCAATTGTGGGTTGCTTTTTGGATGACCATGAAATAAGCTTTGAGCCTACAAAGGTAAGATAACCTGAAGTGCTCCTTCTATCTTCCTTGGAGCCAGCCCAATCTGCATCAGAAAATAGCTTCAAACCTAAATCAGATACATAAGGAGAATTCTGATGGTTCCATTAATAGGTATAAGGCAAGGCTTGTAGCAAAAGGCTTTGCACAAACTCAGGGAATTGATTATGATGAGACCTTCTCTCCTATGGCAAAGATGCCTACTATTAGGGTTTTGCTTAGTATTGCCTCTTTCAAGAATTGGAAGATACTTCAACTAGATGTAAAGAATGCATTCTTGAATGGTTGGATAACAGAACAGGTATATATGGCACAACCGCGTGGTTTTGAGAATCAAGTTTATCCTGATTATGTGTGTAAACTAAACAAAGCATTGTATGGTCTCAAGCAAGCTCCAAGAGCTTGGAATTTGAGGCTTGTTTCATTCTTGTAGGACAAAGGCTTTCAACCAAGCAAGACAGATCCTTCACTCTTTATCAATGAGAAGAATTCTGATGGTTCCATTAACAGGTATAAGGCAAGGCTTGTAGCAAAAGGCTTGCACAAACTCAGGGAATTGATTATGAGGAGACCTTCTCTCCTATGGCAAAGATGCCTACTATTAGGGTTTTGCTTAGTATTGCCTCTTCCAAGAATTGGAAGATACTTCAACTAGATGTAAAGAATGCATTCTTGAATGGTCACTCTTTATCAAAAAGAGTAACTCTGAGTTCATCTACTTATGTGTATATGTAGATGATATTATATTGACAGGAAATGATGCAGATGGTATGAAGAAGATCAAAGATCAGATGAGAGAAGAGTTCAAGATAAGTGATTTGGGCTCACTTACCTACTTCCTAGGTTTGGAAGTTGTCTACAAAGATCATGGTTTGTTTCTCACTCAAAGAAAGTACATTGAGGACATGTTGGCAAAATTCAAGATGCAAGATTATAAGATTGCAGGTACTCCAATGGAGGTCAATCACAAATTGAGCTCACATGAAGGTGAACTCATAGAGGACATCACATCATACCAAAGTCTAGTTGAAGTATCTTCCAATTCTTGGAAGAGGCAATACTAAGAAAAACCCTAATAGTAGGCATCTTTGCCATAGGAGAGAAGGTCTCCTCATAATCAATTCCCTGAGTTTGTGCAAAGCCTTTTGCTACAAGCCTTGCCTTATACCTGTTAATGGAACCATCAAAATTCTTCTTGAGTTTATAGACCCATCTTGAGCCTATTACCTTCATGGATGAAGTCTTGGGCACCAAATCCCAAGTGTTGTTTTCCTCAAGTGCTTCAATCTCTTCCTTCATTGCATGCTTCCATTCTGATTTTGCTTTGGCCTCTTCAAAGGATGATGGCTCCTCTGTGCTATGTAGATAGAATGTTTAGTTACTAATGAGGTGTCAAACCCATACCTTTCTGGTTTTTTCTTTTCCCTCATAGATCTTCTTAGGCCATGATGTGATGATTCTGCCTCATGTCCAAGTTCCTGCAATTTTACTTTACCTTTGGACTTCCATGCTTTGATCTTTTCCATCTGAGATTCTTCATCATCCTCTAAGGTGTCTTGTTCTTCAATCTTTCGTTGTTCTCTACCAAGCTTTGGAAAATCTTCTTCAAGATCATATGGTAAATTGACCTTCCTGCATGAATCTTCATACCATGAATTGTTTTCATCAAAAACTACATCTCTGCTTACCAAGAATCCTTTGTTGGTAGGGTTGTATAACCTGTATGTTGGAGCAAGTCTATGACAAGCCTAAGTATTGGCTTGAGTCTCACAAAGTCTTAGAAGAAGCTTTAAAAAGAAGACTATGTAAAGTTCACTTGTGAACTACCTCTTGTAACTTTTGAAGAGTTTACTTAATGTAAAAGTAAGAGAATCTTAAGTGGTTGAGTCCACTTGATCAAGAATGGACAGAGGAGCCACGAATTCGTGATTTGTGTTAGGTAGAGAATCAAATCAATCATTGATTGATTGGAGAGTGATTGGGGGAAGTTAGCCTCCCAAACTCAACTATAAATAGATGGCAATTTTAGTCGTGGTTAGAGAGACCTATGTGAAGACCTCCAAGAGCTGAGCTTTATGCCATATCAAGGTGTGATTACAAGGCACACATATTTATCAGTAAGTCATTGTATTGTACAAGAAATATACTTTCATTTTCATGATTATTTGGTTTCATCTTTCCATGTTCTTGTGAAGTGTACTACTCACTACCATTACTCTCAGTTTTCTCAGTCAGCTTGCAGAGATGTTTTCTCTAAGCTTGGTGCATCATTTTCAGTGATTTAACTTAGTAAGGTTAGCTCTATAAGTCTAATATATGCTCATAAAGTTTCATGTCATTTGGATGTTGCAATCTTCAGTTATGTTCATTTGAAGTCAACAGGGTCTGTTCATCTTCACCTCTCTCTCAGGTACCTGACTTTTTCACTCATCTTGTCAGACGTGTTTCTCAGTGGTTACTTATCCAAATTTAGTGATTTAAAGCTTGTTGCATTCAACTTACTGTCGAGTATAACCATACAAATTTTCATAATCATTGAATTTCTACATTTTGAGTTATGGTGATTTTTCTGCTCATTGGTCTATTTCTGTAGCAGCCCGTGAAAATCGGGATGATGTCCTCACTTGTTAAAACTCATTCTAAGTGTGTGCTTTGTTATTTTTGATGAGATTACTCTTTAAAGTTAGCACTTTAAGCTAACTAGACTTCCCCAAGAGGAATTAAGCTAATTGCTGCTGTGCTCAGAGAATTATGTAAAACACTGGACAGGTGTATGAACCAAGAATAGCAAGTTTTCACCTCTGAGCTAACTCCAACTTATCTGTTTTGATCTATCTTTTTGAGAGTGATCTTCCAAGGTACATAGGGTGTCTAATACATCCATTGGCAAGCTAAAAGGGCCCACCATATACTCCTGGAGCTCATTTGGCTGGTGTAGATCAAGGATTTTGCAACACCTCTTCATCTTCAAGCACATACCTATCCATCTCTTCACAGTGGTATCAGAGCAAGGTTGGACAACATGGCAGATGGATTTCCTTCATCAATTGACAAATTGGACAGAGGTAACTACTAAGCTTGGTCATTAAGGATGGAAGCTTATCTCCAAGGTAGAAGTTTATATGGTTATGTGGCTGGAGATGAAGTTATGCCAAGTTTCAGGAACAAAAGTCAACCAACACAAGAAGAGCAAGAAAGATTGAGCACATGGTGCTCCAAGGATGCACTTGCAAGGTCTTATCTCCTCAACTCTATCTCAGATTTTTTGTTGCCTCACATTAGAAGTTGTAAGACATCTCAGGAAGTGTGGGATGCACTTGAAGCTTTCTTTTCTTCAAGTACCAAAGCTAGGAAGCATCAACTATGGCTAGATTTCACAACTCTCAAGAAGGCTCCCAAACAAAATGTGACTGATTTTGTCACAAAGCTCAAGGACATAGCGGATCAGTTGGGAAGCATTGGAGAGGTAATAGATGAAGAGCAAATTGTAAGGGAGGTCATCAATGGCTTGAAGGCAGATGATAAGTGGGAAGCATTCACCACAACTATGGATTTGTACATGGACATGCATGTACCTGATTTCAACACACTCATTGGACAACTACTTACTCAAGAGGCAAAGCTTATCAAAAATGGAGAAAGCTCTAAAGGTAATCAATCTTGAGCTTTATACATGGATAAAAGCAAGTCTAAAGATAACAAAGGAAAGGCAAAGAAAGTGGATGATGAAGCAGGTACATATCAAGCTAACTATGCAGGTAGAGGAAGACATGGCCGAGGTAGAGGAAGAGGAGGTAGACAAGGCAGGGGGAGGTCCCAAGACTCCAACTCATGTTCTATTTGTGGACTAACTAATCATACAACTGAAAATTGCTTTAGGAATTCCAGGAATCAAAGAGGCAGAGGATACAATAGAGGAAGTTATGGCTACTCAAGAGGAAGGTTCAACAACTGCCATGGCAACTACAACAACTACAATCATTCAAACTATCAAGGAGGCTACAAAGGAAGGAGAGACTACAATAACTACACAGAAGACTCAAACAAAGATGATTCATTATTGATCATGAACATGGCTATGCCACAAGGTAAATCTGATGAGCATGTTTTCTACATAGATTCAAGTTGTTCAAATCATGTGGCAGGAAATGTGGCACTCCTATCAGATTTAGAAGATCCAAGGAATAAGCATGAGGTACAAACAGGAGATGATACAAAACAAACTGTGGAGAAAATAGGCAATGTCAAAGCACCTGATGGAAACATCAACCTACTCAGTAAGGTACTCTATGTCCCTACCATTACAAAGAATTTTACAAGTGTTGGGCAGATAGTAGAGAAAGGGTTGCAAGTCAGGTTCACAAAAGCAGGAGCATTTGTTGAAGATCCAAGTCAAGGATTCAGAAGAATTGCAAAAGGTGAAAAGATAGGTAGATTGTTCACATTTGAATTACAGGACACTAGAAACATTGCTCTCTTTAATTATGGTAGTCAGACACTCACAGAATTGGAAGTATGGCACAAAAGGTTAGCACATATTGGTGAAAGGTCATTAAAGCAAATCTGCAGGGACCAAAGTGTACTTGGACTTCCTAATTTGTCAAAACAACATATGATTTATAAGTGCAGTGCATGTCAATTTGGAAAGTCTCACAGGTTACCATTCATGAAGAAAGGTTATATGCATGGAGATCTCTTGGAGTTGGTTCATACAGATGTATGGGGACCTAGCAAGGAAGCTTCAATATCTGGATCAAGGTATTATGTTTCCTTTATTGATGATTGCAGCAGATGGACTATCCTATTCTTTATGAAACACAAAGATGCAGTTTTTTCATGTTTCAAAAGATATTTGGCTCTTGTGGAGAATCAAACAGGTAAATCACTAAAAAGGCTAAGGTCAGATGGAGGGGGAGAATACTTCTCCCATGATTTTGATTCTTTTCTTCAAGAAAGAGGAATCAAAAGAGAGGTAACTACAAGGTACACTCCTGAGCAAAATGGAGTGGCAGAAAGGAGGAATAGGACAATTGTTGAAGCTGCAAGGTCTATGTTAAATGAAAAGCATTTACCTAATTACTTATGGGCTGAGGCTCTATCTACAGCCACTTACTTGATTAACAGGTTGCCTTCAAAATCCCTTGATGGGATGACTCCATATGAGGCTTGGAATGGAAGAAGACCAAGTTTAGATCATTGTAAAATTTTTGGATGTATTGCTTTTGCTCATGTTCCTTCACAGGTTAGAGGCAAGATGGATCCAAAAGCAAAAAGGTGTGTATTTATTGGATATGACAACAATCAAAAGGGCTACAGGTTATACAACCCTACCAACAAAGGATTCTTGGTAAGCAGAGATGTAGTTTTTGATGAGAACAATTCATGGTATGAAGATTCATGCAAGAAGATCAATTTACCATATGATCTTGAAGAAGATTTTCCAAAGCTTGGTAGAGAACAATCAAAGATTGAAGAACAAGACACCTCAGGGGATGATGAAGAATCTCACATGGAAAAGATCAAAGCATGGAAGTCTAAAGGTAAAGCAAAATTGCAGGAACTTGGACATGAGGCAGAATCATCACATCATGGCCTAAGAAGATCTATGAGGGAAAAGAAAAAACCAGAAAGGTATGGGTTTGACACCTCATTAGTAACTTAACATTCTATCTACATAGCACAGGACATAAACCAAGAGGAGCCATCATCATTTGAAGAGGCCAAAGCAAAAACAGAATGGAAGCATGCAATGAAGGAAGAGATTGAAGCACTTGAGGAAAACAACACTTGGGATTTGGTGCCCAAGACTTCATCCATGAAGGTAATAGGCTCAAGATGGGTCTATAAACTCAAGAAGAATTCTGATGGTTCAATTAACAGGTATAAGGCAAGGCTTGTGGCAAAAGGCTTTGCACAAACTCAGGGAATTGATTATGAGGAGACCTTCTCTCCTGTGGCAAAGATGCCTACTATTAGGGTTTTGCTTAGTATTGCCTCTTCCAAGAATTGGAAGATACTTCAACTAGATGTAAAGAATGCATTCTTGAATGGTTGGATAACAGAAGAGGTATATATGGCACAACCACCTGGTTTTGAGAATCAAGTTTATCCTGATTATGTGTGTAAACTTAACAAAGCATTGTATGGTCTCAAGTAAGGTCCAAGAGCTTGGAATTTTAGGCTTGTTTCATTCTTGCAGGACAAAGGCTTTCAACCAAGCAAGGCAAATCCTTCACTCTGTATTAAAAAGAGTAATTCCGAGGTCATCTACCTATGTGTATATGTAGATGATATTATATTGACAGGAAATGATGCAGATGGTATGAAGAAGATCAAAGATCAGATGAGAGAAGAGTTCAAGATAAGTGATTTGGGTTCACTTACCTACTTCCTAGGTTTGGAAGTTGTCTACAAAGATCATGGTTTGTTTCTCACTCAAAGAAAGTACATTAAGGACATGTTGGCAAAATTCAAGATGCAAGATTGTAAGATTGCAGGTACTCCAATGGAGGTCAATCACAAATTGAGCTCACATGAAGGTGAACTCATAGAGGACATCACATCATATCAAAGTCTAGTGGGTAGTCTCAACTATGCCACATTGACAAGAGTAGATATATGTTACAGTGTGAGTGTGCTAAGTCAATTTATGCACACACCAAGGAAACCACATATGGATGCTGCCAAAAGGATTCTCAAGTATCTCAAAGGAACCATAAATGAAGGATTTTATTATCGTTATGTATCTGATTTAGGTTTGAAGCTATTTTCTGATGCAGATTGGGCTGGCTCCAAGGAAGATAGAAGGAGCACTTCAGGTTATCTTACCTTTGCAGGTTCAAAGCTTATTTCATGGTCATCCAAGAAGCAACCCACAATTGCTCTCTCTTCTACTGAAGCTGAATATAGAGGTCTTGCCATAGCTACACAAGAAGCTATGTGGATGAAGACATTATTCAAAGATCTTGGATTGGAGTTTGGAACTCCAACTATTTTTGGTGACAATATGAGTTCTATTCACTTGGGTGCTAATCCTATTTTTCATGCAAGGACTAAACATATTGAAGTTCATTATCACTATGTACGAGAGAAGGTTCTAAGCAAAGAGATTCAAATATCATATGTGTCCACTCATCAACAATGTGCAGATATTCTAACCAAATCATTGGATGGTACAAAGCTTTGCAAATTCAAGGCTATGATTGGTTTGCAGGTAATCTTGGAAGATTGAAGACCTCAAGCATACTTGGCTTGAGGGGGAGCTATTGGAGCAAGTCTATGACAAGCCTAAGTATTGGCTTGAGTCTCACAAAGTCTTAGAAGAAGCTTTAAAAAGAAGACTATGTAAAGTTCACTTGTGAACTACCTCTTGTAACTTTTGAAGAGTTTACTTAATGTAAAAGTAAGAGAATCTTAAGTGGTTGAGTCCACTTGATCAAGAATGGAAAGAGGAGCCACGAATTCATGATTTGTGTTAGGTAGAGAATCAAATCAATCATTCATTGATTGGAGAGTGATTGAGGGAAGTTAGCCTCCCAAACTCAACTATAAATAGATGGCAGTTTTAGTCGTGGTTAGAGAGACCTATGTGAAGACCTCCAAGAGCTGAGCTTTATGCCATATCAAGGTGTGATTACAAGGCACACATATGTATCAGTAAGTCATTGTATTGTACAAGAAATATACTTTCATTTTCATGATTATTTGGTTTCATCTTTCCATGTTCTTGTGAAGTGTACTACTCACTACCATTACTCTTAGTTTTCTGAGTCAGCTTGCAGAGATGATTTCTCTGAGCTTGGTGCATCATTTTCAGTGATTTAACTTGGTAAAGTTAGCTCTATAAGTCTAATATATGCTCATAAATTTTCATGTCATTTGGATGTTGCAATCTTCAGTTATGTTCATTTGAAGTCAACAGGGTCTGTTCATCTTCACCTCTCTGTCAGGTACCCGACTTTTTCACTCATCGTGTCAGAGGTCTTTCTCAGTGGTTACTTATCCAAATTCAGTGATTTAAAGCTTGTTGGATTTAGCGTACTGTCTAGTATAACCATACAAATTTTCATAATCATTGAATTTCTACATTTTGAGTTATGGTGATTTTTCTGCTTACTGGTCTATTTCTGTAGCAGCCCGTGAAAATCGGGATGATGTCATCACTTGTTAAAACTCATTCTCAGTGTGTGCTTTGTTATTTTTAATGAGATTACTCTTGAAAGTTAGCTCTTTAAGCTAAATAGACTTCCCCAAGAGGAATTAAGCTAATTGCTGCTGTGCTCAGAGAATTATGTAAAACACTGGACAGGTGTATGAACCAAGAATAGCAAGTTTTCACCTCTGAGCTAACTCCAACTTATCTGTTTTGATATATCTTTTTGAGAGTGATCTTCCAAGGTACATAGGGTGTCTAATACATCCATTGGCAAGCTAAAAGGGCCCACCATATACTCCTGGAGTTCATTTGACTGGTGTAGATCAAGGATTTTGCAACACCTCTTCATCTTCAAGCACATACCTATCCTTCTCTTCACACTGTAGCCCTTTTGATTGTTGTCATATCCAATAAATACACACCTTTCTGCCTTTGGATCCATCTTGCCTATAACCTGTGAAGGAACATGAGCAAAAGCAATACATCAAAAAATTTTATAATGATCTAAGCTTGGTCTTCTTCCATTCCAAGCCTCATATGGAGTCATCCCATCAAGGGATTTTGAAGGCAACCTGTTAATCAAGTAAGTGGCTGTAGATACAGCCTCAGCCCATAGATAATTAGGTAAATGCTTTTCATTTAACATGGACCTTGCAGCTTCAACAATTGTCCTATTCCTCCTTTTTGCCACTCCATTTTGCTCAGGAGTGTACCTTGTAGTTACCTCTCTTTTGATTCCTCTTTCTTGAATAAAAGAATCAAACTCATGGGAGAAGTATTCTCCCCCTCCATCTGACCTTATCCTTTTTACTGATTTACCTGTTTGATTCTCCACAAGAGCCAAATATCTTTTGAAACATGAAAAAACTTCATCTTTGTGTTTCATAAAGAATAGGATAGCCCATCTGCTGCAATCATCAATAAAGGAGACATATTACCTTGATCGAGATATTGAAGCTTCCTTGCTAGGTCCCCATACATCTGTATGAACCAACTCCAAGAGATATCCATGCCTCCATTCCATGATGTGTTGATCCCATGCTCTACTTGCATCTGAATCCTTCCTCGTAGTTGCCCATGTCACAAGGACACGTCGTGCCTTACCTTGCCCAAGTCTTTGATTTTACCTCAGATAGCCTTGATAGAGGTTACAATATAGCAGGGAGGAGTTTTTGTGTATACTTTTCGTACCACGTTAGCTTCTTCAAATAGGTTGCTCAACTCTGAGGGGTTGGTTCCTTGATTATACAATTCTACTATCAAACTAGTGGCATCTTTTGTGCATAATTCAGGCTAGCTTCCATCTATAGGTACTTCATCTTATCTTGATCATGTACCCACATATAGTTATGTTTCCAATCATGGATGACCTTTGCATGTCTTAGCCATGGTCGAACTAGTAGTATGAGGCTAAACCAAGATACCCATGTGGGACAAAGCTTGGGAATATGTGATTCATGAGCATCCAAGCAGTATCGAGAGCTTGACTTGAGGTTAGAAGAACTCTCAACCCCTTATTAATTTCCTAGCTTAGGCTAAGTGTGACTGGTGAATTTTATGAATTTAGGGCTACAATATGCATGAAAAAGTTCAAGATCCCTTAGTTTCTCAAGCTCAATGATAGATTAAGCTAAGTCAAGGAAAAACCTAATTGAAAAGAATCTAATCGGACCAAGAGAAACATCACGTAGGAGAAAACTTAAGTGTTCCTTATGATGCACCTTAAAGACAGGAAAACACATCAAAATAAATTAAAAAGAACAAGTGGTTGTTACAAAAGAACATTGCAATGCGGTTGTACTTGGGTATTGGAAAAGCCATCAAAACATATGAACTTGAGTTTACATAGATACCTATGAAGGAATAGACAAAGCATCAGATCATTTGAGGCTAGTTTTAATCACATAAATAGGTTGTAGGTGCAAAAACTCAATGATTATCCATACATACTGAGCTCAAAAACTAGAGATTAAAATTTCTTTCAGCATGGAACGATCCACCAGTAGCTCAAGACTAGAATATTTGAAAATCCATGACGGTCCCTTTAAGATTTAGCTAGAGTACATCTAGACCAACCACTTAGGTGCACACATCTATGAGGATGGTCTGATGTGATCAGCAGTCCAACTAAAAAATCAAGATCAACCCTTTGGAATTGAAAACCCAGTGGTCAAGTTTAAAGAGGGATCATACATAGATAAGCAAGGAACCATGTATGTGGTAACTATCTTGTCAGATAGGACTGATGAGTTTGGAATTATCATCTTAGAGTCAGAGATAGGAGACTCGGAACAGGAAAGCATGGGGAAAGAGCCTAGAACACCTTGTGGTAAGTCAATCCTATCAAGGTAATAAGCCAGAGTGGATCCCCTAGGACACCAAAAGCATAGAGATTTCCTTGAATAGATATACTGATGAAGCCTTATGGAGATTCAAGCTAGATAAACCTAGTGACGTGCATGGAGTAACAATTTACGAATTCAAAGATGCTAACATCCCTAGGAAGGTGATCTATTTAGATAACTCTTCGAAGAGGTTGTTTGTGGTAATGGAACATGGTAGACATGTCTACACTTGGAGGGGTGAACTTGTTTTCCCTCTTCCAAGATCACGTGAGAATCATAGTAAGCATAGAGCTGGATCTTCCTATTACCTAGGTAGTCATAAGGAGAAAATGAGAGAGAGACCGAAAGTGAGTCTTGCAAACCCTTATGGGAGAGAAAGATGAGGAGTAGAAACAACGAAACCAATCAACAAAGATAGAGAGGATATAGGCATCAAAGAGGCATGGATGACTATCCGTTGGCTAGACCCAAAGAACACCCTAGGATATTGAGACCCATCTAACTAGTGAATTCAATGAAGAACTAATTTGATGGCACTCGAGACCCTTATGACCATGTAATAGAGTTCAGACAAGTTTTGAGAGTTGAACAAGTTGATGATTTGTTTGTTCAATACAATGCTATTGGTCTAACTTTAAAGAATACAGCCTTGACATGGTTTGAACCACTACATCAAGGTCAATTCGGGGATATCAAATAGTTGTTAGAAGTATTTATTACGGAGTTCTCTAAGAGTGATATAAAGCATAATACTTCCTCCTTGATCCATAGCTTTAAACAAACACCACAAGAAACAATCAAGCTAATAGGACATATGTTTAGGCAATACATTCAAAGATGCCCTATTCCATTGTTGCCTACCTCGGCCAAGCAAATGGCATTGTTCTTAGATGGCCTGTTAAGTGCAAAGTTATGATCGTATGTGTATCTAAAGGAACCCAAGAACATAGAGAAATTTGTACAAATGTGCATTGACATCGTGGGTAACTTGGGAGATGAGTTAGAACTTTCAAAGATCTACAAGGATTTAGATTTTTTTCTACTAGTTTCACGTCCAATCCTTCAACATCAATTGAAGAATTAGCAAAGAAAGTAGCTCAGAAACTAAGAGTCTCAAGTAGACAAACCCCAAGGATGGTATCAATAACATGATGCTATAGTTATGGAGGACACCACAAGACAATGTTTTCCCCATTTTGGCTCAAAATTGAGGGAACCTTAATAGCTAGTACTAGACTATAGAAAGAAAATAAACTAACTATAGTGCATAAGATTGTCCTTAAAACAAACAAGTGGTTAGGCAAAACTATCAACAACCATATCAATAGCCAAGGATATATCAAAACCAATTCTAACAGTAGCCTTACTATAGGCCACAACAACCATACCAACCACACTACCAAACTCAATAAAGACATCAATCTGTGTTAGGAAACAACCACCACCCCCTACCAATGTTATTTCCATGAAGTATGGTGCAGTAGAGAATAAACTTAATAGAGAAATAGTGCCAGCATCCCCAATGATCTAAAAAAGTGACGCTCAAAGCTTTCAATAACCCATGTGGACAACCCATTGACTTACTACATGGATTCACCTGAGCATTTCGAGTTTTGCCCATATGAAACATCCATAGGACCAAATTGGTAGCCTGAATACTCAAATGTGATGTATACAAATCCAAATACTAGGCCCCAATTAAGGTAGATGCATCCCCAAGCACCTAGAGGACCATGCTATAGTTGTTAGGGAGATCATTTCATATTTGATTGTCCACTTCCTCCACATGGACATGCTCAACTTGTAGTCATTTAAGGCTTTTGTCCCGATTATGGGAAGGAACACTTCTTGAGAGATTTTCCTAAGAATCCAACCAATGCACAATTACACCAATCAATGTTATTGCCTTGTTTGTAGAATCCAATGGAAGTGTGACAATGACTACCCTTGTATAAGTAGTTATTAGAGCACAAGTTCTACAACAAGCTAAAGGTGTAGATCAAGAAAAGAAATTAGAAGCCAATGAGTCAAAAAGTGTAGCTAGAAAAAGAACGGGAGCCTAGAAAGATAGCCGAGAAAGAAGGAAGAGACAATGGGTGAGAAAGATTAGAAAACTAGAAGAAAGGTTAAAAGAAACACTAAAAAAACTTAATTGAGATTGCATCCCAAACACACTCTCAAACACCATCACCTTTCAACCCATCTCATCAAAACCCACCATCCATCCCAGCACCACCTAGAGCAGGGTCATTCTTAGCAGATGCTACTCCCAAATACTTGGGCATGATGTTCAAGCCTTATCAAGATAGAATTCAAGATTGAGCTAATCTGGTAGAGTTAGATAAGTTCTATCCCACTGTGAACCTCAAGATGGAAAGGACCAAGATTTGTGCAAATATGGTAGAACTAGATCAGGCTATGTTTGATGCAAGCGGTCTTTTCAATAAGACAAACTCAATGAAGCCATAGTTACATTTTGAAGGACTTTTGGAGAGGTACCTAAGACTTTGGCTACACCAAAGGCTCAAAGTAGTGGGAGTGAAAGAGGCCCCCATCGGAAGCTTACAATACTAATTATATGGATGAAAAAATTCCTTCCTCTATAAATAATTACTCCAATGAGTTCTTGAGAAAGATACAAGAGGAGAAATAAGCCAAAGAGAGCAACAACCCCCTCCAATTGAAGTAATGGATGATCTTCATGATCAATTCCCTCTATCTATGGAGATCAAGAAGATGTGTAGTCAAGCGAACGATTAGATTTTGAATCCAATTCCTTGCCCAAATTGCATCATTTCACAAGCCCATGGGAAGCCATGTATATTCACATGAGAGCTCCCATAGTTATGGTAAGGAACGATGAATCGTTTCTACCTTGGAACACGAAAGTAGTGAAGAACACTAAGGTGCTATGCCATCTCACTTTAGAGGAGCTACACAAAATTAAACTTGAGTTATGGAAACATATAGCTAACGAAGTGCCCAAAATAGCTAAGTCCCAATCTTAGGTAGGATCACAAAAGAGAGTGCTAGAAATACCCTTGGGTAAGATAGGAGATATGAGAAAATGAGAAGAAGGAAATACCTATCTCTCTATCAGTTATCGAGGCTATACAATAAAGGCTATTCTAGATTCGGGACCAAGATTTGCGATTGCTACCACTTCCTTGTGGAATTGTTGGGGCAAGCCACCTCTAAGACTAACTAGAATGAAATTGTAGATAGCAAATGGGCATATAGAGAAAGCATTAGGATGGCTAGAAAGGTTCACTCTCAGTACTTATGGTGTAGAGTTTGAACACACATTTTTCATATGAAAATTTGGCAAAATTCATGTCTTTGAGATGAGTTTAGGTAGAATCTTCATGAGGCAATTGCAGATAGTGCATGATTGGAGAACCAATTCCTTGTACTTATAGCACTTAGGTGTGACCATCAATCTCGAAGACTATTCCCATAGAGATGTACCACCATTGCAATAGAACCCAATCCATAGGACTATAGATCAGCTAGATTTGGTGCATTCTATAGGAATAGAATCCTTATGGATGCATGAGGACATATATTTATGGATGTGTAAAGTTGTAGTGGAAGAAGAGAAAATATTAAACCCTAGAAAGGTAGGTGCTAATGAGAAACTTAGACCTATTCAAGACAAAGTCTATGCACCTATGGTATTTCCCGACGAAGAATTTAAACCCCATGGTTGGCCAAAAATCCTAGCTAGGATGGATGTAGCTATCAATGAAGAGTGGTGAACACCCCATTGTGATGAAGATGGTTATGACATCTCCGATTTCACCAGAGAACCAATCATGTTTAACCTGATTATAGAAGAATGTGAGCCTCAGTCATCTCCACTCAAGGAAGTCAATGATGAGGATGAAGAATCCATAATCTTGGAACCATTTTGTGATGCAAAAGAAGAATATTTCCTTTTAATAGATGCTAGGACTCCAGAACAAGATAGAAGTAAACCTAATAACAATTTAACTGAGCCAAAAGATGACAAGAATGAAAAGAATGTTAAAAAGAAAATGTTACCCAACCAAGAAGAAGAAGAATCCTTGTTTGAAGTGTTAGAATAGTCTAAGCAATATGAGATTGAAGATAGGAAAATCATGATAAGAATTCCTAAATGAGAGGCTCTTTAGGGATAATCCTATGAAGAAAAAAGAAAAACCCAAAAAAATCGTAGTAACAATAGAAGATGGTGAGGAGAGATGCACGTACATAGGACATAATCTAAGTGAAGAAGAAGAACATGAGATGACAGATCTATTAAGAGATTACAGAGATGTATTTGCTTGGAGTTAATGGAGTGACCATAAGAGATAGCTATTTGCTTCCTATCATCGAACACCTACTAGAAGGAGTAGTAGGCAAGGAAGTGTAAAGCTTCCTTGATGGATTCGCAGGCTACGATCAAGTAGCGATTGCCCCTGAGGACCAAGATAAAATGGCTTGTGCCATAGAATGGGGTATCTTTGCATTTCATGTGATGCCATTTGGGATCACCAATGCACCTACTACATTTCAAAGGCTAATGTGTCATGTGTTCAAGGAATTCTTGCAAAAAAACCTAGAAGTCTATGTACATGACCTTTGTGCTCATTCTTCCATTATACAAACTCACATCCTTGAACATAAATAGATCTTTGACAATTGTAGAGAATATCAGGTCTACTTGAACTCAGAAAAGTTTGTTTTCATGGTCAAGCAAGGCAAAATTTTAGTACACATAGTCTCAAAGAATGGGATCACTAGATGAAGATAAAGTAAGAGCTATAGCATAGCTACCTAGACCAAAGACAATCAAGGAAGTAAAAACTTTGATGGGACATTGTGGATATTACGGAGGATTCATCCACATGTATGCTATAATTGCAAAGCCTCTGTACAACTTTTTGCTTAACTTTGGATGAAGAGTGGGGACCTCTTTCGAAGAGCTCAAAAGATGATTGTTTTCAACACCAATTCTTATTGGAATAAGGCATTCCATGTTCATGTGGATGCTTCCAGTTTTCCCATTGGGTGTGTACTAGTTCAACCAATTGGTGAATGAAACATATGTCTCCCCATTGCTTATGCAAGTAGTTAGTTGAATAGAGCATAGAGAAATTACATTACTATAGAAAGGGAAGGATTAGGCATGTTCTATGTGATCAAAAAGTTTGGACATTATTTGATTGCAAATAAGTTTAAATTCTTTACCGATCATCAGGCTCTTCTTTATTTGATGAACAAAACATGGAATACATGCCGATTAGTAGGGTGGTTTCTCTTACTAATAGAGTATGATTTTGAAGTAGTTGTAAGGAAAGGAAAGAATCACCTTTCTAGGATTACTTCAGGAGAATCACTACAAGGAGTATCGAATGAACTTCCTAATGCCTATTTGTTCGATGTGGAAGTAGTGCCTAAGTGGGCTAAGACACTTCTGACTATTCTTTCCCTTGGACCCAAAAATGCCAAAATAAGAACAATGGACGAAGAGATTATTGAATCTCAAAAATATCATATATTGGCAAGAATCATATACAAGAAAAACAATAAGTGAATCTTAGCTTTTTGTGTGTAAGAAGAAGAACATGTTCAATGGTTACAATTAGCACGTATAGGTACACTAGAGCAACATCACTCAAACATCAGACCCTAGAGACTCAAAAGAGATTACTCATATACTAGCGAACAATGAAAGCACATGTCCATAGGATGTGTAAGCATTGTCCAATTTGTATTAATAGACCCCCTATAGAGCATGCAAAATTGTGTCATGTTAGTCATACTGGATTGGAGTGATGACTTGGTCAAATTCTTGATGATGAAAACATTTACTCAAGAGATGACATTAGTGCAAAGAAGAAGTCTAGAGCAGGAGGCTTAAGACTATATAGGCATGGAGGAGATGGATATCGCAGGCTATGTGTGCATGAAAGTGAATACTTCAAGATCTTACAGATTGCACACCAAAGTCTTGTAGGAGAACACTTTCGATGTTATTGTGTAATCTAAGTAATTATGTTCTCATATTTTTGGTGGCATACTCTTCATATGGGTGGACATACTTATGTGAAGAGATGCGACATATATCAAAGGACACAATATCTGATATGCAAAGATGAGATGCCACTGAGACCCATGATGGGAGGACATGCATTCTCTAAGAGGGGAATAGACTTCTTAGGTCTTATTAATCCCCTAGCCAAGAGTTCACATGCTGAGTATATCATTATTGCAATAGACTATCCAACTAAATGTGTAGAGGTAAAAGAAACTAAGAAGAACGATGCACAAACAAAATCAAAGTTTTTATTTGATAACATATCATGAGATATGGATTACATATAGAGTTGGTAAGTGATTGTGGCATTCACTTCTTGAACTAGTTCATTGAATATCTCTTACAAGATCTCATGGTCATTCACAAGAAGTCTATCCCATATCACTCTCAAGAAAATGGTCAAGCAAAGAGCATGAATAAGATCCTATGCACCGTATTGAGTAAGCTCATTAATGAGAAATTTCAGATTGGGATAAATAGCTTTATCATGTTGTTTGGGCTGACAATGAAGAGTACATGTTAAGGTGTGGAGAAAGTGCTATTCACAAACAACCTCAGGTTGGTATGAAATTCAATGTGAAGTGGGGCCCATAGAAAATTCAGATCAATTTGCAAAACTGTAACTTGCATTCTATTCGGAAACAATCAAATATTCTAGACCTAGAATTTCAAACAATTCCATGTACTCTTGCGACACAAAAACTGTGTTTCTTTGACATTGAACTATCACTATCACATCATAGTGTGACAATATATAAGCAGAGGTAGTCCTTCTAGTGTTTTTGCAGTGTTGCAAATTGTTGCACAGATGGCAAGTGCGGATGGAATGAGTAAGCTTATGAGAAATAAGCTAATCTTATGAGCAATAAGTTAGACAAGAACAACTTCCATGATTTGAGATTCAAAATGATGAATTTTTTTATGAGAAAAGGCTACTAGAAGTACATCAAAGGAGAGAAGGAAAACACTTGATAGTTATCAAAGAGGAATCGGACTGCAATCTAGTTAAGAGCATATGAAGAATGGAATCAAGTAACACGAAAGATAATGTATTGCCTATATGTTAGCATACAAGATAGCATGATTGGGCACATATAGGATGTCGATACTCCGATAGATGCTTGGAATACTTTGGTCATATTGTATGAGTTACCAATTCAAAGGCATGGAAATTCCAACTCAAGAAGGAGCGGCATATACTAGAGAAAAAGGGCATGTCAGTAAGTGACTATAGCCTAAAAATCAAAAGCATATGTGAGTCACTTGCAACTATTGGCATGAATGTAGATGAAGAATGATGATGATGATGATAAGGTGGAAGTGTGCCTTCATTGTTGGAATCAATGTCATATGGTTCAAAACTCTTCAACTAGCAATATTAACTTTTTATCTTAGAAGTCTCCAGAAGAGGAACCGTGGGATATTGATATATTATATCGTAGCGCAACCCTTCAACAAGAAAATGCGATGGACGTATTGGATAGAGCAATGAACTCATAACGTGATTGTGTGGGTTTGATTCCCGATCCCAGAAACACAGAAGCAATATATTTTTTAGTTCGTATAGTTTTTTCAAGAAGCTTACGAGTGCGACAGGGTTTTTGTTTTCCACAAAGAGTTTTAGGTTTGCATGAGAAAAGTATTTTGCTTTATTGCTTTTAGGTTGTGCTTTCAATTGGAGTTCACAACCTATATAAAGGAAGCATAGTCTCATTGTTGAGAACATCACTCAATCAGCTATTCCTATTGTTGTTTTGAAGCTTTAGAAGTGGTCAAGGAGAGGTACTCTCTTGGAGCAAGAAGGCTTGTGGGGTGACTATCTTTTGTGAATTAGTTTTTGACCATAATCTCAAAATTAGATTTACAATTCTTACACTTGTCTTCATGCTCATTCATGATTTTTCAAGCAATCTAAATTTTAGTACATCATCTTCTCAAAGAATGGGATCACTAGATGAGATGCAAGATTTATAGCATAGTACCTAGACCAAAGACTCAATGAAGTAATTTGGGACATTGTGGATATTACGGAGGATTCATCCACATGTATGCTATAATTGCAAAGCCTCTGTACAACTTTTTGCTTAACTTTGGATGCTTGTCTTTCGAAGAGCTCAAAAGATGATTGTTTTCAACACCAATTCTTATTGGAATAAGGCATTCCATGTTCATGTGGATGCTTCCAGTTTTCCCATTGGGTGTGTACTAGTTCAACCAATTGGTGAATGAAACATATGTCTCCCCATTGCTTATGCAAGTAGTTAGTTGAATAGAGCATAGAGAAATTACATTACTATAGAAAGGGAAGGATTAGGCATGTTCTATGTGATCAAAAAGTTTGGACATTATTTGATTGCAAATAAGTTTAAATTCTTTACCGATCATCAGGCTCTTCTTTATTTGATGAACAAAACATGGAATACATGCCGATTAGTAGGGTGGTTTCTCTTACTAATAGAGTATGATTTTGAAGTAGTTGTAAGGAAAGGAAAGAATCACCTTTCTAGGATTACTTCAGGAGAATCACTACAAGGAGTATCGAATGAACTTCCTAATGCCTATTTGTTCGATGTGGAAGTAGTGCCTAAGTGGGCTAAGACACTTCTGACTATTCTTTCCCTTGGACCCAAAAATGCCAAAATAAGAACAATGGACGAAGAGATTATTGAATCTCAAAAATATCATATATTGGCAAGAATCATATACAAGAAAACAATAAGTGAATCTTAGCTTTTTGTGTGTAAGAAGAAGAACATGTTCAATGGTTACAATTAGCACGTATAGGTACACTAGAGCAACATCACTCAAACATCAGACCCTAGAGACTCAAAAGAGATTACTCATATACTAGCGAACAATGAAAGCACATGTCCATAGGATGTGTAAGCATTGTCCAATTTGTATTAATAGACCCCCTATAGAGCATGCAAAATTGTGTCATGTTAGTCATACTGGATTGGAGTGATGACTTGGTCAAATTCTTGATGATGAAAACATTTACTCAAGAGATGACATTAGTGCAAAGAAGAAGTCTAGAGCAGGAGGCTTAAGACTATATAGGCATGGAGGAGATGGATATCGCAGGCTATGTGTGCATGAAAGTGAATACTTCAAGATCTTACAGATTGCACACCAAAGTCTTGTAGGAGAACACTTTCGATGTTATTGTGTAATCTAAGTAATTATGTTCTCATATTTTTGGTGGCATACTCTTCATATGGGTGGACATACTTATGTGAAGAGATGCGACATATATCAAAGGACACAATATCTGATATGCAAAGATGAGATGCCACTGAGACCCATGATGGGAGGACATGCATTCTCTAAGAGGGGAATAGACTTCTTAGGTCTTATTAATCCCCTAGCCAAGAGTTCACATGCTGAGTATATCATTATTGCAATAGACTATCCAACTAAATGTGTAGAGGTAAAAGAAACTAAGAAGAACGATGCACAAACAAAATCAAAGTTTTTATTTGATAACATATCATGAGATATGGATTACATATAGAGTTGGTAAGTGATTGTGGCATTCACTTCTTGAACTAGTTCATTGAATATCTCTTACAAGATCTCATGGTCATTCACAAGAAGTCTATCCCATATCACTCTCAAGAAAATGGTCAAGCAAAGAGCATGAATAAGATCCTATGCACCGTATTGAGTAAGCTCATTAATGAGAAATTTCAGATTGGGATAAATAGCTTTATCATGTTGTTTGGGCTGACAATGAAGAGTACATGTTAAGGTGTGGAGAAAGTGCTATTCACAAACAACCTCAGGTTGGTATGAAATTCAATGTGAAGTGGGGCCCATAGAAAATTCAGATCAATTTGCAAAACTGTAACTTGCATTCTATTCGGAAACAATCAAATATTCTAGACCTAGAATTTCAAACAATTCCATGTACTCTTGCGACACAAAAACTGTGTTTCTTTGACATTGAACTATCACTATCACATCATAGTGTGACAATATATAAGCAGAGGTAGTCCTTCTAGTGTTTTTGCAGTGTTGCAAATTGTTGCACAGATGGCAAGTGCGGATGGAATGAGTAAGCTTATGAGAAATAAGCTAATCTTATGAGCAATAAGTTAGACAAGAACAACTTCCATGATTTGAGATTCAAAATGATGAATTTTTTTATGAGAAAAGGCTACTAGAAGTACATCAAAGGAGAGAAGGAAAACACTTGATAGTTATCAAAGAGGAATCGGACTGCAATCTAGTTAAGAGCATATGAAGAATGGAATCAAGTAACACGAAAGATAATGTATTGCCTATATGTTAGCATACAAGATAGCATGATTGGGCACATATAGGATGTCGATACTCCGATAGATGCTTGGAATACTTTGGTCATATTGTATGAGTTACCAATTCAAAGGCATGGAAATTCCAACTCAAGAAGGAGCGGCATATACTAGAGAAAAAGGGCATGTCAGTAAGTGACTATAGCCTAAAAATCAAAAGCATATGTGAGTCACTTGCAACTATTGGCATGAATGTAGATGAAGATGATGATGATGATGATAAGGTGGAAGTGTGCCTTCATTGTTGGAATCAATGTCATATGGTTCAAAACTCTTCAACTAGCAATATTAACTTTTTATCTTTAGAAGTCTCCAGAAGAGGAACCGTGGGATATTGATATATTATATCGTAGCGCAACCCTTCAACAAGAAAATGCGATGGACGTATTGGATAGAGCAATGAACTCATAACGTGAGTGTGTGGGTTTGATTCCCGATCCCAGAAACACAGAAGCAATATATTTTTTAGTTCGTATAGTTTTTCAAGAAGCTTACGAATTGCGACAGGGTTTTTGTTTTCCACAAAGAGTTTTAGGTTGCATGAAGAAAGTATTTTGCTTTATTGCTTTTAGGTGTGCTTTTCATTGGAGTTCACAACCTATATAAAGAAGCATAGTCTCATTGTTGAGACATCACTCATCAAGCAATCCTCTCAAGGAGATCAAGGAGGAGTCTCAGACACTTGGAGGAGGTGATACTCAAAGATCACAAGCCAGATCTTGTTGTTTTGAAGCTTTAGAGGTGGAGTTTTGGTGAAGGAGAGGCTACTCTCTTGGAGCAAGAAGTCTTCTACAAGGTGGTGGTGACTATCTTTTGTGAGTTAACCATATATTTTGTTTTTAGGGTTCCTCTACCATAATCTCAAAATTAGGGTTGGTTGATTTACAATTTCGTTACACTATTTTGTGAGAATAAGGTTAGCTTCATTGCTCATTCACTTCACACACTTAGATTTTTCAACATAATCTAAATTTTGCATCATCATCTTCCTGGATATTCTTCCATTAGTGAGTGCACCACTTTATATGGTTGAGTAGTACTCCATGTTGTAATTTGGACATCTATTTTTAGTGAGTAAGCTTTGGCTTATGTTCTCTATCCTTGTCTCAAGATCTCTTTCTTTCTATCTCTCACCTATCATCTTAATTAATTAAGTGTGCATGCTCAAAAGGGTTTAGTTTGGAACGATCTTGTGGCCCCAAATTCCAATACTTGGTATCACAACATAATTGACATACACACTTAGTTAAGGTGAGTGAGATTAGAATTGATATTGAGGACAAGTTGGATGGATCTTCTAATTATCCCATGTGGAGTTTCATGATGATGAATATTTTAGTGACAAAGGATTTATGGAGTATTGTCAATGGATCCTTAACAAGACCAAGACGAGAAGGCGAAGAAGGAGCCACAAAAGCTTCAAGAGGTACTGAAATTACTATTACAGAACCAACTGAAGAAGAGGTAACCACTTTGACATCTAGAGTCACAGGTAGGTCTTTACCTACAGTTCCTCCTACTGAAGATCAGTCAAGATGGGATGCTAGAGATGCTTTAGCACTTTCATTCATAGCAATGAGTGTTAAAAAGCATATTCTACCACACATCAGATCTTGCAGAAGTTCTAGACAAGCTTGGTTGAAGCTTGAGAATCTTTTTTCAGAGCAAAAATCCTGCTAGGAAAGCTCACTTGAGGAGATAACTAGCAAATACAAGGATGAAGGCTAGTGAGTCAATTCAAACCCACATTATGAGACTCATTGACTTGAGAGATCAACTTCTAAATGTAGGAGTTGAGATATCAGATGAAGAAATGGTAAATACATTGATTAATTCACTTCCTATTTCATATCGATCTTTTTTATAACCACTCTTACCCTTACCACAAGAGATAGAGAGGTTACATTTGAAGAGCTAGAATTGTTGTTACTTCAAGATGAAGATCAGTTGAAGGGAATGGAAGAGAATGAAGAAGCACTTTCATCTTCATCAAAGGGTAAAAAGAAGAAGAAGGGTAAGAAGGAAAAGCAATCCAAGAAGGAAAGTAGGTCCCTCTCACCTTCTACTTCAGATTTTGTTTCTACTACATCTAACGAGAAGTCTTCTAAGAAGAAGGAAGTAATATGTTTTTACTGCAAGAAACCTAGACATTTAAAAGCAGCATGTTATAAAAGGATCATAGCAAAAAAGAAAAAGGCATCAGGTAATGTTGCAGAAGATGATAAAAAAGGGAAACCTCAAGGTGATTGTTATGCATGTATCACCATTGAGGAAGTAGCTTTTGATCAGGCAGCTTTACAAGTTCTTTCAGCAAGTCCTTGGATATTTGACTTAGGTGCTACAAAGCATATGACAGGTTGCAGAGATGTGTTTTCTTCTCTTTCCTATTCTTCAGTTACAAGAGTTACTATTGTAGATGGCAATGATCTGGATGTTGTGGGAATAGGTATAGTAACCCTAAAGTCAAGAGAAGGTGGTAATTTTCAGATTTCAGATGTTCTATATGTACCTGAAATGAAGAAGAATCTGCTATCTATATCTACATTTTTAAGTAATGGTTTTAAAGTTGTATTTGAGAGAGATCTTTGTAAGATCTTATCACACAAAGACAACAAGTGTATTTTACAAGGTGAGCATAGAGGAGGGATCTTTGTTTTGTCAAAAATCAGCCAGGCATATGCAATCAAATCTTTGTCACCGATGGAAGATATGAAGTAATGGCATGAAAGATTCGGACATATTAGTTTTGGAGCTCTCGAGTGTATCAAAGACAGAGGTATGATTGAGAGTTTACCCTCATTCAAGCTACCAGATGATTCAGATATATGTGAAGGTTGTCTTGAAGGTAAGATGCATAAACTCCCTTTCAAGAAACATGGTCATATTACAACTACCACGAAACTGCAGATTATTCATTTAGATGTGAATGGACCTATGAGAGCAGACTCTATTCAAGGTTTCAGGTATTTTGTTCTATTCGTTGATGATTTTATGAGATCCTCATGGATCTATGGTCTTAAGTTGAAGTCAAAAGTCTTTCCTATATTCAAGAAGTTTGTAGCTATGGTTGAAAATGAAAGTCAAGAAACTATCCAGATTCTCAGAAGTGATAGAAGTGGAGAATAATTGTCAAAAGAGTTCCAGACATTTCTTGATGAGAAAGGTATTACTCGACACCTTACTATTGCTTATACTCCTCAGTAGAATGGTGCTGCAGAAAGAAAGAATAGAGTACTTGTTGAGATGATGTGGAGCATGATGACGTCCAAGAAGCTTTCATCGAAATTGTGGTTTGATGCAGTACATACAGCTAATCACATTTTGAATAGGTCATCTACAAAAGCTTTAAAGGTAATCACACCTTATGAATCTTATTATGGTAGAAAACCTTATGTGAGTTATTTTAGAGTGTTTGGAAGTCCTAGTACCTCGACAGGACAAGTTCTAGAACCTGTGGAACCTGAAAGTTCAGAAGGAGTTTCACCACTATTTAAGGATACACCTACATGGTTATATCAGACTTCGAAAGATAGTGGTATAAAGACTTTTATTGGAAGAACAAGGAGTCAAACTAGACAACAACAACAAGATCATATAAGAACAAGAAGTCAGACTAGATAGCAACAACAAAAATTTCATGTAAGTTTTGCTGAAGACTTTGAGATTCATGATATTTTGGCACTCATGACCGTTGAAGATGAACTTGCATGTGTTAAAGATGCACTTAACATTCCTATTTGGAGAAATGCTATGCAAGAAGAGATTGATTCTATTCATAAGAATCAAACTTGTCAGCTATGTGAGTTACTAGAGGGAAAGAAAGCTATAGGTGTAAAATGGATCTTCAAAATCAAAAGGAAAGCAGATGGTACTATTGATAGGTACAAAGCAAGATTGGTTGTCAAAGGATATGCACAACAAAAAGGAATTGATTATGATGAGACATTTGCTCCTATGTCTAGGATGACTGTTATTAGGTCAATAACTGCTTTAGCAACACATTTTGGTTGGCATATATATCAACTTGACATTAAGACTACTTTTCTAAATGGTGATTTACATGAGGATGTGTATATTCAGCAGCCAAAAGGTTTTGAAGCGACATGCAAAGAGCAGTTAGTGTGTAAGCTTATAAAAGCTTTATATGTATTGAAGCAGGCACCTAGAGCATGGTATGAAAAGATACATACATATCTTTTTTCCATTAATTTCCATAACTCAGATGCAACTCCAACTCTTTATGTCAAAGCTGAAACAGGTATGATGATTATAGCAATCATTTATGTGGATGATATTATAGTCACAGGTCCCAGAGATGTGGATTTGCAAATGTTCAAAGAACAATTGAAGCAAACATTTGATGTGAATGATTTAGGCATTTTACATTATTATCTTGGGATTCTATTTCTGTTTCAAGATGAGTGTATCTATATGACACAACACAAGTACATTGAGAAACTTTTGGAGAGGTTTTAGATGGTTGATTCTAAACCTATGCAAACACCTATGGATCAAAACGCATCTTTATAGATGGTAGCAGATGAAGAGTCATTTGATGCTACTTTATATAGTCAAGCAGTTGGTTGCTTGATATATCTTTGTAATACATGTCCTGATATACAATTTTGCAGTTTCTCAAGTATCAAGGTTCATGCAAAACCCGACAGTGTTACGTTGGAAAGCAATAAAGGGGATCTTTCGATATTTGAAGGGAACTTCAAATTATGCTATGGTTTTTTCAAAATCTATACATTTGTTACTAAAAGGATTTTCAGATTCTAATTGGGCAGGTGATAGAGACACAAGAAGAAGTACTAGTGGATTTTGTTTTTATCTTGGAGATTGTCTTATTTCATGGCTTTCTAAGAGACAACCCACTATTTCAACTTCATCGTGTGAAACTGAATATCATGCAGCATTTATAGCTACTCTAGAGTCAGTTTGGTTGCAAAAGATTTTCAGTTATCTTGATGTGAGAGTACATGAACCCATTCAGATATTTCAGATAGCCAGAGTGCTATAGCTATAGCAAAGAATATAGTGCATCATGCAAGGACAAGGCATATAGAGGTACACTACCACTATATTCGAGAGCAAATAGCTAAGAAGCACATTGAGCTGGTTTATGTTCCTTCTAGTGAGAATGTTGCAAATATATTTACCAAATCATTGACTATGATAGTCATAAGAAGATTTGCAAGTTACTGAAGCTTGTACCAATATGACATTGAAGGAGGGATTGTTGGAATCAATGTCATATGGTTCAAAACTCTTCAAGTAGCAATGTTAAATTTCTATCTTTAGAAGTCTCCAGAAGAGGAACCCTGGGATATTGATATATTATATCGTAGCGCAACCCTTCAACAAGAAAATGCGATGGACGTATTGGACAGAGCAATAAACTCATAACGTGAGCGTGTGGGTTCGATTCCCAATCCTGGCAACACAGAAGCAATATATTTTTTAGTTCACATAGTTTTTCAAGAAGCTTACGAATTGCGATAGCGTTTTTGTTTTCCACAAAGAGTTTTAAGTCGCATGATGAAAGTATTTTGCTTTATTGCTTTTATGCGTGTTTTTCATTGGAGTTCACAACCTATATAAAGAAGCATAGTCTCATTGTTGGGCATCACTCATCAAGCAATCCTCTCAAGGAGATCAAGGAGGAGTCTCACACACTTGGAGGAGGTCATCACTCAAAGATCACAAGCCATCTCTTGGTGTTCTGAAGCTTTGGTGAAGGAGAGGCTACTCTCTTGAAGCAAGAAGTCTTCTACAAGGTGGTGGTAACTATCTTTTGTGAGTTAACCTTATATTTTGATTTAAGGGTTTCTGTTGGTGTAGAGCAATCAACAATTGAAGTTTTGGAAGTCAAAGAATGAAGACAAGATCAAGTTTTGAAGCATAGAAGAAGTTCACATTCAGGAGTTGAAATGTGAGTTGAAAGAAATGTACACATATGTACATTAGTTCAGATATAGGTCACTTATACTTTTGATTAGTCATAAGTTTGTAAATATTTGCCTATAAATACTATGGAAAATGTCGGGACAAGTATGAGAGAGCATGAGAATAGAGTAATCAGAAGTTGTATGAGTTTTTTAGCCATCCTAGAAGTAAGTTAAGTCTCTCTCATCACTAGATGTAAAATTCTCAGAAATGAAGAAAATGTTGCGCCCGATGTTTCTAAGTTTTCTCCTTTTGTGTTAGATCTTTTGTGAAATGCTTTTGTACAAGTCTAAGTCCATAGTTGATTGACCTGATCAGTTCTCCTTCCACAGTTTAAAGTTTTGAGCAAGTAAGCACTTAATCTTTAAGTAAGGTAAGCTACTTGTGTCTAAAAGCATTTGCTTAAACGGGTTGTATTCTTGGAGAACCATGTCTTAGAAGTTATAGATGTCTAAATCGACTTCTCAGAAGCACAGTTTTCGACATAGGTGACTTGTCAAGTTGATTTCTCAAAATCTACTGAATCTTTTGGAGTGATTCAACTTGGAGAAGGTGCGCAATCTTTAGCCGACACCTTTTACAAAGTTTTATAAAAAACTTTACACATTTGGTAAGTCAATGAGAAAGATATGTGCAACAGACTTTCTGTAGAATCATCCTTTTCACAGATTTTCAAGAATCCTTATAATTGAATGTTGATCCTCCAAATTGATAAAGGTTTTGACTTACTCTTGATATAGAGGTGCTCTAATTTCAAGAGTAGGTCGTTCTTTTGGAGATTAACACTCTCCATCAGTGGTATCAGAGCAGGAAGCATCAGAATTGAAGGAAGGAGGATCCCGACTGCTGCAGGTGCAAAGAATTCAATATCTAAAGGTTCAAAAGGAGAAAGCTTGAAGATAAAGCTTGAGAAGGAGATACTGAATTGATCTATTGGTTTCCTTTGCACATATCTCTCTAGCTTTTTCTCTATTCTCTTCTTCTATTGCTACTTTGCACATCCATAAGTGGGTGTCTCCATGCATCCATGAGGATTCTGATCCTATGGAATGCACTGACTCTGTATCGTCTTTGGCTCTATGGATGGGATTCCACTGGATCGGAGGGACATCTCTATGAGAGTAATCTTTGAGGTTCACTTTGGTCGTAACACCTAAGTGTTGCAAATACAAGGAATTGGTTCCCCAATCCTGTACTACCTGCAACTGTCGCATAAACGGTCTTCCCAAAATCATCTCATAGGCATGATTTTTGCTAAAGTCACATATTGCAAATGTATGCTCGAACTCTACACCACATGTAGTGAGAGTGATTCCTTCTAGCAAGCCTAAGGGTCTCTCTATGTGACCATCGGCCATTTGCAATTTCATCCTCGTGGGCCTGAGTGCTGGCTTGCCCCAACGCTTCCATAGGGAAGTGGTAGCATTGCCACTCCTGCACCTGAGTCTAGAATGGCCTTGGTGGTGTATCCTTGATGGGTGATAGGAAGATACGTGTTTCCTTCTTCACCTTCGCTCATGTCCCCTATCTTGTCCAAAGGTATCTCTGGCACCGTTCTGTGAGAACCTACCTGTGAACGCGGTTTGGCTACCTCTGGTACTTGTTTGGCTACATGTTTCCATAGTTCTGGCTTAACTTTGAGTAGTTCTTCTAAAGTGAGGTTGCACTGCACTTTAGTGTTTTTTACTACCTCTGTGTTCCTAGGTATGACTGAGTCTTCGTTTCTTACCATGACTGTGGGTGCTCTCATACATGTGGACTTAGCTTCCCATGGGCCTGTGAAGTGGGGTAGCTCCTGTATGGAATTAGACTCAAAGTCTAATCTCTTGTGAGACCGAGTACTCTCTTGCTCCTCATAAATGGATGGGATTTCTTGTGGGAATTGGTCGTGTGCATCATCCACAAGTTCAATGGGAGGAGGGACTTCACTTTCTTTAGCCCATTTGTCTTCTTGAATCTCTCGTAGGAATTCTGGTGTGAACTGATTCATAGAAGAAGATGTGTCTGGCTCCGTAGAGTTAGGCACATAGGCTTCCTGGGCAGGAAGGCTTACTCTTTCACTTGCCTTGCCCTTATTTTGAGAGGCGGGTTCCTTTTCTGATTGTGCAATCAGCCTCTCTATTCTTTCTAACAGTCCTTCAAAGTGCAACTGCGTCTTAGCTGAACTAGAGATGTTAAAGAGGCGACTGGCTTCAAACATGGTTTGACCCAATTCCACCATTTTGGCACAGATTTTGGTTCGTTCAAGCTCTAATTCTACTCTAGGGTAGCACTTTTCATGATCAGTTACGTTTGGCCCTTCTTGGATTCTGGCCTGGTATGCTTTAAGCATCATGTTTAAGTCCTCAGGAGTGGGATCTGCTAGGACTGATCCTACTCTAGGGGGTGGTGGGATTGTGTTAGGTGGGTTGGAAGGTGGTGGATCGGATGGAGATGGGAATGGTGGAGGTGGGGCAGTGTGAGAGGGAGTTTGAGATGTGAGTTCGGTTATCCTGGCTCTCGTTTCTCTTAGGCTTTCCTCAAGCTCACTCATTTTCTTTGTCCATTGCCTTTTCATTCTTTCACGACTATCTCTCCAGGCTCTAGTCCTCTCCTTGGTTATGCTCTCTGTTTCACTCACCTTGAGGCTCTTTTCTTGACCTACACCTTGGTTTTGCTGTAGTGCTTGGGCTCTCATGATCACTTGCACTGGTGCAGTGGAAGTCACACTCCCTGTGGAGTCTACAACTAACCCAATAACATTGATAGGAGTGATTTTCGGCATATTATTAGGATTCTTTGGGCAGTCTCGTAAGAGATGCTCCTTTCCACACTCTTGGCAATAGCCCTGGATCGTCACGGACTAGGATTGTGTAGGTGGAGGTAAGGGACAATCACGAATGAGATGATCTCCCTGACATCTGTAGCATGGTCCTCTGGGGAATGGGGGTCTTACTTGCCTTGGTTGAGGTCTAGGGTTGGGGTTTGCATACATGACGTTTGTGTAATCTGACTCCCAACTAGGTTCACTAGGCTCTTCACTATAGTAGGACTCACCATGTTCAGGAGACTGCATGTAGTAGGCCTGGGGGCTATCAACATGTGTAGAATCGAAACTATGATCACTCGGGTCATTTTCTGAAAGCAAGGGTGTCACCGGCACTATGGCTCTATTTAGGTTCTCTTCTGCAGCTGCGTACTTTACTGGAATCACATTGGCTGGAGAAGGAGGTTGTTGTGCTAACACAGGCTGAGGCCTTTGTTGGTTTTGGTAGGGTTGCTGATAAGGTTGTTAGGGCCTACCGTACTGCTGTGGTGGATACTGATTTCGATACCTGCCTTATTGAGGATAGGTGTTGACAGTATACGGGAAGAAGCAAGTACGGACACACATGCAGATCTAGCACTAAGGCAACCCTTCATTTTTTTCAAAACCCTTACATCATTTTAAAGTGATTCTCATCACTAAAAACCCTTGTAAATACCATTTTCACCTTTTTGTAGCTCCATTTTGTACAAGACAAGGAGTCCTCGAGCTTGAGGAGCCTTAGAAGTAGTTGCCTATCAATTTTCGTATTTTTTAGATCTCGTTTGAGCCCTCAAATAAACCCTGAAACCTAATTTTTAACTAGGCCGGACACTAGGTCTGGACAGGGCCAAAGCTAGGCAAAAACTATAAATAGAGCTAGAGAGCTCATTTTTGGAGAGCTTCTTGTAGTTTTGAGCTTGTATGAGAACTTGGTTGCAATAGAAGTGATTCCATTGTCTTACTCTCTTTGTTCTTGCTGTGTGTGCGCGTGTGTGTGTATGTGTGTGCATGTTAGTGTGCTTCGCACTCACACATTTGTGCCTTCACTTGCTCGAGGTCTTCATACCATCCTCATGTCTTCCCAGATTGACATTAAAGGAGGTGCTACTCATCACTGAGCTACACCAAATTTTGGCGCCGTTGCCGGGGATTCGAGCTTTGAGGAGGAGCGTGTGATGGTAAGACGTAGAGAGGACGCGTTGGAATGGTAAGTAGTAGGTAAATTTCTGATTTTTTTCCATCTCCATCTCCATCTCCATCTCCACCTCCTTCTCCACTACATATTCCCTCTTCCTTGTCATTCCCATCATTTGTTGTGTGCGATTTTGAGAGAGAGCGAGCGCGTGCATTTGTGTTGTATGTTTTTTGCATGTTTCTTGCAGGTACCAGCTCCATCACCATCTCCAGCAAGCTCAGCAGGTACAGAATCCTTCTGCACAGGCCTCGAGGCATCGAGCTCGAGCTATCGCGACACCTCGCAAACTTCAACTAATCACGTTTCTGAGTGCACCACGACACTACGCAGGCCTAGAGCACCTAGGATCACAAGACAGAACCACAAATTTTGCCATAACTCGACCTATCGTGATACCTCACGAGCTATCGCGACACCTCACGAGCTATCGCCACACCTCACGAGCTATCGTGACACCTCACGACCTATCGCGACACTTGGGAGTATCGCGACACCTCACGAGCTATCGCGACATCTCACGACCTATCGCGACACTTGGGAGTATCGCGACACCTCACGAGCTATCGCGACATCTCACGACCTATCGCGACACTTGGGAGTATCGCGACACCTCACGACCTATCGTGACACTTGGGAGTATCGCGACACCTCACGAGCTATCGCGACACCTCACGACCTATCGCGACACTTGGGAGTATCGCGACACCTCACGAGCTATCGCGACACCTCACGAGCTATCGCGACACCTCACGAGCTATCACGACACCTCACGAGCTATCGCGACACCTCACGAGCTATCGCGACACCTCGGAGTATCGCGACACCTCACGAGCTATCGCGACACTTCGACCCGACCTATCGCGACACTTCGATCCGACCTATCGCGATACACAGCCCTAACGCATGAAAATTTTAAGGGTAAAGTTGAGTGAATTGAAGTATTGTGAGGTTTAACTTTAAGCACCTTGGGAGAACATTAGAGCCATAGGAGTGGGCAAAAGACCTAGAAACCAGTGAAGGATCTACTGAACCCTGAGAGCCTGTTCTGACCCCTAAGTGCCTGAATGGTCATAACTTCGCCATACGAACTCTGATTGAGGAGATTTCGGTCTCGTTGGAAAGCTTGTTGAGAATCCTATTACCTAGGTAGTCATAAGGAGAAAATGAGAGAGAGAGAGAGAGACCGAAAGTGAGTTTTGCAAACCCTTATGGGAGAGAAAGATGAGGAGTAGAAACAAACGAAACCAATCAACAAAGATAGAGAGGATATAGGCATCAAAGAGGCATGGATGACTATCCGTTGGCTAGACCCAAAGGACACCCTAGGATATTGAGACCCATCTAACTAGTGAATTCAATGAAGAACTAATTTGATGGCACTCGAGACCCTTATGACCATGTAATAGAGTTCAGACAAGTTTTGAGAGTTGAACAAGTTGATGATTTGTTTGTTCAATACAATGCTATTGGTCTAACTTTAAAGAATACAGCCTTGACATGGTTTGAACCACTACATCAAGGTCAATTCGGGGATATCAAATAGTTGTTAGAAGTATTTATTACGGAGTTCTCTAAGAGTGATATAAAGCATAATACTTCCTCCTTGATCCATAGCTTTAAACAAACACCACAAGAAACAATCAAGCTAATAGGACATATGTTTAGGCAATACATTCAAAGATGCCCTATTCCATTGTTGCCTACCTCGGCCAAGCAAATGGCATTGTTCTTAGATGGCCTGTTAAGTGCAAAGTTATGATCGTATGTGTATCTAAAGGAACCCAAGAACATAGAGAAATTTGTACAAATGTGCATTGACATCATGGGTAACTTGGGAGATGAGTTAGAACTTTCAAAGATCTACAAGGATTTAGATTTTTTTCTACTAGTTTCACGTCCAATCCTTCAACATCAATTGAGGAATTAGCAAAGAAAGTAGCTCAGAAACTAAGAGTCTCAAGTAGACAAACCCCAAGGATGGTATCAATAACATGATGCTATAGTTATGGAGGACACCACAAGACAATGTTTTCCCCATTTTGACTCAAAATTGAGGGAACCTTAATAGCTAGTACTAGACTATAGAAAGAAAATAAACTAACTATAGTGCATAAGATTGTCCTTAAAACAAACAAGTGGTTAGGCAAAACTATCAACAACCATATCAGTAGCCAAGGATATATCAAAACCAATTCTAACAGTAGCCTTACTATAGGCCACAACAACCATACCAACCACACTACCAAACTCAATAAAGACATCAATCTGTGTTAGGAAACAACCACCACCCCCTACCAATGTTATTTCCATGAAGTATGGTGCAGTAGAGAATAAACTTAATAGAGAAATAGTGCCAGCATCCCCAATGATCTAAAAAAGTGACGCTCAAAGCTTTCAATAACCCATGTGGACAACCCATTGACTTACTACATGGATTCACCTGAGCATTTCGAGTTTTGCCCATATGAAACATCCATAGGACCAAATTGGTAGCCTGAATACTCAAATGTGATGTATACAAATCCAAATACTAGGCCCCAATTAAGGTAGATGCATCCCCAAGCACCTAGAGGACCATGCTATAGTTGTTAGGGAGATCATTTCATATTTGATTGTCCACTTCCTCCACATGGACATGCTCAACTTGTAGTCATTTAAGGCTTTTGTCCCGATTATGGGAAGGAACACTTCTTGAGAGATTTTCCTAAGAATCCAACCAATGCACAATTACACCAATCAATGTTATTGCCTTGTTTGTAGAATCCAATGGAAGTGTGACAATGACTACCCTTGTATAAGTAGTTATTAGAGCACAAGTTCTACAACAAGCTAAAGGTGTAGATCAAGAAAAGAAATTAGAAGCCAATGAGTCAAAAAGTGTAGCTAGAAAAAGAACGGGAGCCTAGAAAGATAGCCGAGAAAGAAGGAAGAGACAATGGGCGACAAAGATTAGAAAACTAGAAGAAAGGTTAAAAGAAACACTAAAAAAACTTAATTGAGATTGCATCCCAAACACACTCTCAAACACCATCACCTTTCAACCCATCTCATCAAAACCCACCATCCATCCCAGCACCACCTAGAGCAGGGTCATTCTTAGCAGATGCTACTCCCAAATACTTGGGCATGATGTTCAAGCCTTATCAAGATAGAATTCAAGATTGAGCTAATCTGGTAGAGTTAGATAAGTTCTATCCCACTGTGAACCTCAAGATGGAAAGGACCAAGATTTGTGCAAATATGGTAGAACTAGATCAGGCTATGTTTGATGCAAGCGGTCTTTTCAATAAGACAAACTCAATGAAGCCATAGTTACATTTTGAAGGACTTTTGGAGAGGTACCTAAGACTTTGGCTACACCAAAGGCTCAAAGTAGTGGGAGTGAAAGAGGCCCCCATCGGAAGCTTACAATACTAATTATATGGATGAAAAAATTCCTTCCTCTATAAATAATTACTCCAATGAGTTCTTGAGAAAGATACAAGAGGAGAAATAAGCCAAAGAGAGCGACAACCCCCTCCAATTGAAGTAATGGATGATCTTCATGATCAATTCCCTCTATCTATGGAGATCAAGAAGATGTGTAGTCAAGCGAACGATTAGATTTTGAATCCAATTCCTTGCCCAAATTGCATCATTTCACAAGCCCATGGGAAGCCATGTATATTCACATGAGAGCTCCCATAGTTATGGTAAGGAACGATGAATCGTTTCTACCTTGGAACACGAAAGTAGTGAAGAACACTAAGGTGCTATGCCATCTCACTTTAGAGGAGCTACACAAAATTAAACTTGAGTTATGGAAACATATAGCTAACGAAGTGCCCAAAATAGCTAAGTCCCAATCTTAGGTAGGATCACAAAAGAGAGTGCTAGAAATACCCTTGGGTAAGATAGGAGATATGAGAAAATGAGAAGAAGGAAATACCTATCTCTCTATCAGTTATCGAGGCTATACAATAAAGGCTATTCTAGATTCGGGACCAAGATTTGCGATTGCTACCACTTCCTTGTGGAATTGTTGGGGCAAGCCACCTCTAAGACTAACTAGAATGAAATTGTAGATAGCAAATGGGCATATAGAGAAAGCATTAGGATGGCTAGAAAGGTTCACTCTCAGTACTTATGGTGTAGAGTTTGAACACACATTTTTCATATGAAAATTTGGCAAAATTCATGTCTTTGAGATGAGTTTAGGTAGAATCTTCATGAGGCAATTGCAGATAGTGCATGATTGGAGAACCAATTCCTTGTACTTATAGCACTTAGGTGTGACCATCAATCTCGAAGACTATTCCCATAGAGATGTACCACCATTGCAATAGAACCCAATCCATAGGACTATAGATCAGCTAGATTTGGTGCATTCTATAGGAATAGAATCCTTATGGATGCATGAGGACATATATTTATGGATGTGTAAAGTTGTAGTGGAAGAAGAGAAAATATTAAACCCTAGAAAGGTAGGTGCTAATGAGAAACTTAGACCTATTCAAGACAAAGTCTATGCACCTATGGTATTTCCCGACGAAGAATTTAAACCCCATGGTTGGCCAAAAATCCTAGCTAGGATGGATGTAGCTATCAATGAAGAGTGGTGAACACCCCATTGTGATGAAGATGGTTATGACATCTCCGATTTCACCAGAGAACCAATCATGTTTAACCTGATTATAGAAGAATGTGAGCCTCAGTCATCTCCACTCAAGGAAGTCAATGATGAGGATGAAGAATCCATAATCTTGGAACCATTTTGTGATGCAAAAGAAGAATATTTCCTTTTAATAGATGCTAGGACTCCAGAACAAGATAGAAGTAAACCTAATAACAATTTAACTGAGCCAAAAGATGACAAGAATGAAAAGAATGTTAAAAAGAAAATGTTACCCAACCAAGAAGAAGAAGAATCCTTGTTTGAAGTGTTAGAATAGTCTAAGCAATATGAGATTGAAGATAGGAAAATCATGATAAGAATTCCTAAATGAGAGGCTCTTTAGGGATAATCCTATGAAGAAAAAAGAAAAACCCAAAAAAATCGTAGTAACAATAGAAGATGGTGAGGAGAGATGCACGTACATAGGACATAATCTAAGTGAAGAAGAAGAACATGAGATGACAGATCTATTAAGAGATTACAGAGATGTATTTGCTTGGAGTTAATGGAGTGACCATAAGAGATAGCTATTTGCTTCCTATCATCGAACACCTACTAGAAGGAGTAGTAGGCAAGGAAGTGTAAAGCTTCCTTGATGGATTCGCAGGCTACGATCAAGTAGCGATTGCCCCTGAGGACCAAGATAAAATGGCTTGTGCCATAGAATGGGGTATCTTTGCATTTCATGTGATGCCATTTGGGATCACCAATGCACCTACTACATTTCAAAGGCTAATGTGTCATGTGTTCAAGGAATTCTTGCAAAAAAACCTAGAAGTCTATGTACATGACCTTTGTGCTCATTCTTCCATTATACAAACTCACATCCTTGAACATAAATAGATCTTTGACAATTGTAGAGAATATCAGGTCTACTTGAACTCAGAAAAGTTTGTTTTCATGGTCAAGCAAGGCAAAATTTTAGTACACATAGTCTCAAAGAATGGGATCACTAGATGAAGATAAAGTAAGAGCTATAGCATAGCTACCTAGACCAAAGACAATCAAGGAAGTAAAAACTTTGATGGGACATTGTGGATATTACGGAGGATTCATCCACATGTATGCTATAATTGCAAAGCCTCTGTACAACTTTTTGCTTAACTTTGGATGAAGAGTGGGGACCTCTTTCGAAGAGCTCAAAAGATGATTGTTTTCAACACCAATTCTTATTGGAATAAGGCATTCCATGTTCATGTGGATGCTTCCAGTTTTCCCATTGGGTGTGTACTAGTTCAACCAATTGGTGAATGAAACATATGTCTCCCCATTGCTTATGCAAGTAGTTAGTTGAATAGAGCATAGAGAAATTACATTACTATAGAAAGGGAAGGATTAGGCATGTTCTATGTGATCAAAAAGTTTGGACATTATTTGATTGCAAATAAGTTTAAATTCTTTACCGATCATCAGGCTCTTCTTTATTTGATGAACAAAACATGGAATACATGCCGATTAGTAGGGTGGTTTCTCTTACTAATAGAGTATGATTTTGAAGTAGTTGTAAGGAAAGGAAAGAATCACCTTTCTAGGATTACTTCAGGAGAATCACTACAAGGAGTATCGAATGAACTTCCTAATGCCTATTTGTTCGATGTGGAAGTAGTGCCTAAGTGGGCTAAGACACTTCTGACTATTCTTTCCCTTGGACCCAAAAATGCCAAAATAAGAACAATGGACGAAGAGATTATTGAATCTCAAAAATATCATATATTGGCAAGAATCATATACAAGAAAAACAATAAGTGAATCTTAGCTTTTTGTGTGTAAGAAGAAGAACATGTTCAATGGTTACAATTAGCACGTATAGGTACACTAGAGCAACATCACTCAAACATCAGACCCTAGAGACTCAAAAGAGATTACTCATATACTAGCGAACAATGAAAGCACATGTCCATAGGATGTGTAAGCATTGTCCAATTTGTATTAATAGACCCCCTATAGAGCATGCAAAATTGTGTCATGTTAGTCATACTGGATTGGAGTGATGACTTGGTCAAATTCTTGATGATGAAAACATTTACTCAAGAGATGACATTAGTGCAAAGAAGAAGTCTAGAGCAGGAGGCTTAAGACTATATAGGCATGGAGGAGATGGATATCGCAGGCTATGTGTGCATGAAAGTGAATACTTCAAGATCTTACAGATTGCACACCAAAGTCTTGTAGGAGAACACTTTCGATGTTATTGCGTAATCTAAGTAATTATGTTCTCATATTTGTGGTGGCATACTCTTCATATGGGTGGACATACTTATGTGAAGAGATGCGACATATATCACACAATATCTGATATGCAAAGATGAGATGCCACTGAGACCCATGATGGGAGGACATGCATTCTCTAAGAGGGGAATAGACTTCTTAGGTCTTATTAATCCCCTAGCCAAGAGTTCACATGCTGAGTATATCATTATTGCAATAGACTATCCAACTAAATGTGTAGAGGTAAAAAAACTAAGAAGAACGATGCACAAACAAAATCAAAGTTTTTATTTGATAACATATCATGAGATATGGATTACATATAGAGTTGGTAAGTGATTGTGGCATTCACTTCTTGAACTAGTTCATTGAATATCTCTTACAAGATCTCATGGTCATTCACAAGAAGTCTATCCCATATCACTCTCAAGAAAATGGTCAAGCAAAGAGCATGAATAAGATCCTATGCACCGTATTGAGTAAGCTCATTAATGAGAAATTTCAGATTGGGATAAATAGCTTTATCATGTTGTTTGGGCTGACAATGAAGAGTACATGTTAAGGTGTGGAGAAAGTGCTATTCACAAACAACCTCAGGTTGGTATGAAATTCAATGTGAAGTGGGGCCCATAGAAAATTCAGATCAATTTGCAAAACTGTAACTTGCATTCTATTCGGAAACAATCAGATATTCTAGACCTAGAATTTCAAACAATTCCATGTACTCTTGCGACACAAAAACTGTGTTTCTTTGACATTGAACTATCACTATCACATCATAGTGTGACAGTATATAAGCAGAGGTAGTCCTTCTAGTGTTTTTGCAGTGTTGCAAATTGTTGCACAGATGGCAAGTGCGGATGGAATGAGTAAGCTTATGAGAAATAAGCTAATCTTATGAGCAATAAGTTAGACAAGAACAACTTCCATGATTTGAGATTCAAAATGATGAATTTTTTTATGAGAAAAGGCTACTAGAAGTACATCAAAGGAGAGAAGGAAAACACTTGATAGTTATCAAAGAGGAATCGGACTGCAATCTAGTTAAGAGCATATGAAGAATGGAATCAAGTAACACGAAAGATAATGTATTGCCTATCTGTTAGCATACAAGATAGCATGATTGGGCACATATAGGATGTCGATACTCCGATAGATGCTTGGAATACTTTGGTCATATTGTATGAGTTACCAATTCAAAGGCATGGAAATTCCAACTCAAGAAGGAGCGGCATATACTAGAGAAAAAGGGCATGTCAGTAAGTGACTATAGCCTAAAAATCAAAAGCATATGTGAGTCACTTGCAACTATTGGCATGAATGTAGATGAAGATGATGATGATGATGATAAGGTGGAAGTGTGCCTTCATTGTTGGAATCAATGTCATATGGTTCAAAACTCTTCAACTAGCAATATTAACTTTTTATCTTTAGAAGTCTCCAGAAGAGGAACCGTGGGATATTGATATATTATATCGTAGCGCAACCCTTCAACAAGAAAATGCGATGGACGTATTGGATAGAGCAATGAACTCATAACGTGAGTGTGTGGGTTTGATTCCCGATCCCAGAAACACAGAAGCAATATATTTTTTAGTTCGTATAGTTTTTCAAGAAGCTTACGAATTGCGACAGGGTTTTTGTTTTCCACAAAGAGTTTTAGGTTGCATGAAGAAAGTATTTTGCTTTATTGCTTTTAGGTGTGCTTTTCATTGGAGTTCACAACCTATATAAAGAAGCATAGTCTCATTGTTGAGACATCACTCATCAAGCAATCCTCTCAAGGAGATCAAGGAGGAGTCTCAGACACTTGGAGGAGGTGATACTCAAAGATCACAAGCCAGATCTTGTTGTTTTGAAGCTTTAGAGGTGGAGTTTTGGTGAAGGAGAGGCTACTCTCTTGGAGCAAGAAGTCTTCTACAAGGTGGTGGTGACTATCTTTTGTGAGTTAACCATATATTTTGTTTTTAGGGTTCCTCTACCATAATCTCAAAATTAGGGTTGGTTGATTTACAATTTCGTTACACTATTTTGTGAGAATAAGGTTAGCTTCATTGCTCATTCACTTCACACACTTAGATTTTTCAACATAATCTAAATTTTGCATCATCATCTTCCTGGATATTCTTCCATTAGTGAGTGCACCACTTTATATGGTTGAGTAGTACTCCATGTTGTAATTTGGACATCTATTTTTAGTGAGTAAGCTTTGGCTTATGTTCTCTATCCTTGTCTCAAGATCTCTTTCTTTCTATCTCTCACCTATCATCTTAATTAATTAAGTGTGCATGCTCAAAAGGGTTTAGTTTGGAACGATCTTGTGGCCCCAAATTCCAATACTTGGTATCACAACATAATTGACATACACACTTAGTTAAGGTGAGTGAGATTAGAATTGATATTGAGGACAAGTTGGATGGATCTTCTAATTATCCCATGTGGAGTTTCATGATGATGAATATTTTAGTGACAAAGGATTTATGGAGTATTGTCAATGGATCCTTAACAAGACCAAGACGAGAAGGCGAAGAAGGAGCCACAAAAGCTTCAAGAGGTACTGAAATTACTATTACAGAACCAACTGAAGAAGAGGTAACCACTTTGACATCTAGAGTCACAGGTAGGTCTTTACCTACAGTTCCTCCTACTGAAGATCAGTCAAGATGGGATGCTAGAGATGCTTTAGCACTTTCATTCATAGCAATGAGTGTTAAAAAGCATATTCTACCACACATCAGATCTTGCAGAAGTTCTAGACAAGCTTGGTTGAAGCTTGAGAATCTTTTTTCAGAGCAAAAATCCTGCTAGGAAAGCTCACTTGAGGAGATAACTAGCAAATACAAGGATGAAGGCTAGTGAGTCAATTCAAACCCACATTATGAGACTCATTGACTTGAGAGATCAACTTCTAAATGTAGGAGTTGAGATATCAGATGAAGAAATGGTAAATACATTGATTAATTCACTTCCTATTTCATATCGATCTTTTTTATAACCACTCTTACCCTTACCACAAGAGATAGAGAGGTTACATTTGAAGAGCTAGAATTGTTGTTACTTCAAGATGAAGATCAGTTGAAGGGAATGGAAGAGAATGAAGAAGCACTTTCATCTTCATCAAAGGGTAAAAAGAAGAAGAAGGGTAAGAAGGAAAAGCAATCCAAGAAGGAAAGTAGGTCCCTCTCACCTTCTACTTCAGATTTTGTTTCTACTACATCTAACGAGAAGTCTTCTAAGAAGAAGGAAGTAATATGTTTTTACTGCAAGAAACCTAGACATTTAAAAGCAGCATGTTATAAAAGGATCATAGCAAAAAAGAAAAAGGCATCAGGTAATGTTGCAGAAGATGATAAAAAAGGGAAACCTCAAGGTGATTGTTATGCATGTATCACCATTGAGGAAGTAGCTTTTGATCAGGCAGCTTTACAAGTTCTTTCAGCAAGTCCTTGGATATTTGACTTAGGTGCTACAAAGCATATGACAGGTTGCAGAGATGTGTTTTCTTCTCTTTCCTATTCTTCAGTTACAAGAGTTACTATTGTAGATGGCAATGATCTGGATGTTGTGGGAATAGGTATAGTAACCCTAAAGTCAAGAGAAGGTGGTAATTTTCAGATTTCAGATGTTCTATATGTACCTGAAATGAAGAAGAATCTGCTATCTATATCTACATTTTTAAGTAATGGTTTTAAAGTTGTATTTGAGAGAGATCTTTGTAAGATCTTATCACACAAAGACAACAAGTGTATTTTACAAGGTGAGCATAGAGGAGGGATCTTTGTTTTGTCAAAAATCAGCCAGGCATATGCAATCAAATCTTTGTCACCGATGGAAGATATGAAGTAATGGCATGAAAGATTCGGACATATTAGTTTTGGAGCTCTCGAGTGTATCAAAGACAGAGGTATGATTGAGAGTTTACCCTCATTCAAGCTACCAGATGATTCAGATATATGTGAAGGTTGTCTTGAAGGTAAGATGCATAAACTCCCTTTCAAGAAACATGGTCATATTACAACTACCACGAAACTGCAGATTATTCATTTAGATGTGAATGGACCTATGAGAGCAGACTCTATTCAAGGTTTCAGGTATTTTGTTCTATTCGTTGATGATTTTATGAGATCCTCATGGATCTATGGTCTTAAGTTGAAGTCAAAAGTCTTTCCTATATTCAAGAAGTTTGTAGCTATGGTTGAAAATGAAAGTCAAGAAACTATCCAGATTCTCAGAAGTGATAGAAGTGGAGAATAATTGTCAAAAGAGTTCCAGACATTTCTTGATGAGAAAGGTATTACTCGACACCTTACTATTGCTTATACTCCTCAGTAGAATGGTGCTGCAGAAAGAAAGAATAGAGTACTTGTTGAGATGATGTGGAGCATGATGACGTCCAAGAAGCTTTCATCGAAATTGTGGTTTGATGCAGTACATACAGCTAATCACATTTTGAATAGGTCATCTACAAAAGCTTTAAAGGTAATCACACCTTATGAATCTTATTATGGTAGAAAACCTTATGTGAGTTATTTTAGAGTGTTTGGAAGTCCTAGTACCTCGACAGGACAAGTTCTAGAACCTGTGGAAGCTGAAAGTTCAGAAGGAGTTTCACCACTATTTAAGGATACACCTACATGGTTATATCAGACTTCGAAAGATAGTGGTATAAAGACTTTTATTGGAAGAACAAGGAGTCAAACTAGACAACAACAACAAGATCATATAAGAACAAGAAGTCAGACTAGATAGCAACAACAAAAATTTCATGTAAGTTTTGCTGAAGACTTTGAGATTCATGATATTTTGGCACTCATGACCGTTGAAGATGAACTTGCATGTGTTAAAGATGCACTTAACATTCCTATTTGGAGAAATGCTATGCAAGAAGAGATTGATTCTATTCATAAGAATCAAACTTGTCAGCTATGTGAGTTACTAGAGGGAAAGAAAGCTATAGGTGTAAAATGGATCTTCAAAATCAAAAGGAAAGCAGATGGTACTATTGATAGGTACAAAGCAAGATTGGTTGTCAAAGGATATGCACAACAAAAAGGAATTGATTATGATGAGACATTTGCTCCTATGTCTAGGATGACTGTTATTAGGTCAATAACTGCTTTAGCAACACATTTTGGTTGGCATATATATCAACTTGACATTAAGACTACTTTTCTAAATGGTGATTTACATGAGGATGTGTATATTCAGCAGCCAAAAGGTTTTGAAGCGACATGCAAAGAGCAGTTAGTGTGTAAGCTTATAAAAGCTTTATATGTATTGAAGCAGGCACCTAGAGCATGGTATGAAAAGATACATACATATCTTTTTTCCATTAATTTCCATAACTCAGATGCAACTCCAACTCTTTATGTCAAAGCTGAAACAGGTATGATGATTATAGCAATCATTTATGTGGATGATATTATAGTCACAGGTCCCAGAGATGTGGATTTGCAAATGTTCAAAGAACAATTGAAGCAAACATTTGATGTGAATGATTTAGGCATTTTACATTATTATCTTGGGATTCTATTTCTGTTTCAAGATGAGTGTATCTATATGACACAACACAAGTACATTGAGAAACTTTTGGAGAGGTTTTAGATGGTTGATTCTAAACCTATGCAAACACCTATGGATCAAAACGCATCTTTATAGATGGTAGCAGATGAAGAGTCATTTGATGCTACTTTATATAGTCAAGCAGTTGGTTGCTTGATATATCTTTGTAATACATGTCCTGATATACAATTTTGCAGTTTCTCAAGTATCAAGGTTCATGCAAAACCCGACAGTGTTACGTTGGAAAGCAATAAAGGGGATCTTTCGATATTTGAAGGGAACTTCAAATTATGCTATGGTTTTTTCAAAATCTATACATTTGTTACTAAAAGGATTTTCAGATTCTAATTGGGCAGGTGATAGAGACACAAGAAGAAGTACTAGTGGATTTTGTTTTTATCTTGGAGATTGTCTTATTTCATGGCTTTCTAAGAGACAACCCACTATTTCAACTTCATCGTGTGAAACTGAATATCATGCAGCATTTATAGCTACTCTAGAGTCAGTTTGGTTGCAAAAGATTTTCAGTTATCTTGATGTGAGAGTACATGAACCCATTCAGATATTTCAGATAGCCAGAGTGCTATAGCTATAGCAAAGAATATAGTGCATCATGCAAGGACAAGGCATATAGAGGTACACTACCACTATATTCGAGAGCAAATAGCTAAGAAGCACATTGAGCTGGTTTATGTTCCTTCTAGTGAGAATGTTGCAAATATATTTACCAAATCATTGACTAGAGATAGTCATAAGAAGATTTGCAAGTTACTGAAGCTTGTACCAATATGACATTGAAGGAGGGATTGTTGGAATCAATGTCATATGGTTCAAAACTCTTCAAGTAGCAATGTTAAATTTCTATCTTTAGAAGTCTCCAGAAGAGGAACCCTGGGATATTGATATATTATATCGTAGCGCAACCCTTCAACAAGAAAATGCGATGGACGTATTGGACAGAGCAATAAACTCATAACGTGAGCGTGTGGGTTCGATTCCCAATCCTGGCAACACAGAAGCAATATATTTTTTAGTTCACATAGTTTTTCAAGAAGCTTACGAATTGCGATAGCGTTTTTGTTTTCCACAAAGAGTTTTAAGTCGCATGATGAAAGTATTTTGCTTTATTGCTTTTATGCGTGTTTTTCATTGGAGTTCACAACCTATATAAAGAAGCATAGTCTCATTGTTGGGCATCACTCATCAAGCAATCCTCTCAAGGAGATCAAGGAGGAGTCTCACACACTTGGAGGAGGTCATCACTCAAAGATCACAAGCCATCTCTTGGTGTTCTGAAGCTTTGGTGAAGGAGAGGCTACTCTCTTGAAGCAAGAAGTCTTCTACAAGGTGGTGGTAACTATCTTTTGTGAGTTAACCTTATATTTTGATTTAAGGGTTTCTGTTGGTGTAGAGCAATCAACAATTGAAGTTTTGGAAGTCAAAGAATGAAGACAAGATCAAGTTTTGAAGCATAGAAGAAGTTCACATTCAGGAGTTGAATGTGAGTTGAAAGAAATGTACACATATGTACATTAGTTCAGATATAGGTCACTTATACTTTTGATTAGTCATAAGTTTGTAAATATTTGCCTATAAATACTATGGAAAATGTCGGGACAAGTATGAGAGAGCATGAGAATAGAGTAATCAGAAGTTGTATGAGTTTTTTAGCCATCCTAGAAGTAAGTTAAGTCTCTCTCATCACTAGATGTAAAATTCTCAGAAATGAAGAAAATGTTGCGCCCGATGTTTCTAAGTTTTCTCCTTTTGTGTTAGATCTTTTGTGAAATGCTTTTGTACAAGTCTAAGTCCATAGTTGATTGACCTGATCAGTTCTCCTTCCACAGTTTAAAGTTTTGAGCAAGTAAGCACTTAATCTTTAAGTAAGGTAAGCTACTTGTGTCTAAAAGCATTTGCTTAAACGGGTTGTATTCTTGGAGAACCATGTCTTAGAAGTTATAGATGTCTAAATCGACTTCTCAGAAGCACAGTTTTCGACATAGGTGACTTGTCAAGTTGATTTCTCAAAATCTACTGAATCTTTTGGAGTGATTCAACTTGGAGAAGGTGCGCAATCTTTAGCCGACACCTTTTACAAAGTTTTATAAAAAACTTTACACATTTGGTAAGTCAATGAGAAAGATATGTGCAACAGACTTTCTGTAGAATCATCCTTTTCACAGATTTTCAAGAATCCTTATAATTGAATGTTGATCCTCCAAATTGATAAAGGTTTTGACTTACTCTTGATATAGAGGTGCTCTAATTTCAAGAGTAGGTCGTTCTTTTGGAGATTAACACTCTCCATCAGTGGTATCAGAGCAGGAAGCATCAGAATTGAAGGAAGGAGGATCCCGACTGCTGCAGGTGCAAAGAATTCAATATCTAAAGGTTCAAAAGGAGAAAGCTTGAAGATAAAGCTTGAGAAGGAGATACTGAATTGATCTATTGGTTTCCTTTGCACATATCTCTCTAGCTTTTTCTCTATTCTCTTCTTCTATTGCTACTTTGCACATCCATAAGTGGGTGTCTCCATGCATCCATGAGGATTCTGATCCTATGGAATGCACTGACTCTGTATCGTCTTTGGCTCTATGGATGGGATTCCACTGGATCGGAGGGACATCTCTATGAGAGTAATCTTTGAGGTTCACTTTGGTCGTAACACCTAAGTGTTGCAAATACAAGGAATTGGTTCCCCAATCCTGTACTACCTGCAACTGTCGCATAAACGGTCTTCCCAAAATCATCTCATAGGCATGATTTTTGCTAAAGTCACATATTGCAAATGTATGCTCGAACTCTACACCACATGTAGTGAGAGTGATTCCTTCTAGCAAGCCTAAGGGTCTCTCTATGTGACCATCGGCCATTTGCAATTTCATCCTCGTGGGCCTGAGTGCTGGCTTGCCCCAACGCTTCCATAGGGAAGTGGTAGCATTGCCACTCCTGCACCTGAGTCTAGAATGGCCTTGGTGGTGTATCCTTGATGGGTGATAGGAAGATACGTGTTTCCTTCTTCACCTTCGCTCATGTCCCCTATCTTGTCCAAAGGTATCTCTGGCACCGTTCTGTGAGAACCTACCTGTGAACGCGGTTTGGCTACCTCTGGTACTTGTTTGGCTACATGTTTCCATAGTTCTGGCTTAACTTTGAGTAGTTCTTCTAAAGTGAGGTTGCACTGCACTTTAGTGTTTTTTACTACCTCTGTGTTCCTAGGTATGACTGAGTCTTCGTTTCTTACCATGACTGTGGGTGCTCTCATACATGTGGACTTAGCTTCCCATGGGCCTGTGAAGTGGGGTAGCTCCTGTATGGAATTAGACTCGAAGTCTAATCTCTCGTGAGACTGAGTACTCTCTTGCTCCTCATAAATGGATGGGATTTCTTGTGGGAATTGGTCGTGTGCATCATCCACAAGTTCAATGGGAGGAGGGACTTCACTTTCTTTAGCCCATTTGTCTTCTTGAATCTCTCGTAGGAATTCTGGTGTGAACTGATTCATAGAAGAAGATGTGTCTGGCTCCGTAGAGTTAGGCACATAGGCTTCCTGGGCAGGAAGGCTTACTCTTTCACTTGCCTTGCCCTTATTTTGAGAGGCGGGTTCCTTTTCTGATTGTGCAATCAGCCTCTCTATTCTTTCTAACAGTCCTTCAAAGTGCAACTGCGTCTTAGCTGAACTAGAGATGTTAAAGAGGCGACTGGCTTCAAACATGGTTTGACCCAATTCCACCATTTTGGCACAGATTTTGGTTCGTTCAAGCTCTAATTCTACTCTAGGGTAGCACTTTTCATGATCAGTTACGTTTGGCCCTTCTTGGATTCTGGCCTGGTATGCTTTAAGCATCATGTTTAAGTCCTCAGGAGTGGGATCTGCTAGGACTGATCCTACTCTAGGGGGTGGTGGGATTGTGTTAGGTGGGTTGGAAGGTGGTGGATCGGATGGAGATGGGAATGGTGGAGGTGGGGCAGTGTGAGAGGGAGTTTGAGATGTGAGTTCGGTTATCCTGGCTCTCGTTTCTCTTAGGCTTTCCTCAAGCTCACTCATTTTCTTTGTCCATTGCCTTTTCATTCTTTCACGACTATCTCTCCAGGCTCTAGTCCTCTCCTTGGTTATGCTCTCTGTTTCACTCACCTTGAGGCTCTTTTCTTGACCTACACCTTGGTTTTGCTGTAGTGCTTGGGCTCTCATGATCACTTGCACTGGTGCAGTGGAAGTCACACTCCCTGTGGAGTCTACAACTAACCCAATAACATTGATAGGAGTGATTTTCGGCATATTATTAGGATTCTTTGGGCAGTCTCGTAAGAGATGCTCCTTTCCACACTCTTGGCAATAGCCCTGGATCGTCACGGACTAGGATTGTGTAGGTGGAGGTAAGGGACAATCACGAATGAGATGATCTCCCTGACATCTGTAGCATGGTCCTCTGGGGAATGGGGGTCTTACTTGCCTTGGTTGAGGTCTAGGGTTGGGGTTTGCATACATGACGTTTGTGTAATCTGACTCCCAACTAGGTTCACTAGGCTCTTCACTATAGTAGGACTCACCATGTTCAGGAGACTGCATGTAGTAGGCCTGGGGGCTATCAACATGTGTAGAATCGAAACTATGATCACTCGGGTCATTTTCTGAAAGCAAGGGTGTCACCGGCACTATGGCTCTATTTAGGTTCTCTTCTGCAGCTGCGTACTTTACTGGAATCACATTGGCTGGAGAAGGAGGTTGTTGTGCTAACACAGGCTGAGGCCTTTGTTGGTTTTGGTAGGGTTGCTGATAAGGTTGTTAGGGCCTACCGTACTGCTGTGGTGGATACTGATTTTGATACCTGCCTTATTGAGGATAGGTGTTGACAGTATACGGGAAGAAGCAAGTACGGACACACATGCAGATCTAGCACTAAGGCAACCCTTCATTTTTTTCAAAACCCTTACATCATTTTAAAGTGATTCTCATCACTAAAAACCCTTGTAAATACCATTTTCACCTTTTTGTAGCTCCATTTTGTACAAGACAAGGAGTCCTCGAGCTTGAGGAGCCTTAGAAGTAGTTGCCTATCAATTTTCGTATTTTTTAGATCTCGTTTGAGCCCTCAAATAAACCCTGAAACCTAATTTTTAACTAGGCCGGACACTAGGTCTGGACAGGGCCAAAGCTAGGCAAAAACTATAAATAGAGCTAGAGAGCTCATTTTTGGAGAGCTTCTTGTAGTTTTGAGCTTGTATGAGAACTTGGTTGCAATAGAAGTGATTCCATTGTCTTACTCTCTTTGTTCTTGCTGTGTGTGCGCGTGTGTGTGTATGTGTGTGCATGTTAGTGTGCTTCGCACTCACACATTTGTGCCTTCACTTGCTCGAGGTCTTCATACCATCCTCATGTCTTCCCAGATTGACATTAAAGGAGGTGCTACTCATCACTGAGCTACACCAAATTTTGGCGCCGTTGCCGGGGATTCGAGCTTTGAGGAGGAGCGTGTGATGGTAAGACGTAGAGAGGACGCGTTGGAATGGTAAGTAGTAGGTAAATTTCTGATTTTTTTCCATCTCCATCTCCATCTCCATCTCCACCTCCTTCTCCACTACATATTCCCTCTTCCTTGTCATTCCCCTCATTTGTTGTGTGCGATTTTGAGAGAGAGCGAGCGCGTGCATTTGTGTTGTATGTTTTTTGCATGTTTCTTGCAGGTACCAGCTCCATCACCATCTCCAGCAAGCTCAGCAGGTACAGAATCCTTCTGCACAGGCCTCGAGGCATCGAGCTCGAGCTATCGCGACACCTCGCAAACTTCAACTAATCACGTTTCTGAGTGCACCACGACACTACGCAGGCCTAGAGCACCTAGGATCACAAGACAGAACCACAAATTTTGCCATAACTCGACCTATCGTGATACCTCACGAGCTATCGCGACACCTCACGAGCTATCGCCACACCTCACGAGCTATCGTGACACCTCACGACCTATCGCGACACTTGGGAGTATCGCGACACCTCACGAGCTATCGCGACATCTCACGACCTATCGCGACACTTGGGAGTATCGCGACACCTCACGAGCTATCGCGACATCTCACGACCTATCGCGACACTTGGGAGTATCGCGACACCTCACGAGCTATCGCGACACCTCACGACCTATCGTGACACTTGGGAGTATCGCGACACCTCACGAGCTATCGCGACACCTCACGACCTATCGCGACACTTGGGAGTATCGCGACACCTCACGAGCTATCGCGACACCTCACGAGCTATCGCGACACCTCACGAGCTATCACGACACCTCACGAGCTATCGCGACACCTCACGAGCTATCGCGACACCTCGGAGTATCGCGACACCTCACGAGCTATCGCGACACTTCGACCCGACCTATCGCGACACTTCGATCCGACCTATCGCGATACACGGCCCTAACGCATGAAAATTTTAAGGGTAAAGTTGAGTGAATTGAAGTATTGTGAGGTTTAAATTTAAGCACCTTGGGAGAACATTAGAGCCATAGGAGTGGGCAAAAGACCTAGAAACCAGTGAAGGATCTACTGAACCCTGAGAGCCTGTTCTGACCCCTAAGTGCCTGAATGGTCATAACTTCGCCATACGAACTCTGATTGAGGAGATTTCGGTCTCGTTGGAAAGCTTGTTGAGAATCCTATTACCTAGGTAGTCATAAGGAGAAAATGAGAGAGAGAGAGAGAGACCGAAAGTGAGTTTTGCAAACCCTTATGGGAGAGAAAGATGAGGAGTAGAAACAAACGAAACCAATCAACAAAGATAGAGAGGATATAGGCATCAAAGAGGCATGGATGACTATCCGTTGGCTAGACCCAAAGGACACCCTAGGATATTGAGACCCATCTAACTAGTGAATTCAATGAAGAACTAATTTGATGGCACTCGAGACCCTTATGACCATGTAATAGAGTTCAGACAAGTTTTGAGAGTTGAACAAGTTGATGATTTGTTTGTTCAATACAATGCTATTGGTCTAACTTTAAAGAATACAGCCTTGACATGGTTTGAACCACTACATCAAGGTCAATTCGGGGATATCAAATAGTTGTTAGAAGTATTTATTACGGAGTTCTCTAAGAGTGATATAAAGCATAATACTTCCTCCTTGATCCATAGCTTTAAACAAACACCACAAGAAACAATCAAGCTAATAGGACATATGTTTAGGCAATACATTCAAAGATGCCCTATTCCATTGTTGCCTACCTCGGCCAAGCAAATGGCATTGTTCTTAGATGGCCTGTTAAGTGCAAAGTTATGATCGTATGTGTATCTAAAGGAACCCAAGAACATAGAGAAATTTGTACAAATGTGCATTGACATCATGGGTAACTTGGGAGATGAGTTAGAACTTTCAAAGATCTACAAGGATTTAGATTTTTTTCTACTAGTTTCACGTCCAATCCTTCAACATCAATTGAGGAATTAGCAAAGAAAGTAGCTCAGAAACTAAGAGTCTCAAGTAGACAAACCCCAAGGATGGTATCAATAACATGATGCTATAGTTATGGAGGACACCACAAGACAATGTTTTCCCCATTTTGACTCAAAATTGAGGGAACCTTAATAGCTAGTACTAGACTATAGAAAGAAAATAAACTAACTATAGTGCATAAGATTGTCCTTAAAACAAACAAGTGGTTAGGCAAAACTATCAACAACCATATCAGTAGCCAAGGATATATCAAAACCAATTCTAACAGTAGCCTTACTATAGGCCACAACAACCATACCAACCACACTACCAAACTCAATAAAGACATCAATCTGTGTTAGGAAACAACCACCACCCCCTACCAATGTTATTTCCATGAAGTATGGTGCAGTAGAGAATAAACTTAATAGAGAAATAGTGCCAGCATCCCCAATGATCTAAAAAAGTGACGCTCAAAGCTTTCAATAACCCATGTGGACAACCCATTGACTTACTACATGGATTCACCTGAGCATTTCGAGTTTTGCCCATATGAAACATCCATAGGACCAAATTGGTAGCCTGAATACTCAAATGTGATGTATACAAATCCAAATACTAGGCCCCAATTAAGGTAGATGCATCCCCAAGCACCTAGAGGACCATGCTATAGTTGTTAGGGAGATCATTTCATATTTGATTGTCCACTTCCTCCACATGGACATGCTCAACTTGTAGTCATTTAAGGCTTTTGTCCCGATTATGGGAAGGAACACTTCTTGAGAGATTTTCCTAAGAATCCAACCAATGCACAATTACACCAATCAATGTTATTGCCTTGTTTGTAGAATCCAATGGAAGTGTGACAATGACTACCCTTGTATAAGTAGTTATTAGAGCACAAGTTCTACAACAAGCTAAAGGTGTAGATCAAGAAAAGAAATTAGAAGCCAATGAGTCAAAAAGTGTAGCTAGAAAAAGAACGGGAGCCTAGAAAGATAGCCGAGAAAGAAGGAAGAGACAATGGGCGAGAAAGATTAGAAAACTAGAAGAAAGGTTAAAAGAAACACTAAAAAAACTTAATTGAGATTGCATCCCAAACACACTCTCAAACACCATCACCTTTCAACCCATCTCATCAAAACCCACCATCCATCCCAGCACCACCTAGAGCAGGGTCATTCTTAGCAGATGCTACTCCCAAATACTTGGGCATGATGTTCAAGCCTTATCAAGATAGAATTCAAGATTGAGCTAATCTGGTAGAGTTAGATAAGTTCTATCCCACTGTGAACCTCAAGATGGAAAGGACCAAGATTTGTGCAAATATGGTAGAACTAGATCAGGCTATGTTTGATGCAAGCGGTCTTTTCAATAAGACAAACTCAATGAAGCCATAGTTACATTTTGAAGGACTTTTGGAGAGGTACCTAAGACTTTGGCTACACCAAAGGCTCAAAGTAGTGGGAGTGAAAGAGGCCCCCATCGGAAGCTTACAATACTAATTATATGGATGAAAAAATTCCTTCCTCTATAAATAATTACTCCAATGAGTTCTTGAGAAAGATACAAGAGGAGAAATAAGCCAAAGAGAGCGACAACCCCCTCCAATTGAAGTAATGGATGATCTTCATGATCAATTCCCTCTATCTATGGAGATCAAGAAGATGTGTAGTCAAGCGAACGATTAGATTTTGAATCCAATTCCTTGCCCAAATTGCATCATTTCACAAGCCCATGGGAAGCCATGTATATTCACATGAGAGCTCCCATAGTTATGGTAAGGAACGATGAATCGTTTCTACCTTGGAACACGAAAGTAGTGAAGAACACTAAGGTGCTATGCCATCTCACTTTAGAGGAGCTACACAAAATTAAACTTGAGTTATGGAAACATATAGCTAACGAAGTGCCCAAAATAGCTAAGTCCCAATCTTAGGTAGGATCACAAAAGAGAGTGCTAGAAATACCCTTGGGTAAGATAGGAGATATGAGAAAATGAGAAGAAGGAAATACCTATCTCTCTATCAGTTATCGAGGCTATACAATAAAGGCTATTCTAGATTCGGGACCAAGATTTGCGATTGCTACCACTTCCTTGTGGAATTGTTGGGGCAAGCCACCTCTAAGACTAACTAGAATGAAATTGTAGATAGCAAATGGGCATATAGAGAAAGCATTAGGATGGCTAGAAAGGTTCACTCTCAGTACTTATGGTGTAGAGTTTGAACACACATTTTTCATATGAAAATTTGGCAAAATTCATGTCTTTGAGATGAGTTTAGGTAGAATCTTCATGAGGCAATTGCAGATAGTGCATGATTGGAGAACCAATTCCTTGTACTTATAGCACTTAGGTGTGACCATCAATCTCGAAGACTATTCCCATAGAGATGTACCACCATTGCAATAGAACCCAATCCATAGGACTATAGATCAGCTAGATTTGGTGCATTCTATAGGAATAGAATCCTTATGGATGCATGAGGACATATATTTATGGATGTGTAAAGTTGTAGTGGAAGAAGAGAAAATATTAAACCCTAGAAAGGTAGGTGCTAATGAGAAACTTAGACCTATTCAAGACAAAGTCTATGCACCTATGGTATTTCCCGACGAAGAATTTAAACCCCATGGTTGGCCAAAAATCCTAGCTAGGATGGATGTAGCTATCAATGAAGAGTGGTGAACACCCCATTGTGATGAAGATGGTTATGACATCTCCGATTTCACCAGAGAACCAATCATGTTTAACCTGATTATAGAAGAATGTGAGCCTCAGTCATCTCCACTCAAGGAAGTCAATGATGAGGATGAAGAATCCATAATCTTGGAACCATTTTGTGATGCAAAAGAAGAATATTTCCTTTTAATAGATGCTAGGACTCCAGAACAAGATAGAAGTAAACCTAATAACAATTTAACTGAGCCAAAAGATGACAAGAATGAAAAGAATGTTAAAAAGAAAATGTTACCCAACCAAGAAGAAGAAGAATCCTTGTTTGAAGTGTTAGAATAGTCTAAGCAATATGAGATTGAAGATAGGAAAATCATGATAAGAATTCCTAAATGAGAGGCTCTTTAGGGATAATCCTATGAAGAAAAAAGAAAAACCCAAAAAAATCGTAGTAACAATAGAAGATGGTGAGGAGAGATGCACGTACATAGGACATAATCTAAGTGAAGAAGAAGAACATGAGATGACAGATCTATTAAGAGATTACAGAGATGTATTTGCTTGGAGTTAATGGAGTGACCATAAGAGATAGCTATTTGCTTCCTATCATCGAACACCTACTAGAAGGAGTAGTAGGCAAGGAAGTGTAAAGCTTCCTTGATGGATTCGCAGGCTACGATCAAGTAGCGATTGCCCCTGAGGACCAAGATAAAATGGCTTGTGCCATAGAATGGGGTATCTTTGCATTTCATGTGATGCCATTTGGGATCACCAATGCACCTACTACATTTCAAAGGCTAATGTGTCATGTGTTCAAGGAATTCTTGCAAAAAAACCTAGAAGTCTATGTACATGACCTTTGTGCTCATTCTTCCATTATACAAACTCACATCCTTGAACATAAATAGATCTTTGACAATTGTAGAGAATATCAGGTCTACTTGAACTCAGAAAAGTTTGTTTTCATGGTCAAGCAAGGCAAAATTTTAGTACACATAGTCTCAAAGAATGGGATCACTAGATGAAGATAAAGTAAGAGCTATAGCATAGCTACCTAGACCAAAGACAATCAAGGAAGTAAAAACTTTGATGGGACATTGTGGATATTACGGAGGATTCATCCACATGTATGCTATAATTGCAAAGCCTCTGTACAACTTTTTGCTTAACTTTGGATGAAGAGTGGGGACCTCTTTCGAAGAGCTCAAAAGATGATTGTTTTCAACACCAATTCTTATTGGAATAAGGCATTCCATGTTCATGTGGATGCTTCCAGTTTTCCCATTGGGTGTGTACTAGTTCAACCAATTGGTGAATGAAACATATGTCTCCCCATTGCTTATGCAAGTAGTTAGTTGAATAGAGCATAGAGAAATTACATTACTATAGAAAGGGAAGGATTAGGCATGTTCTATGTGATCAAAAAGTTTGGACATTATTTGATTGCAAATAAGTTTAAATTCTTTACCGATCATCAGGCTCTTCTTTATTTGATGAACAAAACATGGAATACATGCCGATTAGTAGGGTGGTTTCTCTTACTAATAGAGTATGATTTTGAAGTAGTTGTAAGGAAAGGAAAGAATCACCTTTCTAGGATTACTTCAGGAGAATCACTACAAGGAGTATCGAATGAACTTCCTAATGCCTATTTGTTCGATGTGGAAGTAGTGCCTAAGTGGGCTAAGACACTTCTGACTATTCTTTCCCTTGGACCCAAAAATGCCAAAATAAGAACAATGGACGAAGAGATTATTGAATCTCAAAAATATCATATATTGGCAAGAATCATATACAAGAAAAACAATAAGTGAATCTTAGCTTTTTGTGTGTAAGAAGAAGAACATGTTCAATGGTTACAATTAGCACGTATAGGTACACTAGAGCAACATCACTCAAACATCAGACCCTAGAGACTCAAAAGAGATTACTCATATACTAGCGAACAATGAAAGCACATGTCCATAGGATGTGTAAGCATTGTCCAATTTGTATTAATAGACCCCCTATAGAGCATGCAAAATTGTGTCATGTTAGTCATACTGGATTGGAGTGATGACTTGGTCAAATTCTTGATGATGAAAACATTTACTCAAGAGATGACATTAGTGCAAAGAAGAAGTCTAGAGCAGGAGGCTTAAGACTATATAGGCATGGAGGAGATGGATATCGCAGGCTATGTGTGCATGAAAGTGAATACTTCAAGATCTTACAGATTGCACACCAAAGTCTTGTAGGAGAACACTTTCGATGTTATTGCGTAATCTAAGTAATTATGTTCTCATATTTGTGGTGGCATACTCTTCATATGGGTGGACATACTTATGTGAAGAGATGCGACATATATCAAAGGACACAATATCTGATATGCAAAGATGAGATGCCACTGAGACCCATGATGGGAGGACATGCATTCTCTAAGAGGGGAATAGACTTCTTAGGTCTTATTAATCCCCTAGCCAAGAGTTCACATGCTGAGTATATCATTATTGCAATAGACTATCCAACTAAATGTGTAGAGGTAAAAGAAACTAAGAAGAACGATGCACAAACAAAATCAAAGTTTTTATTTGATAACATATCATGAGATATGGATTACATATAGAGTTGGTAAGTGATTGTGGCATTCACTTCTTGAACTAGTTCATTGAATATCTCTTACAAGATCTCATGGTCATTCACAAGAAGTCTATCCCATATCACTCTCAAGAAAATGGTCAAGCAAAGAGCATGAATAAGATCCTATGCACCGTATTGAGTAAGCTCATTAATGAGAAATTTCAGATTGGGATAAATAGCTTTATCATGTTGTTTGGGCTGACAATGAAGAGTACATGTTAAGGTGTGGAGAAAGTGCTATTCACAAACAACCTCAGGTTGGTATGAAATTCAATGTGAAGTGGGGCCCATAGAAAATTCAGATCAATTTGCAAAACTGTAACTTGCATTCTATTCGGAAACAATCAGATATTCTAGACCTAGAATTTCAAACAATTCCATGTACTCTTGCGACACAAAAACTGTGTTTCTTTGACATTGAACTATCACTATCACATCATAGTGTGACAGTATATAAGCAGAGGTAGTCCTTCTAGTGTTTTTGCAGTGTTGCAAATTGTTGCACAGATGGCAAGTGCGGATGGAATGAGTAAGCTTATGAGAAATAAGCTAATCTTATGAGCAATAAGTTAGACAAGAACAACTTCCATGATTTGAGATTCAAAATGATGAATTTTTTTATGAGAAAAGGCTACTAGAAGTACATCAAAGGAGAGAAGGAAAACACTTGATAGTTATCAAAGAGGAATCGGACTGCAATCTAGTTAAGAGCATATGAAGAATGGAATCAAGTAACACGAAAGATAATGTATTGCCTATCTGTTAGCATACAAGATAGCATGATTGGGCACATATAGGATGTCGATACTCCGATAGATGCTTGGAATACTTTGGTCATATTGTATGAGTTACCAATTCAAAGGCATGGAAATTCCAACTCAAGAAGGAGCGGCATATACTAGAGAAAAAGGGCATGTCAGTAAGTGACTATAGCCTAAAAATCAAAAGCATATGTGAGTCACTTGCAACTATTGGCATGAATGTAGATGAAGATGATGATGATGATGATAAGGTGGAAGTGTGCCTTCATTGTTGGAATCAATGTCATATGGTTCAAAACTCTTCAACTAGCAATATTAACTTTTTATCTTTAGAAGTCTCCAGAAGAGGAACCGTGGGATATTGATATATTATATCGTAGCGCAACCCTTCAACAAGAAAATGCGATGGACGTATTGGATAGAGCAATGAACTCATAACGTGAGTGTGTGGGTTTGATTCCCGATCCCAGAAACACAGAAGCAATATATTTTTTAGTTCGTATAGTTTTTCAAGAAGCTTACGAATTGCGACAGGGTTTTTGTTTTCCACAAAGAGTTTTAGGTTGCATGAAGAAAGTATTTTGCTTTATTGCTTTTAGGTGTGCTTTTCATTGGAGTTCACAACCTATATAAAGAAGCATAGTCTCATTGTTGAGACATCACTCATCAAGCAATCCTCTCAAGGAGATCAAGGAGGAGTCTCAGACACTTGGAGGAGGTGATACTCAAAGATCACAAGCCAGATCTTGTTGTTTTGAAGCTTTAGAGGTGGAGTTTTGGTGAAGGAGAGGCTACTCTCTTGGAGCAAGAAGTCTTCTACAAGGTGGTGGTGACTATCTTTTGTGAGTTAACCATATATTTTGTTTTTAGGGTTCCTCTACCATAATCTCAAAATTAGGGTTGGTTGATTTACAATTTCGTTACACTATTTTGTGAGAATAAGGTTAGCTTCATTGCTCATTCACTTCACACACTTAGATTTTTCAACATAATCTAAATTTTGCATCATCATCTTCCTGGATATTCTTCCATTAGTGAGTGCACCACTTTATATGGTTGAGTAGTACTCCATGTTGTAATTTGGACATCTATTTTTAGTGAGTAAGCTTTGGCTTATGTTCTCTATCCTTGTCTCAAGATCTCTTTCTTTCTATCTCTCACCTATCATCTTAATTAATTAAGTGTGCATGCTCAAAAGGGTTTAGTTTGGAACGATCTTGTGGCCCCAAATTCCAATACTTGGTATCACAACATAATTGACATACACACTTAGTTAAGGTGAGTGAGATTAGAATTGATATTGAGGACAAGTTGGATGGATCTTCTAATTATCCCATGTGGAGTTTCATGATGATGAATATTTTAGTGACAAAGGATTTATGGAGTATTGTCAATGGATCCTTAACAAGACCAAGACGAGAAGGCGAAGAAGGAGCCACAAAAGCTTCAAGAGGTACTGAAATTACTATTACAGAACCAACTGAAGAAGAGGTAACCACTTTGACATCTAGAGTCACAGGTAGGTCTTTACCTACAGTTCCTCCTACTGAAGATCAGTCAAGATGGGATGCTAGAGATGCTTTAGCACTTTCATTCATAGCAATGAGTGTTAAAAAGCATATTCTACCACACATCAGATCTTGCAGAAGTTCTAGACAAGCTTGGTTGAAGCTTGAGAATCTTTTTTCAGAGCAAAAATCCTGCTAGGAAAGCTCACTTGAGGAGATAACTAGCAAATACAAGGATGAAGGCTAGTGAGTCAATTCAAACCCACATTATGAGACTCATTGACTTGAGAGATCAACTTCTAAATGTAGGAGTTGAGATATCAGATGAAGAAATGGTAAATACATTGATTAATTCACTTCCTATTTCATATCGATCTTTTTTATAACCACTCTTACCCTTACCACAAGAGATAGAGAGGTTACATTTGAAGAGCTAGAATTGTTGTTACTTCAAGATGAAGATCAGTTGAAGGGAATGGAAGAGAATGAAGAAGCACTTTCATCTTCATCAAAGGGTAAAAAGAAGAAGAAGGGTAAGAAGGAAAAGCAATCCAAGAAGGAAAGTAGGTCCCTCTCACCTTCTACTTCAGATTTTGTTTCTACTACATCTAACGAGAAGTCTTCTAAGAAGAAGGAAGTAATATGTTTTTACTGCAAGAAACCTAGACATTTAAAAGCAGCATGTTATAAAAGGATCATAGCAAAAAAGAAAAAGGCATCAGGTAATGTTGCAGAAGATGATAAAAAAGGGAAACCTCAAGGTGATTGTTATGCATGTATCACCATTGAGGAAGTAGCTTTTGATCAGGCAGCTTTACAAGTTCTTTCAGCAAGTCCTTGGATATTTGACTTAGGTGCTACAAAGCATATGACAGGTTGCAGAGATGTGTTTTCTTCTCTTTCCTATTCTTCAGTTACAAGAGTTACTATTGTAGATGGCAATGATCTGGATGTTGTGGGAATAGGTATAGTAACCCTAAAGTCAAGAGAAGGTGGTAATTTTCAGATTTCAGATGTTCTATATGTACCTGAAATGAAGAAGAATCTGCTATCTATATCTACATTTTTAAGTAATGGTTTTAAAGTTGTATTTGAGAGAGATCTTTGTAAGATCTTATCACACAAAGACAACAAGTGTATTTTACAAGGTGAGCATAGAGGAGGGATCTTTGTTTTGTCAAAAATCAGCCAGGCATATGCAATCAAATCTTTGTCACCGATGGAAGATATGAAGTAATGGCATGAAAGATTCGGACATATTAGTTTTGGAGCTCTCGAGTGTATCAAAGACAGAGGTATGATTGAGAGTTTACCCTCATTCAAGCTACCAGATGATTCAGATATATGTGAAGGTTGTCTTGAAGGTAAGATGCATAAACTACCTTTCAAGAAACATGGTCATATTACAACTACCACGAAACTGCAGATTATTCATTTAGATGTGAATGGACCTATGAGAGCAGACTCTATTCAAGGTTTCAGGTATTTTGTTCTATTCGTTGATGATTTTATGAGATCCTCATGGATCTATGGTCTTAAGTTGAAGTCAAAAGTCTTTCCTATATTCAAGAAGTTTGTAGCTATGGTTGAAAATGAAAGTCAAGAAACTATCCAGATTCTCAGAAGTGATAGAAGTGGAGAATAATTGTCAAAAGAGTTCCAGACATTTCTTGATGAGAAAGGTATTACTCGACACCTTACTATTGCTTATACTCCTCAGTAGAATGGTGCTGCAGAAAGAAAGAATAGAGTACTTGTTGAGATGATGTGGAGCATGATGACGTCCAAGAAGCTTTCATCGAAATTGTGGTTTGATGCAGTACATACAGCTAATCACATTTTGAATAGGTCATCTACAAAAGCTTTAAAGGTAATCACACCTTATGAATCTTATTATGGTAGAAAACCTTATGTGAGTTATTTTAGAGTGTTTGGAAGTCCTAGTACCTCGACAGGACAAGTTCTAGAACCTGTGGAAGCTGAAAGTTCAGAAGGAGTTTCACCACTATTTAAGGATACACCTACATGGTTATATCAGACTTCGAAAGATAGTGGTATAAAGACTTTTATTGGAAGAACAAGGAGTCAAACTAGACAACAACAACAAGATCATATAAGAACAAGAAGTCAGACTAGATAGCAACAACAAAAATTTCATGTAAGTTTTGCTGAAGACTTTGAGATTCATGATATTTTGGCACTCATGACCGTTGAAGATGAACTTGCATGTGTTAAAGATGCACTTAACATTCCTATTTGGAGAAATGCTATGCAAGAAGAGATTGATTCTATTCATAAGAATCAAACTTGTCAGCTATGTGAGTTACTAGAGGGAAAGAAAGCTATAGGTGTAAAATGGATCTTCAAAATCAAAAGGAAAGCAGATGGTACTATTGATAGGTACAAAGCAAGATTGGTTGTCAAAGGATATGCACAACAAAAAGGAATTGATTATGATGAGACATTTGCTCCTATGTCTAGGATGACTGTTATTAGGTCAATAACTGCTTTAGCAACACATTTTGGTTGGCATATATATCAACTTGACATTAAGACTACTTTTCTAAATGGTGATTTACATGAGGATGTGTATATTCAGCAGCCAAAAGGTTTTGAAGCGACATGCAAAGAGCAGTTAGTGTGTAAGCTTATAAAAGCTTTATATGTATTGAAGCAGGCACCTAGAGCATGGTATGAAAAGATACATACATATCTTTTTTCCATTAATTTCCATAACTCAGATGCAACTCCAACTCTTTATGTCAAAGCTGAAACAGGTATGATGATTATAGCAATCATTTATGTGGATGATATTATAGTCACAGGTCCCAGAGATGTGGATTTGCAAATGTTCAAAGAACAATTGAAGCAAACATTTGATGTGAATGATTTAGGCATTTTACATTATTATCTTGGGATTCTATTTCTGTTTCAAGATGAGTGTATCTATATGACACAACACAAGTACATTGAGAAACTTTTGGAGAGGTTTTAGATGGTTGATTCTAAACCTATGCAAACACCTATGGATCAAAACGCATCTTTATAGATGGTAGCAGATGAAGAGTCATTTGATGCTACTTTATATAGTCAAGCAGTTGGTTGCTTGATATATCTTTGTAATACATGTCCTGATATACAATTTTGCAGTTTCTCAAGTATCAAGGTTCATGCAAAACCCGACAGTGTTACATTGGAAAGCAATAAAGGGGATCTTTCGATATTTGAAGGGAACTTCAAATTATGCTATGGTTTTTTCAAAATCTATACATTTGTTACTAAAAGGATTTTCAGATTCTAATTGGGCAGGTGATAGAGACACAAGAAGAAGTACTAGTGGATTTTGTTTTTATCTTGGAGATTGTCTTATTTCATGGCTTTCTAAGAGACAACCCACTATTTCAACTTCATCGTGTGAAACTGAATATCATGCAGCATTTATAGCTACTCTAGAGTCAGTTTGGTTGCAAAAGATTTTCAGTTATCTTGATGTGAGAGTACATGAACCCATTCAGATATTTCAGATAGCCAGAGTGCTATAGCTATAGCAAAGAATATAGTGCATCATGCAAGGACAAGGCATATAGAGGTACACTACCACTATATTCGAGAGCAAATAGCTAAGAAGCACATTGAGCTGGTTTATGTTCCTTCTAGTGAGAATGTTGCAAATATATTTACCAAATCATTGACTAGAGATAGTCATAAGAAGATTTGCAAGTTACTGAAGCTTGTACCAATATGACATTGAAGGAGGGATTGTTGGAATCAATGTCATATGGTTCAAAACTCTTCAAGTAGCAATGTTAAATTTCTATCTTTAGAAGTCTCCAGAAGAGGAACCCTGGGATATTGATATATTATATCGTAGCGCAACCCTTCAACAAGAAAATGCGATGGACGTATTGGATAGAGCAATAAACTCATAACGTGAGCGTGTGGGTTTGATTCCCAATCCTGGCAACACAGAAGCAATATATTTTTTAGTTCACATAGTTTTTCAAGAAGCTTACGAATTGCGATAGCGTTTTTGTTTTCCACAAAGAGTTTTAAGTCGCATGATGAAAGTATTTTGCTTTATTGCTTTTATGCGTGTTTTTCATTGGAGTTCACAACCTATATAAAGAAGCATAGTCTCATTGTTGGGCATCACTCATCAAGCAATCCTCTCAAGGAGATCAAGGAGGAGTCTCACACACTTGGAGGAGGTCATCACTCAAAGATCACAAGCCATCTCTTGGTGTTCTGAAGCTTTGGTGAAGGAGAGGCTACTCTCTTGAAGCAAGAAGTCTTCTACAAGGTGGTGGTAACTATCTTTTGTGAGTTAACCTTATATTTTGATTTAAGGGTTTCTGTTGGTGTAGAGCAATCAACAATTGAAGTTTTGGAAGTCAAAGAATGAAGACAAGATCAAGTTTTGAAGCATAGAAGAAGTTCACATTCAGGAGTTGAAAGAAATGTACACATATGTACATTAGTTCAGATATAGGTCACTTATACTTTTGATTAGTCATAAGTTTGTAAATATTTGCCTATAAATACTATGGAAAATGTCGGGACAAGTATGAGAGAGCATGAGAATAGAGTAATCAGAAGTTGTATGAGTTTTTTAGCCATCCTAGAAGTGAAGTTAAGTCTCTCTCATCACTAGATGTAAAATTCTCAGAAATGAAGAAAATGTTGCGCCCGATGTTTCTAAGTTTTCTCCTTTTGTGTTAGATCTTTTGTGAAATGCTTTTGTACAAGTCTAAGTCCATAGTTGATTGACCTGATCAGTTCTCCTTCCACAGTTTAAAGTTTTGAGCAAGTAAGCACTTAATCTTTAAGTAAGGTAAGCTACTTGTGTCTAAAAGCATTTGCTTAAACGGGTTGTATTCTTGGAGAACCATGTCTTAGAAGTTATAGATGTCTAAATCGACTTCTCAGAAGCACAGTTTTCGACATAGGTGACTTGTCAAGTTGATTTCTCAAAATCTACTGAATCTTTTGGAGTGATTCAACTTGGAGAAGGTGCGCAATCTTTAGCCTACACCTTTTACAAAGTTTTATAAAAAACTTTACACATTTGGTAAGTCAATGAGAAAGATATGTGCAACAGACTTTCTGTAGAATCATCCTTTTCACAGATTTTCCAGAATCCTTATAATTGAATGTTGATCCTCCAAATTGATAAAGGTTTTGACTTACTCTTGATATAGAGGTGCTCTAATTTCAAGAGTAGGTCGTTCTTTTGGAGATTAACACTCTCCATCAGTGGTATCAGAGCAGGAAGCATCAGAATTGAAGGAAGGAGGATCCCGACTGCTGCAGGTGCAAAGAATTCAATATCTAAAGGTTCAAAAGGAGAAAGCTTGAAGATAAAGCTTGAGAAGGAGATACTGAATTGATCTATTGGTTTCCTTTGCACATATCTCTCTAGCTTTTTCTCTATTCTCTTCTTCTATTGCTACTTTGCACATCCATAAGTGGGTGTCTCCATGCATCCATGAGGATTCTGATCCTATGGAATGCACTGACTCTGTATCGTCTTTGGCTCTATGGATGGGATTCCACTGGATCGGAGGGACATCTCTATGAGAGTAATCTTTGAGGTTCACTTTGGTCGTAACACCTAAGTGTTGCAAATACAAGGAATTGGTTCCCCAATCCTGTACTACCTGCAACTGTCGCATAAACGGTCTTCCCAAAATCATCTCATAGGCATGATTTTTGCTAAAGTCACATATTGCAAATGTATGCTCGAACTCTACACCACATGTAGTGAGAGTGATTCCTTCTAGCAAGCCTAAGGGTCTCTCTATGTGACCATCGGCCATTTGCAATTTCATCCTCGTGGGCCTGAGTGCTGGCTTGCCCCAACGCTTCCATAGGGAAGTGGTAGCATTGCCACTCCTGCACCTGAGTCTAGAATGGCCTTGGTGGTGTATCCTTGATGGGTGATAGGAAGATACGTGTTTCCTTCTTCACCTTCGCTCATGTCCCCTATCTTGTCCAAAGGTATCTCTGGCACCGTTCTGTGAGAACCTACCTGTGAACGCGGTTTGGCTACCTCTGGTACTTGTTTGGCTACATGTTTCCATAGTTCTGGCTTAACTTTGAGTAGTTCTTCTAAAGTGAGGTTGCACTGCACTTTAGTGTTTTTTACTACCTCTGTGTTCCTAGGTATGACTGAGTCTTCGTTTCTTACCATGACTGTGGGTGCTCTCATACATGTGGACTTAGCTTCCCATGGGCCTGTGAAGTGGGGTAGCTCCTGTATGGAATTAGACTCGAAGTCTAATCTCTCGTGAGACTGAGTACTCTCTTGCTCCTCATAAATGGATGGGATGTCTTGTGGGAATTGGTCGTGTGCATCATCCACAAGTTCAATGGGAGGAGGGACTTCACTTTCTTTAGCCCATTTGTCTTCTTGAATCTCTCGTAGGAATTCTGGTGTGAACTGATTCATAGAAGAAGATGTGTCTGGCTCCGTAGAGTTAGGCACATAGGCTTCCTGGGCAGGAAGGCTTACTCTTTCACTTGCCTTGCCCTTATTTTGAGAGGCGGGTTCCTTTTCTGATTGTGCAATCAGCCTCTCTATTCTTTCTAACAGTCCTTCAAAGTGCAACTGCGTCTTAGCTGAACTAGAGATGTTAAAGAGGCGACTGGCTTCAAACATGGTTTGACCCAATTCCACCATTTTGGCACAGATTTTGGTTCGTTCAAGCTCTAATTCTACTCTAGGGTAGCACTTTTCATGATCAGTTACGTTTGGCCCTTCTTGGATTCTGGCCTGGTATGCTTTAAGCATCATGTTTAAGTCCTCAGGAGTGGGATCTGCTAGGACTGATCCTACTCTAGGGGGTGGTGGGATTGTGTTAGGTGGGTTGGAAGGTGGTGGATCGGATGGAGATGGGAATGGTGGAGGTGGGGCAGTGTGAGAGGGAGTTTGAGATGTGAGTTCGGTTATCCTGGCTCTCGTTTCTCTTAGGCTTTCCTCAAGCTCACTCATTTTCTTTGTCCATTGCCTTTTCATTCTTTCACGACTATCTCTCCAGGCTCTAGTCCTCTCCTTGGTTATGCTCTCTGTTTCACTCACCTTGAGGCTCTTTTCTTGACCTACACCTTGGTTTTGCTGTAGTGCTTGGGCTCTCATGATCACTTGCACTGGTGCAGTGGAAGTCACACTCCCTGTGGAGTCTACAACTAACCCAATAACATTGATAGGAGTGATTTTCGGCATATTATTAGGATTCTTTGGGCAGTCTCGTAAGAGATGCTCCTTTCCACACTCTTGGCAATAGCCCTGGATCGTCACGGACTAGGATTGTGTAGGTGGAGGTAAGGGACAATCACGAATGAGATGATCTCCCTGACATCTGTAGCATGGTCCTCTGGGGAATGGGGGTCTTACTTGCCTTGGTTGAGGTCTAGGGTTGGGGTTTGCATACATGACGTTTGTGTAATCTGACTCCCAACTAGGTTCACTAGGCTCTTCACTATAGTAGGACTCACCATGTTCAGGAGACTGCATGTAGTAGGCCTGGGGGCTATCAACATGTGTAGAATCGAAACTATGATCACTCGGGTCATTTTCTGAAAGCAAGGGTGTCACCTGGCACTATGGCTCTATTTAGGTTCTCTTCTGCAGCTGCGTACTTTACTGGAATCACATTGGCTGGAGAAGGAGGTTGTTGTGCTAACACAGGCTGAGGCCTTTGTTGGTTTTGGTAGGGTTGCTGATAAGGTTGTTAGGGCCTACCGTACTGCTGTGGTGGATACTGATTTTGATACCTGCCTTATTGAGGATAGGTGTTGACAGTATACGGGAAGAAGCAAGTACGGACACACATGCAGATCTAGCACTAAGGCAACCCTTCATTTTTTTCAAAACCCTTACATCATTTTAAAGTGATTCTCATCACTAAAAACCCTTGTAAATACCATTTTCACCTTTTTGTAGCTCCATTTTGTACAAGACAAGGAGTCCTCGAGCTTGAGGAGCCTTAGAAGTAGTTGCCTATCAATTTTCGTATTTTTTAGATCTCGTTTGAGCCCTCAAATAAACCCTGAAACCTAATTTTTAACTAGGCCGGACACTAGGTCTGGACAGGGCCAAAGCTAGGCAAAAACTATAAATAGAGCTAGAGAGCTCATTTTTGGAGAGCTTCTTGTAGTTTTGAGCTTGTATGAGAACTTGGTTGCAATAGAAGTGATTCCATTGTCTTACTCTCTTTGTTCTTGCTGTGTGTGCGCGTGTGTGTGTATGTGTGTGCATGTTAGTGTGCTTCGCACTCACACATTTGTGCCTTCACTTGCTCGAGGTCTTCATACCATCCTCATGTCTTCCCAGATTGACATTAAAGGAGGTGCTACTCATCACTGAGCTACACCAAATTTTGGCACCGTTGCCGGGGATTCGAGCTTTGAGGAGGAGCGTGTGATGGTAAGACGTAGAGAGGACGCGTTGGAATGGTAAGTAGTAGGTAAATTTCTGATTTTTTTCCATCTCCATCTCCATCTCCATCTCCACCTCCTTCTCCACTACATATTCCCTCTTCCTTGTCATTCCCCTCATTTGTTGTGTGCGATTTTGAGAGAGAGCGAGCGCGTGCATTTGTGTTGTATGTTTTTTGCATGTTTCTTGCAGGTACCAGCTCCATCACCATCTCCAGCAAGCTCAGCAGGTACAGAATCCTTCTGCACAGGCCTCGAGGCATCGAGCTCGAGCTATCGCGACACCTCGCAAACTTCAACTAATCACGTTTCTGAGTGCACCACGACACTACGCAGGCCTAGAGCACCTAGGATCACAAGACAGAACCACAAATTTTGCCATAACTCGACCTATCGTGATACCTCACGAGCTATCGCGACACCTCACGAGCTATCGCCACACCTCACGAGCTATCGTGACACCTCACGACCTATCGCGACACTTGGGAGTATCGCGACACCTCACGAGCTATCGCGACATCTCACGACCTATCGCGACACTTGGGAGTATCGCGACACCTCACGAGCTATCGCGACATCTCACGACCTATCGCGACACTTGGGAGTATCAGCGACACCTCACGAGCTATCGCGACACCTCACGACCTATCGTGACACTTGGGAGTATCGCGACATCCTCACGAGCTATCGCGACACCTCACGACCTATCGCGACACTTGGGAGTATCGCGACACCTCACGAGCTATCGCGACACCTCACGAGCTATCGCGACACCTCACGAGCTATCACGACACCTCACGAGCTATCGCGACACCTCACGAGCTATCGCGACACCTCGGAGTATCGCGACACCTCACGAGCTATCGCGACACTTCGACCCGACCTATCGCGACACTTCGATCCGACCTATCGCGATACACGGCCCTAACGCATGAAAATTTTAAGGGTAAAGTTGAGTGAATTGAAGTATTGTGAGGTTTAAATTTAAGCACCTTGGGAGAACATTAGAGCCATAGGAGTGGGCAAAAGACCTAGAAACCAGTGAAGGATCTACTGAACCCTGAGAGCCTGTTCTGACCCCTAAGTGCCTGAATGGTCATAACTTCGCCATACGAACTCTGATTGAGGAGATTTCGGTCTCGTTGGAAAGCTTGTTGAGAATCCTATTACCTAGGTAGTCATAAGGAGAAAATGAGAGAGAGAGAGAGAGAGAGAGACCGAAAGTGAGTTTTGCAAACCCTTATGGGAGAGAAAGATGAGGAGTAGAAACAAACGAAACCAATCAACAAAGATAGAGAGGATATAGGCATCAAAGAGGCATGGATGACTATCCGTTGGCTAGACCCAAAGGAACACCCTAGGATATTGAGACCCATCTAACTAGTGAATTCAATGAAGAACTAATTTGATGGCACTCGAGACCCTTATGACCATGTAATAGAGTTCAGACAAGTTTTGAGAGTTGAACAAGTTGATGATTTGTTTGTTCAATACAATGCTATTGGTCTAACTTTAAAGAATACAGCCTTGACATGGTTTGAACCACTACATCAAGGTCAATTCGGGGATATCAAATAGTTGTTAGAAGTATTTATTACGGAGTTCTCTAAGAGTGATATAAAGCATAATACTTCCTCCTTGATCCATAGCTTTAAACAAACACCACAAGAAACAATCAAGCTAATAGGACATATGTTTAGGCAATACATTCAAAGATGCCCTATTCCATTGTTGCCTACCTCGGCCAAGCAAATGGCATTGTTCTTAGATGGCCTGTTAAGTGCAAAGTTATGATCGTATGTGTATCTAAAGGAACCCAAGAACATAGAGAAATTTGTACAAATGTGCATTGACATCATGGGTACCTTGGGAGATGAGTTAGAACTTTCAAAGATCTACAAGGATTTAGATTTTTTTCTACTAGTTTCACGTCCAATCCTTCAACATCAATTGAAGGAATTAGCAAAGAAAGTAGCTCAGAAACTAAGAGTCTCAAGTAGACAAACCCCAAGGATGGTATCAATAACATGATGCTATAGTTATGGAGGACACCACAAGACAATGTTTTCCCCATTTTGACTCAAAATTGAGGGAACCTTAATAGCTAGTACTAGACTATAGAAAGAAAATAAACTAACTATAGTGCATAAGATTGTCCTTAAAACAAACAAGTGGTTAGGCAAAACTATCAACAACCATATCAGTAGCCAAGGATATATCAAAACCAATTCTAACAGTAGCCTTACTATAGGCCACAACAACCATACCAACCACACTACCAAACTCAATAAAGACATCAATCTGTGTTAGGAAACAACCACCACCCCCTACCAATGTTATTTCCATGAAGTATGGTGCAGTAGAGAATAAACTTAATAGAGAAATAGTGCCAGCATCCCCAATGCTCTAAAAAAGTGACGCTCAAAGCTTTCAATAACCCATGTGGACAACCCATTGACTTACTACATGGATTCACCTGAGCATTTCGAAGTTTTGCCCATATGAAACATCCATAGGACCAAATTGGTAGCCTGAATACTCAAATGTGATGTATACAAATCCAAATACTAGGCCCCAATTAAGGTAGATGCATCCCCAAGCACCTAGAGGACCATGCTATAGTTGTTAGGGAGATCATTTCATATTTGATTGTCCACTTCCTCCACATGGACATGCTCAACTTGTAGTCATTTAAGGCTTTTGTCCCGATTATGGGAAGGAACACTTCTTGAGAGATTTTCCTAAGAATCCAACCAATGCACAATTACACCAATCAATGTTATTGCCTTGTTTGTAGAATCCAATGGAAGTGTGACAATGACTACCCTTGTATAAGTAGTTATTAGAGCACAAGTTCTACAACAAGCTAAAGGTGTAGATCAAGAAAAGAAATTAGAAGCCAATGAGTCAAAAAGTGTAGCTAGAAAAAGAACGGGAGCCTAGAAAGATAGCCGAGAAAGAAGGAAGAGACAATGGGCGAGAAAGATTAGAAAACTAGAAGAAAGGTTAAAAGAAACACTAAAAAAACTTAATTGAGATTGCATCCCAAACACACTCTCAAACACCATCACCTTTCAACCCATCTCATCAAAACCCACCATCCATCCCAGCACCACCTAGAGCAGGGTCATTCTTAGCTAGATGCTACTCCCAAATACTTGGGCATGATGTTCAAGCCTTATCAAGATAGAATTCAAGATTGAGCTAATCTGGTAGAGTTAGATAAGTTCTATCCCACTGTGAACCTCAAGATGGAAAGGACCAAGATTTGTGCAAATATGGTAGAACTAGATCAGGCTATGTTTGATGCAAGCGGTCTTTTCAATAAGACAAACTCAATGAAGCCATAGTTACATTTTGAAGGACTTTTGGAGAGGTACCTAAGACTTTGGCTACACCAAAGGCTCAAAGTAGTGGGAGTGAAAGAGGCCCCCATCGGAAGCTTACAATACTAATTATATGGATGAAAAAATTCCTTCCTCTATAAATAATTACTCCAATGAGTTCTTGAGAAAGATACAAGAGGAGAAATAAGCCAAAGAGAGCGACAACCCCCTCCAATTGAAGTAATGGATGATCTTCATGATCAATTCCCTCTATCTATGGAGATCAAGAAGATGTGTAGTCAAGCGAACGATTAGATTTTGAATCCAATTCCTTGCCCAAATTGCATCATTTCACAAGCCCATGGGAAGCCATGTATATTCACATGAGAGCTCCCATAGTTATGGTAAGGAACGATGAATCGTTTCTACCTTGGAACACGAAAGTAGTGAAGAACACTAAGGTGCTATGCCATCTCACTTTAGAGGAGCTACACAAAATTAAACTTGAGTTATGGAAACATATAGCTAACGAAGTGCCCAAAATAGCTAAGTCCCAATCTTAGGTAGGATCACAAAAGAGAGTGCTAGAAATACCCTTGGGTAAGATAGGAGATATGAGAAAATGAGAAGAAGGAAATACCTATCTCTCTATCAGTTATCGAGGCTATACAATAAAGGCTATTCTAGATTCGGGACCAAGATTTGCGATTGCTACCACTTCCTTGTGGAATTGTTGGGGCAAGCCACCTCTAAGACTAACTAGAATGAAATTGTAGATAGCAAAATGGGCATATAGAGAAAGCATTAGGATGGCTAGAAAGGTTCACTCTCAGTACTTATGGTGTAGAGTTGAACACACATTTTTCATATGAAAATTTGGCAAAATTCATGTGAAGAGATGAGTTTAGGTAGAATCTTCATGAGGCAATTGCAGATAGTGCATGATTGGAGGACCAATTCCTTGTACTTATAGCACTTAGGTGTGACCATCAATCTCGAAGACTATTCCATAGAGATGTATCACCATTGCAATAGACTAATCCATACTATAGATGTGCTAGATTTGGTAAAAAAACTAAGAAGAACGATGCACAAACAAAATCAAAGTTTTTATTTGATAACATATCATGAGATATGGATTACATATAGAGTTGGTAAGTGATTGTGGCATTCACTTCTTGAACTAGTTCATTGAATATCTCTTACAAGATCTCATGGTCATTCACAAGAAGTCTATCCCATATCACTCTCAAGAAAATGGTCAAGCAAAGAGCATGAATAAGATCCTATGCACCGTATTGAGTAAGCTCATTAATGAGAAATTTCAGATTGGGATAAATAGCTTTATCATGTTGTTTGGGCTGACAATGAAGAGTACATGTTAAGGTGTGGAGAAAGTGCTATTCACAAACAACCTCAGGTTGGTATGAAATTCAATGTGAAGTGGGGCCCATAGAAAATTCAGATCAATTTGCAAAACTGTAACTTGCATTCTATTCGGAAACAATCAGATATTCTAGACCTAGAATTTCAAACAATTCCATGTACTCTTGCGACACAAAAACTGTGTTTCTTTGACATTGAACTATCACTATCACATCATAGTGTGACAGTATATAAGCAGAGGTAGTCCTTCTAGTGTTTTTGCAGTGTTGCAAATTGTTGCACAGATGGCAAGTGCGGATGGAATGAGTAAGCTTATGAGAAATAAGCTAATCTTATGAGCAATAAGTTAGACAAGAACAACTTCCATGATTTGAGATTCAAAATGATGAATTTTTTTATGAGAAAAGGCTACTAGAAGTACATCAAAGGAGAGAAGGAAAACACTTGATAGTTATCAAAGAGGAATCGGACTGCAATCTAGTTAAGAGCATATGAAGAATGGAATCAAGTAACACGAAAGATAATGTATTGCCTATCTGTTAGCATACAAGATAGCATGATTGGGCACATATAGGATGTCGATACTCCGATAGATGCTTGGAATACTTTGGTCATATTGTATGAGTTACCAATTCAAAGGCATGGAAATTCCAACTCAAGAAGGAGCGGCATATACTAGAGAAAAAGGGCATGTCAGTAAGTGACTATAGCCTAAAAATCAAAAGCATATGTGAGTCACTTGCAACTATTGGCATGAATGTAGATGAAGATGATGATGATGATGATAAGGTGGAAGTGTGCCTTCATTGTTGGAATCAATGTCATATGGTTCAAAACTCTTCAACTAGCAATATTAACTTTTTATCTTTAGAAGTCTCCAGAAGAGGAACCGTGGGATATTGATATATTATATCGTAGCGCAACCCTTCAACAAGAAAATGCGATGGACGTATTGGATAGAGCAATGAACTCATAACGTGAGTGTGTGGGTTTGATTCCCGATCCCAGAAACACAGAAGCAATATATTTTTTAGTTCGTATAGTTTTTCAAGAAGCTTACGAATTGCGACAGGGTTTTTGTTTTCCACAAAGAGTTTTAGGTTGCATGAAGAAAGTATTTTGCTTTATTGCTTTTAGGTGTGCTTTTCATTGGAGTTCACAACCTATATAAAGAAGCATAGTCTCATTGTTGAGACATCACTCATCAAGCAATCCTCTCAAGGAGATCAAGGAGGAGTCTCAGACACTTGGAGGAGGTGATACTCAAAGATCACAAGCCAGATCTTGTTGTTTTGAAGCTTTAGAGGTGGAGTTTTGGTGAAGGAGAGGCTACTCTCTTGGAGCAAGAAGTCTTCTACAAGGTGGTGGTGACTATCTTTTGTGAGTTAACCATATATTTTGTTTTTAGGGTTCCTCTACCATAATCTCAAAATTAGGGTTGGTTGATTTACAATTTTGTTACACTATTTTGTGAGAATAAGGTTAGCTTCATTGCTCATTCACTTCACACACTTAGATTTTTCAACATAATCTAAATTTTGCATCATCATCTTCCTGGATATTCTTCCATTAGTGAGTGCACCACTTCATATGGTTGAGTAGTACTCCATGTTGTAATTTGGACATCTATTTTTAGTGAGTAAGCTTTGGCTTATGTTCTCTATCCTTGTCTCAAGATCTCTTTCTTTCTATCTCTCACCTATCATCTTAATTAATTAAGTGTGCATGCTCAAAAGGGTTTAGTTTGGAACGATCTTGTGGCCCCAAATTCCAATACTTGGTATCACAACATAATTGACATACACACTTAGTTAAGGTGAGTGAGATTAGAATTGATATTGAGGACAAGTTGGATGGATCTTCTAATTATCCCATGTGGAGTTTCATGATGATGAATATTTTAGTGACAAAGGATTTATGGAGTATTGTCAATGGATCCTTAACAAGACCAAGACGAGAAGGCGAAGAAGGAGCCACAAAAGCTTCAAGAGGTACTGAAATTACTATTACAGAACCAACTGAAGAAGAGGTAACCACTTTGACATCTAGAGTCACAGGTAGGTTTTTACCTACAGTTCCTCCTACTGAAGATCAGTCAAGATGGGATGCTAGAGATGCTTTAGCACTTTCATTCATAGCAATGAGTGTTAAAAAGCATATTCTACCACACATCAGATCTTGCAGAAGTTCTAGACAAGCTTGGTTGAAGCTTGAGAATCTTTTTTCAGAGCAAAAATCGTGCTAGGAAAGCTCACTTGAGGAGATAACTAGCAAATACAAGGATGAAGGCTAGTGAGTCAATTCAAACCCACATTATGAGACTCATTGACTTGAGAGATCAACTTCTAAATGTAGGAGTTGAGATATCAGATGAAGAAATGGTAAATACATTGATTAATTCACTTCCTATTTCATATCGATCTTTTTTATAACCACTCTTACCCTTACCACAAGAGATAGAGAGGTTACATTTGAAGAGCTAGAATTGTTGTTACTTCAAGATGAAGATCAGTTGAAGGGAATGGAAGAGAATGAAGAAGCACTTTCATCTTCATCAAAGGGTAAAAAGAAGAAGAAGGGTAAGAAGGAAAAGCAATCCAAGAAGGAAAGTAGGTCCCTCTCACCTTCTACTTCAGATTTTGTTTCTACTACATCTAACGAGAAGTCTTCTAAGAAGAAGGAAGTAATATGTTTTTACTGCAAGAAACCTAGACATTTAAAAGCAGCATGTTATAAAAGGATTATAGCAAAAAAGAAAAAGGCATCAGGTAATGTTGCAGAAGATGATAAAAAAGGGAAACCTCAAGGTGATTGTTATGCATGTATCACCATTGAGGAAGTAGCTTTTGATCAGGCAGCTTTACAAGTTCTTTCAGCAAGTCCTTGGATATTTGACTTAGGTGCTACAAAGCATATGACAGGTTGCAGAGATGTGTTTTCTTCTCTTTCCTATTGTTCAGTTACAAGAGTTACTATTGCAGATGGCAATGATCTGGATGTTGTGGGAATAGGTATAGTAACCCTAAAGTCAAGAGAAGGTGGTAATTTTCAGATTTCAGATGTTCTATATGTACCTGAAATGAAGAAGAATCTGCTATCTATATCTACATTTTTAAGTAATGGTTTTAAAGTTGTATTTGAGAGAGATCTTTGTAAGATCTTATCACACAAAGACAACAAGTGTATTTTACAAGGTGAGCATAGAGGAGGGATCTTTGTTTTGTCAAAAATCAGCCAGGCATATGCAATCAAATCTTTGTCACCGATGGAAGATATGAAGTAATGGCATGAAAGATTTGGACATATTAGTTTTGGAGCTCTCAAGTGTATCAAAGACAGAGGTATGGTTGAGAGTTTACCCTCATTCAAGCTACCAGATGAGTCAGATATATGTGAAGGTTGTCTTGAAGGTAAGATGCATAAACTACCTTTCAAGAAACACGGTCATATTACAACTACCACGAAACTGCAGATTATTCATTTAGATGTGAATGGACCTATGAGAGCAGACCCTATTCAAGGTTTCAGGTATTTTTTTCTATTCGTTGATGATTTTATGAGATCCTCATGGATCTATGGTCTTAAGTTGAAGTCAAAAGTCTTTCCTATATTCAAGAAGTTTGTAGCTATGGTTGAAAATGAAAGTCAGGAAACTATCCAGATTCTCAGAAGTGATAGAAGTGGAGAATAATTGTCAAAAGAGTTCCAGACATTTCTTGATGAGAAAGGTATTACTCGACACCTTACTATTGCTTATACTCCTCAGTAGAATGGTGCTGCAGAAAGAAAGAATAGAGTACTTGTTGAGATGATGTGGAGCATGATGACGTCCAAGAAGCTTTCATCGAAATTGTGGTTTGATGCAGTACATACAGCTAATCACATTTTTTGAATAGGTCATCTACAAAAGCTTTAAAGGTAATCACACCTTATGAATCTTATTATGGTAGAAAACCTTATGTGAGTTATTTTAGAGTGTTTGGAAGTCCTAGTACCTCGACAGGACAAGTTCTAGAACCTGTGGAAGCTGAAAGTTCAGAAGGAGTTTCACCACTATTTAAGGATACACCTACATGGTTATATCAGACTTCGAAAGATAGTGGTATAAAGACTTTTATTGGAAGAACAAGGAGTCAAACTAGACAACAACAACAAGATCATATAAGAACAAGAAGTCAGACTAGATAGCAACAACAAAAATTTCATGTAAGTTTTGTTGAAGACTTTGAGATTCATGATATTTTGGCACTCATGACTGTTGAAGATGAACTTGCATGTGTTAAAGATGCACTTAACATTCCTATTTGGAGAAATGCTATGCAAGAAGAGATTGATTCTATTCATAAGAATCAAACTTGTCAGCTATGTGAGTTACTAGAGGGAAAGAAAGCTATAGGTGTAAAATGGATCTTCAAAATCAAAAGGAAAGCAGATGGTACTATTGATAGGTACAAAGCAAGATTGGTTGTCAAAGGATATGCACAACAAAAAGAAAATGATTATGATGAGACATTTGCTCCTATGTCTAGGATGACTGTTATTAGGTCAATAACTGCTTTAGCAACACATTTTGGTTGGCATATATATCAACTTGACATTAAGACTACTTTTCTAAATGGTGATTTACATGAGGATGTGTATATTCAGCAGCCAAAAGGTTTTGAAGCGACATGCAAAGAGCAGTTAGTGTGTAAGCTTATAAAAGCTTTATATGTATTGAAGCAGGCACCTAGAGCATGGTATGAAAAGATACATACATATCTTTTTTCCATTAATTTCCATAACTCAGATGCAACTCCAACTCTTTATGTCAAAGCTGAAACAGGTATGATGATTATAGCAATCATTTATGTGGATGATATTATAGTCACAGGTCCCAGAGATGTGGATTTGCAAATGTTCAAAGAACAATTGAAGCAAACATTTGATGTGAATGATTTAGGCATTTTACATTATTATCTTGGGATTCTATTTCTGTTTCAAGATGAGTGTATCTATATGACACAACACAAGTACATTGAGAAACTTTTGGAGAGGTTTTAGATGGTTGATTCTAAACCTATGCAAACACCTATGGATCAAAATGCATCTTTATAGATGGTAGCAGATGAAGAGTCATTTGATGCTACTTTATATAGTCAAGCAGTTGGTTGCTTGATATATCTTTGTAATACATGTCCTGATATACAATTTTGCAGTTTCTCAAGTATCAAGGTTCATGCAAAACCCGACAGTGTTACATTGGAAAGCAATAAAGGGGATCTTTCGATATTTGAAGGGAACTTCAAATTATGCTATGGTTTTTTCAAAATCTATACATTTGTTACTAAAAGGATTTTCAGATTCTAATTGGGCAGGTGATAGAGACACAAGAAGAAGTACTAGTGGATTTTGCTTTTATCTTGGAGATTGTCTTATTTCATGGCTTTCTAAGAGACAACCCACTATTTCAACTTCATCGTGTGAAACTGAATATCATGCAGCATTTATAGCTACTCTAGAGTCAGTTTGGTTGCAAAAGATTTTCAGTTATCTTGATGTGAGAGTACATGAACCCATTCAGATATTTCAGATAGCCAGAGTGCTATAGCTATAGCAAAGAATATAGTGCATCATGCAAGGACAAGGCATATAGAGGTACACTACCACTATATTCGAGAGCAAATAGCTAAGAAGCACATTGAGCTGGTTTATGTTCCTTCTAGTGAGAATGTTGCAAATATATTTACCAAATCATTGACTAGAGATAGTCATAAGAAGATTTGCAAGTTACTGAAGCTTGTACCAATATGACATTGAAGGAGGGATTGTTGGAATCAATGTCATATGGTTCAAAACTCTTCGAGTAGTAATGTTAAATTTCTATCTTTAGAAGTCTCCAGAAGAGGAACCCTGGGATATTGATATATTATATCGTAGCGCAACCCTTCAACAAGAAAATGCGATGGACGTATTGGATAGAGCAATAAACTCATAACGTGAGCGTGTGGGTTTGATTCCCAATCCTGGCAACACAGAAGCAATATATTTTTTAGTTCACATAGTTTTTCAAGAAGCTTACGAATTGCGATAGCGTTTTTGTTTTCCACAAAGAGTTTTAAGTCGCATGATGAAAGTATTTTGCTTTATTGCTTTTATGCGTGTTTTTCATTGGAGTTCACAACCTATATAAAGAAGCATAGTCTCATTGTTGGGCATCACTCATCAAGCAATCCTCTCAAGGAGATCAAGGAGGAGTCTCACACACTTGGAGGAGGTCATCACTCAAAGATCACAAGCCATCTCTTGGTGTTCTGAAGCTTTGGTGAAGGAGAGGCTACTCTCTTGAAGCAAGAAGTCTTCTACAAGGTGGTGGTAACTATCTTTTGTGAGTTAACCTTATATTTTGATTTAAGGGTTTCTGTTGGTGTAGAGCAATCAACAATTGAAGTTTTGGAAGTCAAAGAATGAAGACAAGATCAAGTTTTGAAGCATAGAAGAAGTTCACATTCAGGAGTTGAAAGAAATGTACACATATGTACATTAGTTCAGATATAGGTCACTTATACTTTTGATTAGTCATAAGTTTGTAAATATTTGCCTATAAATACTATGGAAAATGTCGGGACAAGTATGAGAGAGCATGAGAATAGAGTAATCAGAAGTTGTATGAGTTTTTTAGCCATCCTAGAAGTGAGTTAAGTCTCTCTCATCACTAGATGTAAAATTCTCAGAAATGAAGAAAATGTTGCGCCCGATGTTTCTAAGTTTTCTCCTTTTGTGTTAGATCTTTTGTGAAATGCTTTTGTACAAGTCTAAGTCCATAGTTGATTGACCTCTGTATAAATTTTTAGCTTCTAATTGTGATCAGGCTGAGAGAATTATGTGTAGGAACATTTGTGTGTGAAGAAGTGTTCACTGGTTCCTGAAACAGGCGCAAAATTCGGCGTCAATGTTTTGATCAGTTCTCCTTCCACAGTTTAAAGTTTTGAGCAAGTAAGCACTTAATCTTTAAGTAAGGTAAGCTACTTGTGTCTAAAAGCATTTGCTTAAACGGGTTGTATTCTTGGAGAACCATGTCTTAGAAGTTATAGATGTCTAAATCGACTTCTCAGAAGCACAGTTTTCGACATAGGTGACTTGTCAAGTTGATTTCTCAAAATCTACTGAATCTTTTGGAGTGATTCGACTTGGAGAAGGTGCGCAATCTTTAGCCGACACCTTTTACAAAGTTTTATAAAAAACTTTACACATTTGATAAGTCAATGAGAAAGATATGTGCAACAGACTTTCTGTAGAATCATCCTTTTCACAGATTTTCTAGAATCCTTATAATTGAACTCCAAATTGATAAAGGTTTTGACTTACTCTTGATATAGAGGTGCTCTAATTTCAAGAGTAGGTCGTTCTTTTGGAGATTAACACTCTCCATCAGTGGTATCAGAGCAGGAAGCATCAGAATTGAAGGAAGGAGGATCCCGACTGCTGCAGGTGCAAAGAATTCAATATCTAAAGGTTCAAAAGGAGAAAGCTTGAAGATAAAGCTTGAGAAGGAGATACTGAATTGATCTATTGGTTTCCTTTGCACATATCTCTCTAGCTTTTTCTCTATTCTCTTCTTCTATTGCTACTTTGCACATCCATAAGTGGGTGTCTTCATGCATCCATGAGGATTCTGATCCTATGGAATGCACTGACTCTGTATCGTCTTTGGCTCTATGGATGGGATTCCACTGGATCGGAGGGACATCTCTATGAGAGTAATCTTTGAGGTTCACTTTGGTCGTAACACCTAAGTGTTGCAAATACAAGGAATTGGTTCCCCAATCCTGTACTACCTGCAACTGTCGCATAAACGGTCTTCCCAAAATCATCTCATAGGCATGATTTTTGCTAAAGTCACATATTGCAAATGTATGCTCGAACTCTACACCACATGTAGTGAGAGTGATTCCTTCTAGCAAGCCTAAGGGTCTCTCTATGTGACCATCGGCCATTTGCAATTTCATCCTCGTGGGCCTGAGTGCTGGCTTGCCCCAACGCTTCCATAGGGAAGTGGTAGCATTGCCACTCCTGCACCTGAGTCTAGAATGGCCTTGGTGGTGTATCCTTGATGGGTGATAGGAAGATACGTGTTTCCTTCTTCACCTTCGCTCATGTCCCCTATCTTGTCCAAAGGTATCTCTGGCACCGTTCTGTGAGAACCTACCTGTGAACGCGGTTTGGCTACCTCTAGTACTTGTTTGGCTACATGTTTCCATAGTTCTGGCTTAACTTTGAGTAGTTCTTCTAAAGTGAGGTTGCACTGCACTTTAGTGTTTTTTACTACCTCTGTGTTCCTAGGTATGACTGAGTCTTTGTTTCTTACCATGACTGTGGGTGCTCTCATACATGTGGACTTAGCTTCCCATGGGCCTGTGAAGTGGGGTAGCTCCTGTATGGAATTAGACTCGAAGTCTAATCTCTCGTGAGACTGAGTACTCTCTTGCTCCTCATAAATGGATGGGATGTCTTGTGGGAATTGGTCGTGTGCATCATCCACAAGTTCAATGGGAGGAGGGACTTCACTTTCTTTAGCCCATTTGTCTTCTTGAATCTCTCGTAGGAATTCTGGTGTGAACTGATTCATAGAAGAAGATGTGTCTGGCTCCGTAGAGTTAGGCACATAGGCTTCCTGGGCAGGAAGGCTTACTCTTTCACTTGCCTTGCCCTTATTTTGAGAGGCGGGTTCCTTTTCTGATTGTGCAATCAGCCTCTCTATTCTTTCTCACAGTCCTTCAAAGTGCAATTGTGTCTTAGCTGAACTAGAGATGTTAAAGAGGCGACTGGCTTCAAACATGGTTTGACCCAATTCCACCATTTTGGCACAGATTCTGGTTCGTTCAAGCTCTAATTCTACTCTAGGGTAGCACTTTTCATGATCAGTTACGTTTGGCCCTTCTTGGATTCTGGCCTGGTATGCTTTAAGCATCATGTTTAAGTCCTCAGGAGTGGGATCTGCTAGGACTGATCCTACTCTAGGGGGTGGTGGGATTGTGTTAGGTGGGTTGGAAGGTGGTGGATCGGATGGAGATGGGAATGGTGGAGGTGGGGCAGTGTGAGAGGGAGTTTGAGATGTGAGTTCGGTTATCCTGGCTCTCGTTTCTCTTAGGCTTTCCTCAAGCTCACTCATTTTCTTTGTCCATTGCCTTTTCATTCTTTCACAACTATCTCTCCAGGCTCTAGTCCTCTCCTTGGTTATGCTCTCTGTTTCACTCACCTTGGGGCTCTTTTCCTGACCTACACCTTGGTTTTGCTGTAGTGCTTGGGCTCTCATGATCACTTGCACTGGTGCAGTGGAAGTCACACTCCCTGTGGAGTCTACAACTAACCCAATAACATTGATAGGAGTGATTTTCGGCATATTATTAGGATTCTTTGGGCAGTCTCGTAAGAGATGCTCCTTTCCACACTCTTGGCAATAGCCCTGGATCGTCACGGACTAGGATTGTGTAGGTGGAGGTAAGGGACAATCACGAATGAGATGATCTCCCTGACATCTGTAGCATGGTCCTGTGGGGAATGGGGGTCTTACTTGCCTTGGTTGAGGTCTAGGGTTGGGGTTTGCATACATGACGTTTGTGTAATCTGACTCCCAACTAGGTTCACTAGGCTCTTCACTATAGTAGGACTCACCATGTTCAGGAGACTGCATGTAGTAGGCCTGGGGGCTGACAACATGTGTAGAATCGAAACTATGATCACTCGGGTCATTTTCTGAAAGCAAGGGTGTCACCGGCACTATGGCTCTATTTAGGTTCTCTTCTGCAGCTGCGTACTTTACTGGAATCACATTGGCTGGAGAAGGAGGTTGTTGTGCTAACACAGGCTGAGGCCTTTGTTGGTTTTGGTAGGGTTGCTGATAAGGTTGTTAGGGCCTACCGTACTGCTGTGGTGGATACTGATTTTGATACCTGCCTTATTGAGGATAGGTGTTGACAGTATACGGGAAGAAGCAAGTACGGACACACATGCAGATCTAGCACTAAGGCAACCCTTCATTTTTTTCAAAACCCTTACATCATTTTAAAGTGATTCTCATCACTAAAAACCCCTGTAAATACCATTTTCACCTTTTTGTAGCTCCATTTTGTACAAGACAAGGAGTCCTCGAGCTTGAGGAGCCTTAGAAGTAGTTGCCTATCAATTTTCGTATTTTTTAGATCTCGTTTGAGCCCTCAAATAAACCCTGGAACCTAATTTTTAACTAGGCCGGACACTAGGTCTGTACAGGGCCAAAGCTAGGCAAAAACTATAAATAGAGCTAGAGAGCTCATTTTTGGAGAGCTTCTTGTAGTTTTGAGCTTGTATGAGAACTTGGTTGCAATAGAAGTGATTCCATTGTCTTACTCTCTTTGTTCTTGTTGTGTGTGCGCGTGTGTGTGTATGTGTGTGCATGTTAGTGTGCTTCGCACTCACACATTTGTGCCTTCACTTGCTCGAGGTCTTCATACCATCCTCATGTCTTCCCAGATTGACATTAAAGGAGGTGCTACTCATCACTGAGCTACACCAAATTTTGGCGCCGTTGCCAGGGATTCGAGCTTTGAGGAGGAGCGTGTGATGGTAAGACGTAGAGAGGACGCGTTGGAATGGTAAGTAGTAGGTAAATTTCTGATTTTTTTCCATCTCCATCTCCATCTCCATCTCCACCTCCTTCTCCACTACATATTCCCTCTTCCTTGTCATTCCCCTCATTTGTTGTGTGCGATTTTGAGAGAGAGCGAGCGCGTGCATTTGTGTTGTATGTTTTTTGCATGTTTCTTGCAGGTACCAGCTCCATCACCATCTCCAGCAAGCTCAGCAGGTACAGAATCCTTCTACACAGGCCTCGAGGCATCGAGCTCGAGCTATCGCGACACCTCGCAAACTTCAACTAATCACGTTTCTGAGTGCACCACGACACTACGCAGGCCTAGAGCACCTAGGATCAGAAGACAGAACCACAAATTTTGCCATAACTCGACCTATCGTGATACCTCACGAGCTATCGCGACACCTCACGAGCTATCGCCACACCTCACGAGCTATCGTGACACCTCACGACCTATCGCGACACTTGGGAGTATCGCGACACCTCACGAGCTATCGCGACATCTCACGACCTATCGCGACACTTGGGAGTATCGCGACACCTCACGAGCTATCGCGACATCTCACGACCTATCGCGACACTTGGGAGTATCGCGACACCTCACGAGCTATCGCGACACCTCACGACCTATCGTGACACTTGGGAGTATCGCGACACCTCACGAGCTATCGCGACACCTCACGACCTATCGCGACACTTGGGAGTATCGCGACACCTCACGAGCTATCGCGACACCTCACGAGCTATCACGACACCTCACGAGCTATCGCGACACCTCACGAGCTATCGCGACACCTCGGAGTATCGCGACACCTCACGAGCTATCGCGACACTTCGACCCGACCTATCGCGACACTTCGATCCGACCTATCGCGATACACGGCCCTAACGCATGAAAATTTTAAGGGTAAAGTTGAGTGAATTGAAGTATTGTGAGGTTTAAATTTAAGCACCTTGGGAGAACATTAGAGCCATAGGAGTGGGCAAAAGACCTAGAAACCAGTGAAGGATCTACTGAACCCTGAGAGCCTGTTCTGACCCCTAAGTGCCTGAATGGTCATAACTTCGCCATACGAACTCTGATTGAGGAGATTTTGGTCTCGTTGGAAAGCTTGTTGAGAATCCTATTACCTAGGTAGTCATAAGGAGAAAATGAGAGAGAGAGAGACCGAAAGTGAGTTTTGCAAACCCTTATGGGAGAGAAAGATGAGGAGTAGAAACAAACGAAACCAATCAACAAAGATAGAGAGGATATAGGCATCAAAGAGGCATGGATGACTATCCGTTGGCTAGACCCAAAGGACACCCTAGGATATTGAGACCCATCTAACTAGTGAATTCAATGAAGAACTAATTTGATGGCACTCGAGACCCTTATGACCATGTAATAGAGTTCAGACAAGTTTTGAGAGTTGAACAAGTTGATGATTTGTTTGTTCAATACAATGCTATTGGTCTAACTTTAAAGAATACAGCCTTGACATGGTTTGAACCACTACATCAAGGTCAATTCGGGGATATCAAATAGTTGTTAGAAGTATTTATTACGGAGTTCTCTAAGAGTGATATAAAGCATAATACTTCCTCCTTGATCCATAGCTTTAAACAAACACCACAAGAAACAATCAAGCTAATAGGACATATGTTTAGGCAATACATTCAAAGATGCCCTATTCCATTGTTGCCTACCTCGGCCAAGCAAATGGCATTGTTCTTAGATGGCCTGTTAAGTGCAAAGTTATGATCGTATGTGTATCTAAAGGAACGCAAGAACATAGAGAAATTTGTACAAATGTGCATTGACATCATGGGTAACTTGGGAGATGAGTTAGAACTTTCAAAGATCTACAAGGATTTAGATTTTTTTCTACTAGTTTCACGTCCAATCCTTCAACATCAATTGAGGAATTAGCAAAGAAAGTAGCTCAGAAACTAAGAGTCTCAAGTAGACAAACCCCAAGGATGGTATCAATAACATGATGCTATAGTTATGGAGGACACCACAAGACAATGTTTTCCCCATTTTGACTCAAAATTGAGGGAACCTTAATAGCTAGTACTAGACTATAGAAAGAAAATAAACTAACTATAGTGCATAAGATTGTCCTTAAAACAAACAAGTGGTTAGGCAAAACTATCAACAACCATATCAGTAGCCAAGGATATATCAAAACCAATTCTAACAGTAGCCTTACTATAGGCCACAACAACCATACCAACCACACTACCAAACTCAATAAAGACATCAATCTGTGTTAGGAAACAACCACCACCCCCTACCAATGTTATTTCCATGAAGTATGGTGCAGTAGAGAATAAACTTAATAGAGAAATAGTGCCAGCATCCCCAATGATCTAAAAAAGTGACGCTCAAAGCTTTCAATAACCCATGTGGACAACCCATTGACTTACTACATGGATTCACCTGAGCATTTCGAGTTTTGCCCATATGAAACATCCATAGGACCAAATTGGTAGCCTGAATACTCAAATGTGATGTATACAAATCCAAATACTAGGCCCCAATTAAGGTAGATGCATCCCCAAGCACCTAGAGGACCATGCTATAGTTGTTAGGGAGATCATTTCATATTTGATTGTCCACTTCCTCCACATGGACATGCTCAACTTGTAGTCATTTAAGGCTTTTGTCCCGATTATGGGAAGGAACACTTCTTGAGAGATTTTCCTAAGAATCCAACCAATGCACAATTACACCAATCAATGTTATTGCCTTGTTTGTAGAATCCAATGGAAGTGTGACAATGACTACCCTTGTATAAGTAGTTATTAGAGCACAAGTTCTACAACAAGCTAAAGGTGTAGATCAAGAAAAGAAATTAGAAGCCAATGAGTCAAAAAGTGTAGCTAGAAAAAGAACGGGAGCCTAGAAAGATAGCCGAGAAAGAAGGAAGAGATAATGGGCGAGAAAGATTAGAAAACTAGAAGAAAGGTTAAAAGAAACACTAAAAAAACTTAATTGAGATTGCATCCCAAACACACTCTCAAACACCATCACCTTTCAACCCATCTCATCAAAACCCACCATCCATCCCAGCACCACCTAGAGCAGGGTCATTCTTAGCAGATGCTACTCCCAAATACTTGGGCATGATGTTCAAGCCTTATCAAGATAGAATTCAAGATTGAGCTAATCTGGTAGAGTTAGATAAGTTCTATCCCACTATGAACCTCAAGATGGAAAGGACCAAGATTTGTGCAAATATGGTAGAACTAGATCAGGCTATGTTTGATGCAAGCGGTCTTTTCAATAAGACAAACTCAATGAAGCCATAGTTACATTTTGAAGGACTTTTGGAGAGGTACCTAAGACTTTGGCTACACCAAAGGCTCAAAGTAGTGGGAGTGAAAGAGGCCCCCATCGGAAGCTTACAATACTAATTATATGGATGAAAAAATTCCTTCCTCTATAAATAATTACTCCAATGAGTTCTTGAGAAAGATACAAGAGGAGAAATAAGCCAAAGAGAGCGACAACCCCCTCCAATTGAAGTAATGGATGATCTTCATGATCAATTCCCTCTATCTATGGAGATCAAGAAGATGTGTAGTCAAGCGAACGATTAGATTTTGAATCCAATTCCTTGCCCAAATTGCATCATTTCACAAGCCCATGGGAAGCCATGTATATTCACATGAGAGCTCCCATAGTTATGGTAAGGAACGATGAATCGTTTCTACCTTGGAACACGAACGTAGTGAAGAACACTAAGGTGCTATGCCATCTCACTTTAGAGGAGCTACACAAAATTAAACTTGAGTTATGGAAACATATAGCTAACGAAGTGCCCAAAATAGCTAAGTCCCAATCTTAGGTAGGATCACAAAAGAGAGTGCTAGAAATACCCTTGGGTAAGATAGGAGATATGAGAAAATGAGAAGAAGGAAATACCTATCTCTCTATCAGTTATCGAGGCTATACAATAAAGGCTATTCTAGATTCGGGACCAAGATTTGCGATTGCTACCACTTCCTTGTGGAATTGTTGGGGCAAGCCACCTCTAAGACTAACTAGAATGAAATTGTAGATAGCAAATGGGCATATAGAGAAAGCATTAGGATGGCTAGAAAGGTTCACTCTCAGTACTTATGGTGTAGAGTTTGAACACACATTTTTCATATGAAAATTTGGCAAAATTCATGTCTTTGAGATGAGTTTAGGTAGAATCTTCATGAGGCAATTGCAGATAGTGCATGATTGGAGAACCAATTCCTTGTACTTATAGCACTTAGGTGTGACCATCAATCTCGAAGACTATTCCCATAGAGATGTACCACCATTGCAATAGAACCCAATCCATAGGACTATAGATCAGCTAGATTTGGTGCATTCTATAGGAATAGAATCCTTATGGATGCATGAGGACATATATTTATGGATGTGTAAAGTTGTAGTGGAAGAAGAGAAAATATTAAACCCTAGAAAGGTAGGTGCTAATGAGAAACTTAGACCTATTCAAGACAAAGTCTATGCACCTATGGTATTTCCCGACGAAGAATTTAAACCCCATGGTTGGCCAAAAATCCTAGCTAGGATGGATGTAGCTATCAATGAAGAGTGGTGAACACCCCATTGTGATGAAGATGGTTATGACATCTCCGATTTCACCAGAGAACCAATCATGTTTAACCTGATTATAGAAGAATGTGAGCCTCAGTCATCTCCACTCAAGGAAGTCAATGATGAGGATGAAGAATCCATAATCTTGGAACCATTTTGTGATGCAAAAGAAGAATATTTCCTTTTAATAGATGCTAGGACTCCAGAACAAGATAGAAGTAAACCTAATAATAATTTAACTGAGCCAAAAGATGACAAGAATGAAAAGAATGTTAAAAAGAAAATGTTACCCAACCAAGAAGAAGAAGAATCCTTGTTTGAAGTGTTAGAATAGTCTAAGCAATATGAGATTGAAGATAGGAAAATCATGATAAGAATTCCTAAATGAGAGGCTCTTTAGGGATAATCCTATGAAGAAAAAAGAAAAACCCAAAAAAATCGTAGTAACAATAGAAGATGGTGAGGAGAGATGCACGTACATAGGACATAATCTAAGTGAAGAAGAAGAACATGAGATGACAGATCTATTAAGAGATTACAGAGATGTATTTGCTTGGAGTTAATGGAGTGACCATAAGAGATAGCTATTTGCTTCCTATCATCGAACACCTACTAGAAGGAGTAGTAGGCAAGGAAGTGTAAAGCTTCCTTGATGGATTCGCAGGCTACGATCAAGTAGCGATTGCCCCTGAGGACCAAGATAAAATGGCTTGTGCCATAGAATGGGGTATCTTTGCATTTCATGTGATGCCATTTGGGATCACCAATGCACCTACTACATTTCAAAGGCTAATGTGTCATGTGTTCAAGGAATTCTTGCAAAAAAACCTAGAAGTCTATGTACATGACCTTTGTGCTCATTCTTCCATTATACAAACTCACATCCTTGAACATAAATAGATCTTTGACAATTGTAGAGAATATCAGGTCTACTTGAACTCAGAAAAGTTTGTTTTCATGGTCAAGCAAGGCAAAATTTTAGTACACATAGTCTCAAAGAATGGGATCACTAGATGAAGATAAAGTAAGAGCTATAGCATAGCTACCTAGACCAAAGACAATCAAGGAAGTAAAAACTTTGATGGGACATTGTGGATATTACGGAGGATTCATCCACATGTATGCTATAATTGCAAAGCCTCTGTACAACTGTTTGCTTAACTTTGGATGAAGAGTGGGGACCTCTTTCGAAGAGCTCAAAAGATGATTGTTTTCAACACCAATTCTTATTGGAATAAGGCATTCCATGTTCATGTGGATGCTTCCAGTTTTCCCATTGGGTGTGTACTAGTTCAACCAATTGGTGAATGAAACATATGTCTCCCCATTGCTTATGCAAGTAGTTAGTTGAATAGAGCATAGAGAAATTACATTACTATAGAAAGGGAAGGATTAGGCATGTTCTATGTGATCAAAAAGTTTGGACATTATTTGATTGCAAATAAGTTTAAATTCTTTACCGATCATCAGGCTCTTCTTTATTTGATGAACAAAACATGGAATACATGCCGATTAGTAGGGTGGTTTCTCTTACTAATAGAGTATGATTTTGAAGTAGTTGTAAGGAAAGGAAAGAATCACCTTTCTAGGATTACTTCAGGAGAATCACTACAAGGAGTATCGAATGAACTTCCTAATGCCTATTTGTTCGATGTGGAAGTAGTGCCTAAGTGGGCTAAGACACTTCTGACTATTCTTTCCCTTGGACCCAAAAATGCCAAAATAAGAACAATGGACGAAGAGATTATTGAATCTCAAAAATATCATATATTGGCAAGAATCATATACAAGAAAAACAATAAGTGAATCTTAGCTTTTTGTGTGTAAGAAGAAGAACATGTTCAATGGTTACAATTAGCACGTATAGGTACACTAGAGCAACATCACTCAAACATCAGACCCTAGAGACTCAAAAGAGATTACTCATATACTAGCGAACAATGAAAGCACATGTCCATAGGATGTGTAAGCATTGTCCAATTTGTATTAATAGACCCCCTATAGAGCATGCAAAATTGTGTCATGTTAGTCATACTGGATTGGAGTGATGACTTGGTCAAATTCTTAATGATGAAAACATTTACTCAAGAGATGACATTAGTGCAAAGAAGAAGTCTAGAGCAGGAGGCTTAAGACTATATAGGCATGGAGGAGATGGATATCGCAGGCTATGTGTGCATGAAAGTGAATACTTCAAGATCTTACAGATTGCACACCAAAGTCTTGTAGGAGAACACTTTCGATGTTATTGCGTAATCTAAGTAATTATGTTCTCATATTTGTGGTGGCATACTCTTCATATGGGTGGACATACTTATGTGAAGATATGCGACATATATCAAAGGACACAATATCTGATATGCAAAGATGAGATGCCACTGAGACCCATGATGGGAGGACATGCATTCTCTAAGAGGGGAATAGACTTCTTAGGTCTTATTAATCCCCTAGCCAAGAGTTCACATGCTGAGTATATCATTATTGCAATAGACTATCCAACTAAATGTGTAGAGGTAAAAGAAACTAAGAAGAACGATGCACAAACAAAATCAAAGTTTTTATTTGATAACATATCATGAGATATGGATTACATATAGAGTTGGTAAGTGATTGTGGCATTCACTTCTTGAACTAGTTCATTGAATATCTCTTACAAGATCTCATGGTCATTCACAAGAAGTCTATCCCATATCACTCTCAAGAAAATGGTCAAGCAAAGAGCATGAATAAGATCCTATGCACCGTATTGAGTAAGCTCATTAATGAGAAATTTCAGATTGGGATAAATAGCTTTATCATGTTGTTTGGGCTGACAATGAAGAGTACATGTTAAGGTGTGGAGAAAGTGCTATTCACAAACAACCTCAGGTTGGTATGAAATTCAATGTGAAGTGGGGCCCATAGAAAATTCAGATCAATTTGCAAAACTGTAACTTGCATTCTATTCGGAAACAATCAGATATTCTAGACCTAGAATTTCAAACAATTCCATGTACTCTTGCGACACAAAAACTGTGTTTCTTTGACATTGAACTATCACTATCACATCATAGTGTGACAGTATATAAGCAGAGGTAGTCCTTCTAGTGTTTTTGCAGTGTTGCAAATTGTTGCACAGATGGCAAGTGTGGATGGAATGAGTAAGCTTATGAGAAATAAGCTAATCTTATGAGCAATAAGTTAGACAAGAACAACTTCCATGATTTGAGATTCAAAATGATGAATTTTTTTATGAGAAAAGGCTACTAGAAGTACATCAAAGGAGAGAAGGAAAACACTTGATAGTTATCAAAGAGGAATCGGACTGCAATCTAGTTAAGAGCATATGAAGAATGGAATCAAGTAACACGAAAGATAATGTATTGCCTATCTGTTAGCATACAAGATAGCATGATTGGGCACATATAGGATGTCGATACTCCGATAGATGCTTGGAATACTTTGGTCATATTGTATGAGTTACCAATTCAAAGGCATGGAAATTCCAACTCAAGAAGGAGCGGCATATACTAGAGAAAAAGGGCATGTCAGTAAGTGACTATAGCCTAAAAATCAAAAGCATATGTGAGTCACTTGCAACTATTGGCATGAATGTAGATGAAGATGATGATGATGATGATAAGGTGGAAGTGTGCCTTCATTGTTGGAATCAATGTCATATGGTTCAAAACTCTTCAACTAGCAATATTAACTTTTTATCTTTAGAAGTCTCCAGAAGAGGAACCGTGGGATATTGATATATTATATCGTAGCGCAACCCTTCAACAAGAAAATGCGATGGACGTATTGGATAGAGCAATGAACTCATAACGTGAGTGTGTGGGTTTGATTCCCGATCCCAGAAACACAGAAGCAATATATTTTTTAGTTCGTATAGTTTTTCAAGAAGCTTACGAATTGCGACAGGGTTTTTGTTTTCCACAAAGAGTTTTAGGTTGCATGAAGAAAGTATTTTGCTGTATTGCTTTTAGGTGTGCTTTTCATTGGAGTTCACAACCTATATAAAGAAGCATAGTCTCATTGTTGAGACATCACTCATCAAGCAATCCTCTCAAGGAGATCAAGGAGGAGTCTCAGACACTTGGAGGAGGTGATACTCAAAGATCACAAGCCAGATCTTGTTGTTTTGAAGCTTTAGAGGTGGAGTTTTGGTGAAGGAGAGGCTACTCTCTTGGAGCAAGAAGTCTTCTACAAGGTGGTGGTGACTATCTTTTGTGAGTTAACCATATATTTTGTTTTTAGGGTTCCTCTACCATAATCTCAAAATTAGGGTTGGTTGATTTACAATTTTGTTACACTATTTTGTGAGAATAAGGTTAGCTTCATTGCTCATTCACTTCACACACTTAGATTTTTCAACATAATCTAAATTTTGCATCATCATCTTCCTGGATATTCTTCCATTAGTGAGTGCACCACTTTATATGGTTGAGTAGTACTCCATGTTGTAATTTGGACATCTATTTTTAGTGAGTAAGCTTTGGCTTATGTTCTCTATCCTTGTCTCAAGATCTCTTTCTTTCTATCTCTCACCTATCATCTTAATTAATTAAGTGTGCATGCTCAAAAGGGTTTAGTTTGGAACGATCTTGTGGCCCCAAATTCCAATACTTGGTATCACAACATAATTGACATACACACTTAGTTAAGGTGAGTGAGATTAGAATTGATATTGAGGACAAGTTGGATGGATCTTCTAATTATCCCATGTGGAGTTTCATGATGATGAATATTTTAGTGACAAAGGATTTATGGAGTATTGTCAATGGATCCTTAACAAGACCAAGACGAGAAGGCGAAGAAGGAGCCACAAAAGCTTCAAGAGGTACTGAAATTACTTTCACAGAACCAACTGAAAAAGAGGTAACCACTTTGACATCTAGAGTCACAGGTAGGTTTTTACCTACAGTTCCTCCTACTGAAGATCAGTCAAGATGGGATGCTAGAGATGCTTTAGCACTTTCATTCATAGCAATGAGTGTTAAAAAGCATATTCTACCACACATCAGATCTTGCAGAAGTTCTAGACAAGCTTGGTTGAAGCTTGAGAATCTTTTTTCAGAGCAAAAATCCTGCTAGGAAAGCTCACTTGAGGAGATAACTAGCAAATACAAGGATGAAGGCTAGTGAGTCAATTCAAACCCACATTATGAGACTCATTGACTTGAGAGATCAACTTCTAAATGTAGGAGTTGAGATATCAGATGAAGAAATGGTAAATACATTGATTAATTCACTTCCTATTTCATATCGATCTTTTTTATAACCACTCTTACCCTTACCACAAGAGATAGAGAGGTTACATTTGAAGAGCTAGAATTGTTGTTACTTCAAGATGAAGATCAATTGAAGGGAATGGAAGAGAATGAAGAAGCACTTTCATCTTCATCAAAGGGTAAAAAGAAGAAGAAGGGTAAGAAGGAAAAGCAATCCAAGAAGGAAAGTAGGTCCCTCTCACCTTCTACTTCAGATTTTGTTTCTACTACATCTAACGAGAAGTCTTCTAAGAAGAAGGAAGTAATATGTTTTTACTGCAAGAAACCTAGACATTTAAAAGCAGCATGTTATAAAAGGATTATAGCAAAAAAGAAAAAGGCATCAGGTAATGTTGCAGAAGATGATAAAAAAGGGAAACCTCAAGGTGATTGTTATGCATGTATCACCATTGAGGAAGTAGCTTTTGATCAGGCAGCTTTACAAGTTCTTTCAGCAAGTCCTTGGATATTTGACTTAGGTGCTACAAAGCATATGACAGGTTGCAGAGATGTGTTTTCTTCTCTTTCCTATTGTTCAGTTACAAGAGTTACTATTGCAGATGGCAATGATCTGGATGTTGTGGGAATAGGTATAGTAACCCTAAAGTCAAGAGAAGGTGGTAATTTTCAGATTTCAGATGTTCTATATGTACCTGAAATGAAGAAGAATCTGCTATCTATATCTACATTTTTAAGTAATGGTTTTAAAGTTGTATTTGAGAGAGATCTTTGTAAGATCTTATCACACAAAGACAACAAGTGTATTTTACAAGGTGAGCATAGAGGAGGGATCTTTGTTTTGTCAAAAATCAGCCAGGCATATGCAATCAAATCTTTGTCACCGATGGAAGATATGAAGTAATGGCATGAAAGATTTGGACATATTAGTTTTGGAGCTCTCAAGTGTATCAAAGACAGAGGTATGGTTGAGAGTTTACCCTCATTCAAGCTACCAGATGATTCAGATATATGTGAAGGTTGTCTTGAAGGTAAGATGCATAAACTACCTTTCAAGAAACACGGTCATATTACAACTACCACGAAACTGCAGATTATTCATTTAGATGTGAATGGACCTATGAGAGCAGACCCTATTCAGGTTTCAGGTCATATTACAACTTTTATTGGAAGAACAAGGAGTCAAACTAGACAACAACAACAAGATCATATAAGAACAAGAAGTCAGACTAGATAGCAACAACAAAAATTTCATGTAAGTTTTGCTGAAGACTTTGAGATTCATGATATTTTGGCACTCATGACTGTTGAAGATGAACTTGCATGTGTTAAAGATGCACTTAACATTCCTATTCGGAGAAATGCTATGCAAGAAGAGATTGATTCTATTCATAAGAATCAAACTTGTCAGCTATGTGAGTTACTAGAGGGAAAGAAAGCTATAGGTGTAAAATGGATCTTCAAAATCAAAAGGAAAGCAGATGGTACTATTGATAGGTACAAAGCAAGATTGGTTGTCAAAGGATATGCACAACAAAAAGAAATTGATTATGATGAGACATTTGCTCCTATGTCTAGGATGACTGTTATTAGGTCAATAACTGCTTTAGCAACACATTTTGGTTGGCATATATATCAACTTGACATTAAGACTACTTTTCTAAATGGTGATTTACATGAGGATGTGTATATTCAGCAGCCAAAAGGTTTTGAAGCGACATGCAAAGAGCAGTTAGTGTGTAAGCTTATAAAAGCTTTATATGTATTGAAGCACACACCTAGAGCATGGTATGAAAAGATACATACATATCTTTTTTCCATTAATTTCCATAACTCAGATGCAACTCCAACTCTTTATGTCAAAGCTGAAACAGGTATGATGATTATAGCAATCATTTATGTGGATGATATTATAGTCACAGGTCCCAGAGATGTGGATTTGCAAATGTTCAAAGAACAATTGAAGCAAACATTTGATGTGAATGATTTAGGCATTTTACATTATTATCTTGGGATTCTATTTCTGTTTCAAGATGAGTGTATCTATATGACACAACACAAGTACATTGAGAAACTTTTGGAGAGGTTTTAGATGGTTGATTCTAAACCTATGCAAACACCTATGGATCAAAACGCATCTTTATAGATGGTAGCAGATGAAGAGTCATTTGATGCTACTTTATATAGTCAAGCAGTTGGTTGCTTGATATATCTTTGTAATACATGTCTTGATATACAATTTTGCAGTTTCTCAAGTATCAAGGTTCATGCAAAACCCGACAGTGTTACATTGGAAAGCAATAAAGGGGATCTTTCGATATTTGAAGGGAACTTCAAATTATGCTATGGTTTTTTCAAAATCTATACATTTGTTACTAAAAGGATTTTCAGATTCTAATTGGGCAGGTGATAGAGACACAAGAAGAAGTACTAGTGGATTTTGCTTTTATCTTGGAGATTGTCTTATTTCATGGCTTTCTAAGAGACAACCCACTATTTCAACTTCATCGTGTGAAACTGAATATCATGCAGCATTTATAGCTACTCTAGAGTCAGTTTGGTTGCAAAAGATTTTCAGTTATCTTGATGTGAGAGTACATGAACCCATTCAGATATTTCAGATAGCCAGAGTGCTATAGCTATAGCAAAGAATATAGTGCATCATGCAAGGACAAGGCATATAGAGGTACACTACCACTATATTCGAGAGCAAATAGCTAAGAAGCACATTGAGCTGGTTTATGTTCCTTCTAGTGAGAATGTTGCAAATATATTTACCAAATCATTGACTAGAGATAGTCATAAGAAGATTTGCAAGTTACTGAAGCTTGTACCAATATGACATTGAAGGAGGGATTGTTGGAATCAATGTCATATGGTTCAAAACTCTTCAAGTAGCAATGTTAAATTTCTATCTTTAGAAGTCTCCAGAAGAGGAACCGTGGGATATTGATATATGATATCGTAGCGCAACCCTTCAACAAGAAAATGCGATGGACGTATTGGATAGAGCAATAAACTCATAACGTGAGCGTGTGGGTTTGATTCCCAATCCTGGCAACACAGAAGCAATATATTTTTTAGTTCACATAGTTTTTCAAGAAGCTTACGAATTGCGATAGCGTTTTTGTTTTCCACAAAGAGTTTTAAGTCGCATGATGAAAGTATTTTGCTTTATTGCTTTTATGCGTGTTTTTCATTGGAGTTCACAACCTATATAAAGAAGCATAGTCTCATTGTTGGGCATCACTCATCAAGAAATCCTCTCAAGGAGATCAAGGAGGAGTCTCACACACTTGGAGGAGGTCATCACTCAAAGATCACAAGCCATCTCTTGGTGTTCTGAAGCTTTGGTGAAGGAGAGGCTACTCTCTTGAAGCAAGAAGTCTTCTACAAGGTGGTGGTAACTATCTTTTGTGAGTTAACCTTATATTTTGATTTAAGGGTTTCTGTTGGTGTAGAGCAATCAACAATTGAAGTTTTGGAAGTCAAAGAATGAAGACAAGATCAAGTTTTGAAGCATAGAAGAAGTTCACATTCAGGAGTTGAAAGAAATGTACACATATGTACATTAGTTCAGATATAGGTCACTTATACTTTTGATTAGTCATAAGTTTGTAAATATTTGCCTATAAATACTATGGAAAATGTCGGGACAAGTATGAGAGAGCATGAGAATAGAGTAATCAGAAGTTGTATGAGTTTTTTAGCCATCCTAGAAGTGAGTTAAGTCTCTCTCATCACTAGATGTAAAATTCTCAGAAATGAAGAAAATGTTGCGCCCGATGTTTCTAAGTTTTCTCCTTTTGTGTTAGATCTTTTGTGAAATGCTTTTGTACAAGTCTAAGTCCATAGTTGATTGACCTCTGTATAAATTTTTAGCTCCTAATTGTGATCAGGCTGAGAGAATTATGTGTAGGAACATTTGTGTGTGAAGAAGTGTTCACTGGTTCCTGAAACAGGCGCAAAATTCGGCGTCAATGTTTTGATCAGTTCTCCTTCCACAGTTTAAAGTTTTGAGCAAGTAAGCACTTAATCTTTAAGTAAGGTAAGCTACTTGTGTCTAAAAGCATTTGCTTAAACGGGTTGTATTCTTGGAGAACCATGTCTTAGAAGTTATAGATGTCTAAATCGACTTCTCAGAAGCACAGTTTTCGACATAGGTGACTTGTCAAGTTGATTTCTCAAAATCTACTGAATCTTTTGGAGTGATTCGACTTGGAGAAGGTGCGCAATATTTAGCCGACACCTTTTACAAAGTTTTATAAAAAACTTTACACATTTGATAAGTCAATGAGAAAGATATGTGCAACAGACTTTCTGTAGAATCATCCTTTTCACAGATTTTCTAGAATCCTTATAATTGAATGTTGATCCTCCAAATTGATAAAGGTTTTGACTTACTCTTGATATAGAGGTGCTCTAATTTCAAGAGTAGGTCGTTCTTTTGGAGATTAACACTCTCCATCAGTGGTATCAGAGCAGGAAGCATCAGAATTGAAGGAAGGAGGATCCCGACTGCTGCAGGTGCAAAGAATTCAATATCTAAAGGTTCAAAAGGAGAAAGCTTGAAGATAAAGCTTGAGAAGGAGATACTGAATTGATCTATTGGTTTCCTTTGCACATATCTCTCTAGCTTTTTCTCTATTCTCTTCTTCTATTGCTACTTTGCACATCCATAAGTGGGTGTCTTCATGCATCCATGAGGATTCTGATCCTATGGAATGCACTGACTCTGTATCGTCTTTGGCTCTATGGATGGGATTCCACTGGATCGGAGGGACATCTCTATGAGAGTAATCTTTGAGGTTCACTTTGGTCGTAACACCTAAGTGTTGCAAATACAAGGAATTGGTTCCCCAATCCTGTACTACCTGCAACTGTCGCATAAACGGTCTTCCCAAAATCATCTCATAGGCATGATTTTTGCTAAAGTCACATATTGCAAATGTATGCTCGAACTCTACACCACATGTAGTGAGAGTGATTCCTTCTAGCAAGCCTAAGGGTCTCTCTATGTGACCATCGGCCATTTGCAATTTCATCCTCGTGGGCCTGAGTGCTGGCTTGCCCCAACGCTTCCATAGGGAAGTGGTAGCATTGCCACTCCTGCACCTGAGTCTAGAATGGCCTTGGTGGTGTATCCTTGATGGGTGATAGGAAGATACGTGTTTCCTTCTTCACCTTCGCTCATGTCCCCTATCTTGTCCAAAGGTATCTCTGGCACCGTTCTGTGAGAACCTACCTGTGAACGCGGTTTGGCTACCTCTGGTACTTGTTTGGCTACATGTTTCCATAGTTCTGGCTTAACTTTGAGTAGTTCTTCTAAAGTGAGGTTGCACTGCACTTTAGTGTTTTTTACTACCTCTGTGTTCCTAGGTATGACTGAGTCTTTGTTTCTTACCATGACTGTGGGTGCTCTCATACATGTGGACTTAGCTTCCCATGGGCCTGTGAAGTGGGGTAGCTCCTGTATGGAATTAGACTCGAAGTCTAATCTCTCGTGAGACTGAGTACTCTCTTGCTCCTCATAAATGGATGGGATGTCTTGTGGGAATTGGTCGTGTACATCATCCACAAGTTCAATGGGAGGAGGGACTTCACTTTCTTTAGCCCATTTGTCTTCTTGAATCTCTCGTAGGAATTCTGGTGTGAACTGATTCATAGAAGAAGATGTGTCTGGCTCCGTAGAGTTAGGCACATAGGCTTCCTGGGCAGGAAGGCTTACTCTTTCACTTGCCTTGCCCTTATTTTGAGAGGCGGGTTCCTTTTCTGATTGTGCAATCAGCCTCTCTATTCTTTCTAACAGTCCTTCAAAGTGCAATTGTGTCTTAGCTGAACTAGAGATGTTAAAGAGGCGACTGGCTTCAAACATGGTTTGACCCAATTCCACCATTTTGGCACAGATTTTGGTTCGTTCAAGCTCTAATTCTACTCTAGGGTAGCACTTTTCATGATCAGTTACGTTTGGCCCTTCTTGGATTCTGGCCTGGTATGCTTTAAGCATCATGTTTAAGTCCTCAGGAGTGGGATCTGCTAGGACTGATCCTACTCTAGGGGGTGGTGGGATTGTGTTAGGTGGGTTGGAAGGTGGTGGATCGGATGGAGATGGGAATGGTGGAGGTGGGGCAGTGTGAGAGGGAGTTTGAGATGTGAGTTCGGTTATCCTGGCTCTCGTTTCTCTTAGGCTTTCCTCAAGCTCACTCATTTTCTTTGTCCATTGCCTTTTCATTCTTTCACGACTATCTCTCCAGGCTCTAGTCCTCTCCTTGGTTATGCTCTCTGTTTCACTCACCTTGGGGCTCTTTTCCTGACCTACACCTTGGTTTTGCTGTAGTGCTTGGGCTCTCATGATCACTTGCACTGGTGCAGTGGAAGTCACACTCCCTGTGGAGTCTACAACTAACCCAATAACATTGATAGAAGTGATTTTCGGCATATTATTAGGATTCTTTGGGCAGTCTCGTAAGAGATGCTCCTTTCCACACTCTTGGCAATAGCCCTGGATCGTCACGGACTAGGATTGTGTAGGTGGAGGTAAGGGACAATCACGAATGAGATGATCTCCCTGACATCTGTAGCATGGTCCTCTGAGGAATGGGGGTCTTACTTGCCTTGGTTGAGGTCTAGGGTTGGGGTTTGCATACATGAAGTTTGTGTAATCTGACTCCCAACTAGGTTCACTAGGCTCTTCACTATAGTAGGACTCACCATGTTCAGGAGACTGCATGTAGTAGGCCTGGGGGCTATCAACATGTGTAGAATCAAAACTATGATCACTCGGGTCATTTTCTGAAAGCAAGGGTGTCACCGGCACTATGGCTCTATTTAGGTTCTCTTCTGCAGCTGCGTACTTTACTGGAATCACATTGGCTGGAGAAGGAGGTTGTTGTGCTAACACAGGCTGAGGCCTTTGTTGGTTTTGGTAGGGTTGCTGATAAGGTTGTTGGGGCCTACCGTACTGCTGTGGTGGATACTGATTTTGATACCTGCCTTATTGAGGATAGGTGTTGACAGTATACGGGAAGAAGCAAGTACGGACACACATGCAGATCTAGCACTAAGGCAACCCTTCATTTTTTTCAAAACCCTTACATCATTTTAAAGTGATTCTCATCACTAAAAACCCCTGTAAATACCATTTTCACCTTTTTGTAGCTCCATTTTGTACAAGACAAGGAGTCCTCGAGCTTGAGGAGCCTTAGAAGTAGTTGCCTATCAATTTTTGTATTTTTTAGATCTCGTTTGAGCCCTCAAATAAACCCTAGAACCTAATTTTTAACTAGGCCGGACACTAGGTCTGGACAGGGCCAAAGCTAGGCAAAAACTATAAATAGAGCTAGAGAGCTCATTTTTGGAGAGCTTCTTGTAGTTTTGAGCTTGTATGAGAACTTGGTTGCAATAGAAGTGATTCCATTGTCTTACTCTCTTTGTTCTTGCTGTGTGTGCGCGTGTGTGTGTACGTGTGTGCATGTTAGTGTGCTTCGCACTCACACATTTGTGCCTTCACTTGATCGAGGTCTTCATACCATCCTCATGTCTTCCCAGATTGACATTAAAGGAGGTGCTACTCATCACTGAGCTACACCAAATTTTGGCGCCGTTGCCGGGGATTCGAGCTTTGAGGACGAGCGTGTGATGGTAAGACGTAGAGAGGACGCGTTGGAATGGTAAGTAGTAGGTAAATTTCTGATTTTTTTCCATCTCCATCTCCATCTCCATCTCCACCTCCTTCTCCACTACATATTCCCTCTTCCTTGTCATTCCCCTCGTTTGTTGTGTGCGATTTTGAGAGAGAGCGAGCGCGTGCATTTGTGTTGTATGTTTTTTGCATGTTTCTTGCAGGTACCAGCTCCATCACCATCTCCAGCAAGCTCAGCAGGTACAGAATCCTTCTGCACAGGCCTCGAGGCATCGAGCTCGAGCTATCGCGACACCTCGCAAACTTCGACTAATCACGTTTCTGAGTGCACCACGACACTGCGCAGGCCTAGAGCACCTAGGATCACAAGACAGAACCACAAATTTCGCCATAACTCGACCTATCGTGATACCTCACGAGCTATCGCGACACCTCACGAGCTATCGCCACACCTCACGAGCTATCATGACACCTCACGACCTATCGCGACACTTGGGAGTATCGCGACACCTCACGAGCTATCGCGACATCTCACGACCTATCGCGACACTTGGGAGTATCGCGACACCTCATGAGCTATCACGACATCTCACGACCTATCGCGACACTTGGGAGTATCGCGACACCTTACGAGCTATCGCGACACCTCACGACCTATCGTGACACTTGGGAGTATCGCGACACCTCACGAGCTATCGCGACACCTCACGACCTATCGCGACACTTGGGAGTATCGCGACACCTCACGAGCTATCGCGACACCTCACGAGCTATCGCGACACCTCACGAGCTATCGCGACACCTCACGAGCTATCGCGACACCTCACGAGCTATCGTGACACCTCACGAGCTATCGCAACACCTCACGAGCTATCGCGACACCTCGGAGTATCGCGACACCTCACGAGCTATCGCGACACTTTAACCCGACCTATCGCGACACTTCGATCCGACCTATTGCGATACACGGCCCTAACGCATGAAAATTTTAAGGGTAAAGTTGAGTGAATTGAAGTATTGTGAGGTTTAAATTTAAGCACCTTGGGAGAACATTAGAGCCATAGGAGTGGGCAAAAGACCTAGAAACCAGTGAAGGATCTACTGAACCCTGAGAGCCTGTTCTGACCCCTAAGTGCCTGAATGGTCATAACTTCGCCATACGAACTCTGATTGAGGAGATTTCGGTCTCGTTGGAAAGCTTGTTGAGAATCCTATGTGGACCTCGACTGGTTTTTGTAAGAATCATACGTGGAGTTTTAGAACATGTATTTTTAAAGTTGACCTTTAGGTGAGACTAGGTGGTCCTAAGATTGAGGGGGTGCAGTGAGTTACTCCAGGGGGGACTGCAAATATTGATGTGTGTCTTTCAATTACTTGTGGTAATAGAGCTATACTGACTGGTGAGCTTTTGCAGGAACATTGTGTGCACTCAAGGAAATCCAAAGCAAGCTAGCAAGGGTGAGTACCAAGCTTGGGAGAAGGCTTCCTGGGCTTGTGCAGCAATCTGAGCAACCAGAGGATTAAGGTTGGAAGTTCTTTCAGCCCTCCTTTGTCAATTCCTAGCCTAGGCTAAGTACGACTTAGGTGTAGTAATTAATTAGGGCAACGTTAGGCACGAATCAAGTCCAAGAGAATTAATCGACCAAGTGCAAGAATTAAGTAGGTCTTAAGTGCGAAAACCCTAAGGGACAAAAAGTAAACTGGAGTCGACCACTTTTCAAGTGCGAAATTCACTTAAGTACTTCTGACGACGGGATTTCAGACAAGATCATAAACATAATATTCAACTCAAAAGAACAAGGTGATTGGTGCAAATTAACCTACAACGAGAGTGTGCTTGGGTCCAAGGGGTAGATAAATCAGGCATATGAACCTTAGATCAGGCAGACACTTAGGCCGAGACAGACAAAGCCTCAGATCTTCTGAAGCTAGTGTCAATCACATTGCTAGGTCTTGGGACCAGTAGTTGAGTGATTACCCATACACTCCACAGTCAGAAACAAGTGAGTCTGAAATGTCCTATCACACGGAGAGACCTCTACTTCGATGGCACTGGAGACCCCTATGACCATGTGGCAGAATTTAGGCAAGTCTTAAAAGCTGAACAGGTAGAGGACCTATTCACACAATATAATGCTTTTGGTCTAACCCTTAGGAACACTGCCCTCACATGGTTTCAACCACTGAACGAAAGACATTTCAGAAACATAGACCAGCTCCTAGAAGCATTTATTATTGACTTTTCTAAGAGTGGCATAAGGCACAACACTTCCTCGCTAATTCATAGCTTCAGACAAACACCTCAAGGAACAGCCAGACTAGCGGGAAGACGGTTTAGGCAACACCTAGAGAGGTGCCCGATGCCTGAGCTACCCACACCAGCCAAGCAAGTGGCTTTGTTCCTAGATGGACTATTGAGCACCAAGCTCAGATCTTATGTGTATCTGAAGGACCCCAGAACTATAGAAGAGTGCGTGCGTATGTGCATAGATATTGAGGATAATCTTGGTGAGGAATTAGAACTATAAAAAATCTATAAGGATTCTGATAGCTCTAGTAGTCTTACATCTGGTCAATCCACATCCATTGAGGAGCTTGCAGAGAAGGTAGCTCAAAAACTAGGTGTCTCCAGCAAGCAAATTCCACGATTTGCCCCAATTAAGCGGTGCTACACTTGTGGAGGTGACCACATGGCAAATGTGTGTCCCATTATGACCCGACTCCAGGTGAACCCTAGTAGCCAGTATTGCACCATAGAGCGAAGGTACACCAACCACACTACACAGGACTGCCCATATAACAAACAAACTGTTAGGCAAAACTACTCTCAGCCATATCCTCAACAGGGTAGATATCAGAATCAGTACCCATCCCAACAATACAACAGACCACAGCAACCTTATCAGTAGTCTTACATCTGGTCAATCCACATCCATTGAGGAGCTTGCAGAGAAGGTAGCTCAAAAACTAGGTGTCTCCAGCAAGCAAATTCCACGATTTGCCCCAATTAAGCGGTGCTACACTTGTGGAGGTGACCACATGGCAAATGTGTGTCCCATTATGACCCGACTCCAGGTGAACCCTAGTAGCCAGTATTGCACCATAGAGCGAAGGTACACCAACCACACTACACAGGACTGCCCATATAACAAACAAACTGTTAGGCAAAACTACTCTCAGCCATATCCTCAACAGGGTAGATATCAGAATCAGTACCCATCCCAACAATACAACAGACCACAGCAACCTTATCAGTAGTCTTACATCTGGTCAATCCACATCCATTGAGGAGCTTGCAGAGAAGGTAGCTCAAAAACTAGGTGTCTCCAGCAAGCAAATTCCACGATTTGCCCCAATTAAGCGGTGCTACACTTGTGGAGGTGACCACATGGCAAATGTGTGTCCCATTATGACCCGACCCCAGGTGAACCCTAGTAGCCAGTATTGCACCATAGAGCGAAGGTACACCAACCACACTACACAGGACTGCCCATATAACAAACAAACTGTTAGGCAAAACTACTCTCAGCCATATCCTCAACAGGGTAGATATCAGAATCAGTACCCATCCCAACAATACAACAGACCACAGCAACCTTATCAGCCACCTTATCAAGGGCAGCAGAGACCTCAACCAGTCCTAGTGCAGCAATCCCCTGCTCCAACCAATGTGATCCCAGTAAAATATACATCTGCCGAAGAAAATCCAAACAGAGCCATAGTCGATGAGTGAACTTGAGGAAAGTCTACGAGAAACCAAGGCCAAAATCATAGAGATCACATCTCAACCGCACTCTCACACATTCCCACTGCTACCATCCCCAGCACCCTCCATCCCTCCACCCTCTAATACACCCCACCTAACCCAACCACCACCCTGAGCAGGATCAGTATTAGCTGATCCCACTCCTGAAGACATAGACATGATGCTTAAAGCATATCAGGCAAGAATCCAAGAAGGGCCAAATGTAACGGATCATGACAAGTGCTACCCTAGAGCTGACCTAGAGATAGAAAGAACCAAGCTTTGCGCGAAAATGGTTGCATTGGCTCAGACTATGTTTGAAGCCAGTCGCCTTTTCAATTACTCGGGCTCAACCAAGACGCAATTACACTTGGATGGACTTCTAGAGAAGTTAGAGGGCATAATTGCAAGATCTGCCAAGGAAGAAAAAAATAAAGAAAGAGATAAAGCAAGCAAAAACATGACCCATCCCCCACCGAAAGCTTATGTGCCCAATTCCACTCAACCAGACAACCCCCCCTCCCTAGAAAGAATAGAGAAGCTAATTGCACAATCACAAAAGGAACCCGCCCCTCAACACCATGACAAGGCTAGTGAAAGAGCAGGTCTTCCTACCCAGGAAGCCTATGTGCCTGAAGCCCATGTGCCTAACTCTACGGAGCCAGACACCCCCTCTTCTATGGACAGGTTCACTCAAGAATTCCTAGGAGAGATTCAAGAAGACAAATGGGCTTAGGAAAGTGAAGTCCCTCCTCCCATTGAACTTGTGAATGATGCACATGATCAATTCCCACAAGATATTCCCTCTATCTATGGAGAGCGGCAAGAGAGCACCCCGTCTCAAGAGAGATTAGACTTTGAGTTTAACTCTCTACAGGAATTACCCCACTTCACGGGCCCATGGGAAGCCAAGTCGACTTGTATGAGAACCCCCAGAGTCATGGTAAGAAACGAAGATTCAGTCATACCTAGGAACACGGAGGTAGTAAAGAACACCAAGGTGCACTGTAATCTCACTTTGGAAGAACTGCTTAAGGTTAGACCAGAAGTGTGGAAACAAGTAGTCAATCAAGTACCTGAAGTAGCAAAACCACGCTCCCAGGTAGGTTCTCATAGGACGGTGCCAGAAATCCCACTAGACAAGATAGGAGAAATGAGTGAGGACGAAGAGGGAAATACATATATTCCTATTACTCATCAAGGTTACACAACCAAGGCCATTCTGGACTCAGGTGCAGGAGTTGCAATTGCCACCACTTCCTTATGGAAACGTTGGGGCAAGCCAGCACTCAGGCCAACAAGAATGAAATTGCAGATGGCCGATGGTCACATTGAAAGGCCATTAGGACTGCTAGAAGGAATAACTCTCACTACATGTGGTGTCGAGTTCGAGCATACATTTGCTATATGTGATTTTAGCAAAAATCATGCCTATGAAATGATCTTGGGAAGACCATTTATGCGACAGTTGCAAGTGGTACAGGACTGGGGAACCAATTCTTTGTACCTGCAACACTTAGGTGTTACGACCAAAGTGAATCTCAAAGATTACTCTCATAGAGATGTCCCTCCTATCCAATGGAATCCCATCCATAGAGCCAAAGATGATACGGAATTTGTGCATTCCATAGGATCAGGATCCTCATGGATGCATGAAGACACCCACCTATGGATGTGCAAAGTGGCAGTAGAAGAGGAGAAAAGAGCAAAGGCCAGAGAAATAGGTGCAAACGAAACACATAGACCCATTCAAGACCCAGCCTATGCACCTGTAGTATTTCTTGATGAAGAATTTGAACCCCATGGCTGGGCAAAAATCTTAGCAACAATGGATGTAGCCATCAATGAAGAACAATGGACACCCCACTGTGATGAGGATGGCTATGACATTTCAGTCTTTTCCATAGAGCCAATCATGGGAGAGGCAGTGTTAGAAGAGTGTGAGCCTAGCCCTGATGCATTCGAGGATGCAAGTGACTCCGATCTAGAGTCAATCATCATGGACCCACCTTTTGCATCAAATGAAGAATACTTCTATGAAGTAGAATTTCAGCCCCTGAGGCACGGAGAGTTTACGAATGATGTAAGGCTAGCCACACATGTGACCCCAAAGGAAGAAGGAAAGAAAAGGAAGAAGAAAGAAGTCACACAAGCAGAGGAAGAATCTTTGTTTGAGGTCCCGGAAAATTTCAAGAATTATGAGATAGATGACAGGAGAGTCATGATCAGAATGCCTAAACGAGAGGCGCAATCAGGCGAGGCCTATGACAACAAAGAAACCACAAAGAAAATAGTGGTAGCTGTGGAAGAAGGAGAAGAAAGATGCACATACATAGGCCATGACTTGATAGAAGAGGAAGAACAAGAGCTAATAGCCTTGCTAAGAGAATACAGAGATGTATTCGCTTGGAGTTACAAGGATTTAAAAGGAGTGGACCCTGACATATGCTCACACACTATCCCCATGACATCAGATGCCAAACCCTCTAAGCAAAAGCCATATACATATAATGATAAATATGCTGCCAAGATCAAAGAAGAGATAGATAGGCTGGTTGAAGCTGGATTTATCTATGAAATTGAGCACACTGAGTGGGTATCCCCCATTGTAGTGGTGCCCAAGAAAAACGGAAAGCTGCGTGTGTGCATTAACTTGAAGAAGGTTAATGCAGCCACAATTCGAGATAACTATCCGCTTCCTATCACAGAGCATCTCTTAGAAAGAGTAGCAGGCAAGGAAGTGTACAGCTTCCTCGGTGGATTTTCGGGCTACAATCAAGTAGCCATAGCCCCAGAAGATCAGCATAAGACGGCATTTGCCACCGAATGGGGCATATTTGCCTTTAGAGTAATGCCATTTGGGCTTACCAATGCACCAGCTACCTTCCAGAGGCTGATGTGCCATGTGTTTAAAGAGTTCTTAAGGAAAAATTTGGAAGTCTATGTTGATGACCTCTGTGCGCATTCCAACATTAGACAGACACATATACCAGAACTCAGACAAATCTTTGACAAATGTAGAGAATATCAAGTCTGCCTAAACCCAAAAAAATGTGTTTTTATGGTCAGGCAAGGCAAGATTCTAGGACACATAGTGTCAAAGAATGGCATATCCACTGATGAAGAGAAAGTGAGGGCCATAGCCGAGTTACCTAGGCCAAAGAACATCAAGGAAGTGCAGGCTTTCATGGGGCATTGTGGTTACTACCGCCGGTTCATTCACATGTATGCTGTCATTACAAAGCCCATGTACGGACTTCTGACTAACTTTGAGTGGACTGATGAATGTGAGAATTCCTTCAATGAGCTTAAACGGCGATTATGTTCCACACCAATCTTAACTACACCAGATTGGAATAAGCCCTTCCATGTGCATGTGGACGCGTCCAATTATGCCATTGGATGTGTGCTTGCACAACCTACTGGTGAAGGTAATATGGATCTGCCAATTGCCTATGCGAGTAGACAGCTGAATGCAGCTGAACGAAACTATACCACTACCGAACGAGAGGGATTGGGCATGGTGTACGCAGTCAAAAAGTTTAGACATTATTTTCTTGCAAATAAGTTTAAATTTTTTACTGATCATCAAGCTCTACTATACTTGGTTAACAAGCCTTGTAATACTGGCAGATTAGTAAGATGGTTTCTCTTACTAATGGAATATGACTTTGAGGTAGTAGTGAGGAAAGGCAGGACTCATTTGAGAGCAGACCATCTCTCTAGGCTCACATCTGGAGAAACCCCACAAGGAGTATCAGATGACCTTCCTGATGCTTACTTGTTTAATTTGGAAGTGGTGCCGCAGTGGGCTAAGCCATTAGTGCCAATATTGACATACGGGCCTAATCATCCAGTAATAACCACACAGGATAGAGAATTTGTAAAAGCCCAACAGTATCATATCTTGGCAGGAAGTATGTACAAGCACACAGATCAAGGGATCTTGGCTTGTTGTGTGGAAGAGGATGAGTACGCCAAATGGTTGCAATTAGCACATGTAGGTGCATTAGAGAAACACTACTCAAAGCAACGAACCTTACAGACACTAAGGAGACTCGGAGTTCATTGGCCGACGATGGAAGCTGATGTCCAAAAGTTGTGCAAAGAATGCCCAATTTGTTGCACTAAACCACCTGTGGAACATGCCACACTTTATCAAGTGTCCATAGTGCCAGATTGGAGTGAACCACTAGTATCTTTCTTCATTGGTGATAATCTATACAAGCGGGGTAAAGATGATTACCTGAGACTATGTGTTCATGAGAGTGAATACCTAAAAGTCTTGGAAACTGCTCACCAGGGCGTAGCAAGAGGCCACTTTGGACCAGATCGGGTGATCAAGGCAGTACTATTTGCGGGCTTCTGGTGACCTACCCTTCATATGGATGCACATACCTATGTGAAGAGGTGTGATGTATGTCAGCGAGCTCAGCCTCCTACACGTAAAGATGAAATGCCACTGAAACCCATGATGGGAGGACGAGCATTCTCTAAGTGGGGAATAGACTTTGTTGGTCCTATTAATCCCCCAGCTATGGGCTCCCATGCAGAATATATCATTGTTGCCACGGACTATCTAACCAAGTGGGTAGAGGTAAAAGCCACAACAAAGAACAATGCACAAACAATAGCTAAGTTTTTATTTGAGAATGTATTCACAAGATATGGGCTACCTATAGAGCTAGTAAGTGATAGAGGCACTCACTTCTTGAATGAAGTTATTGAAAACCTGCTCCAAGAGTTCTTGGTAGTACATAAGAAGTCTGCCCCCTATCACCCCCAAGCTAATGGCGAGGCTGAGAGCACAAACAAGATCTTGTGTAATGTACTGACCAAACTAGTGAATAATAAACGCTCTGATTGGGACAGACAGCTACACCACGCTGTTTGGGCATACCGAGTGGCCTATAAAACGGTACTCCAAGCCACACCCTTTCAGCTCGTGTTCGGTCAGAATGCGGTGCTACCCTTGGACTTCTTGATACCTACATTGAAAGTAGCACAAGAGCACGACTGGACGGGCCATGAACTCTCTTCGAGACTGTTTGATCTTGAGCGATAAGGTGAAACCAAACTAAGAGCGGCTGCAGGAATATATGCAGCAAAGAAACGACAAAAGGCATACTTTGATGCCCATGTGAAGGACAAAGGTTTGAAAGCTGGAGATCTAGTTTTGGTCTACACATTGAAACAACACGCAAGGAAACTAGAAAAGAGAGGCTACAGACCTATGATAATAAATAGGATCTCCACAAGTGGAGCAGTGCAACTAGCCACATTAGAGGGTGATGTTCTCCCAAACTATATTAGCGGATGCAGAGTCAAGTTGTATCAGGAACCCCTCACAGAGGAAATGCTAAGTCGACTCAATACGGCTAAGAAACGTAAAGAGGAGGAAAAAACAGACAGAGGCCTTAGAGCGCATCAGACGAATGAAGCTGAGGAGACAAGGGAGGGATCAGCCTATGCCTGACCCTCAAGAGTCCCCAGGTTATCACATGGCCATGTGTGAGGTTTCCGGTGAACATAATCGATCGAAGACCTTTTGTAACCCTAGAAATAGGACAAGGAGACAATCCAACTAGTGTGAGAGCTTTAATTGATTCAGGAGCCGCCACTAGTGCAGTTCGGCTTTCTTACTGCCAACAACTGCAATTGGAGATAAAACCCCTGGAAGCATATCTGATAGGTTTAGGAGGTGTCGAAACCCCTTGCATGGGAGAGGTGGAGCTTCCTCTCTACATTCAGGAGGTACTAATGCCAGTAAAAGTGCTAGTATGTGAAGACGAGGATCTTACCGAACCTCTTATCTTAGGCCAAGACTGGATCTATGATCACGCAGTCAACCTCAACCTAAGAAGTGGACTTCTTCAGGCTTGGGTAGGCCAAAGTCGTCTTACGATTGAATTAGAAAATCAAGCACTCAAATCCTTAAAATGGACACCAACTGCTGGTCCCTCCAGGAATCCACATGAAGTTAACAATGCTGTTCCTGTCCCGAGTTCTATGGTGCAGAGGAGTGTCCAGCTTACTGAATGTACAGGAGCCAATAGGAAGTTCCCAATTGATCCAAAGAAGAATCTAAACTGGCAGACCGAACATCATTCGACACGAAGGAGACCGCTGATCAAGAAGCAAGAGCGCCAACCATTGCAATACGGAGCACCTTGTGGGGTGAAGCAGATCGGGATACGCAAAGGGGAGAACACCACAGCTCCAGAGACAGGCTCTCAAATAAGCATCAGGCGAGCCTCACCATCAAGGAACAAAGTGAAGAAGCCCCCTAGGATAACTCCTAGGCATACCATTTCTATTTGGGTTCCTAAGCGGTCAATGAAGGCCATCCCTAATGCTAGACATATATGGGTGCCCAAAGCCTGCTTACAAGCCCAAATTACTTCACCTTCAGGCACTAGGATGAAGCAACTTTCACAAGCACTCGTGGCCAACAACTCAGAAAAGATACCTACACCTCTCACTGTCTCCACTCCAATCAACCCTAGGAATGTCTGGAAATGGGTACCCAAAAGGTCCCAAATACATCACACTCTCATCCAGAAATCTTCACCTGTCTTTAGTTCTAAGAGCCACGAATCCTCTATCAAAGTTTGGAGAATTAAATCGTGTATCAAACCCCCTAACCCAATTTTGTAAATCCGTCCACTCTAACACAGGAGCATTCTGAGCCCATTGCATAACCAAAGTATGCATCTAGGATGAAACTGACCTCTAATCACCACTCACACCTATCACAAACACTTCACCACTAACCACTGACCTCCGGGATTGTCATGTTAGTATTGTGAAGGGAACACCATTACATCTTGTTTCCTATGCAACACTAATGTGCCTTTCTTCTTCCAGCAGATAAGCAACCTACTCTCATGGCAGCAGCAGCAGGCACAAGCTCTCAGGCAGGCTCTGGTGCTCAAATCAATTGGGATGCCATGCCGGTGGAGGCCCCACCAACAGCTCGGCCTGAAGAGTTCGTGAACGTGCGGAGAATTCCTATTCCAGATCCACCAAATGGCCTAACCGAAAGAGTAAAAGGGCACTCTCATTGGTTCAATGAGATGCCAGGAGACTTGGGAGACGCAGATCATATATGGGAGTCCAAGATGGAGTGTGGAGGAGTATGGTGGACCTTCCAGCTCTTTTCAAGAGAATTCGAAACCTTACAGAATGCAGCTCCACTTCAAGATATCTGGCAAAAAGCAGGATTACAAACTTATTTTAGTGCAGCTCTGCCTAAACCCGATTTCCTCACGTGCTACTACCTGATTGCCACACTGAAGCCGATAGGTGATAAAGATCATTCAGGCACATTCTGGGTGCCCTCCTTATCAAACCAGGAAGAAATGAGGAAGTTTGAATTGAATATTACCTTAATCAGGGAAGCCCTTCAAATGTATGGCACTCACGTACCGTCGGATCGTGATCCCTTGATACCAGACTCAATGAAGAGCAACAGAATCAAAAAGTTAAAGGAAATGTGTGCCCTCACCCCTAACATCGCCATACCTCTGCAAATGTGCCTACAACACTTCGCATTTCCAGCTCAAGACCGCTTCACCCAACCACACAAGAAAATATGGTATGGGTTATATCTAGCAGAGACTGGAAGCTTGCCCATTAAGATGCCTGTATGGATCTTGGACCAAGTGTATGAAGCAGACAAGCGGGGTGTGTTGAAGCCTACTTTACACGGCTGCTGTGCGCTTACAAGGATTATCTATCAATGTCTTGCATATGACGTGCCGGTTGCCAGAGCCCTAAAGTATTCACAGCTGGAGTTTTTCAAAGGGCGGAAGTCAGGGAGCCAGCCTGCGAAAAGAATGCGTGGATCACTCTCCCAGGTAATGATCCCTCACGAGGCCACGACCGAAGCTTCCCCCAGAGAAGAAGCCCAGGTCGCACCTTTCACGATCCATCTTCAAGGAGTTCAAGCAGGGGATGTGGTACAACCCACTCCATCCGCCCCTCCACTACCTACCGATGTAGAGTTGGCATCTATGGCCAACTTCACAGAAGATCCAAACTTTGATTTTGAAAGATTCCTGCAGACGGCCCACTTGTCGGACAGTGAAGGTTTCCCTGAGAATGTCAATCCGGGAGCATCATTCCAAAGAGAACTGCCACAGGGCAAGACAAGCAGAGTACATGGGGAAGATGAGGCACAACACCCTCATGGCCCAAGCACACAAGTTCAGGAAGAAGTACAAAGAAATGAGCCAGAAGAGAGTGAAGAGGAAGCCCCTGCCTATACGGCACAACTCAAACGACTATACCAGACAATCAAGCAGGTGCAGAGGAGACACAAGATGTCAGAGGAGACGAATAGAGCCCTAGTAAACCAGATGCTGCAATCGGAGAATATCGACACCCATTTTGTAGAATCGCTGAACCTTTTGGCAGACACCTGTGGCATCGGGGAAGCAATGAGAACGTTGGTTTATCAAGAGAACCCTATTTATGATCAACGAAGGATTGATACAAGGCCACGGCGGGGAAAAATGATTCAAATCGAGGTATCTATCGCATTGCATACCTCAATGGCAGAAGATGTTCACATGACTAGCCCAAGTCCCACAGATGAACCAGATGTAAATACACATGCACCATCTCCACCATCACCGCCCATCCAACCCTCAGAACCTTTCTCCACTTGTCTTTCTGAACGACCAATATCCACCCATAGTGAAACCATTGTACACACCTCCATTTCCACATTCTTCCCTTTACCCACACCCATCCCTTCCGCCCAAATTTTTGAACCCCAGCTAGGTCATCCTGCCACTAATCAAAACATAATAGGTCACCCTTCGGGGGACTACGTATAAAAGAACAAGAATTGGCAACCGACCTCCTGCAGAAGTACATCGATCAAACAGTGGAGCAGAGGTCTATCAGAGGCGACAGACCCTAGGGGGGGGGAGAGTGTTGACAGTATACGGGAAGAAGCAAGTACGGACACACATGCAGATCTAGCACTAAGGCAACCCTTCATTTTTTTCAAAACCCTTACATCATTTTAAAGTGATTCTCATCACTAAAAACCCCTGTAAATACCATTTTCACCTTTTTGTAGCTCCATTTTGTACAAGCCAAGGAGTCCTCGAGCTTGAGGAGCCTTAGAAGTAGTTGCCTATCAATTTTCGTATTTTTTAGATCTCATTTGAGCCCTCAAATAAACCCTGGAACCTAATTTTTAACTAGGCCGGACACTAGGTCTGGACAGGGCCAAAGCTAGGCAAAAACTATAAATAGAGCTAGAGAGCTCATTTTTGGAGAGCTTCTTGTAGTTTTGAGCTTGTATGAGAACTTGGTTGCAATAGAAGTGATTCCATTGTCTTACTCTCTTTGTTCTTGTTGTGTGTGCACGTGTGTGTGTATGTGTGTGCATGTTAGTGTGCTTCGCACTCACACATTTGTGCCTTCACTTGCTCGAGGTCTTCATAGCATCCTCATGTCTTCCCGGATTGACATTAAAGGAGGTGCTACTCATCACTAAGCTACACCAATAGGGTTGAGGGTAGGTTTGCCTAACTGCTTGCTTGTTGTATGGGCAGTCTTGTGTCGTGTGATTGGTGTATCTTCGTTCTATGGTGCAGTACTGGCTACTAGGATTAACTTGGGGTTGAGCCATAATGGGACAGACGTTCGCCATATGGTCACCTCCACAAGTATAGCATCTTTTCACAGGGGCAAACCTTGGGATTTGTTTGCTAGAGAAACCTAGTTTTTGAGCTACTTTCTCAACGAGTTCCTCAATTGATTTGGATTGCGAGGAAGAGAGGCTAGAGGCACTATCTGAATCTTTGTAGATTTTAGAAAGCTCTAACTCTTCCCCTAGGTTATCCTCTATGTCGATACACATGCGTACACAATCTTCTATGGTCCTAGGGTCCTTCAAGTACACATATGATCTCAATTTGGTACTTAGCAATCCATCGAGGAATAAAGCCACTTGTTTGGCTGGTGTGGGTAACTCAGGAATCGGGCATCTCTCAAGATATTGCCTAAATCTCCTTCCTGCAAGTCTAATCGTTTCTTGGGGGGTCTGCTTGAAGTTGTGAATCAGTAAGGAAGTGTTATGCCTTATGCCACTCTTAGAGAATTCAATAATGAAAGCCTCTAGAAGTTGGTCTATGTTTCTAAAGTGTCTCTCATTTAGTGGTTGAAACCATGTAAGAGCAGTATTCCTAAGGGTTAGACCAAAGGCATTGTATTGCGTGAATAGATCCTCCACTTGTTCAGCTCTCAAGACTTGCCTAAACTCGGCTACATGATCATAGGGGTCTCTTGTGCCATCGAAGTAGTTCTTCATGGACTTCACTAATTAGGTCGGTCTCAAAATCCTCGTGTGCTCTCTCGATCTTGGCAAAGGAAAATCATCGGCATTTCTTCGGTTCCCTGGGGCTCTATGTCCCTCAGGTTCCACTCTATTTGTTTTCGTTCTCGTTCTTTCTCTTCCCAAAGGGTTGGCAAAGCTTACCTCAGGTCCATCCCTATGTCTATCTCTTTGAGCTCCATGAGCTTGGGATGTTCCTGCTCCTGGGTGACCATATGACACATTCGATCTTGGTTGAGGGAAAATAAATTCACCCTTCCAAGTGTAAGCATGCCTATCATGTTCTGTAACCACAAAGATCCTCTCTGAAGCGTGATCTAAGTAGGTCACTCTGCCTGGGCTATCAAGATCTTTGAACTCATAGATCATGATTGTTCCTACCTCATTTGACCGATCAGATTTATACCTCCAAAAGGCTTCATCAGTCTCTCGGTTTAAGAGTAGATCTATGCTTTTGTTGTCCTGAGGAATCCACTCTGGTGTGAGGATCCTAGTGAGAACAGATTTGCCCCGAGGGGTTCTAGGTTCTACACCCATGTTTCCTTGCTCTAGGTCACCTATGTCCGCGTCTGGGATCACATTACCAAATTTGTCTATCCTATCTGGGTGACTAGTGACCACGTATATGGTTCCCTCTTTGTCCAGGTATGCTCCATTTTCAAACTTGACAGTTGGGTGCTCTAGCCTAATGGATTGATCTGGATTTTTGATTTGGACCACAGATCTTCCTAGGCCGTCCTCATAGATGCTAGCACCTAATCGGTTGGTCCTAAGGTATTCCAGTTGTGTCTTGTAGGGGCCTTCCACCCTATACAAATATGGCACACCTGAACTTCCTGTAGGTCTCTTCATACCCTGAGACATCTCGGACTTGCTAGTTTTAGAGCTAGGGTAGTAAGAGTGATGACTCAACTGCTGGGCCCAAGACCTAGCAGTGTGATTGACACTAGCCTCTGAAGACCTAAGACTCTGTCTGTCTCTCCCTAGATGTCGTCCTGACCTTAGGTTCATATGCCTTAACTAAGCAATCCCAATTTTCACCCAAAGTACAACCTCGTTGCCGATCAATTTGTAGCAATCACTTGGTTCTTTTTAGTTGATTATTGTGTTTATGATCCTGTCTGTTATCACGTCGTCAGGAATACTTGAGTTAATTTCTGCACTTTAGTTTGTCCGTACCACGTTAAGTTCTTTTCCTTTAAAGTTATCGGTCACACAGGTTATCTCTTGACTTGAACTTGATTGCTTAGAGAGTCTTCGACTTGATAAATGCCTATCGTTGCTTGGACTTATTCCTAGCACTACCCGATCTTAGCCTAAGCTAGGAATTGACAGAGGGAGTTGAGAATATTCCAACCTTACTTGCTGATCCCGTGCTCCCTGATGCCCAAGAACCTAATTCTCAAGCTTGCACAAAGCCCGTGCTTTGGATGCCCTTAAGTGCTCTCAATGGACCTGTAAGAGTCCCAAGATTAGCTCAAGACTTCAATTCAAATGACAGATAGATCAGTTTCATGCATGTAATTCACAAACCAAATTGCCTTTTTCCTTTATGGAAAACTATCCCATGGGACCCTCAATTTTCCTACTTCGGGGTATGGTCAACTTCAAAATACCCTATCTAATAATCCCCACGAGCTTTCCAACAAAACAAGAATCACAGCAAACTGATTTCGTATGAGAAAGGTATGCGAGTTCAGGGTTCTAGGGCTAAAACAGGGTTCAAACAGGCTAACAGGCCAACAGGGTTTCCTCAAATTATTTGCTTATAGCCTCTGTATATGCCCTATAGCCCAATATTTATGCCCAAAAATAGCCAAAATCCTCAAATTAAAAACCCTAAAAAATTGGCCGAAAATGGCTGTCAATCGCGATCGGCTGAGCTGTCAATCACGATGGACAGGGCTGTTCGTCGTGGCCTGTCAATCGCGATGGACACGTGTCAATCGCGATTGATGGGTGTCAATCGCGATGGACAAGGGGTGTCGGTCATGATGGACAGAGGGTATCGGTCGCGATGGACAGGGGTGTCGGTCGCAATGGACTCCTATCAGTCACGATGGACTCCTGTTAGTCGCGATGGACAGCTGTGAGTCGTGATGGACAGTGTCAGTCACGATGGACTGGAATTTCGGGTTTTTTCTGTGTTTATGTGTTGATCGGGGCTCTATACGTCGCGATGGTCAAGATTCTCGTCGAAATGGGGTGTCAATCGCGATTTTTCTGTCGGTCGCGATGGACAGGGGTGTCCATCACGATGGACACGTGTCCCTCGGGGTCTGTCAGTCGCGATGGACTGGCTGTCCGTCGTGATGGACAGTGTCAATCGCGATTGATGCTATCAATCACGATGGACTGAAAAAATGCAAATTTTTCAAAAATTTTTGTGGATCTCAGTTGTGCAAGGTCTCTAGTCTACTGTGGTGCACTTAGTTTTACCAAAAGATGAATTTTTTTGTCGATCGCGATCGACAGAGGTCTACGACACAGAGACAGTTCTGAGTTCGTCCGTACCTGCGCAGCGTGCTGGTGGTGATGAAACAGTCAAATCCTGCAGGAAACTAAAGAAACAGGCAAAAACAACACACAACAGTTCGCTCTCTCGCTCTCTCTCACAAGTGGAATGAGGGAATTGGAATGGGGAAGGTGATATGATCAAAAACTGAAATTTCTCACGATGATGGAGATGGAGGTGGGAGATGGTGAGGATGATGATGGTGATGATGATGAAGTAAAAAGAGAAAAATAAGGAAGAGTAAAGAAATTACCTACAACGCCAATGTCTCAAATCTACGTCTTACCATCACATGCTCGTCCTCAAAGCTCGATCCCCAGCAACGGCACCAAAATTTGGTGTAGCTCAGTGATGAGTAGCACCTCCTTTAATGTCAATCCGGGAAGATGTGAGGATGGTATGAAGACCTCGAGCAAGTGAAGGCGCAAGTGCGTGAGTGAGAAGCACACTAACATGCACACACATACACACACACGCGCACACAAGGTAAGTCAAAGAGTGAGAAGCAATGGATTTCTTTAGATTACTTCCAAAAATCTCTTACAAGTTCAAATCAATTACAAGCTAACCTCAAAAATGAGCTCTCTAGCTCTATTTATAGTTTTTGACTAGGTTTTGGACCTGTCCAGACCTAGTGTCTGGTCTAGTTAAAAATTAGGTTCCAGGGCCTATTTCAAGGCTCAAACGGAGTTTAAAAAATATGAAAACTGGTAGGTAGCTACTTCTAATGCTCCTCAAGCTCAAGGACTCCTTGGCTTGCACAAAATGGAGCTACAAAAATATGAAATGGTATTTACAATGATTGTTAGTGATGAGAATCACTATTCTAAAGATGTTGATTTGGAAAAATTTGAAGGGCCTATCTGCCAGATCTGCGTCGACTGCTTTGTCTACTTAATCCTTCGCTTTGCTCTGACTCTCTCCACTGGCTTCCTTGCCTCGTCAGTCCTTGGGTGCCCATACTGCTCTCAACACATGTCAATTAGGTAAGGCTCATAAGCAATCTTACTCCAAGCATGGTTTTATGTATTCAGAGAAGCTTGAGTTGGTACACATAGATGTGTGGGGACCATCAAAGGATTTTAGTATCAATGGATCAAGGTACTATGTGATTTATGTTGATGATGCTACCAGATGGATTACTATCTATGTGATCAAAGATAAGTCAGAAGTATTTAGTACATTCAAACATTATCATGTGATGCAGAGAGAATTATAGGTCATAAGTTGAAGAGATTAAGGTCAGATGGAGGGGGAGAGTATTTCTCTAATGAGTTCAGCGATTACTTGTGGAATGCTGGTATAAAAAGGGAAATCACTTGCAAGTACTCCCCTCAACAAAATGGTGTAGCAGAGAGGAGGAATAGAACTCTTGTTGAGTTTGCAAGATCCATGATGAAGGAGAAAAATTGCCCAAATTATTTGTGGGCTGAAGCTGTAAATACAGCTACTTATTTGGTTAATAGGTTGCCATGTAAAGCCTTGCAGGGTATGACACCATATGACGCATGGTGGGGTAAGAGACCTACATTAGACCATTGCAAAGTATTTGGATGTTTGGCATATGCATATGTGCCATCACAATTAAGACACAAATTAGAACCTAAAGCTGAAAAGTATGTATTCATTGGTTATGATGACAAGCAGATGGGTTATAGATTGTGGAGTCCATCCACAAAGCAATTTATTGTATCTAAGGATGTTACAATTGATGAGCAAGGTACTTGGTATGCAGGTACTATCAATATTAATACAGATGATGAAGAAATTGTGAGTCAAAAGAAAGGTAAATCAAAGGTTCAGATATTTGATGAACAAGAGAATAATGAAGTGCAAGTTGAGGTTGAAGAAATGCCAAGATTTGATCCTGAGTGTGAAGAACCAAAAACCTCAAGGAGTGGAGAACTCAGAAGGTCATCAAGACACAAGTGGCAACCTACAAGGTATAGCTATGACACTTATTTTTTGGCTACAAAAGATTATGCTTATATGATTAAAGCAGATGAAGACCCTTCTACATATGAAGAGGCAAAAGGTAAGGAAAATTGGGAGAAAGCTATGCAGGAAGAATATGATGCATTATTGGAGAATCAGACATGGGATTTGGTTCCTAAACCAAATAGCTAGAAGATAATTGGATGGAAGTGGGTTTACAAAACAAAGAGATATGCAGATGGAAGTGTGTCTAGGTATAAAGCTAGACTTGTTGTGAAAGGGTTTGCTCAAACATATGGTATTGATTATGATGAGACCTATAGTCATGTGGCAAAGATGACAACCATCAGGACACTCATAGCCATTGCTGCATGTAAAGGTTGGAAATTATGTCAATTAGATGTGAAAAATGCTTTTTTAAATGGTTACATTTCAGATGATGTTTTCAGGGAGCAACCTCAAGGATTCAGAGATGGGAGGTATCCAGATCATGTGTGTAAGCTCAAGAGAGCTTTGTATGGGTTGAAGCAGGCCCCAAGGGCATGGAATTATAGACTTGTGAAGTTCTTGAAAGAACTTGGATTTCAAGTATCTAAGGCAGATAGTAGTTTGCTTGTGAAAGCAAGTGATGATGGGTTCATTTACATGTGCATATATGTTGATGATATAATTCTTACAGGTACAGATGAGAAAGGGATTCAAATCCTAAAGAAGCAAATGGAGAAAGAATTCAAAATCAGTGATTTGGGAGATTTGTCATATTTCTTGGGCATGGAGATTTCATATACTCAACATGGACTGTATGTGACTCAAGAAAGGTATTTGAAGAACTTGTTAATCAAGTTTAAAATGAATGATTGCAGGGTAGCACCTACTCCAATGGAGGTGAATCACAAATTGAGCAGATATGGTGGAGAAGAATTCAAGGATATGAAGTTATATCAGAGTTTGGTTGGTAGTCTTATCTATGCTACATTAACTAGGCCTGATTTATCATATGCAGTTGGGGTTTTGTCTCAATTCATGCATTGTCCTAGAAAAGAACATTAGATTGCATGTCAAAGAGTGTTGAGGTACATTAAGGGTACACTCAAAGAGGGTTTGTATTATGGTTTTACATCAGATACAAATATCAAAATATATAGTGATGCAGATTGGGAAGGTAATCCTGATGATAGAAGATCAACCTATGGATACATGTGTTATGTGGGAGATAAGTTAATCTCTTGGTGTTCAAAAAAGCAACACACAATTGCTTTATCATCTACAGAAGCTGAGTACAAAGGCATGGTTGAAGCTACAAAGGAAGTGATATGGCTTAAGACTCTGATGAAGAGTTTTGATATCATTCAAAGTACTCCTACTATTCATGGAGATAACATGAGTTCATTGTATCTAGCTGCTAACCCTCTTTTTCATGCCAGGACCAAACACATTGAGATTCAGTATCACTTCCTAAGAGAGAAGGTGATGGACAAAGAGATTGAAGTCATACATACTTCAACTAAAGATCAGATAGCTAATATGCTTACCAAAAGCTTGGATGGACCAAAGCTACAGAGATTCAAAGACATGGCAGGCATAAAGAAAATAGAGAAAAACTCAATTGATGATTGAGGGGGAGCTGTTGGTGTAGAGCAATCAACAATTGAAGTTTTGGAAGTCAAAGAATGAAGACAAGATCAAGTTTTGAAGCATAGAAGAATTTTACATTCAAGAATTGAAAGAAATGTACACATATGTACATTAGTTCAGATATAGGTCACTTATACTTTTGATTAGTCATAAGTTTGTAAATATTTGCCTATAAATACTATGGAAAATGTCAGGACAAGTATGAGAGAGCATGAGAATAGAGTAATCAGAAGTTGTATGAGTTTTTTAGCAATCCTAGAAGTGAGTTAAGTCTCTCTCATCACTAGATGTAAAATTCTCAGAAATGAAGAAAATGTTGCGCCCGATGTTTCTAAGTTTTCTCCTTCTGTGTTAGATCTTTTGTGAAATGATTTTGTACAAGTCTAAGTCCATAGTTTATTGACCTCTTTATAAATTTTTAGCTTCTAATTGTGATCAGGTTGAGAGAATTATGTGTAGGAACATTTGTGTGTGAAGAAGTGTTCACTGGTTCCTAAAACAGGCGCAAAATTCGAAGTCAATGTTTTGATCAGTTCTCCTTCCACAGTTTAAAGTTTTGAGCAAGTAAGCACTTAATCTTTAAGTTGAAAGGTAAGCTACTTGTGTCTAAAAGCATTTGCTTAAACGGGTCTTGGAGAACCATGTCTTAGAAGTTATAGATGTCTAAATCGACTTCTTAGAAGTACAGTTTTAGACATAGGTGACTTGTCAAGTTGATTTCTCAAAATCTACTAAATCTTTTGGAGTGATTCGACTTGGAGAAGGTGCGTAATCTTTAGGCAACACCTTGTGCAAAGTTTTATAAAAAAACTTTACACATTTGATAAGTCAATGAGAAAGATATGTGCAACAGACTTTCTGTAGAATCATCTTTTTCACAAATTTTCCAGAATCCTTATAATTGAATGTTGATCCTCCAAATTGATAACGGTTTTGACTTACTCTTGATATAGAGGTGCTCTAATTTCAAGAGTAGGTTGTTCTTTTGGAGATTAACACTCTCCATCAGTTTCTCTACCCTAATCTCAAAATTAGGGTTGGTTGATTTATAATTTTGTTACACTATTTTGTGAGAATAATGTTAGCTTCATTGCTCATTCACTTCACACACTTAGATTATTTCAACATAATCTAAATTTTGTATCATCATTTTCTTGGATATTCTTCCATTAGTGAGTGCACCACTTTATATGGTTGGGTAGTACTCCCATGTTGTAATTTGTACATCTATTTTTAGTGAGTAAGCTTTGGCTTATGTTCTCTATCCTTGTCTCAAGATCTCTTTCTTTCTATCTCTCACCTATCATCTTAATTAATTAAGTGTGTATGCTCAAAAGGTTTTGATTTGGAACGATCTTGGGGCCCCAAATTCCAACATTCATGGTTTAGGAGCTACATATAAGCGATTTAGAACTTCTATTTAGGATAGGGAATATATTTTGAATTTTGTTGATCTCGTGTACATGCATATTATTGAAGAAAAGAATCTTGGCGAGGACTCAAAATCCCAAGGAAAAACTAGTTCTCAGTAGGTATTCGACTCTAGCAATGGAAGAGGCAGAGGTAGAGGTTTCGAAAGTGGAAGAGGAAACAATAACCAAGACCAAGATCAACATCAAAATCATGGAGGATGTAGAGGACAATTTTGAGGCATGGGGAGCCAAAGGGGCACAAAAATTTCCAAAGAAATGATTCAAGTAATGATAGTAAAGTATGTTGCGATTGTGATAAACCTAGACACTTTGAATGTGATTGCAAGTTGGAGAATCAAAATAATAGAAGGAAGCAAGACAACTATGCATCCAAAAGTGCACATGATTTAGAGAAGTTGTTCATGGTCGAACATCACATCATGAATATGATATATGTTGATGTTTCAAAATTGAATGTTAATGTCTTGTATGTTGATTCAAGTGCTTCAAATCACATGACCAATCATGTAGAATGGTTTGGTAGTTTGCAAAAACTGCTAGTTCTTGGATATGTTGAAATAAGCAATGACACATCACATCATATCGAGCATACAAAAAACATAGCACTATCTATGGAGGATGGGGTGGTAAAACATCTTGCTAATGTGTTGCATGTTCCAAATATAACAAAGAATCTGGTTTCCATTGGATAAATGGTTGATTGGGGATTACACATCAAGCTCAACATTGATTGGTTATATCTAGAAGAGTACAAACATGATTGAAGATTGATTGCCAAAGGAAACAAAGTGGGTAGGATGTTCACATGAAATGTGAGAATTCTTAAAATGAAAGTAGCCATGTTTGCAATGGCACATGAGTTATTTTTGACATAGAGATCTAGCACAAATGAATTGGACATCCAAATTTGGAGAGGTTGAAATTGATGTAGTCAAGGGAGATTGTCAATGGACTACCAAATTTCAAGGTTGCAGAGATGCAAAAGGTATGTGCAGCATGTCAATTTGGTAAATAGTCAAGAGCATCATTTCCGCATGACAAGCATGCTAGTGAGAATGCACTAGAAATAGTAGATATAGATGTTTGTAGTCTTGCAAAGACCACATCTATGGGTGGTTGCAGGTTTTATTTTACTTTCATTAATGACCATACACAAAAACTATGGGTACATTTCATGAAAGAGAAGAATGAGGTGTTCACTCACTTCCTGAATTTTAAGGTTATGGTGGAAAAGTTGATAGGGAAGTATATTCAAACATTAAGATCTTATGGAGGAGATGAATACGTCAAATGATTCAGTAGCTTTTCAAAAACTTATGGAATTTGAGGGCAGTTTTCATGCAAGTACACACCACAATAGAATGGCATTATTGAATGCAAAAATAGAAATGTTGTAGAAATAGCAAGAGCCTTGATGGTTGAGAAGAATATATCTCATGTTATTGGGTAGAAGCAGTGTGCATTGTTGTATACACCATGAGTAGAACTCTGATTGCTGTTGTACATCAAGTTACACCTGAAGAGAAGTTTAAAAAGTCAAACTTATCACATATGAAAGTATTTGGTTGTATTTCATATGTACATGTTCCAGATGAGTTGAAGTCATGTTCTAGATGAGTTTAGGACAAAGCTTGATCCAAAATCAGAAAAATGTATCTTCATTGGGTAATCCCTTGAGCAAAAGGGATATAAATGTTGTAATCCACTCATATGATAGGTGAAGGTAGGTAGAGATGTGGTGTTTCATGAAATGTGAAGCTTCTATGTAGATGCCAAAAAAGGGCTTAATCTTGACTCGAATGACAAAGAAATTGTTGAAAAAATCAAGTGGAGAATCTCAAGATTTGAGTGTACTTGATGCATCACTAAGCAATAGTTCCAACTCAAATCCATGGATTGGAAGATTGCATGGAAATTTCAGTCCAAAAAATTCATCAATTACATCAAAGAAAAATTAAGAAAATCTCTCTACTCGTAGTAAAACATCTATAGGTTTTGAACACATTGATGGAGATTCAAGTAGTTCAGAAAATAGCCTTGATGAGGAACTTGGATTACCGTCTATGAAGACTCCAAAAGTAAGAAAGGCACATGCAGATGATAAAAGGAGAAGTCACCCAAGACCAAGAAGATCTAGGAGGATGTAGAATTCTACGCAATGATTGATATATGATAGTTACATGGCTCCTCATTGTGCCTACATGACCAAGGTAATACAAGATGCTGAACATTCTAATTTTGAAGATGCAATTGGAAATGCATACTAGGAGAAAGCTATGGATGAGGAGATGGGTGCACTTTATGGAAATGAAACATGGAAGCTAGCTCCATTGCCACAAGGAAAGAAACCCATAGGCTACAAGAGGGTTTACAAGGTAAAGCTCAGTGTTGATCATATGCATAGACATATGGCATTGATTATGAGGCCTTGTAGCTAAAATTTCTACTGGCAGAGCACGAGTTGCATTATCTACAACAAAAGGATGGTGTTCGCATCAGATGGATGTGAAGAATGCTTTCTTACATGGTGAGTTACAAGAAGAAGTATGCATGGACTAGCCACAAGGATATGAACATTCAAAGCACCTAGAATATGTTTGGAGGTTGCAAAAGGCTTTTTATGAGCTGAAACAAGTCCCACGTGCTTGGCATGCAAGGATTGTTAACTACTTAACCATCATTGGATTCTCGATGTGTGATGTAGATCATTCATTATATGGAAGGAAGGATGATGATCGCATCATGATTGTGGCTATTTATGTTGATGGGTTGATTGTAGGAGGTGCTAATGAAGAAAGCCTTAAAGAGGTAAAGCAAATCCTTATGTAGGAATTTGACATGAAAGATCTTGGTGTGTTGCACTATTTTTTGGGCATTGAGTTTATACATATAGAAACAAGTGTATGGATGTTGCAAAGGCAATATGCCTTGAGTGTACTGCAAAAGTATGGTATAGCTGATTGTAAGCCAATCTCTATGCCATTAGATCAGAATTTGAAGTTGGATACTACATCAGGTGAAGCACTCAAAATTGCTACTATGTACATGAAAATTGTGGGAATTTTGATATTTCTCTCAATTACTGGTCTGGATCTAGGCTACACAATTGCACAAAATTCAATTTAGGAAAGTTCCTAAGAAACCAAATTTAGATGCTCTGAAGTTATGTGAGTGTTACTTTGGATTATGCATTCTAGATAGAAGCTCTACTAGTGGCTTTCTATTCTCACTTGGGAGTGCAGCTATTACATGGAGCAGCAAGAAGCAACCCACTATTGCTTTGTCAAGTACAAAGGTTGAGTATAAAGGTGTTGCAATGGTAGCATGTGAAGCATCATGGTAAAGCTATTCTGCCATCAACTTGCATAAATTGAATGCCCAAATAATGATCCAAATGCCCCAAATCTGACATCTCAAATGAGGTATGAAGATCAACCTTAAAATCAACAATATGATTCTCATTAGGACCAGTGAGCATTATGTCATCAACATAGACAACAATGATCAAAAGCACATCATTTGCATGCTTAACATACCAAAACCATGTGCAAACAAGTAGGCATGTATCTTTTCATAGCAAGCACATGGTGCTTACTTCAAGCCATATAATGCCTTTTTCAACATGCATACTTTGTTTTCATGCCCTTTCTGCACAAAACCAGGAGGCTGAAAAATATACATTTCTTCATGCAAGTCACTGTTTAGAAATGCAGTTTTAATGTCCAATTGATGTACGTTCCAACCATGATGAAGTACAAGTGCACGGATGTTATGAAGAGTAGTCATTTGGCATGTAGGAGAAAAGGTCTCATCAAAATCAATGCCTCTTTCTTGACCATAACCTTTTGCAACATGCCTAACCTTATACCTATCAATTTTTCCATCAGGCTTACACTTCAACTTGTTTACCCATTTAGTGCTAATGGCCTTCTTGCAAGGATGCACATCACATAAAGACTAGGTACCATTCTTCATAATAGCATCATATTCTGATTGCATAACATACATCCAGTTTTTTGAATTTTGTGCTTCATCAAACAAAACAAGCTCATTCTCATCCCAAAGACTAGAGGCAGCCATATCATAGCAATCTCATGCAAAAGAAGCACTAATAGAGCCAAAACAAGTATGATATGATAGAGGTGCATCTAGTTTGCTACCTCACAAGGTCTGCACTAACCATTTTGGCATAGTTTTTTCCTCCTCCATATCAGCTCTCTCATCAAAAAGTGCATCATGTAAATCTACATCAGAAATGGAATGATCTACATCATCACATGAAACCTATAAAGGCTGAGAAATTGCCTCATTTGGACCAACACTAGACTATCTGCTTGTAAAAAGAGGCAGTAAAGTATCATACATATATTTGGAGATGACTGATGTCTCGTTGGTACATGAAATTAATGGATGAATTGCATCTTCCACAAAAACAACATTATGACTAATTGAAATGCATTTATTCTATGGATGATATAGATGATAGCCTTTGCTTTAAGAACTATACCCAACAAAAATACATTTCACTACTTTATCATCCAATTTCCTGCATTGTTGTTCAGGCACTAATGCATATGCTAGACAACCAAAGACACACAGATGAGCAACAGATGGCTTGTGACCATGCCAAGCCTCAAATGGAGTGATAGACTGCAATGCTTTAGTGGGACACCTATTAAGTACATATGTTGCACACATAATAACCTCAAGCTAGAAACTATGTGGTAAAGACTGACTCTTGACCATACACCTCACCATCTCCATGAGTGACCTATTCTTTTGTTTAGCAACTCCATTTTGTTGAGGTGTATACGACACTATAAACTGATGTTTTATCCCATGTTCAACCAAAAATTCATTAAAATGAGAAGACATGTATTGCCCCCCTCGATCAGAATAAAGGGTGCCCACTTTACATCGTGAAAGATTTTTTGCCAAAACTAGAAATTGCTTGAAGCACATAAACACTCCGAACTTTGCTTTCAATGGATACACCCATGAATGCCTAGAAAAATCATCAATAAAAGTTAGGAAGTAAAGGTAATTCCCCAAGGAGGGTGTCTGCATAGGACCATAGACATCACTATGAATAAGCTACAATTCTTGAGTAGCTCAAATGGAACCATCTTTCAGGAACAAGGGACACTTCATTTTGCCCAAAACACAAACATGTTTACCAAGTGCCTCAAGTTTGGGTAGAGAGGACACCATTTCAAATTTCTATAGCATAGCAAACTAGAAAAATTCAGATGACCAAAGCATGCATGTCAAAGCTTTGCATCTGACATAGCTTGAGAATCATGTACTGCACATGTTGAATCATTCACAGATTTTTCACATTGTATGATCTTATACAACCCACGACATAAAATGACATAAGCAATAATGACATTGCCATTTGATAGATCATGAAGTGTACACATGTCATCAAAACATTTCACAACCAAGCCAATCTTGGATAATGCTAAAACTGATAATAGATTTTTCTTGATCCTTGGCATATGAGAGGATAAGAGGAGTTTTTGGCGCATATGATAGTATTCCCTATAGGGGGAAGCTCAGGTGAAGTGAAGAAATTGCATGCAAGGTAATATTTTTGCTTGCCCCACTATCAAAGTACTAAACATCTGAGTCTATTGCAGACATACATTGTTCATGAGAAGATGGGTCATAACTACAAAAAATAGTAAATGCCCATTCTTCATTTTGCACAAGATTACAAGACTTTATTTTGGGTGTAGAGGCCTCTACAACAACCATTCTAGCCACTTTTTTCTTTGCTTGTTTTGCAGCCTATTTTGGACCAGTCTTTGTGACATGGTCATTTCCTTTATAGTATTTGCAAAATAGCTTCTTCTTTTTTGTTTTCTTCTCATCTCTGTCGTTCTTCTTTGATTTTGCAGAATTAGCAGATTTCTGCTTACTAGTAGATGAGCTCCATTTACCTTTGCCCTTCTAACTAGCCAAGAAAGCTTGATTTGCAACATGCATAATGGATCTCTTTTCCCTAGATTGATCTTCCTACAACAAAACAAAGACTAAATCTTCAAATGTTAAGGCATTCAGATTTGCATTCATAGCCTTTTCTGTCAAACGTGCCATTATTCCTCACATTCGCTCTTGCAAAATAGCTAAGGATGCTTGGGACACACTTACCACATTGTACCACTTTAGGAAGGAGGCTCGTGTTGCTTACCTCCGAAAACAGTTGGAGAGTAATGAAGCTGATTCTATGGAAAGGTTTCTGACAATGATCAAAAACTTAAAGGAACAATTGATTTCTGCTACTGAAGTTATACCAGATAGCTCACTTGTGCAGACAGTTCTGAATGGTCTTCCTGATTCATATCAAAGTTTTGCTTCAAATCTTTGTTTTATGATGAAAGGCAATCCAAATGCCTTGAAATTTGAGGATTTAGTCTCTGTTCTACTGTAGGAAGATTAGTCTAGGCAAAACAGCTCCATTATGCATGTTGTAAATCAAGCTTTCCTCGCTAGTCAGAAGGGCAAAGGTAAATGGAGCTCATCTACTAGTAAGCAAAATCTAGAAATGCTGCACGTGAAGAAGGAAGACAAAGATGAGAAGAAATCTGAAAAGCAAAAATTCTTTTGTAAGTACTATAAAGGAGACAATCATATCCTAAAGAACTATCCAAAATTGGTTGCAAAAGAGGCAAAGAAAAAAGAGGTTGGAATGGTTGTTGCAAAGGCCTCTACATAAAAAACAGAGTCTACTAATTTTGTGCAACAACCTTTACTTTCATGTATGAAAGAGACATTTGTTAGCTCCAAACACATGTATGATACTTTGCTGCCTCTTTTTACAGGTGGAGAGTCTAGTTTTGGTCCTAATGAGGCAACTTCTTAGCCTTTATAGGTTTCACGTGATGATGTAGATCATTTTATTTCTGATGCATATTTACATGATGCACTTGTTGATGAGAGAGCTGATATTAGGGAGGCAAAAACTATGCCAAAACGGCTAGTGCAAACTTTGCGTGAGAGTAAATTAGATGCACCTCTATCATACCATACTCCTTCAGGCTCTCATAGTGCCTCTTTTGCATGAGATTGCTATGCTATGGCTGCCTCTAGTCTTTGTGATGAGAGTAAGCCTATTTCGTTTGATGAAGCACAAAATTTTGAACATTGGATGGATGTAATGCAATTTGAATATGATGCTATCATAAAAATCATACCTGGTAATGCAATTTGAATATGATGCTATCATAAAAATCATACCTGGTCTTTATATGACTTGCCTCTTGGCAAGAAGGCCATTGGAACTAAGTGGACATACAAGCTCAAGCATAAACCTGATGGAACAGTTGAAAGCTATAAGGCTAGGCTTGTTGCAAAGGGTTATGCACATGAAACATGCATTGATTTTGATGAGACCTTTGCACCTACATGCCAAATGACTGCTGTTTGTAGCATCTGTGCACTTGCAACTCATCATGGTTGGAATGTACATCAGTTGGACATTAAATCTGCATTTCTCAATGATGACTTGCATGAAGAAGTGTTTGTTTTTCAGCCTCATTTATTTGTGCAAAAAGGGCATGAAAACCAAGTGTGCAGGTTAAAGAAGGCATTATATGGTTTAAAGAAAGCACCACGTGCTTGGTATGAAAAGATACATGCATATCTAATTGCACATGGTTTTGAGAACAGTCCAACTGAGAGCACCTTATATGTTAAGCATGCTAATGATGTGCTTCTGATCATTCTTGTGTATGTTGATGACATGCTGCTCACTAGTCCTCAGGAGAATCATATCGCTGATTTTAAGGCTGATTTGCATGCTTCATTTGAGATGTCTGATTTGGCGCATTTGCATCATTATTTGGGCATTCAATTTATGCAAGTTGATGGTGGAATGGCTTTGTGTCAGACGAAATATATTGACAAATTATTGTAGCGTTTTGACCTTGAAGACTGTAAACCTATTGCCACTCCTATGGAGACAGGTTTACGATTGAGTATTCATGATGTTGGAGATGCATTTGATGACATTCTCTATCAGCAAGCTATTGGATGCTTGATTTACCTATGCATTACTTGGCCAGATATTCAGTTTGATGTCTGAGAGATGAGCAAGTTTATGCATTTCCCAGGTGTCAAGCATTGGCAGGTGGTTAAGTGCATCTTTTGCTACTTGAGTGGTACCCATCTACTTGGATTGTTTTATCCCAAGAGGGGATCACTACTGCCAAATTTACATGCTTTTTCTCACTCTGATTGGGTTGGTTGCTATGAAACTCGTGTGTCCACTAGTGGCATTTGCTTCATGCTTGGTAGCTCATGTATATCTTGGTTGAACAAGAAGCAGCCTACTGTGGCCACTTTCAATTGTGAGGCTGAGTATAGGGTAGCTTTTGCAATGACTGTTGAGTGTGTTTGGCTCAGATGCCTTATGGTTGATTTGGATGTTAGTCAATCTTTTTCCACCACCATCTTCACTGATAGTCAGAGTGCATTGGCAGTTGTGAGGAACCCTGTGTTCCATGATAGAACTAAGCACATTGAGGTGCATTATCAGTATGTCAAGGAGAGGCTCTCTGTAGGAGAGATCATCTTGGCATATGTGCCCACACAGGAGAACATTGTAGAGCTTTTAACGAAGGATCTGCCTAGGGAGAAGTTTAAAGCTTTTTGCGAAGCTTTGGGCTCAATTCCTTTTGTGGATTGATTCCGCATTGCTTGGTACTTCCTTATACATGAGTGCCAGCTCCTTGTTCACTGCATCACTCCCAGGGGGGATTTGTTGATACATTTAGGTAGTGATGTGTGTGAACACACTAGGACTACCGGGGCATTTTTACCCCACTTTAGGAGGTTTTTCCCACAAGCTTGTATATACGCCTATAGCCCTAATGGATTAATTATCTTTGTACATTCTAGTGGTAATACATTTAATATTGTGTGTTGTGCTCCAAGCTTCTTCTTCTTCCTTGTGTTGTTCATGAGCTTCCATAGACCTCAAACTCTAGCAATATTTGCACGTGTAATAGGAGGTTTTTCAACACCTTGCACAATATTCCATAGTCCTTTTGCAACCAATACATGATGCATCATATAAGCCCATAATCGGTAATTGGTATCATCCAACTTATCCTCCATAGCCAACACACAAAATACATCACTGCTTTCATCCGTGGGTAGTGACTAAAATGCCTTGATGGAAAAAAATTGCTAGATCTCAAGAAGTTGAATAGAACTACTCTGTCAAGTTCTGTTAAACGTATAACAGACTTCAAGGTGCTTATACTAGCGAAACAAAACTTGTATACATCTTTGGCACAAAAAGACAAAATTGCTTGCATAGGCATTATGATGGTGCATTCAAAGGTTGAAACAAGCTAAGATCTCCATTTTGACACCACAAAGTGAAGCCTTTTTGAATCCTAATCATGTTAAGTATGCTCACCAATTTTCATGAAATTCTAATACTATGACTGGAGAGGCATCGATGATGCCTTAGATGAAGTGGTGACCTACTCTGATACACAATTATTGGAGTTTGAGGCCTGTGGAAGCACGTGAACAACACAAGGAAGAAGAAGAAGCTTGGAGCATAGCACACAATACTGAATGTATTACTAAAAGAATGTACAAAGATAAGTGACCCATTAGGCTTAGGCACATATATAAGCAAAGGAAAAAAAAACCTCCTAAAGAGGGAAAAGAAAGTGACCCAATGGTCCTAGTGTGTTCACACACATCACTACTAAAATATTTCAATAAGATCTATCCCATGTGCCCAACCTAGGGGAGCCACTTGATTCCATATATCTCATCAACAAGGGAACATTTTTTATGCTCCTTTATGTACCGATTGCCAAGGAGAAGCACGGATGGTGCATCCACAACTCAACGGGTGGTACCACCTATACCTATAGACTTGGAGTTGCCAGGTCTATGGGCCTCAAGGACTTGGGTAATGTAGATTTTGAGCAGCTTCTCAGAGAGGTAGAGCTCGATTCAGAAGACGAAGGAGGAGGTGGCGATAAAGAACACCGAAAGGAAGAAGAGCATCACCAAGAACAATAGCAAGAACGTTGGCAGTAGCTGAGGAATTCAAGGAATTACAAGACAAAGAAGCTGATGCAAAGAGTCAAAGTAGAGGGACAGCCAAGCAAGAGCAAGTAGGCAAAGCAGTCAAAGAAGATCTGGCAATTTGCCCATACAATTTTTCCAAAGATAAATCCTTCTTAATAGTGATTTTCATCACTACAGGAACATTATAAATACCGTTTTTGGTAGATTAGAATCCATTTTGTTCAAGCCAAAGAGTCCTCAAGCTTGAGGAGCATTAGATCTAAGTTCATACCAATTTTCATAATTTAAGACTCTGTTTGAGCCTTCAAACAAGCCTTGGAACCTAATTTTTAACTAGGCCAGACACTAGGTCTCGACAGGGTCAAAACCTAATCAAAAACTATAAAAGGAGCTAGAGAGCCCATTTTTGGGGTTATCTTGTTAGAGTTTTGAGATATTGTAAGAGATTTCTTGAGTAATAGAAAGAACTCCATGTTCCTCTCTTTGTTCTTGCCTTATGTGCACGTGTGTGTATGTGTGTGTATGCTTGTGTGCTTCTCACTCATGCACTTATGCCTTCACCTGCTCACAGTCATCATACTAGTCCTAACATCTCCATGGATTGACATTTATCAGGTGGATCTCCTCATGTTGGTACTTGCCATTGTGCTAGAGTGACACCAAATTTGGAGTTGCCGAGGAGAGAGCTTCGAGGACAAGCGTGTGATGGTAAGACATAGAGTTGTGATGTTGGAGTCATAGGTAATATCTCTAGTTTTCCTTATTTTCTCTTTCTTGTTTCACCATCATCATCACCATCATCATCCTCACAATCTCCCATCTCCATCTCCATCTTCACTGAATTTTCAGTTTTTTGGTCACCTTCCCCACCTTATTCCCCTCATTTCACTTATGAGAGAGAGTGAGAGAGAAATTTTTTGTGTGTTGTTTTTGCATGTTTTTTGAGTGTTCTTGCAGGTATGAGGCTCCACAGCAGCTCCAATAGGTACAAAAAATGTGTGCATAGTGTTAAACGCAGTTCTAACTGTCAGAAACACGTTTAAACGAGTATTGGGTTCTTGGGAGTGGAAGGGGTCTGTAAAGACAGAGGCCCTATGCTTGTTTCCCAAAATTACTTCACAACACAATATACCAACATTCAAGATTTTATCAAGAATTGGTATCCCTTTCTTGAGCTTTACGGTTCATCATTTTAACTTTATCAGAGTCTACCGAACACACTGTACTAGACTATCAGTATCGTGATACCGAATTACCTCAAAACCCTTCTTCTAAATACATACTACTGTAACATTTAACAGTAGTTCAACCTTCACCAAATAGCGCTCACAATCCAACAAAACGAAAACACAGAAGGACTTAACAGTTTTAGACACATAGTGTTGAAGACTAATACACACTGGAGATAACCATTACTGTAGCTAGATCTCACCGTACAAGTATAGATCTCAATATTGAAGACAACATAATACAGCTCCGAATCCCAGAACACTACCACAACTACACAGACTTCTTCAACGACTGGCATAACATTCCAAGAAAGAGTACCACGATACGCGTAATTAACACAACAATCACATTAGGGATTCGCAAACTACTCACTCAGACAACAACCCATCGAACTACTGGATGTCGAGAAAACTCACAACAAACAGGTCTCGATAGACAACATAAGAGAATCAAGAACCATACACTACAGTATACTCAGAATACTTGGAATTAGACAACAACACTACAATAACGACACAGACAATCACCCAGACAGACAGTCTGGTGATTCCACGAATCCTTACTGCGCCTCTCTTTTTCATTGCTTTATATAAAGATTACAACCATCTTGTAACAACCTTTTGCTCGTGCTGAATCTAAAAAGATTCAATTTTATACAAATGCCAATCCGGCGGCCGACTAACACATGGCACGCACGGTGGACTCGAACCCGCAGGTTTTTACAAAATTACTGTTCGTCTATAATGCCTTCTAAATATATGTTTCTGCTAATCTAAAGGTTTAGGCAATTTTCTTCTTTAGAGTTTCTAACATCTGTTTAAGAGTATCCGGTTCTACTAATTATGCATCTACTCTTACAGAACTTAATGAAATAGCTTCGATCAGCAAAATTTCTGCTTGCGTTTGCAGAAAGGCTTCTTGTAAATAAAATTTGTTCGAGAGCGCCGCATCTCTGGATACCTTCATGTCTGCAACTTGCTTCTCCATTTTGATTACTCTATCTTTTTTATTGTCCAGCTGATTTTCCCTTCTTTAGATCTCTTGATTCTGAAACTGTATGGTTCTGGAGTATGCATCCCTTTCTCTTCGGAGATCTATTATTACCTTCTGTGTTTGAGCTTCCTTGGTCAAATAGTGTTTAAGCATGTTGTTGACATCTGATAAAGTTTCGTTTGTTCTTTGTAGTTCTTCTTCTGTTTTCATAGCCTGCTTATGCTATTCTTGGCTTTGTTGTACTACTTCGTGTAGCTGAACTCTGGTTTCTTCTAATAAATTGCCTAAGGCTACTATGGCATCTTCTTTATCCTGTAGCTCTTGTTTCATTTGACTGATGATGGTATTTGCCTCAATTAATAACTCTTCTTTGGTTTTGAGGTCGGCCAGTGCCGCATTTCTCTAGTTGGTAAGTGTCTGCTGTTCTGCAAGTTGGGCTTGGAGATGGGTAATCTGGTAGTGCAACTGATGGTTTTCTGCTTTGACCGCATCTATTTCTTCCTATAGAGGTGTGATGTCTACTTCTAGGACATCCACCTTGTGTTGTAACTCATTTCGGATGTTATCAGCGACCTCTTCCATCTGGATTGGTAATTGCTCTGATAGATGAATGAGCAATTGACCCATATTGGCAAGCTCAGAAATTACGGGAATGGACGGGAGCGGAAGGTGAGGGCGAGGTTGAGATGAGGATGCGGTGAAGAGTTGTTGGGAGTTGGGTGGTGAGTAATTCGGGGATGAGGATGAAGAAGCAGTGGGTTCTTCGGGATGAATGGGTTGGGTAGGGATAATGGGGTTGAGTGGCGGCTCCGGTGGGGGAGTGGGAAGAACAGAGTTAGACCGTGTTACCTTATCTATGGTCTATTGTGCAGTGTCGGCAGCTGTGGACTCGACTGCTTTCAGTAGCTCTTCGAAAACTTCTTTAATGACCTGTTCTCCTTCCTCTTGTCGTTCCTGCTCAGATTGCTGCTGGGATGTTTCTTCTGACGAGCTTGTGTCAGAGTCGGTGTGATCCTCCTGTTCTTGTTGCCCTTCTGACGAAGACTGTGCTGATGATTCGTGCTGCATAGATGTTGCGGTGTCATGGAAGGTTTCTTCGTCCTGCTTCTCTTCTTCTTTGTCATCTTCCTTATTTCCTTCGGCTGAACCCTGTGCTTCACTTTGAGAGGAACTGATTCTAATTATTTTCCGGCAGAAGAGTTGATTGAGTTCCTCTTTGTCTTCTTCATCATCTTCCAATAATTGTGCCAACTCTTCATGGTGCAGGACAGGGCCTCTGGGTGGTGGTTGTGCGACAAGTATGGCCGAAAAAAGGAAAGATATTATGTGCGGCAGTCTGGACCTTGGCATTCCTCCCTTGTTTACCTGTTTCATTATTGATACGCATTCCTTGTGAATGCGGTGAAAGAAGTAGGATGCAAAATTGACTGGTTCTCGAGCAGCTAAATCAATAGCGGAGTAGAAAGGCCTAGAGATGCCATAAGTTCGCTTCTGGAGGTTAAGAATGGCTACAAGGAATTGGAGTGCAGATCTCTCAAGTTCCGGTCGACATAGGATCGCGTATTCATTAGAGGAACTCCTAGGGAATAATCGATTCATGGTGGCAATCGGTCGATTTGGACCATTTTCCCGACCTTGCCGAGGGAGTCTAAATGCTTCAGCAAAAGCTTGGAAGGTGATTACGGTTCGAGAGGGTAGGGATGTGATAGCCCAAATTTGCTCATTGGTAGGTGTTTTAGCGATAGCGGCTATTATCTGGGCAAAGAACGGGTGGGATTCCACTGAATGCCACGGCAGTTCAGCGAAATTGGCCAACCCACGTATGCGCAGGAACTCTCCTACATCGGCAGGGAGTCCGTCACGGAAAGCGGCATAGTTTTCGAGAGCTTCCATGGCGCACACAGAAAACACAAGCACAAGACACAAACCACAGGGTTTACACAATCACACAAATCACGCAAACACAATAGCAATTTTCGGCAAAACGGAGAAGGTTAAGTAGATGCGCTGCAGTGGAGAGCAGTCAAAATCACTAATCATCGTGCGACGTTGAGATGATAACTTCTTAACTTTGGTGTGCATGTATGAGCAGCTGGACAGGGCAGGGCAGCTGTTGTAATAATTAGGTATCAAAACGCGGATATTTACAGACTTTTTTTATTAAGGGCGCAGAAACAAAAGGAAAGAAAAGAAAATAAAAGCAAAGAAAAGAGAACACCAAAAGACGCGGCCAACCGCGAAACGTTTCAGTGCGGGTTAGATGTTTGTTGATACGGCCGCAGCTTCGAACCGTTGATGACTTTCGAAAGAGGAATTCTGGTCAAAGTAGTCAACCGAAAAGTTGTTGGGCCCATTTGTTCAGAAATCCGGTAGGTGCCAAACCATCGTAACTTGAATTTGCCAGCAGAGCGATTCGACTTTGCATTGTAAAAGAGTACAAGTTGTCCCACCGTAAAAACTGGAGTCCTTAGATATCGATCATGTGTTCGGGCTTGTCTTAACTGAACTTCCTGGATCATCAGAAAACTTGTCCATCGATGCTCATCCATTTCTCTGAGTGTATCTAGCCGAAAGGATAAAGAATCTTCTGGTATCAGTTTCTGAGTGAGAGCTACACGTAGACTTGTCACAACAATCTCCATTGGTGCTATGGCTTCCAATCCATAAGCTAGTTTGAAAGGTGTTAGTCCTGTTGCTACCTTGTAGGTAGTTCGGTATGCCCACAGGACTGCAGGTAACAGTTGGTCCCATCTTTCCGGTGCTTCCATAATGAGTTTTCGAAGCATATTCAACAGGGTCTTGTTCGTACTCTCAGCCAAACCATTTGCACGAGGATAATATGGTGAACTGAATTTATGCATGATCTGAAAAGAATGTGTGAGTACTTTCATTAGATTGTTAACAAAATGAGTGCCCTGATCTGTAACAAGCTCCAGAGGTAAGCCAAAACGCGGAAAGATATCTTTCATTAGACACTTTGCTACCGAAATAGCTATGGCAGACCTTAAAGCCCAAGCTTCTGCCCATCTGGTTGCGTGGTCTGTACATGTCAGAATATAACGATTATTACTGAGGGTTGCCGGAGGTGTAATAGGTCCAATGAAATCTAGACCCCACTTTTGAAAAGGTTCTAATGGCAAGACAGGTTGTAGAGGGAAAAAATGGCGTTGTAACGGCTATCCAGATCTCTGACAATTATCACAATTTTTGACAAACTGCAATACATCCCTGTACATAGTAGGCCACCAAAGTCCACTCTGAAGAATTTTTCAGTGTGTTAAATCTACAGCAAAATGGCCGCCGGATGGAATTGAATGAGCCAACATAATGACTGAGTTAACTTCATGTGGTGGAATACAACGAAGTAAAATTCCAGTGTGATCCATATAGTATAATTCCCCAGCAATTAACCAAAATTTGCGACTGTACACTGCAATCTTCCTACGCATTGCAAGAGAAGGCTGACAAGGAAGGCATCCATCAGTAAGAAAAGTTAATATCTGATCATAATATGTAGATGGCATAGGTGGGTCTGCAATTTCATCATTAGTTGGTTCAGAAACATAAATCGCTGGTGTTGTGTCATCTACACCAACCGGAGCTTCACCGAAATCTAAATGAGAAAGGAAATCTGCTAAGACATGTGAACTGCCTGGCCGATGAATAACTTCGTAATCAAATTCTTGTAAAAGCGGAACCCATCGCACTAATCGACCACCTAGATGTTGTTGCCGTACCAGGTAGACAAGTGCAGCATGATCTACATGAAAAGTAAATTTTCGGCCAAGTAAATAACGCGTGAATTTCTTGACAGAGTATACTAAACCCAGACATTCCCTTTCAGTTACAGAGTAATTCTTCTCAGCAAGAGCAAGCCTTCGGCTAGCATAGTACACATGCCGAAACCACTTATCGGTGTGTTGCATTAGAACACTGCCAATGGCAATATCTGAAGCATCAACAAATATATGAAATGGGCGATCCCAGTCAGGAGGCTGTAGGATTGGAATCTGTGTTAGTAATCCCTTTAGACAATCAAAAGCAATTTGGCATTCCTGAGTCCACTCAAATTGTCGAGGAGTCTTGGTTATTAACCTGTTCAGTGGTATTGCCAAATGAGCAAGCCACCGTAAGTGCCAACCATGCCATCTTACTTGGCCCATGAAGTGCATCACTTCCTTAGGTGTAGTGGGCACATGTGCTTCTAACACAGCTGTGATTTTATCTAGATCCACCTGTATACCTTGTGCAGATACAATGTGGCAAAGTAGCTTTCCACATGAAACCGTAAACACAAATTTGTTTGGGTTCAAACAGAGTCTGTATTCTCTGCACTTCTCAAAGCAACACCATAAATGGAACAAGTGTGCTACCATTTTTCCAAATAACGAAAAATCATCAAGATAAACTTGCAATAAACGAGGTAAGGTAAGGGGAGAATATTTCCTGCATACACCTCTGAAAAGTACTTCGGGCATTTCTTAATCCAAACCACATTACGGTACAAGCAAAAACACCCCAATTGGTAATGAAGGCGATCTTCGGTATATCCTGCTCAGCTATTCTAACTTGATTATACCCACTGTATCCATCTAGGAATGAATACATTTCATGTCCTGCTACTCTATCAAGCATCTTGTCAAGAAAAGGTAGCGAAAATGGATCAGGCACCGTAGCTGTGTTCAGTTTTTGGTAGTCCACACAAATTCGCAGTTGCTTATTCTTTTTAGGAACAATAACAATTGGTGGGATCCATTCAGCATGCTCTACAGGTACAATGAATCCGACTTTGAGTAGCCTATCAAGTTCTGCCTTTACCTGTGATGCATAGTTCGGATTCATCTGGTAGCTGGGTTGCTTGATTGGCTTTGCTTCCGGCTTTAGCATGACCCTGTGTTGGTAGATGCGCGGGTCCAAACCTTTCATATCTTTGTAATCCCATGCAAAGACGTTAGAGAACTCTCGGAGTAGCTGGATTAAGTCTGCTTGAAATACTTCCGGTAGGCTTTCCTTTATCTTAACAGGACATGGATTTTCTTCATCCCCTAAATTATAGGTGATCAGCTGATCCTCTGGAACATAAAATTGTCGAGGTTTCTCTGTATCCTCAGCTGGCTTAAAAAGTCATTGTAGGTCAGCGTTATCTATAAAAGCAATATCTTCCTTCTTATCTTCTTCCGTTACAGGCATCGCCGTACAAACTGAGGGATTCCAATTATCTACAACAGATTGTAGATCAATAGTTCCTAGGGAGATCAAGTCAATGTTATTTTTCAAGAACTCTTCTTCTTCATCATCTGGCAAACCATCTAACATGTGAACTGGTTCTGCAAAATACGGTCTAGCATGCAATTCGCAAGGCTGTATAGCATCTAATTTTACAACATATTTACGATTATTATCTTTGAAAGTGAGTTCCTATGCAGACCAATCTTATATAACCTTAGCTTGCTTCAGCCAAGGACGGCCAAAAAGAAGATTATAATCAAGGGTGGATTCCGGTAATTCTAGGATTACAAAAGTCATCTTAAATGTGGTACCCTGCAAAGTTATTGGTACATTCCGAACAAGACCTACTGGATGGACTCTTGACTGGTCAGCCATTCTGACAAAGAACTGAACTGGTTTGATTTTGGTCCATCCTAACTTTTTACACAGTGCAGTAGTAGCAATGTTGACACCAGATCCTCCATCAATTAGTACCTATGTAATTTTATGGTTTTTATACCATACTGTAATTAAAGGAACCGAATGATCGACCATAGAATCAGGTTCCGGTTGCACTATCACTGTTGCTGGAATGCAAGAAGGTACAGGACTGAACTGTTGTTGGAATTGTTGTCGAACTCCTGGTACTAGTGCAAGTAATTGGCCAAGAGGAAGAGTAATGGACGCTTTAGATAAAATTTCCCAGGCCTTATGTGATTGAATTGTGTTTTCCACCGATTCTGAAGATGATGTGCTGGTTGAAGATGATGTTTCTGCTGAAGATGATGTGCCTGCTACTGAATTAGAATCTTGTTTTTGTGTTCCTTCCTTGGTTAACGGAGCCTGGGTCACCGAAATAGGATCTGGAAACACTGGAGGTTTGGCGGTGGTCCATTGACTGGCCTTATCATACATCCTTTGTTGTTCACGTATGCCTGGTTCAAATACTTGGTTGCAGTTGCTTACCGGATTGGGTCTGAATTACTGTAGTTTGAGTTTCTACTGGTGTGATTTGTACCATATTAGTCATTGGGTTTTGACGATCTTTCTTCTTCTGATCATACTCAGTTGCATCCTTACAAAATCTTCTAATGTCGCCAAATTCACCACAAAAATGGCAGCGAGGTGGTGGCAAATTAGTATTTTCCTCTACTGGTCCGGCCTGCCAATGGTTTGCATTGTAGTTATTATTTCTCTGTCCTCTGTAATTTCGATAGCCGTGTTGCTGGTTGTTTCTCATTTGCGGAGGTACATAATGATTGGCTGGCTGTCCTGGTTCCTGTATAATAGCATTGGCAGTTGCGGTTCCCTGCACTTTGGCGTTGTATGCACAGTTTTCAGGTGGTATGTCCGGTCGTGTTGCAGATAGCGCAAAAAAACTGATTAAGTGCACAAGTGACACTGGTGTGCCCTGAGTTTTTGCAAGTGGTGCAGTATATCTGTCTGGTTGGATCTTCTGCAACAGTTTTATTTGCTTTTAACCACTCCAGGTCTTCTGTAAATCCTCCAACCTTGTTTTCAAGCTGCAAAGCCATTGCTATCACCGCATCTAGTGTCATAACTCCTACACAGCGTATGATCATAATTTTTTTGAGTTGCAGAGTCAAACCATTGATAAACCATTGAGTGATAATGTCATCCGGTAGGTTGGCATGTGCTGGAGGTAACTGCCTCAAATGAGTTCTGAATAGGGTGGCATATTCTTGCACTGTTTGATTTATCTTCTGTCTATTGTTTTGTAGGTAGTCGAAAATTTCGGCTGGATTCTTCTTTAGCCTGAATCTCTGCAAAAATGCATCCCTTACTGCTTCATAGGTGTCGAAGTAGTTAATATCATATTCTGTAAGCCATCTGGCTGCTTCGTTAACCAATGTAGACTGGAAGACAATAGCTTTATACGCCGGATCAGGTGGATGATTGAGCACTGCATAACTTATCTCAAATGTGCATACATGAGCATCTGGGTCATCCCCTGGAAATCCACCGAATTTAGTGTACCTTACTCCTGTTGGAGTCGGCCTGGGTGGGCATAGTTGTTGTTGTTGCTGATGCTGCTGCTGCTGCTGCTGTTGTTGCCCGTTCATTGTGGTGATGGTTGTATTGTGACTATCTTCTGTATCCTGGGGCTGAATATCTGAATCGTCGGAATCTGTATTGTCAACCTGTGCACTTTCCGGTTCGATAATATTGTTCAATATGTTCCTGATCTCAGCTTTGAATAGGCGACCTTCCTTTTTGATGTCAACTGTAGGAAAGCTTACTCCCAATAGTGGTGACTGGGCTGATGATTCACCAAGAAATGATAAACCGTCGTCGAAAAACTGTGAATTCTCAGTAACTTGTACCGAAATAACACCGGAAGGTGTCGATTTTTCACCAAAACAAAGTGTTTTTTCTCCTTCACTGATTTCCTTGGCCAAGACATTTCTATTCGCAAACAACTTCGAATCTTGACCTAATGGTGTTAAATTAACTTCATGCTGCGTCCTGGTAGATTCTGGGGTTACTATACCTTCACCGAATAGCACTCACAATCCAACAAAACGAAAACACAGAAGGACTCAAGAGTTTCAGACACACAGTGTTGAAGACTAATACACACTGGAGATAACCATTACTGTAGCCAAATCTCACCGTACAAGTACAGATCTCAATACTGAAGACAACACAATACAGCTCAGAATCCCAGAACACTACCACAACTACACAGACTTGTTTAACGACTGGCATAACATTCCAAGAAAGAGTACCACGATACGCGTAATTAACACAACAATCGCATTAGGGATTTGCAAACTACTCACTCAGACAACAACTCGACGAACTACTGGATGTCGAGAAAACTCACAACAAACAGGTCTCGATAGACAACGGAGCAGAATCAAGAACCATACACTACAATATACTTAGAATACTTGGAATTAGACAACAACACTACAGTAACGACACAGACAATCACCTACACAGACAGTCTGGTGATTCCACGAATCGTTACCCGCGCGTCTCTTTTTCATTGCTTTATATAAAGATTACAACCATCTTGTAACAACCTTTCGCTCGTGCTGAATCTAAAAAGATTCAGTTTTATACAAATGTCAATCCGGCAGCCGACTAACAATAGGTCCTAGGGCATTGAGCTCTATGAATCGTGATTGATAGAAAAAGTGACCTTTTGGTAACTCTAAGTGCCCATTCATAGTCTAGAGGCCTTGCACATCACTAAGCCACAAAAAAATTCAAAAAAAAATTATTTTCTCTATCTATCACAATTGACACCGTCAATCCAAATTGACAGTGCCCATCGCGACACTGGACTGCCTATCCATCGTGATTGGTAGACCTTGATGGCCACCTCTATCCATCGTGACGGACACCCCTGTCCATCACGATCGAAACAAAACTCTTGCAACTGACACTTAAACACAATGAAAAACTTGCCCATCGCGATGCACAAATGCCTAATTGACACAAGGTAATGTGAAAAGTTGAGATTTTCAATCAATCGCAATGGACACCTACAATGGACTACCTGTCCGTTGTGATTGATAGGTGTCCATCACGAAGGACACCCCTATCCATTGTGATTGACAAAGAAATTGTGATTGAAACCCCATCTCCACGCAAAACCCATCCATCATGACTCATAGGCCCACGATTGATAGGTATTCACAAAAAAAACTATGATGAAGAGGGCTATGACATTTTGGTTTTCATGATAGAACCAATAATGTGTAATTCGGTTATAGAAGAGTGAGAGCCTAGCATGAAGAACTAGAACAAGTAAGTGACCTGTTAGAGGAAAAAATGAACCCTCCTTGGGCCTTTTGGATTAAGGGCTGATTAGCAATGGACCAATTAGGAGAGGGTGGTGGATATAGTCTACTCCCTTAATCACGTAGACTAGGCATAGGCTTCCCTTGTTTTTGAGTGATCAAAAAAGACAAAAACACCTAGAACTAGTGGGTTTGGTTGTTTGAATGGTTTTGAGAAGCTCAAGTATCAATTATAGCCCTTGTATTTGAATAATCTCCAATGGTTTAGATGCATTTCCTCCTCAAAAAGGCACCATTGCATATGGATTATTCGATTGGCGGCTCCATAGATGGTGTGATTTAAAATGAGCTTAAATTTGGTGCTCAAAACACTCACCATTGGATTTTTGGATGATCTAATGGTTGATAATCAATAAGCAACATAAAAAGCACCTTTCGATGTACACAATTGGATGCGTGCCTAATCGAATGGCTCCAATAGAATTTGAAAATTCACTCAGCTTGGATTGCGTGAAACCGTTGGATTTCAGAGAAATCTAATGGCTATAAACATTGCAAAAATGATCTCAGCTTCAATGGTGGGTGTTCGTTGGATTTCAAAGATATTTAATGGCTATAAATGCCAACGAAAAATGATCTCAGTGCCATTCATGCCATGCCATTGGATATCCAAGATCTAAGGGCCCATAGATCTACAGAGAATGTACAAAACACACACGTGAGCTTCTCCTAAATTCAATGCATGCCAGACACTCTCTCTCTAGAGTTATATCACTTTTCATTCTAGCAACTGGATTGAAGCATCCAAAGTTCAAGGAATTTCTATTTTTAATTCAAAGAAAAAATTGTATAAAATATTATTTTATTAGAGAAAAACATTAGTTGTTTTTTATGCCCACTTAATCCTCTAGATTAAGCTTTTTAATTCCTAAAAATTAGGAATCCATACGGGGTTCAAATTTTCCCCTAATGTTTGAGCTAGAATCAATCATTATGGATCCTTTTTGGGCATCAAAAGAAGAATACCTCTATAAAGTAGAAGCTCATCTTCAAGGAGGATAAAACCTTATGAATGATGTGAGATTAACTACACAGGTAACCACCAAGAGAGAAGGCAAGAAAAGAAGGAAGAGAGAAGTCTCACCAGATGAGGAGGAATCTTTGTTTGAGGTCTCTGAAAATTTTAAGTATGAGATAGAGGATAGAAAAGTCATGATAAGGATGCATTAACGAGAAGCACTCACAGGAGAGGCCTATGATAACAAAGAGAAAACTAAGAAAATCATTGTCACCATAGAAGAAGGTGAAGAATGATGCACATACATAGGACACGACCTAACTGAGGAAGAGGAAAAGGAATTGATTGAACTGTTGAGAGAATAAAAAGATGTCTTTGCATGGAGTTATAAGGATTTAAAAGGTGTAGACCCGCACATATGCTTGCATACAATTCCCATGACCTCAGAAGCCAAGCCCTCTAAGCGAAATCCCCCATTGTAGTTTGTAGAAGTTGGATTTATCTATGATTCAGGACGTCCCCATTGTAGTGGTGCCCAAAAAGAATGGAAAGTTGAGGGTATGCATTAACTTGAAGAAGGTTAATGCAACCACTATTAGATATAGTTATTTGCTTCCGATCAGTGAGCATCTATTCGAAAGAGTGGTAGGAAAGGAAGTTTACAACTTCCTTGATGGGTCTCGGGCTCCAATCAAGTGGCCATTGCCTAGAATACCAACATAAGATGGCTTTTTCCACAGAGTGGGGCATATTTTCTTTTTGAGTAACACCATTTGGTCTCACCAATGTGCCAGCTACCTTTTAGAGGCTGATGTGTCATGTATTTGAATTCTTGTGAAAAAACTTGGAAGTCTATGTTGATGATCTATGTGCTCACTCAAGCATTAAACAAACACATATACTTAAGCTCATACAAATCTTTGAAAAATGTAGAGAATATCAGGTCTACTTGAACCCAAATAAGTGTGTTTCTATGGTCAGGAAAGGAAAGATTCTAGGAGACATAGTGCCAAAGAATGGAATTTCCATAGATGAGGAGAAGGTTAGAGCTATTGTAGAGCTACCTAGGCCAAATAATGTCAAATAAGTACAAGCTTTCATGGGGCATTATCGATATTATTTTTCATTCACATGTATGCAATCATTGCAAAGCCTCTATACTCCTTTTTGACCAACTTTGAGTGGACGAACAAATGTGAGAACTCCTTTAATGAGCTTAAGCGATGATTATGTTCAGCACCAATCTTGACTACACCAGATTGGAACAAGCCATTCCATGTTCATGTGGATGCATCCAATTATGCTATTGGGTGTGTACTAGCACAACCTACTAGTGAAGGTAATATCCATCTTCCCATTGCTTATGCTAGTAGACAATTGAATGCCGCTGAACAAAATTACACCATGCTCAAGCAAGAAGGATTAGGTATGGTGTATGTGATGAAAAAGTTTAGACATTATTTGCTTGCAAATAAGTTCAAATTTTTACAAACCATCAAGCACTATTATATCTAGTGAACAAACTGTACAATACCAACAGATTAGTAAGATGCTTCCTCTTACTAATGGAATATGACTTCCAAGTTGTGGTTAGGAAAGGTAGGACTCGGCTTAGGGCGGATTACCTTTCTAGAATGACTTTAGGAGAGTCCCCTCAAGGAGTATCAGATGACCTTCCTTATGCTTGTTCAATCTAGAAGTAGTGCTTGAGTGGGCTAAACCTATTCTCACCTTTGGACCTAAACATCCTATAAAAGATAAACAAGTAGCGAGGTCTCAAAAATACCACATATTGGCAGGCAATATGTATAAGCACACCAATCAAGGTATACTAGCTTGCTATGTAGAAGAAGATGAGCATGCAAAGTGGTTGCAAATAGCACATGTAGGTGCATTACAACAACATCACTCCCAACATCGAACCCTACAAACGCTGCAAAGGTTAGGGGTATATTGGCCAACCATGGAAGTAGACGTCCATAGGATGTGCAAGGAATGCCCAATTTGTAGTATTAGACCACCAGTAGAACATGCCACTCTGTATCAAGTGTCTTTTGTGCTAGATTGGATTGAACTTTTGGTAGACTTTTTGAGGATGAAAACATTCCCTCAAGAAATGACATTGGCTAGATGAAAGATCTAAGAACAAGAAGCACTAGATTATTCACTCATTGGAGATAATTTATACAAGTGCAAAAGAGACGACTATCTTAGATTGTGTGTCCACGAGAGTGAATACCTCAAGATCTTAGAGACTTCTCACCAAAGTGTAGTAGGAGGACATTTTGGACCAGACTGTGTGATCAAAGCTATACTATTCATAGGTCTTTGGTGGCCAACCCTTCACATGGATGCACATACCTATGTGAAGAGGTGTGATATTTGTCAGCCAACTCAATACCCGATACATAAAGATGAGATGCCACTTAAACCTATGATGGGTGGACGTGCATTCTCAAAGTGGGGAATGGACTTTGTCGGTCCTATTAACCCCCCCATCTAAGAGTTCACATGTTGAACACATCATTGTGGCCACTGATTATCTAACTAAATGGGTGGAAGTTAAGTCAACAAGAAAAAATGATGCGCAAACCACAACCAAGTTCCTATTTGAGAATGTATTCACATGATACGGTTTGCTAATAGAATTGGTGAGTGATAATGGCACCCACTTCTTGAATGAGGTCACTGAACACTTGTTACAAGAATTCCTGGTGGTTCAGAAGAAGTTGGCTCTGTAGCATGCACAAGCCAATGGCTAGGTTGAGAGCACAAATAAGATCCTATGTAATGCGTTGATGAAGTCGGTGAATAATAAATGCTCTGATTGGGATAAACAACTACATCATGCTATTTGTGCATATCGAGTCGCCTATAAAATGATACTCCAAGCCACACTCTTTCAGATGGTATTTGGTCAAAATGCAGTGCTAGCATTATATTTCGTGACATCCACACTGAGAGTAGCACAAGAGCATCAATGGACTGGCCATGAGCTCTCATCTAGAATCTTTGATCAAGAATGCTTAGGTGAAACAAGATTGAGAGCAGCAGCAAGGATTTATGCAGCCAAGAAAAGACAAAAGGGATACTTCAATGCCCATGTGAAAGATAATGGCTTTTAGTCTTGGTATACACATTGAAACAACATGCAAAGAAGTTGGAGAAGCAAAGCTATGGACCTATGATCATCAATATAATATCAACAATTGGAGTTGTCCAATTAGCCACTCTATAAGGTGACATCCTACCTAGTTACATTAGTGGATGTAGAGTTAAATTATATCAAGAACCCCTCATGAAGGAAATGCTAAAATGACTGAACACTACCAAGAAACGTAAGGAAGAGGAAAAATGAGTTCTAGAAGAAGACCATGCAAAAGCCTTAGTATGCATTCGATGAATGAAATTGAGAAGATAGGGCAGAGATCAGCCTAGGTCAGATGCTTAAGAAGCCCCAAGATATCACATGGCCATGTGTGAAGGATCAGTTGTATGTTCCCATAGAATAGTTGACCGATGACCCTTTGTGACCCTTGAGGTAGGAGAGGGAGAGAGTGCAAGGACTGTAAGAGCTTTGATTGACTCAGGAGTAGCCACTAGTTTAGTTAGACTTTCTTACTCTCAAGAGTTGAAATTAAGTACCAATCCTATAGAAGCACATCTCATAGGACTGGAAGGTGTGGAAACCCCTTGCTTGGGGGAGGTGGAGCTTCCTCTCTATATTCAAGATGTTCTTATGACAGTGAAGGTGCTAGTGTGTCAAGATGAGGATCTCAGAGAACCTCTTATCTTGGGTCAAGATTGGATCTATGAGGATGGAGGCAACTTGAACCTAAGAAGTGGACTTCTCCAAATCTCGGTGGATCAAAATTGCATCACAATTGAGCTAGAAAAGTAGGCATTCAAGGAACTAGGAAAGGCACCAGCTCCTGGTCCTTCTGAGAGTACACATGAAGATAAAGATGTTATTTTCCAAAATTCTTTGATACAGAAGGATGATGTTATCAACAAAGAAGGCAAGGATTTGATGGAACTCCCTTCTTTTCCAAAAGTGATCGAGCCAAAGCGAACCAAGGAGTACAAGAAGCACAAGAAGGAGACGGTCTATGCTCATAGTCAAAGGACATCATGAAGCCAGGTGACCCAAACTATGAAGCAGATTTGGAGACAAAAGTGTGAACAACACTTTGCTCAAGAGGCAGTAGCCAACTATGCACCAAACCAACTACTTGGGCAAGGACTACAAAGAAAGAGTATTCCTGGAATCTCCCAAAATGGACCATTTTTATATGGATCCCGAAGCGGTTGATGAAGGCTCACCCGCATGCTAGACAAATTTGGGTGCCCAAGACCTGCTTACATGCTCAAGTAGCTTCACGTAAGTACTACAAAAGCTCAATTTGCCACTTAGAGACACTCACATCACAGTTCTCAGGGCAAACATCTACACGTAATACTTCCATGTCTTCGATCACACCTAGGATTATTTGAAAATTGGCACCCAAAAAGTCCCAAATCCGTGATGATATATCCTAGCAACATGTCAAGGTCATCTCAATCGAAAGACATAATGCTATGCTAAAAATTTTGAGAACAAAACCTTGTATAAAACCACGGATTATGCCACTACTAAAAGAGAAGGCTTAGGCATGGTATATGCGGTTAAAAAGTTTAGACATTATTCGCTTGCAAATAAGTTTAAATTTTCTAGACCATCAAGCACTACTATATCTATTGAACAAACCTTGTACTATAGGCAGATATCGCCTTTCCAGACTAACTTCAAGAGAGTCCCTTCAAGGAGTGTTGGATGACCTTCGTGATGCTTATTTGTTCAATCTAGAAGTAGTACCAGAATGGGCCAAAACCATAGTGCCTATTCTAACATTTGGACCTAAACATTTTGTATTGAGAACCAACGATAAAGAAGTGGCGAGGTCTTAGAAATATCACATAATGGTAGGCAACATGAAAAAGCACACCAATCAAGGAATATTGTCTTGTTGTATAGATGAAGATGAACATGCAAAGTGGTTGCAAATAGCACATGTAGGTGCACTCTAACATAACTCCAAACATCAAACTCTACAGACTTTGTAAAGGTTGGGGGTATATTGGCCAACAATGGAAGTAGATGTTCATTGAACGTGTAAGGAATACTAATCTCTGCTATCAGACCACCAGTGGAACATGCCACTCTATCACGTCTCTTTAGTACCAGATTGGAGTGAGCCACTGGTAAGTTTTCTTAGGACAAAAACATTCCCTCAAGAAATGACGTCGAGCAGATGATGGAGTTTAGAACAAGATGCCCTAGATTATGCACCCATTTGTGATAATGTATACAAGCATGGAAAGGATGGATACCTAAGACTATGTATCCACGAGAGTGAATATCTTAAGATCTTGGAGACTGCTCACCAAGGTGTGGCAAGAGGACACTTCATACCTGATAGGGTGATCAAATCTATATTATTTGCATGTCTTTGGTGGCCAACACTTCACATGGATGCACATACCTATGTGAAGAGATGTGATACTTGTCAACAAACTCAATATCCGATACACTAAGATGAGATGCCTTTGAAACCTATGATGGGTAGATGTGCATTTTGTAAGTGGGAAATAGACTTTGTAGGTCCTATTAATCCCCCAGCTAAGAGTTCACATGTTGAATACATTATTGTTGCCACAGACTATCTAACCAAATGGGTAGAGGTAAAAGCGACGACAAAGAACAATGATCAAACGATAGCTAAGTTCTTATTTGAGAATGTGTTCACCACATATGGGCTACCAATAGAGTTAGTAAGTGATAGAGACATGCATTTCTTGAATGAATTCATTGAACACCTTCTCCAAGAATTCTTGTTTGTACATAAGAAGTCTGCCCCCTATCATCCAGAAGCTAACGGCGAGGCGGAAAGCACAAATAAGATACTCTATAATGTATTGATAAAATTGGTGAATAATAAACACTCTAATTAGGATAAACAGCTACATCATGTTGTTTGGGCATATCGAGTTGCCTATAAAACGGTCCAAGCCACCCCCTTTCAGATGGTATTTGGCCAACATGCAGTGCTACCATTAGACTTCTTGATACCCACACACAAAGTAGCACAAGAGCATGAATGGATCGGACATGAGCTCTCATCTAGAATCTTTGATCCTGAAAGACTAGGTGAAACGGGGTTACGAGAAGCAATAGGAATTTATGTAGCTAAGAAAAGACACGAGGCATATTTTGATGCCCATGTGAAGGATAAAGGCTTAAAAGCGGGAGACTTTATCTTGGTATACACATTGAAATAACATGCACAGAAGTTGGAGAAGAGAGGCTATGGACATATGATCATCAATAGGATCTCAATGAGTGGAGCAGTCCAATTAGCTACTCTAGAAGGTGATATCCTAACTACTTACATCAGTGAATGCAGAGTCAAATTATATCAAGAACCCCTCATAGAGGAAATGCTAAACCAACTCAACATTGCCAAGAAACATAAGGAAGAGGAAAAATGAGTTTGAGAGGAAGCATAGGGAGAAGCTTTAGACCGCATCAGACAAATCAAATTGAGAAGATAGGGTAGATTTCAACCTAGGTCAGATGCTTATGAAACCCCAAGATATCACATGGCCATGTGTGAAGCATTAGGTGTATGTTCCCATAGAATAGTTGACTGACGACCTTTTGAGACCCTAAAGGTAGGACAAGGAAACAATGCAAGGACTGTAAGAGCTTTGATTGACTCACGAGTAGCCACTAGTGTAGTTAGACTTTCTTACTTTCAAGAATTGCAATTATTTGTTAATCCTATAGAAGCATATATCATAGGATTGGGTGGTGTGGAAACCCCTTGCATGGGCAAGGTGGAGCTTCTCATCTACCTTCAAGATGTTCTTATGATAGTGAAGGTGCTAGTGTGTTAAGATGAGGATCTCATAGAACCTCTTGTCATGGGTCAAGACTGAATCTATGACCATGCACTCAACCTGACCCTAAGAAGTAGACTTCTTCAGGCCTGAGTGGATCAAAACCGCATCACAATTGAGCTAGAAAATCATGCATTCAAAGAACTAGGAAAGGCACCAACTCTTGGTCCTTCCAATAGTACACATGAAAATAAAGATGATGTTCTTGTCCAAAACTCTGTGATGCAGAAGGATGATGTTCTCAACAAAGACGTTAGGGATCTGATGAAACTCCCTTCTTTTCCAAAAGTGATTGAGACAAAGCGAACCAAGGAGCACAAGAAGCATAGGAAGCAGACGATCTATGCTCATAGTCAATGGAGAGAGTGAAGCAAGAGGACTCAAATTGTGAAGCAAATCTGGATACGCAAGGGTGAACAACCCTCTACTCTCGTGAGGGATCCTCAATGATGCACCAAACCAACTACTCGGGCAAGGACTACAAAGAGAGAGTATTCTAGGAATTTCCCAACACAGACCATTTGTATTTGGGTCTCAAAGCAGTCAATGAAGGTGGATCCCAATGCATGACAAATATGGATGCCCAAGACCTGCTTACATGCCCAAATAGCTTCACATAAGCTCACAAGCTTGAATAGCCAATCACAATCACTCACATCATACACTTTAGGGCACATATCTGCAATCAACACATTGACACATGAAGTCACACCTAAGACTATCTGGAAATGGGTACCCAACAAGTCTCAATCCAAGCAGTCTTATGTGAGAAACATATAAAGGTCATCACACTCAAAAGATTTAATCACTCACTAAAACTCTCAAGAATAACACCTTATATCAAGCCAACCGATCGAAGTTTTTAAACCCATTCACACCAGAATAGATGCATTCTAAGTACAATGCACATCCAGAATATGCATCTAGGGACAAACCACTAACTTGCTAAGTAACACTCACAAGTCACAAGAAACATCTCACTCACTAACACTCTAACCACATCAGTTGTATGTTGGTATTGTAGAGGGAAAATGGTATTATCATGTTTCTGATGCAATATTAATATGACTTTCTTCTTCCAGCAGATAAGCATAACATGGATGAAGTAGCAGGAACCAGCTCCCAGGCAGGCACTAGTCAGCAGGTGGTGGATATGGAGAGTTTTCCTATCATGCGCGAGACAATTGAAAGATCGAAGGAATTGTAGGCTATACAGATTATACCAATACATGACCCCCTGAGCGGCCATACCATGCCTGTAGGCAAAACCTCTCATTGGTTTAGTGAAGTAGTAGGACCATTGGGTGAGGGCTCATTCTTTTGGGAGGGAGAGCTATAGGGCAAGTACCATTTCTTTACACTAGAATTTGAAAAGTTATAGAATGCAGAAGTGCTACGCCTAGTGTGGCAGAAGGTAGGATTAGATGTATACTTTGGTGCTCAATTTCCTAAACCCGACTTCATGAGATGCTATTATCTTATCAATACTCTGACTCCTAGTAAGCATCCCCAAGTGTCAATCACATTTGTGCTCCCATCTCTTACAAGAGGAAACGAGTTGAAGAGATTTAATTTAACCAATAACTTAGTGCAAGAGGCCTTGGATATGAAAGGAATGCACATACCCACTAAGAAGGAGGTTCTAGTACCAGAAAGCACAAAGAATCAAAACCTTACTAAAGTCAAGGATATGGTAGCTATCACACTTAATATTGTAGTTCACCTAAGAATGTGCATGCAACACTTTTCCTTCCCTACCCAAGATAGATTCACTATGCCATCCAAGACGATATGGTTCAGTTTGTATCTTGTAGAGACTCAGAAATTAACAATCAACCTACCTCATTGGATTATCGATCATATACACTTTGGCACACAAGCGATGGCCATGCAAGCCAATCTTGTATGGATGTTGTGCATTGATGAGGATCATTCATAGATGTTTGGCTTATGATATTCGAATTCATAGGGCTCTCATGTGGAATAGAGTACAACAAGTCAAGGGCAGAACATCCATAGGACCCCCTTCTAAGAGGATGCGAGGAGCAATACAAGTACCATGTGCTCAACCACAAGGAGCAACATTGACTCTAGATGTCACTCCCCCAACTCGATGGGTATGCCCATTTACACTACACCTTTCGAGACACAATACTATAGGCCCAAAATTAATATTCCTGCCAGTTCCCATAGACCTTGAATTCCCTAGCGGAGTACACTTGGAAGAGCTCACCAATGAAGATTTTGAGAAAATTTTAAAGGAAGTAAATCTTGAAGCGGGTGAGGGACCACATGCTGAAAGCTCTCAGCCACAAGCCACCCCCTCTCAAGTACCAATCACCATAGTCAATGCGGATGAGGATGAGGAAGATGATGATGATGATGAGAATGAAGAATTAGAGGAAGGTGATGATGACTATGAAGGAAGACATCAATAGGAGGAAATAGAGGTGCTCAAACTTGAAGGTGCTCCTATATCCACTACTCAGATACAAAGGTTATACGACACAATCCAGGCGGTGCAAGAGAGGCATAGAATTTCCTTTGCATCTGGCCAAGCCTTGATCCAAGAAATGCTTACAGACAAAGGAGTGGACCCTCACTTCATTCCTACACTAAAATTTTTAACAGATTCACTGGGGGTTCAAGAGGTTGTACATACCGCAGTCTGACAATCAATCCGATATGACGAATGTAGAGTGCAAACAAGGCCTCACGTAGGCAAAAACATACGGATACCCATATCCAAACCTGAAGCAACCATAGAACCAACATCCCCCTCAATGACCACCATTGATCTTACTATGGAAATGTTTGTACAAACATCACCAAGTTCACCCCAGCAACCTCCATCTCCTCCATCAACCCCACCCCTACCACTGATCACTAAGGAAACCACTGTAGTAATCATGACCATTACCCAAACCCCACTTTCATCAACATCTTTTTCTTTTCATAAACCAACCTCCTGAGCCATGCTCCTTTCGTTGATTACCAACCCTTTGTATACTTTCCATTTTGGTCATTAGAACCCATCATTGGACACCCTAACATAGAAGGACACCCAAGACCCACTGAAGGTAGTTTAGGCATCCCCGCATACCCCCATTCACACATGGCTCTTCCCCGCTACCCTTACTTCCCATTTTCCTCGTCACTCTTTCCCTAAACCTCAGTCTTGACCATAGTCCCACCCCATTACGTCTCCTTCATGGAAGATTTTATTCGTGGCCACAACACACAAATGTTAGGACAAAAAACACTCATTACCACTTCATTGTACACAAACACACACCACAATCACTTCAGCCACCATACCCATTTACATGGTAGCTCTTGCACATACCACAAGTCTGATCCTACAGACATTTCACCACCCATCGCACCTCCCCCTTCCCCCACGATTCCACCATCCCCCATCCCCCATCCCCCTACCACCAACTTCACCTGCACCCACCTCTTTGTTCGACACTACATCCATCATTCCCATTCCCATTCCCATTTCCCCCACATTCCAACCCATCTCCCTTGCATCTCATATTGTATATAATACATTCAATACAATTGTGCAATGTGTCTTGCAACTAAAATAGGTTATCAAAGACTAGAAGATAGGAGTGTTGCCTTCTAGGCGGAATCCCAAAGATTGCAAGGAAGAGCCACAATGATGAAGGCAGCTATTGGCAGCAGCCAGATGCATAGAAGATGCAAAAGCATGTGACGATAGAGCATAATGAAGAAGGCGGGAGCCAGTCGAATCATTTTTTCAAATAAATATGTTTTATATTACTTTTTCAAACACTCAACAATGATTCTCATCACTTTTGTACCATATGTAGCATAGAACAATCACTTTTGTAATTCGTAGCTCCATTTTGTGCAAGCCGAGGAGTCCTTGAGCTTGAGGAGCTTAGGTAGAATGAGCATACCAATTTTGGCTATTTTTAGACACCGTTTACCCTTTCAAATAGCGCCTAGAACCTATTTTGTAACTATGCCGGACACTAGATGTGAAACCGGTCAAAACTAGTCTAGAATCTATAAAAAGAGCTAGAGAGCTCATTTTTGAGGTGACTTAGTGTAGACTTGTATGAGCTAGAGTGAACTTGAGCTTGTAAGAGTGTTCTTGAGCAATAGAGTTGATTTCCTACCTTCCATTGTGTCTTGCTTGTCTCTTCGGTGTGTGTGTGTGTGTGTATGTGTGTGTGCATCTCTATGCTTCTCACCTTCACTCTCACTTCATCTCACATTCACGATCTTCATATCACTCCTATCTCTTCCGCGGATTGACATTAAGGAGGTGGAGCTTCTTAACGTGATTCTCACCATTGTGCTAGAGCAACACCAAATTTGGCGCCGTTGTCGGGGATCGAGTCTAGGATGAATGTGTGATGGTAAGAGTATAGCAAGAAGTGGCGTTGGAAGGTAAAAAATTTCAGTTTTTGTTGTTGTTTTTACTTAGTTTTTTGTGTTTTTCACCTCCCCCACACTCCATCTTCATCACCGCATCATCATCCTCCACCCTGAAAAATTCAGAAAATTCACCATATCCACCCATTCTCCTCATTTCCCCTCATTTGTGCATATGCGAGAGAGAGAGAGAGCTTTTGTGTTTGCATGTGCTATTGTGTTTTTGAGTTTTCTTGCAGGTACAGTGCTCTAGAGCATCAGGAAAGCTGCAAAAAGGTAAGAAAATCACTTTCTGTCAGAAAATGCCGACTATGTCAGACCATCGCGATCGTCTGCCAAGTTCGGAATTTGAGCTAAGCGAGTTCACCACGCTGTAGAGCATCCTTGCGCCTATAGGAATCCATTGTTGCATTTGAAAAATTTGCATTTTGGTGGACCATCGCGATTGGCTCACGCCATCGGGATTGTGTCACACCATCGTGATTGGCTCATGCCATCGCGATGGCTCGGCCAGACCATCGCGACAGTCTCGCACCATCGGGACGGCTCACTTGACCCATCGCAACGGTTCACTTGGACCATCGCGACGATCCCGTCGTCTCCACGCCATCGCGATTGGCTCATGCCATCGTGCCGACGCTGCCATGTGGAAAAGCTAGACCATCGTGATTGTTCCCTAGTCACACCATTGCGATGACTCAAAATCAGACCATCGCAACGGTTCACTTGGACCATCACGACGGTTCGCGTTGGCCGTTGACCAACGCCATCGTGATTGCTCGGTGATTAGACCATCGTGACGGTTCATTCACACCATCGTGATTGCTCACATTTATGCCATCGCAATTGCTCACATTAAGACCATCGTGACAGTTCGCATCTTCGAACCATCGCGATTGTGCCACGCCATCGCGACGGTTGACCTGGACCACTGCGACGGTCCCAGACCATCGCGATTATCTCAGACCATCGCGATTGCTCACCCCAAACGCAATTTTTAGGGTTTGATTTTTTTGGGAAAATTTGGGGCTATTTTTGGAAAATTTTTGGGTGATTAGACTCATAGGAGACCCGTTAGCTCATATTTGAAGAAAAACTTGTTTGTCAGTTTTTACCCCCGAGGGCCTGAACGGTCATATCTTTTTCATCCGAAGTTCGTTTTTTGAGCTTGATAGCTCGTTAGATAGCTCAAAAAGAAGACGTTGTTTTTTTTTATAGGATAATTTGAGGTTGACCTAGTGTGGGAATAGAAAGCCAGGGGGCATTGAAATTTTGGGCAAAAGGGAAAGGACCTTTAAAGGGGTATATACTCAAGTGCTTGATCATCCATTGTGAATCGGTCTAAACATTGGAATTTTACAAGTCTAGCAAGGACAATCAAGGGCAACCAAGGCAAGGCAATGAAGAACACAGGGCTTGGGAAGCGCGACTTCTTGGGCATCAGAGCAACCAAAGCAGTTGACTTGAGTTTGGAAGATTACTCAACCCCCTCAGTCAATTATTAGCTTAGGCTAAACGGTAGCATTGTGGATTAGATTAACGATGATAAGAACGCATCAAGTTCAAGAGATTTAACTTTTCAAGTCCAAGACTAAAGTAAAGGTGTGTGATACGAAAACCTAAAGGAAAGAACTTAATTCTGACGGAATCAGAACTTGAAAGTACCACAGAAAGTCAATTCCTGACGCATACATTGAGACAGGGCAAGAACTTAAAAGCATTTAGCAAAAAAAGAACAAGGAACATTGACGATCAGAGAGTGCCGCGAGGTAAATTCATGGACCTTAGATCAGGCAAACATATAGGTAAGTCAGACCGACGAAGCCTTAGATCATCAAAAGCAAGCGTAGGAACTACTGCACGATCGTGGGCACAACAATTGAATAATAGTTATCCTTACGAGTTAAGCTCAGATACGAGTGAATCAGAAATGGCATTTAGCACAGAAAGACCAGAAGGAGGGTCAAACGTTGCATATTTAGAAAGACCCGAAGGACCCTATAGAACTCAGTTAGAATTTCTCTGAACCAACCGCTTAGGTGCTCGCATCTATGAGGATGGTTTGCGAAGAAAAGTGGTGCAAATGCACAACCCTGATCAACCCATTGGATTGGAACATCCAGTGGTGAAATTCAAGAGAGATGCGTACATAGACAAGGAAGGAACGATGTACATCATAAGTACTCAACCAAATAATACGAATGAGTTTGGCGTAATTCAGTTAGAGACGGAAGCTAAATCTCAAGCAAAAGAATCAGTAGGAGAAGAACCTAGGACACCTAGAGGGAAATCTGTATTGACACGAGTACTAGTTCCAAAGTGGATCCCTCACGACAACAGAAGCATAGATTTGTTTGTGAATAAAGAGACAAATGGAGCATTTTGGAGGTACAGAATGGAACAACCTAGTGAGGTAGGCTCCATCATAGTTTATGAATTCAAGGACCCGGATACACCTGGAAAGGTTGTATACCTGGATGAAACTTCAGAAAGAGTATTTGTAGTGCCACACCACACTAGATATACCTACACATGGAGAGGTGAGTTGGTATTCCCTCCATCTCAAACAAACATAAACATGAGCCATCAAGGGGCACGGACATCCTCAGCCCATGGTAATCAAAGAGAGAAAAATAGAGAGAGACCTGAAGTAAGTTTCAATCATCCCATAGGGAGGGATAGAACCATCATAGACACGGTCAGAGTGGATAGACAAAGAGAACCTAGAGTACCAGGTGGTAGAGATGATTTTTCTCTACCTAGACCACGTGAACACGCAAGAATACTACGACCCACTCAGTTAGTAAAATCAATGAAAAACTTTTTTGATGGGACATGAGATCCCAATGACCATGTTGTAGAATTTAAGCAAGTACTACGAGCAGAGCAAGTAGAAGACATGTTCACGCAATATAATGCATTTGGACTAACGTTAAAGAATACCACTTTAACATGGTTCCAACCATTGCAACAAAGGAAATTTAGAGATATCCATCACTTTTTAGAGTCATTCATCACTGAATTCTCTAAAAGTGGAATCAGACATGATACGTCTTTGTTGATTCATAGTTTCAAACAGACCCCTCAAGAAATAGTTAGACTGGCAAGACATAGGTTTAGACAATATGTTGAAAGATGTCGAATGCAAGAGTTACCCTCATAAGCCAAGCAAGTGTCATTGTTTTTAGATGGCCTGTTGAGCTCTAAACTACGCTCCTACCTATACTTGAAGGAACCTAGAACACTAGAGCAATGTGTAAGAATTTGTATAGACATTGAGGACAACCTTGGAGATGAGTTGGAACTCTCAAAAGTCTACAAGGACTCAGACTGTTCATCTCTAGCATCCACAAAATTGTCTAGTTCGATAGAAGACCTAGTAAAAAAAGTGGCCCAGAAGCTAGGAGTTTCTAGTAAACAGATGCCTAGGTTAACAACAAACAAATGTTGGTGGTGATCATATGGCAAATGTGTGTCCCAATGCAACACAACCACAAGCCAACCCTAGTGGCCAGTATTGTACAATTGAGAGACGATACACGAATCATACGGCTCAAGACTGCCCATACAACAAACAAGCAGTAAGACAGAACTACCTGCAAGCATACCCGTGGCCAGGTAGGTATCAAGGTCAATATAATACTCAGCCTCATTACTATAGGCCTCCACAGAACTACCCTTATCAGGCTCAACAGAGACCTCAACTTGTTTTAGCTCAGCAGCCACCCCCACCAGCTAACGTTATCTCAGTTAAATATGCTGCTACAGAAGAGAAGCTCAATAGGGATTTAGTGCCTTCTTCACCCTTGATCACAGAGAGTGACCCGAAATCAAACAATTTTGACTCTACTCATGTAGATAGTCCACCCGCGTATTACACAGAGTCACTAGAACATGTGGAGACATATCATTACGATAGTCCACCATTGGAACCTAGTTGGGAGCCCGACTACGCTAACGTGATGTACATAAACCCGAATCCGCGGCCCCAATTAAGACAACCAAGACCACAGGGCCTTAGAGGACCATGCTTTAGGTGCCAAGGAGATCACTTCATAAAGGATTGTCCACATCCTCCTATAGCAGGACAGTCTCAGTATTATAACATACAAGGCTTTTGTGCCGATTGTGGTAAAGAGCACATAATCAAAGATTGTCCTAAGAACCTTGCTAATGCTTCAAATGTGACACCAATCAATGTGATAGGTATTGTAAACAATGCAGATGGATCCAACCCTACATATGTGCCTATCCAAGCTATAACAAGAGCCCAAGCGCTCTTACAGAACCAACAGCTTAATCAGGAGAAAAGAACTGGAACTAGTGAAGTTGGAGAATCTACCAGTAAAAAGATGAAATCATGGAAAGATTCCAGAGAAAGGATTAAGAGACAGTGGTAAGAGGATAACAGAATTGGAACGAAGTCTCAAGGAATCTAGAGCCAAAATCCTAGAATTGACTTCACAAGAATTGAACCAAGAGAATCTGGCTCAAAAATCAGGATCAGTTCTAGCGGAACCCATACCGGAAAACCTAGACATGATGTTTCGTACATATCAAGAAAGATTAAAAGAAGGACCTCACGTAGCTGAAATGAGCAAGAACTACCCACGAGCAAACTTAGAAATTGAGAGAACTAAACTTTGCATGAAGATGGTAGAATTAGCACAAGCAATGTTTGAAGCCTCTAGATATCTTAATTGGAATAACATGGAAAAACCGCAATTACACTTTCAAGGACTAATGGAGAGGCTAGAATACTTGATCGAAAGTAAGGAGAAAAAGAATCCGCATAGGAACCCTATTGTTTCGGAGAAACAGGAAAGAAATGCACCTTCCCTGTCTCAAGTACCCAACACAGAAAGTCAAGACAACCTGTCTTCCATACATAGGTACTTACATGAATTTCTGAGAGAAATCCAAGAAGAGAAGTGGAGAAAAGAACAAGGAACCCATCCTCCTATTCAAGAAATAGATGACTTGTAGGAACAATTTCCCCAAGACATCCCCTCTATCTACGATGATGAAGAGGAAGAAAAACTGAGTGAACACATAGGTTTTGACTCCAATTCCTTACAAGAATTACCTCAATTCATCGGACCTTGGGAGGCAAAGTCTATTAGCAAGATAACACCCACGATAATAGTGAGGAATGAAGAGTCAGTAATACCTAGGAATACAGAAGTGATCAAGAACACTAAAATACAATGTTACCTCACTCTAGAGGAATTATTGAAGGTTAAACCGGAATTGCGGAAACATGTAGCAAATCAATTCCCCGAGCTTGCTACTACTCCCTCACAGATAGGAACACACAAGAAGGTACCAGAGATACCGGTAGAAAAGATCGGAGATATAAGCAAAGGAGAGGAAGGTAACAATTATCTTCCTATAACCCATCAGGGCTACACCATGAAAGCCATCTTAGATTCAGGAGCTGGAGTAGCCATCACTACCACCGCTTTATGGAAACGTTGGGGTAAGCCAGCACTAAGACCTACTAGGATGAAGCTACAAATGGCTAATGGACATATAGAGAAACCATTAGGCTTACTAGAAGGCATATCTCTCACCACTTGTGGTGTGGAGTTTGAGCATACTTTTGCCATTTGTGATTTTGCGAAAAATCATGCTTACGAGATGATTTTAGGACGACCATTCATGCATCAATTGCAAATCCTACAAGATTGGGAACTAATTCTTTGTACTTGCAACATTTAGAAGTGACTACTAAAGTCAATCTTAAAGACTATTCATGTAGAGACGTGCCCCCAATACAATAGAACACCATCCATAAGACACAGGAAGAAACCAAATCAGTACACTCATTAGAATCAGACCCCTCATGGTTGCACGAGGACACTCATTTATGGATGTGTAAAGTAGCAAAACAAGAGGAATAACGGTTAGAAGCCAAGACTTTAGGTTCACAACAACATCCCCGAACCCTTCAAGACCCAGCTTACGCACCTGTAGTATTTCCAGACGAAGAATTCGAGCCTCATGGTTGGGCAAAATCCTAGCAACCATGGACGTAGCCATCAATGAAGAACAATGGACACCTCACTGTGACGAGGATGGCTATGACATTTCAATTTTCACTATAGAGCCAATCATGCGTGATTCAATTATAGAAGAGTGTGAACCTAGCACTGATGCATTTGAAGATGTAAGTGACTTCGATTTAGAGTCAATTATTATGGACCCACCCTTTGCATCAAAGGAAGAATATTTCTACGAAGTAGAAACTCACCCTCAGAAACACGAAGAAATTACAAATGAGGTGAGATTAGCCACACAAGTGACCACCAAAAGTGAAGGAAAGAAAAGAAAGAAGAAAGAAACCATGTCAGAAGAAGAAGAAACTTTGTTTGAGGTTCCCGAGAACTTCAAGAAGTATGAAATAGAAGATAGATGAATCATGGTACGAATGCCTAACAGAAAAGCTGACGTTGGAGAGGTATATGATAATTGAGAGAAAACCAAAAAAGTAATAGTTGCCATAGAAGGAGAAGAATAAAAATGTACATACATAGGGCATGACTTGATGACTGAAGAAGAGGAAGAATTAGTTGCCCTATTGCGAGAATATAGAGACATGTTTGCTTGGAGTTACAAAGATTTCAAAGGAGTGGACCGGGACATATGTTCTCATAGAATCCCTATGATTCCAGATGCAAAACCTACGAAACAGAAACCATACATGTACAATGATAACTATGGTGCGAAGATTAAAGAAGAAATATATTGTTTGATAGAAGCTGGATTCATTTATGAATTGAGCATACCGAATGGGTATCCCCCATTGTGGTCATGCCCAAGAAGAATGGAAAATTGCGTGTGTGTATTAACCTTAAAAAAGTTAATGCTGCCACGATTAGAGATAGTTATCCTCTTCCTATCACAGAAAATTTATTGGAAAGAGTTGCAGGCAAGGAAGTTTACAGCTCTCTTGATGGTTTCTCAGGCTATAATCAAGTAGCCATTGCTTCGGAAGATCAACACAAGATGGCTTTTGCCATAGAATGGGGCATATTTTCATTTCGTGTGATGCCTTTTGGCATGACAAATGCACCCGCCACTTTCCAGCGACTCATGTGTCATGTCTTTAAGGAATTCTTACGCAAGAATTTGGAAGTCTATGTCGATGATTTATGTGCACACTCGAATCTAAGACAGACGCATATCCCATAATTAAAACAAGTGTTTGACAAATGTCGAGAATATCAAGTTTCCTTGAACCTAGAAAAATGTGTTTTCATGGTGAGACAAGGCAAATTCTAGGACACATTGTGTCAAAGAATGGAATTTCGACAGACGAAGAAAAAGTAAAAGTAATTGCAAATTTACCTAGGCCAAATAACGTAAAAGAAGTACAGGCATTTATGGGACATTGTGGCTATTAGAGACGATTCATACACATGTATGCAATCATAGCCAAGCCTCTGTACTCTCTTTTGGCCAATTTTGAATCGATAGATGAATGTGAGAATTCATTCAATGAACTGAAACGAGGTTTGTGCTCAACACCTATATTGACAACCCCGGATTGGAGTAAGCCATTCCATGTACATGTGGATGCTTCCAATTATGACATAGGATGTGTGTTAGCACAACCCACAAATGAAGGTAATATAGATCTCCCCATGGCTTACGCGAGCAGACAGTTGAATGCAGCAGAAAGAAATTACACCACTATGAAACGAGAAGGATTAGGAATGATCTACACAGTAAAGAAATTCAGGCATTATTTGTTGGAAAACAAGTTCAAATTCTTTACAAATCATCAAGCACTATTGTAGTTAGTCAATAAGCCATGTAACACGGGACAACTGATACGTTGGTTTCTATTACTGATGGAGTATGACTTTGAAGTAGTAGTCAAGAAAGGAAAGACACATCTCCGAGCTGACCACCTCTCGAGACTAACCACAGGAGAAGCTCCTCAAGGAATAGTAGATGACTTACCATATGCATATTTGTTTAACCTTGAGATAGTACCAGAATGGGCTAAACCTATAGTCCTTATTCTGACGTATGGACCCAAGAATCCTAGGATAAGGATCAAGGAAGGAGAAATCACCAAATCTCAGAGATATCAAATAATAGCAGGAAGTATATATAAATAGGATAATCAAAAGATTCTTGCTTGTTGTGTAGATGAATCAGAACATGCGAATTGGTTGCAATTAGCACATGTAGGTGCATTAAAGCAACATCATTCAAAACATCGTACATTGCAGACTTTGCATAGATTAGGAGTGTATTGGCCTTCGATGGAAGCAGATGTCTACAAGTTGTGTAAAGAATGCCATGTTTGTTGTGAAAGACCACCAGTAGAACATGCTACATTATATCACGTGTCTCTCACACCAGAATGGAGTGAACCTGTAGTGACATACTTGAGGACGAAAACATTCCCTCAAGGAATGACCTTAGCACAACAACAAATTCTAGAGCAGGAAGCTCAAGACTATTCACTTATTGGCGATAATCTATACAAACAAGGATGAGGTGGATATTTAAGACAATGTGTTCATGAAAGCGATTATCTGAGCATACTAGAGACTGCACACCAAGGTGTTGCAGGAGGTCATTTTGGACTAGATAGGATAATCAAAGCCATCCTCTTTGCAGGATTATGGTGGCCCACTCTTCACATAGATGCACATACCTATGTAAAGAGATGTGATGTGTGCCAAAGAACTCAGTTTCCTACTCGCAAAGATGAAATGCCATTGAAACCCATGATGGGAGGACGTGCATTTTCTAAGTGGGGTATAGACTTTGTAGGACCCATTAACCCCCCTGCAAAAGGTACACATGCGGAATACATTATTGTTGCACCAGATTATCTTACCAAATGGGTAGAGGCGAAAGCCACAAAAAAGAATGATGCACACACGACTACAAAATTCTTATTTGAAAATGTCTTTACAAGATATGGATTGCCTATAGAGTTAGTGAGCGATCGAGGAACTCACTTTCTAAACCAAGTCATTGAATATTTGTTACAGGATTTTATGGTGATTCACAAGAAATCCGCACCATATCATCCTCAGGCCAATGGGCAGGCTGAAAGCACTAACAAGATCCTTTGTAACGTATTGACGAAACTTGTGAACAACAAACATTCAGATTGGGACAAACAGCTACACCACGTTGTTTGGGCATATCGAGTGGCCTACAAGACCGTACTCAATGCAACTCCCTTTCAGATGGTTTTTGGTTAGGATGATGTGCTTCCTTTGGACTTTTTGATACCGACCCTTAAGGTTGCACAAGAACATCAGTGGACCAGCCACGAATTATCAACAAGAATAATGGACTTGGAACGATTAGGAGAAACCAGACTGAAAGCAGCAATAGGAATATATGAAGCAAAGAAGCAACATAAAGCATATTTTGATGCACATGTGAAAGGTAAAGGCTTAAAAGAAGGAGATTTAGTTCTAGTGTATACGCTGAAACAACATGCACAGAAGTTAGAAAAGCGAGGTTATGGACCTATGATCATTAACAGACTCTGGACAAGTGGAGCAGTACAATTAGGCACCTTAGAAGGAGACATAATGCCTAATTACATCAGCGGATGTAGAGTCCGGCTGTACCAATCACCTCTTACTGAGGATATGCTTAGACGACTCACATTGGCAAAGAAGCGTAAAGTAGAAGAACATAGAATACGCGCTGAAGCTCATGCAGAAGCTATAGAACGCATTAAACACATGAAGTTAAGAAGACAAGGACTAGGGAGAGAACATTATAACCATCTAGAATCAACACCCAGATACCCCATGGCCATGTGTCAAGCAAAGTCAAGTACTCATCCTAGAATAGTGGATCGGAGACCATTCATTACAGTCAGGCTAGAGCACGGCAACCCTTGCCAAGAGCTCAGGGCTTTAATTGATTCAGGTGCTGCGACTAGTGCGATTAGATGGTCCCACTATAAGGACTCAGGAATAGAAATGTGGCCGATTGAGGCATACCTCATAGGGCTAGGAGGCATGGAAACCCCTTGCATGGGTGAGGTGGACCTTCCTATCCTCATAAACGAAGTGACTATGACAGCGAAGCTACTAGTGTGCCATGATGAGGACCTGATAGAACCCCTAATCCTTGGCCAAGATTGGCTATACGATCACTCAGTGGACCTAAATCTTAGACAAGGCTCCCTGCAGATTGAAACCTTAGATCAGAAGCGAGTGATACCGCTTGACTTCCCTAACGGCAATCCGCCTGAAGTACGCAACCCTAGACCCTATGCAATGCATGCGACGGAAGACCGAAAGATTTCTGGGCAGATAAGTCACGTTATGTCTACACCAACCCACACGGGCTTGGCGATGGACAATTGTCAATCAGAAGGACGTCATGAGATTTTCCCTTGGGCTTCCTGCAAATTAGAAGGGGCAATCACCCAACCGCTTGGTCATATGGACACAATCAGCGGTCAGGTGGGTTACATCAGCGGACAAATGGGGACGATTGTCAGACAAATGGGGACAATTAGCGGTCAGATGGGCTGCATGAGCAGCCACCTGGGCAAAACACCCTGTAGTGCCCATCCTTCCACACTTACTACTGATTGGCCTAGATATGTGGTACAGAATGCCTCACTTCCTAATGGGAAGGTTTCGCAAGTGTTGGACCTCCCTTCTTTTCCAAAGCAAAGTGTCCATCGGACCTCTCAACCTCAACCACAAAGGAGTCAACCACACTGGAGGAACCCAGACTGATAACCATATCAGATGACACAAGGAAGAAAGCAGCAGTATCAGTATCACAAGGCAAGAGGCACGCGACAAATATGGGTGCCAAAAGGACAAAAACCACCGACAGAATTCAACAAAAGTAGACATTGACAAGAGGAAGTCAAGGCAGAAGCAGAGTCAGTATTCAAAGTCTACTCGACCTTCTTCTACGAGTACGAACATTTGACAGATTTGGATTGCCAAGAAGTACCTTACAAATCGACCCACACCCACGCAGATTTGGGTACCCAAACAGTGTATTATAGCTCAACCCTCAAGCCATGTAATATATACCCCTCAGAAATCTATTCACCCTTCAAAACCACCACATCCAATATCACCTTTTGTCCCTCAGTAGAAACATGTCACCCGCTCAAAAACTCTTAGGAAGTGGATACCGAAACGTATCCAAACGTCTTCTCCGACCCCCTTATCTAACATTACTCCCACCCCGGCTAAACACCATCCTTGTAATAATTCATTCACAAGTAAACCTTGTATAAATCCACACACTATAACCCAACATCACCTGTAATAATATCTCACCAAGAAATGTATGCATCATCTGAAGCATGTAGGTGTCTAGAGACCTGCATTAGTTTGCAAGAAATCATTCCATAAACCATATCACAACACTCGGATACACGGGTTACACATCGGTTATGGAAAGGGATTGGGGTCTTACTTTAATGGGATCATGATTAATTTCCATACTAATGTGTTAATCTTTTGTAGCAGATCTACTACACACTCGCATCATTCATCATGGAGGCAGGAGGACCATCTGAAGCCGGCCCTAGTGTACCCATGGAAAATATTGGCGAATTACTAGTTGAAGCACATCCTACGGCTCAACCACTAGAATTTCAGGGATTTCCAGGACCTATGCCGATTGACGACCCTCCTAGGGGATATACTGAGAAGATTCATCGCAACTCTCATTGGTTCCAAGGATTAGCAGGCCCATTGGCAGACGCAGATTTTATTTTTGAGGCCAACTTGACTTTTGATACCCTTACGTGGGGAAAGTACCAATTTTTCTCAAGAGAGTTCGAAGGACTACAGAACAGAGAAGACTTAACGCATGTTTGGGCAAGAGCATGCTTCACAGAATACTTTAGTGATCCTTTGCCTAAGCCAGATTTCTACAGATGCTTGTACTTGGTAACAACATTGATAGCTTCGGAGAAAAAAGATTTGCAAGGAACATTTATTTTGCCATCTTTGGTAAATGATCCGCCATATAAGAAGTTTTATCTGTCTAAAGATTTGATTAGAGCTGCAATCAAGATACATGGAATGCACACTCCTACAGAGCACGAAAGGCTGATTCCAAAGCCAATGAAACATGGAGACGTCATTAAGTGGGAAGATATTTCAGCAATCACACCTGAGCTCTCTAAACCATTGAGGATATGTATGCAACATTTCGCATTTCCAGCTCAGGATCGATTCACTATGCCCCACAAACGCATCTAGTTTGGTTTCTATTTAGCTTGTACTGGACCACAAATAGTAGACCTCGCCAGCTAGATCATTGATCAACTATACTTAGCACAACACAGATGGGAGAGAAAGAAGGTAATCCATGGATGTTGTGCTCTCACAAGAATTATTTATATGTGTTTGGCATACGACTTGCCAATCCAGCGTGCAATGACAAGCGAGGAGTTGAAAGCATTCAAAGGGATAGCAAAGAAAGCTAGGAAGGCTAGCAAAGGACGAGCAGGAAAGTGTATGAGAGGCATTATTCCATGCCTCCAGGTTCCTGAATCACCGTCACCTCAACCCTCTCCAGAACAGTCTCCTACGGAGGCCACTACCCTTGTATAACCCATTCGCATATGGTTATCCAGACCAGTTACAACGGAGGGTACTACCAAGAGTGTCGCTCCTCAAGCCACCACAGCCTCAGAACCTACAGCCACTACAACAGAAGCTCCCACTAGTATTGGTGCAGAAGCATTTTCTTTTCTGATACCCAACATGGAAGCAGAACCATTGGATATGACGTTTGATTTTGAAATGCCAGCCTTTTCAAATGAATTTCAGTTTTCTGAAGACCAGATTTTTTCTCAAGAATACGAACGTCCAAGCTACCTGAACACTCCCCCAGATCAACAAGGACAAGTAGTTTCCAGCTCGGATGGAGAAAGAACAGAGACAGATGATGATGAGGGCAATGATGAAGCCAGCCAGGGCACTCATGACTCCCAAGAAAATGTGCAGATAGATGAGCAAGAACAGCAAACCGACACCCAAGGTGATACCAATACACATGAAGATGAAACCTTTGAAGCAGCAGCTTGTACGTTGGCCATCAAGAAGTTATATCGTACTATGGAAAAAGTTTGGGTGCGTAAGAAGTTAACTTAGGAAGAGAACCAAGCACTCATAGAACAAGAACTCGTCACAGGCGGTTTTGAAGAAGTATACATCAACGGCTTTAGAGAGCTGGTTAAATCAGTGGATCCAACGAAGCATTGAGATATTTGCAGAGAAAACCGTTACCGCAATATGACCCCCGATGAGTATGACTATTATCAAATCGAGGTGAATACATTCGCGTACCCACAAGTGGCCAATCTTCAGAACAAGCCAGGGAAGCACGACCAATTCCTGAACGGTTTGAGGCTGAAGAAGCTATCCTCGCCGACTCCCCACCCCACACTACTACTGTACATACCACCGTTGTGACCGAAGTACCCGCCACTCCAACCGCTCCTCTTTCACCTCCCATCCATCCAGTCTCCCCCATACACCCTCCTTCTACCAGAACATCCACCTCCTTCCACGGTGAAGTAGCAGAAGCCTTCCTTACTTCCATTCATCCCACAATTCCCGCACCCACTCAACCTACTCTACCCCCTAGGACTTCTACGTTTCTATCCAGTCCATTTCTCCCTCCATCCTTCTCATCCTTTCCCACACCTCCAAGACACCTTTTCCCATTCCCACCTCCATTAACCTTCTCCCCAGTCTCACCTCCCTGACCCACCGTAATTCCTCTTTCCCCTTTCCACCAAGGCATACAAGAGACCCCACTATAAATTAGTCCTCAACCTTTGTAAACCCTGTATTTACACCCACACAAGCACCCACGATCACTCCACTATTCACGGTCACCGCACTTGACACCACATCCAATGACATGGATATATCACCGCCCACCGCACCACTGCTCACATCTTCCATGGTACCACCATATTTAGGCACATCACAATTTTCCACAATCACCACTGCATCCACATTCCCATCCCCATTCCCCTTTCCCTTTGCATCGACACCCACACACACTGCAACTGCATTCACTTCGTCACTAATTTTATCACCCACCATCGACACCGCATTTCGCTAGATGTTCACATGCATGACTCAAGTAAGAGATGAATTTGCATCTCTTGGAACTAATTATCAAACGCTGCAGAAGACAACCAAGAATTTATAGTCGCAGCTCAATTCACTGACCATCGAGAATGCCTCACTAAACACCCGCTACCAAGAGCTATGAGAGGCATATCATAAACTGGAACTAGAAAGTGAAGAAAAGACAAAAAAGGCTGTCACAAATATCGATAACTTGTTAAGGGCACAGACGATTCGCAATGCGATGCTCACCAGGAACATGGGCTTACTCAGATGACACTTGGCAACAGTGAAAGAAGAGAACCAGCGTTTACAAGAATAGAACAGAGAAATTTTACAAGCTGCTCTAGATGAACCCGACCAACCATTAAGTCCTAGCCGTTTCAAGGCCGTGCCCCCCGAATCTATGAAAATGTTACTAGAGGATCACATCAGATTGTTAGATGAGTATGACAACATGAACGAGGAGATCTAGAAGCTCAAAGAAGAACAAAAGATATTGCAGTTAAAAGCACCTGTACCACAAGGACTACCAGCTCCTACAGACCCATCTCCTGACATCCTAGAGGAACTCAATGCATTAGGGCCCCAGGTATTAACTCTCCAATCACAGATAGCAGTCTGTGAAGCACCCCCAGGGCCAGAATCCCCATCCGAACTACCATCAGAGGAAGAAATAGTGACTATTCCGGTGGACGAAACTTTTGAACAAGCATATGAACCTCAACCCATCCCAGGCAGACGAGTCACGGCCGAAGGCTAGACGACTTTTGAGCTTCCAACTCCCGCATGGATGAAGACGATAGAAGAACTTGGAACAACCCACTCAGCAAGGGTAGAGGCACAGTTACACCCCATGGCAATGATTGAAGAAAGAATTTTACAGTCTCCTTTATTTGCTCATTTGGCCCCTCGCAGATACATCTCTGGGCATGAGCTACAAAATAAACCTTATTTTATGTTAACGGAAGAATATCAGCTGGCCATAGAGAAAGAAACAGGCAAGAGACCCTCTCACGCTACCCAGTTTGAGCCTAATGATTTGCCACTAGATGCACAGCAAGGAGAGATCTATCAGCCAGATTGGCGCAAGGATTTATTACAGAAATACCCAGAGATGATGAGTACATGGGTCAAGGCACCACTACACTTAAAGTACAACCAACGTTGGGGACCAGTGCCATGCTGCCGCTCTTGGAAGGCATTTGCTATTAAGGTTCAAAATCACAAGCAATGCCAGGATTGCTTGAACTACTTGTACTTCACTCCACCCATAGGACCACCTAGAGTTGGATACATGATGGCCACGATTCGCCACTGGCTCCCTCGCTTAAAACATATGGACGATATAGCAGCGCACATGACTGTCAAAATCTTTGACATGATGTAGATGGTTTTCAAAGTCTTTCATCGCATCAAGGCACCCCATGTGAACACCCCAGGTTTCAAGCATGGCAATCTAGATCTTGCATATGATATGAGTACAACGCCATCGCTCCGAGTGTGTTATGCTTGGCATTGTCGAATCAAGTACTTACCGGCGTGCTATAAGCAGACCTTCGAAGAAATGTTCACAACCGGTTTCTGGGAATACCATTCAAAAGTGTTCATCAGCAGGCCTACACATCTCTTGCAATTATTTGCCTATGAACAGATGGTATATTCCATGCATTATCGACTCCCGCCATCAGATGAACCGCAGACCATTGATTGGGAGAAACTCAAGGCAGATTTGGTCCGAGGCATTCGCATATCAGAGCACACCCTTGCCCAAGACCTCCTACAGAATTACATCCGACAGACCTCGCAACAAGGTTCTGTCGAGGACGACAGAAGCGAGAGGGAGGGGGGTGTTGGCAGTAGCCAGAGGCATAGAAGACGTAGAGGCATGTGACGACAGAGCATAATGAAGAAGCTGGGAGCCAGTCAAATCATTTTTTCAAACAAATATGTTTTATATTACTTTTCCAAACACTCAACAGTGATTCTCATCACTTTTGTACCATATGTAACATAGAACAATCACTTTTGTAATTCAAAGCTCCATTTTGTGCAAGCCGAGGAGTCCTCAAGCTTGAGGAGCTTAGGTAGAAGGCGTACCAATTTTGGTTATTTTTAGACACCATTTACCCTTTCAAATAGCACCTAGAACCTATTTTTTAACTATGCCAAACACTAAATGTGAAACCGGTCAAAACTAGTCTAGAATCTATAAAAAGAGCTAGAGAGCTCATTTTTGAGGTGACTTAGTGTAGACTTGTATGAGCTAGAGTGAACTTGAGCTTGTAAGAGTGTTCTTGAGCAATAGAGTTGGTTTCCTACCTTCCATTGTGTCTTGCTTGTCTCTTCATTTTGTGTGTGTATGTGTGTGTGCATCTCTATGTTTCTCACCTTCACTCTCACTTCATCTCACATTCACGATCTTCATATCACTCCTATCTCTTTCGCGGATTGACATTAAGGAGGTGGAGCTTCTTAATGTGGTTCTCACCATTGTGTTAGAGCAACAGCAGCCAACCTAACCCTCTAGGTGGAATACTCCACCTTACAGGAAGCTCATGCAGAGCTAGAATGCAAGACAAAAGATGTGGATGCCCATGCCCTTAAGGTCTTGGAGATGATGCTACATGAGCAACATCTCACCAATGCCAAATTATGATGAAATCTAGGGCTTCTCAAGAAGCACATGTCTGCGGCATTGGAAGAGAACAAGCAACTTTAGCAACAAAACCAAGACAATCTTCAAGAAGCTATGGAAGGAACCCCAAGAGTAGAGATTAGTCCTACTAAGTATCGATTTGTTCCCTCCAAAGACATAAAGATACTACTTGAGGAATGTGCCAACTTTTTAGAATCCTATGAAAGCTAGAATCTGAATGTGCAGACCTCAAGAAGCAACTAACCACTGTAGGCACAACTGAACGAAAGCCTTTCATCCCTCAATAGTCTACAGAAGAACTAGAAGCCCTAAGGAAATAGGTGGAAGAACTACAAGCAATACTACTACCATATGAAAGGCCATCCTCTCAAATTGAAGAACCAGAACCCAAAATAGTGGTGGAGATTCCAGTTGAAGAAAGTTTTGAAGAACCATATGAGCCAATGCCAATACATGGTGGGCGTGTCATAGATGAGGTCCGAGACACCTTTGAGACAGAAGCACCACATTGGCTACAGAGGGTAGAGCAAATAGGACACACCCATGATGTTCGAGTAGCTATACAAATTCAATCACTCTTCAATCTGGAAGACATTGTTCTAAAATCTTCCTATTTTCAAGACCTATCCCATCAACAGCTAATTACCACATCAGAAATGCAATACATGCCTTACTTTGTATTTTTAGTTGACTATAATGCAGAGAAAAGGTAGTGCAACATGTTGATTTGGTAAACAATCAAGAGAATCATTTCCACATGACAACAACGTTAGTGAGAATGTGCTAAAAATAGTGCATATAGATGTTTGGGGTCCTGGAAACACCACATCTATGGGTGGTTGTATGTTTTATGTTACCTTCATTGATGACCATACATGAAAAGTATGGGTATATTTCATGAAAGAGAAGAGTGTGGTGTTCACTCACTTCCAAAATTTCAAGGCTATGATAGAGAAGTAGAAAAGGAAGTATATTCAGACATTAAGATATGATGGAGCAAGTGAATACATGTCAAATGAGTTCAATATCTTTCTAAAAAGTCATGGAATTCGATGATAATTTTCATGCACATACACACCATAACATAATGGTATTGTTGAACGCAAAAAATAAACATATTACAGAAACAACAAGAGGCCTTGATGGCTAAGAAGAATATGCCTCATTGTTATTGGGTAGATGTTGTGCACACGTTTGTATACATCATGAATAGAACTCTCACTGGTGTTATACATCAAGTTACACCTAAAGAGAAGTTTACTAGTAAAAATCCAATCTTATCACATACAAAGGTATTTGGCTGTATTGCATATGTACATGTTCCAGATGAGTTGCAGACAAAGCTTGATCCAAAAACAAAAAATGTATCTTAATTGGGTACTTGCTTGACAAAAAGGGATATAAATATTATAACCCAATCACACAATAGGTGAAGGTAAGGAGACATGTGGTGTTTGATGGAATGTCAAGCTTATATGCAAATGACAAAGAAAGACTTAGTCTTGACTCAAATGACAAAGGATATGCTAAAAAAGAAAGTGCAAAATCTAAAGTTTTGAGTGGACCTAATGCATCACCAAGCAATAGTTCCAACTCAAATCCATGGAGTGGAAGATTGCATGGAAAATTCAGTCCAACAAATTCATCAACTACATCGAAGAAAGGTAAAGAAAAGCTTTCTGCTAGTAGAAAAACATCTATACATTTTCAAGACATTGAAGGAGATTCAAGCGGTTTAGAAAAGATCCTTGATGAGGAACTTGGATTGCCCTCTATGAAGATGTTGACAGTCAAGGTCACACACAAGCAGCGAAGCGCATCAATGAAGTGGACACACAAGAAGAAGGAGCATGTAGGGAGCTCCAAGAAGTACATGTCAATTTTTCAGAACAAATCCCTATAAATATAGTGACTTTTGTCACTAAAAACCATTGTAAATACCGTTCTCCATTTTTACAACTCCATTTTGTTCAAGCTGAGGAGTCCTTGAGCTTGAGGAGTACTAGAAGTATCATCCTATCAATTTTCATAATTTTTAGATTCCGTTTGAGTCCCCAAATAAGCCTTGGAACCTAATTTTTAACTAGGCCAGACACTAGGTCTGGACAGGGCCAAAACCACTCAAAAAACTATAAAAAGGGCTAGATAGCTCATTTGAGGGGTTAGCTTGTTGTAGATTTCAGCTTTGTAAGAGAGTTCTTTTGTAATTGAAGTCCTTCCATTGTTCCACTCTTTGCTCTTACCTTCTGCGCATGTGTGTGTGTATGTGTGTGCATGTTTGTGTGCTTTCACTCATGCACTTGTGCACTTCTCTTGCTCTTGGTCTTCATACCAGTCCTCACGTCTCCGTAGATTGACATTTATGAGGTGAAACTCCTCACATTGGTACTCACCATTGTGCTAGAGGGACACCAAATTTGGCGCCGTTGTCGGGGAGAGAGCTTGGGGGATGAGCGTGTGACAGTAAGACGTAGAGTAGCGACATTGGAAGGTACAAAAAAAAATCACCTTTTTTAGTTCAGTTTCTTCGTCTTCATCATCATCATCATCTCTTCCCACCTTCTTCCTCTCTGATTTTTCTCATTTTTGAGTGTACATTCACCTCGTTTTTCACCTATGACTGTGTGGAAGAAGTGCAGAGGGTGCTTAGAGCTAAAACGCTGAAGAAATCGCCTTGAAATCCCCTTAAAACATCAAAAATCTGAGTGGCAGTATCGTGGAGTGACAAGACCTGCGTTTGGTATCGCGGCAGTGGTATCGTGAGTTTGAAGGGTGATTTTTCATCTGCAGGCTGATAGGAGTGACAAGGAGGACTCAAGGTACACATATCTACAAAAACTTTTGAATTTAGGCTTAAAAATCTCCAAGTATCGTGACTGGTTGAGTTTTGGTATCGTGATACCAGAATTCTCGAGTATCGTGATACTTGTCGAGGTATCGTATCGTGCACACCCACTTGAGGTATCGCGCTACCATTCTGGTATCGTATCGTCAAGTGTTGGTATCGCGATCGTGGTCGTCCCAATGGTATCGTATCGCGGTCCACATGGTATCGTATCGTCTCGGTCTTGGTATCGTATCGTTGACCGTGCAGTATCATATCGTGTGCTAGTTTGGTATCGTATCGTCAACTCAGTATCATATTGTGCCCAATCTAGTATCGTATCGTGGAAAAAAATGGTATCCTATAGTCCATAGAACCAGTATCGTATTGTGTAAATTTTTGGTATCGTATCGTGCACCTTGTGGTATCGTATCGCGAAACACATGCAATATTGTATCGCGATTGGAGTGGTATCGTATCGTCTATAGACTGGTATCGTATCGTGAGCAATCTGGTATCGTATCGTGTGATATCCAGTATCGTATCGTGTAGTGGTCAGGTATCGTATCGTCCACAAACTTGGTATCGTATCGTCAAGTGCAGAGTTATCGTATCGTGGAATTTGGTATCGCCTTGGTGGTATCGCATGGAAAATCTGGTATCATATCACCTGTCCTGAGGTACTCCCAAAGAGGTCCTATTTCCCTGTTTTAACCCCCAGAACCCTGAACTGGCATAACTTTCTCATACGAAATCTGTTTGGGGTGATCTTTGGTTTGTTGGAAAGCTCATGGGGAGTATTATTAATACAAGGATTATTAGATAGGGTATTTTGAAGTTGAACCTCAGGTTGGACTAGGAAGCAAGGGGTTCCACAAGATTTTGAGCAATTCAAAGGACAATTTTGGACTTGTAGACAAGGCTTATGAACCTAAGCTCAAGCTGATACTTAGGACGAGATTGATAAAGCACCAAATCTCTTGAAACTAAGGTCAACCATACAACCAAGTCAGGGACTCACAACTCAGTGGCTAACACTACGTGCTGAGTTCATAGACAAGTGAGTCAAAAATGTCATTTAACTGGGAGAGACTCTTGGCTTCTGAAGACATGCATAAATCCATACCTAGGGAAGGTCTTATGTCTATGGTGGAATATAGGATGTCTCTTCAATACGTATCCACTAACCTACAAGGAATACCCATCTACCTTGACAGTCTATACAATTCAGTAGCAAGAATGAGAAACACTACTGAATTAGAAATAGTTCCAAGACCAACTGTCGAATACGAAGATGGAGTCTACATGGACAAGATGGGCCAGATCTATGTAATAACTGAAAACCATGATCAGATTAATGAAAGAGGAGAGTTAGCTCGAGATCATGCAACTGCCTCACAAAACCCATTCGAGACCTAGCAAAGAACAGAAAACGTGATGTTAGGACAACTGAGCCAAGGTACTAGACCCGATAAACCACATGAACAATTCACCATGCCAGGAATCAACCCCCACGGCCACACTAGTCAGGGAATGGGAAATATGAATAGACCTACCTTTAGGACAGAACCGCCCCAAGGTGTCCCCATCATAATGCAATCCCCAGGGCCAGACAAAAGAGTGAGACCAATCCAATTGGCCAAATGTATGCGAAATCGTTACGATGGCATTAGAAGAGCCCTATGACTACATTGCAAAATTCAAGCAGGTGTTGCAAGCAGAGCAAGTGGATGACTTTTTCATGCAATATGAATCCTTTGGGCTAACCCTCAGGGGAATAGCCTTAGCTTGGTTTCAATCCTTGGATCCAAATTCCTTTAGCAATATTGAACAATTCTTCCAAGAATTTGTCTGGGAATTCACTAAGCGAGGGATCAAGCACAATTCATCATCCTTACTACATAATTTCAAACAAGCTCCCAAAGAGACAGTAAAAAATGCAGCACGAAGATTTAGTCAATATGTAGACCGATGCCCTGTGACAGAGAGACCTTCTCAGCAGAAAATGATATCCCTATTTTTAGAAGGTCTAACTAATGGAACATTGAGAATGTTAGTATACATAAAACGGTTGCAAACTCTGAGTGAGTGTCTTCAAGAATGTATAGATTTGGAAGACAACTTAGCCGAGGATCTCAAAATCACACAAGATCTTACCAAATCAGAGGATACAAGGAGCAATGAAACTTCTAGTTCGAGCTATGTGGAAGAAGTGGCAGAGTTAGTGGCCAAGAAATTAGGGGTACAAGGACAAAGGAACTACCAGAAATCTTCCTTGAGATTGCCAATGTTAGGAAGTTGCACACTTTGCGGTGGAGATCATCCATCTCATGTCTGCACTAGAGAAGGATTAGGGTTATCACAACCTTACCCTTACAGTAGACAACCAACTCAAGAGCCTAACATGTACTCTTATAGTGAGCACAAGTACCCCAACCACAACATTGAATACTATCCATTGAATAGACAACCACGACCACTTGCACCACCTCAATGTAGACCATACGGGTACCCTCCTAGAGAACAAGACAGAGAAGTTCCTGGGTATAACCCTTGTCCAGGACCACGAGGAGCAACTAGACCGCATGAACATGGAGGATATAGGCAACCTCAACCTATACCAAGACAACAACCACCCCAACCCCTAGGTCCGACACAAGGACAAAATTTCACAATACAAGTCGTTTGTCTCCTTGTCTTCTCTTTTTCTTTTGACCTCCTTCACTTCCGTCCTTTGAATTGACAATTTTAATGCTTGTGAGAGGTTCTTCTTCCTTTTGGGTAAATACTCCTATGTCTTTGAGATAGTGCTCTTCGGAAATAGAGCAACTATCCATCACAATGGACTCTAGATCATCATCATTCTTTTCTTTTTCTATGAAGTCACTAGGGTCACGTTCTTCTAGCAAGGGCTGACACATGAACACTGAGATATCATAACCCTCCTCATCACAATGAGGTGTCCATTGTTCTTCATTCAGTGCAATGTCCATGGTAGCTAAGATTTCTACCCAACCATGTGGCTCAAATTCCTCGTCTAGAAAGATCATCGGTGTATAGGCTAGGTCTCTAATTGGTCTCTCTCCTTGAGAAGTTCCTTTTTCTCTCGCTTTTAGGCATTTCTCCTCTTCCTTTGCGACCTTGCACATCCACAAATGAGTATCTTCATGCATCCAGGATGTCTCAGATGAACTTTTAGAATGCACAGAGATCGAATCTTCTTGCTCCTTGTGGATAGGATTCCACTGGAGGGGTGGTACATCTCTGAAGGTGTAATCCTTCAAATTGACCTTGGTTGTAACCCCTAAGCCCTGCAAGTACAAGGAATTGGTTCCCCAATCCTGTACAACTTGCAGTTGTCGTAGGAAGGGCCTTCCTAGGATCATTTTGTAGGTAGTAGTTTTACCAAAGTCACATATAGCAAAGGTGTGCTCAAACTCTACACCACACGTGCTTAGAGTTATCCCTTCTAGAAATCCCAGAGGTTTTCCACATGGTCGTCAGCCATCTGAAGCTTCATTCTAGTTGGTCTTAATGCGGGTTAAAACAAGAAGAGAAGGAATCATTGTTCGAAGTACCAGAGAATTTCAAGAAGTACGAAGTTGAGGACCGAAAAATTTTGGTATGAATGCCTAAGAGAGAGGCCATCACAGGATAAGCATATGATAACAAAGAAAAGACAAAAAAAATCGTAGTCACCATCGAAGAGAACGAAGAGAGATGTACGTACATAGGAGATGACCTAACTAAAGAAGATGAAGTAGAGTTGGTAGCTTTATTAAAGGAATATAGGGACGTGTTTGCATGGCACTATAAAGACTTGAAGGGAGTAGATCCGAAGATTTGTTCTCATACGATCCCCATGGTAGCAGGTGCCAAGCCCACCAAATAGAAGCCCTACACATATAATGACACCTATGCAGCTAAAATAAAGGAGGAAATCGACAGATTGATTGAAGCCAGATTCATCTATGAAATTGAGCATACTGAATGGGTGTCCCCCGTTGTAGTGGTGCCCAAGAAGAACGAGAAGTTACGTGTGTGTATTAACCTTAAAAAAGTTAATGCCGCTACGATTAGAGATAGTTATCCACTTCCAATCACTGATCATTTATTGGAGCGTGTTGCGGGCAAGGAAGTTTATAACTTCCTTGATGGATTCTCGGGCTACAACCAAGTAGCCATTGCCACTGAAGATGAACACAAAACGGCATTTGCCACAGAGTGGGGAGTCTTTGCATTTCGTGTGATACCATTTGGGCTGACTAATGCACCTGCAACCTTCCAAAGGCTCATGTGTCATGTCTTCAAAGAGTTCTTGCGAAAGAGCTTAGAAGTATATGTGGATGATTTATGTGCTTATTCCCAAGAAAGGAGACATCACATTCCTGAACTCAGACAGATCTTCAACAAGTGTAGACAATACCGAGTGTGTCTGAACCCACAAAAGTGTGTGTTCATGGTACGTCAAGGTAAAATCTTAGGTCATATTGTTTCTAAGAACGGAATATCAATAGATGAGGACAAAGTAAAAGCCATAGCGGAGTTGCCGAGGCCACGGAATGTTAAAGAGGTACAAGCCTTTATGGGCCATTGTAGATATTACCGAAGGTTTATTCACATGTATGCAATCATAGCTAAGCCTCTTTATGCCTTGTTGACAAAGTTTGAGTGGAACGATGAATGCGAGAAGTCCTTCACTGAGCTAAAGAGACATTTGTGCACAACACCAATACTGACCACTCCTGATTGGAATAAGCCATTCCATGTACATGTGGATGCATCCAATTACGCAATAGGATGTGTCTTGTTACAACCCACAGGTGAAGGCAATCTAGTTTTGCCTATAGCATATGCTAGTAGGCAATTGAACACTGCTGAACGAAACTACACCACAACCGAAAGACAAGGCTTAGGCATGGTATATGCAGTAAAGAAGTTTAGACACTATTTATTGGCCAACAAGTTTAAGTTCTTCAGTGATCATCAAGCCTTACTATACTTGGTCAATAAACCTTGCAATACAGGACGCTTGGTAAGATGGATCCTCTTACGAATGGAATATGACTTTGAAGTGGTTGTCAGGAAAGGCAAGACTCACCTCAGAGCGGATCACCTTTCTCGCATCACTTTAGGGGAGTCACCGCAAGGAGTGTTTGATGAATTGCCTGATGCTTATCTGTTCAATCTAGAAGTTGTTCCTAAATGGGCAAATAAGTTGGTACCAGTCCTAACCTTTGGACCCGCACATAAGAAGGTGAAGACAAACAAGGATGAAATTGTGCGATCACAAAGCTATCAAATATTGGTAGGAAGCATGTATAAACAAGATACGGAAGGTGTTCTCGCTTGTTGTGTCGAGGATGATGAACATAGTAGTTGGTTGCAACAAGCCCATGAAGGATTTCTAGGGAATCACTATTCTAAACAAAAAACATTGCACAATCTAAAACGTTTAAGAGTGTATTGGCCTAGTATAGACAAAGAAATTCGTGAGTGGATCAAGAATTGTCCAGTGTGCCAAAAGAGACCCCCGGTGGAGCATGCGACTCTTTATCACATATCATTAATTCCAGACTGGAGTGTTCCATTGGTAGAATTTATGAGATCAAGAACATTACCTAGCGAGGCTAGTCTAGCAAGAAGACGAAGCATGGAGCAAGAGGCTAAAGACTATGCCTTAGTAGGCGAAAACCTATATCCGAGAGGCAAAGATGGTTACCTAAGACTATGTGTTCATGAATCAGATTACCTGAAAGTCTTGGAAACTGCACACAGTAGTGTTGCAGGTGGACACTTTGGGCCTCACAGAGTAATCAAGACCATTCTATTCTCAGGACTTTGGTGGCTCACTCTTCATATGGATGCACATACCTATGTGAAGAAATGTGACACATGCCAACTTGCTCAGTACCCAATTAGAAAAGATGATATGCCTTTGAGGCCAATGATGGGAGGACGTGCATTCTCGAAGTGGGGCATAGACTTTGTAGGTCCTATCAACCCCAAGCTAGAAACTCCCAGGCAGAGTACATTATTGTAGCCACAGATTATCTCACAAAGTGGATCGAGGTCAAAGCCACAACAAAGAATGATGCTCAAACAACGACAAAGTTCTTATTTGAGAATGTGTTCACGAGATATGGACTACCCATAGAGTTAGTGAGTGATAGAGGCACACACTTCTTGAATGATGTCATCAAAAATCTTCTCCAAGAATTCTTGGTGATACATAAGAACTTTGCCCCTTATCATCCACAGGCTAACGGACAAGCTGAGAGCACAAACAAGATCTTATGTAATGTAGACAAAATTGGTAAATAATAAGCGCTCTGATTGGGATAAACAGCTTCATCACGCTGTTTGGGCCTACCGAGTTGCTTATAAAACGGTACTCAATGCCACCCCATTTCAGATGGTCTTTGGACAGAATGCTGTGCTACCATTAGATTTTCTAATCCCAACTTTAAAAGTAGCACAAGAGCATGAATGGAATGGACACGAGTTATCCTCTAGGATCTTTGATCTAGAACACTTAGGTGAGACAAGGCTACGAGCAGCTGCAGGCATCTATGCTGCAAAGAAAAGGCAAAAGGCCTACTTTGATGCACATATCAAAGATAAAAGGATTGAAAGAGGGAGACCTAGTGTTGGTTTATACACTAAAGCAACATGCCCATAAATTGGAAAAAAGAGGATATGGACCCATGATCATTAATAGAATTTCCACTAGCGATGCAGTTCAATTGGCCACACTAGAAGGTGATATCCTGCCAAACTATATTAGTGGTTGTCGAGTCAAGCTATGTCAAGAACCCCTTACAGAGGATATGCTAAGGAGACTCAACACTGCTAAGAAGCGAAAAGAAGAAGAGTTAAGGGTTAGAGAAGAAGCACAGGCAGAGGCTAGAGAACGCATTAGGAGAAATAAGTTAGACGCCTAGGCCTAAATATATCAATCATGAGGCCCCAAGATACCACATGGCCATGTGTCAAACATCAAGTGCACTTGCTTCTCAAATAATTGATCGGCGTCCATTTGTGAACATAGCAGTAGGACAAGGGAAGGATGTAAGGATTGTGAGAGCATTGATTGACTCAGGTGCAACAACTAGTGCAGTTCGACTTTCATACTGCCAAGATTTACAATTGAACATCAAGCCCATAGAAGCCTATCTCATAGGTGTGGGAGGTGTGGAAACCCCTTGTTTGGGTGAGGTGGAGCTTCCCATCTACCTTCAAGATATGCCCATGAAAGTCAAAATGCTAGTATGTCACGATGAGGACCTTATAGAGCCACTTGTCTTGGGTCAAGATTGGATTTACGACCATGCAGTCAACTTGAATCTAAGAAGTGAAATCCTTCAAGTTTGGGTACATGGACAATGTATTGCATTAGAATTAGGCAATTGCATGCTCACCAATCCAGAGGTCCCACATTCTCTTAGTTCTTCCGAAACTACGCTTTGCAAAGAAAATGTTGTGTGTGTTAATAACCCTACAAAGTCAAAGGACTCACTCATGGAAGCACAAGCCCAAAGGCCAGCAAACCTTGCTTCTCTTTCACATACTAATGCGAGTGTAACTCGACCAAAGAGGCAAGCAAAAAAGACATCTGCTATATCAACTAGACAGACAGAATTCAAGAAGAAAGAAGCCTAGGGCATGAAGCATATTTGGGTACGAAAAGGAGAACAACCACCAGCTTTGCCACAACCCTTCCCAGTGAGACAAGCCAGCCATGCTAAAAGAAGCACCAAGAAACGAGGACCAGCTCAATCCTATGGTCTTCGACAAATTTGGGTACCAAAGCAATCGCGGGAGGCCGACCATAATAACATACAAAGTTGGGTGCCAAAGAAGTTAGTTGCAGCTCAAAAAGGGCGATTACAAATGTGGGTACCCAAGACACTCTTACATGCACAAACACCCCAAATCTCCCTCACAAGCAAAGCTTCCACAAAGACGCCAAGGAGAAGCAAGGGTCAACACCAAGCACAAAGAACCAAAGCAGATCAACCCACCTCTTCGACCATCATAAAAAGGCAACCGAAAACGGTATGGGTGTGGAAGCCCAAAGTACCACTATCTTCCAGAGAGCCAAAGAGCGAGCCATGCTCGATACCAAAATTCAAAAACCACCCAAAGATAAAGAGGACAAAGCTTATGTCTATAGGGCCAAATACTATCCTGAAATGGATCCTTATAAGAAGGACTACATCATTTCAAGGTCCACTGGCTACCTCCAACAAAGACTACATCAACACCCACCAACAACATTAAAAGCCTCGACGTGCAACAACCATGTGCCTTTGGCACAACCTTGTCTTTTGCACCATTCAGGTCATGCATTTCCAAAGTATGCATGCATAGGGCTACATTACACTGCCGTGCATAGACACACTTGAGAATCCGAGGCACATGTAACCCATCTGACCTGTATAAAATATTTTATTGATGCTAACACCATTTTTCTTGTTTTACTCCATTGTAAAAAAAAAGTAAAAAAAAAGAAAATAAAAAAAAGAGGAAAAAGAAGAAGAGGAAGAAGACGAGAGAAAGAACGGGATTGTGCATTTGAAGAATTCCCTAGGTGAACCATCAACAAGGATAGCCATGAACAACGGAAGACAAGCTGATGGCCAATCACCATGATGGAAGCATCACATGAAGAGTTGAAGCTCGATGGACCTTTCACCATGGTAAGAATTGTATGCTTCAACAACAACATAACCATGGTCGATTAGGAAACCTCTTCATTGGCATACCCTTGAGCACTTTGCTCAAGACCCAATTTCTTGCACCATAATTCTTCCAATGCATTTCCAAAGTATGCATGCATAGGGCTACATTACATGGCCGTGCACAAGGCACATTCTTCTTCCAACCCATGCACTAATGCACTTACCCATCAATCGTTATGGGTCACGAGTACTTGGTATGGAAACTAGGGAAGCCATCTTTGGAAGAACCAGGGGACATCATGGTGCCAGCAACACGAGCCAGGAAGCCATCCACCATGAGAGTTGCTCATAATCAACATTGATAACCTCTTTTGAGTAGCTCACAATTTTTGAAAGCTTGCAAGGACAACATCAAGCTGGGATACAAGGAAGAAGTCCAGACAAAGGTAGCAATGAACAAATGATGAACCCGACAATTGCCCAAGCTACAATTGGAAAATGGACCACTCTTGTGGATACATGATGGACACTATCTCTCCACACACTACATGGAACAACCACTACAACAAGGGTCTGTTTGGGACGACAGAATCTAGAGGGGGGGGAGTGTTGACAGTCAAGGTCACACACAAGCAGCGAAGCGCATCAATGAAGTGGACACACAAGAAGAAGGAGCATGTAGGGAGCTCCAAGAAGCACATGTCAAATTTTCATAACAAATCCCTATAAATATAGTGACTTTTGTCACTAAAAACCATTGTAAATACTGTTTTTGATTTTTACAACTCCCTGAGCTTGAGGAGTATTAGAAGTATCATCCTATCAATTTTCATAATTTTTAGATTCCGTTTGAGTCCCCAAATAAGCCTTGGAACCTAATTTATAACTAGGCCCGACACTAGGTCTGGACAGGGCCAAAACCACTCAAAAAACTATAAAAAGGGTTGGAGAGCTCATTTTAGGGGTTAGCTTGTTGTAGATTTCAGCTTTGTAAGAGAGTTCTTTTGTAATTGAAGTCCTTCCATTGTTCCACTCTTTGCTCTTACCTTGTGCGCGTGTGTGTGTATGTGTGTGCATGTTTGTGTGCTTTCACTCACGCACTTGTGCACTTCTCTTGCTCTTGGTCTTCATACCAGTCCTCACCTCTCCACGGATTGACATTTATGAGGTGAAACTCCTCACGTTGGTACTCACCATTGTGCTAGAGTGACAGAAGACTCCAAGAGTAAGAAAGGAAAACATAGATGACACAAAGAGAAGTGACCCAAGAATGAGAAGATCTGGGAAGATGCGGAATTTAGTGCAACGATTGACGTATGATAATTACATGGCTCGAACTGTGCCTACATGACCAAGGTAATACAAGATGTTGAACCTTCTTATTTTGAAGTTGCAATAAGAAATGCAGATAAGGAGAAAGCTATGGATGAGAAGATGGCTTCACTTTACAGAAATGAAACATGGAAGATGGCTCCATTGATAGAAGGAAAGAAACTCATAGGTTTCCAATGGGTTTACAAGGTAAAGCACAATGTTGCTAGTAGCATAAGTAGGTATAAAGCATGATTGGTAGCAAAAGGATATGCACAAACATATGGCATTGATTATGAGGAAATATTCAACTCTATAGCTAAATTTTCTACTATCAGATCACTTGTTGCATTAGCTATAGCAAAAGGATGGACTTTGCATCACATGGATGTAAAGAATGATTTCTTACATGGTGAGTTACGAGAAGAAGTATACATGGACTAGCTAGAAGGATATAAAGATTCAAAGCACCTTGAATATGTTTACAGGTTGCAAAAGGCTTTGTATGGGCTTGTGCTATTTTTTGGGCATTGAGTTTATGCATATGAAAACAAGTATATGGATGTCGCAAAGGTATTATGCCTTGAGTATGCTGCAAAAATATGATATGGCTGATTGTAAGCCAATCTCTATGCCATTACATCATAATTTGAAGTTGGATACTACATCATGTGACGCATTGGAAAATGCTACTATGTATAAGAAAATTGTGGGAAGTTTGATATATCTCACAATTACAAGGTTTGACCTAAGCTAGAGAATTGGACTTGAAAGTCAATTTATGCAAGCTCCTAGGAAATCGCATTTAGATGCTCTAAGGCACACTCTACATTATGTGAGTGCTACCTTGGATTCTGCATTGTCTTATGAAGCTCGTGTAGATTTGTAGGTTCATGGATACACAGATGCAAATTGGGCTCGTAATATTCCAAATGCAAGATCTCCTAGTGGGTTTCTATACTCACTTGGGAGCAGAGCTATTTCATGGAGAAGCAAGAAGCAACCCACTATTGCTTTCTTGAGTATAGAGGTTGAGTAAAAACGTGTTGCAATGGAAGCATGTGAGGCATTGATGCTACTTGCACATTTAGGTGTGGAAGTGAAAAAGCCAATCATCATCTATTGTGATAATCTTAACAACATTCAATCAACACGAAATCCTATTTCTCATGCTAGAAAAAAGCATATCAAGGTACATTATCACTTCATCAGAGAGAATGTATTAGCAAGCGATATTGATCTTGTTTATGTGAGGATGGATGAGAAGGTGGCTAGCACTTAGATCAGAGAAGTTGATGAAGTTTTGGAAGAAGCTTGGATTTGAGAACATGACATTGAGCTCGTTCCCCTAACATGTATAGTGGTCATGCCAATATATGTCAAGGATACTTTACTGAGCTTTACTAGATTCATCTTCCAAGAGTGATTTCTTGCCAGCTCACTAATTCATGGACATTGGGTTTTTCCTTATATACTATTCTTTATATATTGCACTAGTCGTATTGTTGTGTTAGCGCATTCTTGTATATTCCTTTTATGTAATAGAAGAAGAATATGAAGATCATTATTCATTTCCTCAATCTGTGTGTGTGCTCCTCTTTGAGTGTGAGAGTGTTTGATTGAGCTCTCTTCCTTATCTCCTTCCTCATGACAATCCATTACAAGGAATCTTATAACTTTAGGTCAAATTGTGGAGAAAGGGTTGCAAGTGAGATCCACCAAGCATGGAGCATATGTAGAGGATCCTTATCAAGGGTTCAAGAAGATGGATAAGGGAGAGAAGACAGGTAGTATGTTCACATTTGAACTCCAAGACACTAAGAACATTGTTTTGTTCAACTATGGCACCCAAACCCTATCGAAAATTGAGGTTTGGCATAAGAGGCTAGCTCACATTGGAGAAAGATCCCAGCTCAATCATTCCTAGTAGGTGTTAGGCATTCAACCCCTACTTGTGTAAGATTTGGGATCCATGTGTTATGCCCTTCATTTTTGTATTTTCTATTAATTTAAGCTATCAAAAGAGTAGATGGTAAGATCAAACTCCTTTTCTTTTAAGAAACAAAAAAAATAAAAGAAATGAAATTACATCAATATGCATCCTCTTGATGTGTTTCTTGAAAGTGAAAAGGGAGGGTGTCACTAACTCTCATTCCTCATTCTTTTGAGTGAATGTCCTTTTTCAATGGCTCCATCCTTCTATCTTGAGTGTATGGTGTATACCCTGCATGTAGCTTGGTTTGAGTGCACCTTCCATTGGCTTTTGCCTCCCCCAGAGGGGAAGGCATTTGCTTACATGATGTGCTCAGAAACGGCCTGACCTAGATGGCTATGGATGTTTTCTTTTCTCATCTCAATGACTTGCAAGAGTTCTTTTGATGGTTAAAGGCATTAGCATCCCATTGTTGGCATTGGTGCTAATTCTACGTACAATGTTTCCTTGCCCAAGAAGACATACGTTGAGACTAATCAATCTTTTGGTACTAATAGCAATACTATGCTCAATTTTATGGAAAATATAGATGGCCTTGCTCAAGGAGTTTTGATTCTTGAGGATAAAGGAAAAAAATGATCCATGATAATCTTCATAGAATGAATGTTGATAGTGATTTTGTTGATAATGAGGAGGATACTTTAATCATTGATAAGAACTTGCTTGATAATTGGTAAGCTAACTAAGTGATAGGATAGTGATTGGGCTCTTTCATGGGCCCCGAGCTCCTTAAGATATTCTTAAAGATTGGATTAAATACAATTGTGAAAAGCAAGGTTTTTTTTTAAGTACATCCAATACCCTCCAATAGTTATTTCCTATTCCTTTTTTATGACTCTCGTAGTGGTCTGCATATGATAAGGGAAGGCCAAAGTGTGAGCAAAGCTCAAACCAATGCTTGCAAATGATGTGTGTGAAACTCTCCTCCCATCCTTTTATATCCTCTTGTATTCTAAAAATAGCAATGATCTAGAATGGTCTAGTGCCACCATGTGGCCATAATGCAACACTCATCCCCATTACTATTGAATACCTTAGGATATTCCCTGATCTTGGGACCTTAGCTATGGCTTTCCCTTGTCCCACACACACATGGAATGTTCTCAGTAGACCATCTCTGTTTGTCCTCAATGACCAATGAGGGAAAGTACTTGTGAACTAGAGCTTCTGATTCCCAAGTAGATTTAGTAAGTGGTTATCCTCTCCAGGCTATGAAATACTCTTGGATGACACGGTTCCTCAATCGCTTTTGTCTTCGATCTAGTATCCTATGTTCAGAATGATTTGTGTTATCACTTTCTTAAGAAGAAACAATATTGTCTATTAGATTATCCTCCCTAGAAATATACTTCCTAAGTTTACTGACATGAAACACTAGATGGACTCTACAATCTCAAATAAGTTCTAATTGGTATGCAACATCACTTAGCTTCTTTACTATCTTCCAAGGTCCAAAACCTTGGTAAAAGCTTACTACACTTCCCTGTAGAGAGTGAAGTAGATCTAGTTGTAACCTGAAGAAAGACTTTGTCTCTTTCCTCAAAGGGTCTATGAGATCTCTTCCTATCAGAGTACTCTTTTACCCTATCAGCGGCTTGTTGCATCTTGGATTTAGCTATTTCTAGATTTTCTTGGAGGTTTGCTAAGAACTTCGAAGCACTAGGACACTTCTTTGGCATTCCTATGGTACAGGGAGTAGTGGGATGCATGCCATAGTCATCTCAAAAGGAGACATTCCTGTCACGTTATGAGGTATGTTGTTATAAGCAAACTCTACTAGTGACAAGTAACTATCCCAATCTATCTGCTTCTCAAACACATATGCCCTCAGCATGTCCTCTAGAATCTGGTTGACCCTCTCAGTCTGACCATCTATCTCTGGATGATCACCACTACTCATTTTCAATGACACTTTTAGTTTTTCAATTATTCTTGATCATTTGTGAAGTGCGCATGAACATCCCTTGTAAAAGTCATCAATTTATCTCTTGAGATAAAAGTAAAAGGGAATGATTGAGGGAATCCCATGACACTAGGAGCCATAAACCATGACTACTTTGTGGTTAGAATCAAATCAATCAACTACCTAAAGTATAGGGACACTTTTAGATGGAAGAATTTCAAAATTCAAATTCGCTTGTGAGTATATATATATATATATATATATATATATATATATATATATATATATATATATATATATATATATATATATATATATATATATATATATATATATATATATATATATATATATATATATATATGATTGACTTTTAGTTGTAGGATATAACCGAGAAGGAGCCATTTATCCTACAAGATTGGGCTTACAATTAGCTCACATATGTATGAGTAAGTCCACTTCATCTCCCTTGTATCATACATTCATAATCATATACATTTTGAGTCATTAGTGCAAGTTAATCTCTATCTATTGTTGACTGCTACTATCTCATCGTGAATTTGATCAATCGCGTTCTCTATGTGTAGTCAATATTTTGACTTGACTTAACTTTGCATAGGTATCATGATTGGGCTAGTTGCTACGTATCAATCTTCACTTCCTTTGGAGCATTAGATCTTGAGATATGGCCTCTGCAAGCAACCTATGTCCGCACATTGTCATCTTCCTATAAGTAAGGATTACACCCCTAACTTCTTAATATCATTTCTCATCATATACTCACTCTAAACTAGTGACATAACTTGGAGTATTTAGCTAAGGCCATCAATGAGATATTTCTAAAATTTCTCGAGTCCATTGCTATCAGTGAGTGAGAACTGAGCATTTCTCTAAGAGGTTCCAATCCCAAAATAGCAAGTTTTTTAGAGCTCTTCAGTTGTGAATGTTATCTGTTTTGGCACAACTATTTGGCAATGATGCTCCAAGGTACAAAGTGATTCCAAATGCATATTTGGGAAGCTAAAAGTGTCTACTAAGGTACTATGAAGTCACATTGGCAGGTGTAGAGCAGGATTATTGCAACACCACCTCATCTTTGGAGTGTATCCAACCATCTCCTCACAATTTGCACCTAAAAATTTGGTCCTTTTCGGATCAATAGTTTTATTTACTTGTTGTTGGTTTATTTTTTGTTCCCCTTTACTCTTTGTAAAATGAGTATGCTTAAGGTAGTCTCTTTCAACACTAAATGTTTGACTCACCTTGTTAGGGCTAAGGCTATAAGTAAGTGGCATAAATATTTTTCCATGGTCTTTAATTTCCTCTACCTCCAAGATTAAAAATTGGTGCCTTTAAGTTACATGCTAATCTCAGAATCATCTCCATCAACCATGAATGGTTTTTCACTTAGCATTCTTCTAGAAATGATCACACTAACATATGCATTTCTTCCTCCATTTCCCACATTATCAAGCAGATTAACAATAGTAAGTCCCATCAATGGATGGATATTACTTTTATGGATCTCCTTAATTTCACTATTGCTAGAATTTATGCCTCCAATCGTAGTTAGGTTAAAAAGGGTTGCAGGGAAGATTTGTTTGCCCTTAGTGACCCTCTCATCATGGTAAGAGGCTTTAACATGGTCATCTCCCATGTTGATGGATTTGATAGTAAAGCATGTGTTATTAATGGTAGTGAGAAAAATACTTGGTAGGATCTCATTATATTTTTCATGATTTACTTGACATTTCCTAAAATTTTGGGTTCTCTTGGAACACAGACAAAATAGGGACTCCTATCTTGTTGCTTGACTAGATAAGTGTTATATCAACATGGACTACGTTCAAGAAAAGTGGGATATGAGATGACATCTTGATAGTTCCTTCCTCCTCTCTGACCACAAACCTCTTAGGATTAACCTCAACAAGGAGTGTCCATTTTATAGAGCTGGATGGCCTCACCTTCATGTTGACGTTCTCAAAATTCCTTTTGTTATTCACAATACCAAGAAAATTATCTCTCAACATTTCTCTATTTTTTGTTTGCCTTTTGTGGCATGGAAGGATTCTATTAATGACATTGACATACTAGACTCACTTCAAATGTGTTTCCAAGAAGATTCGAGCTCAAAGGTGAGAGAGGATTTTTAAAGAAAGAGAGCAATGATAGCTCTAGTCCTAGTCAAAGGGTCATGGAGCCTCAAAATAGATTGAGATATGAAGAGTACCTTGATTCTAGTTGGGCTCTTGCTTCTTCAAGAGAATATTGGAGGGGAAAGATTGATAGACCTAAAAAAAATATATTTATTTTTAATGAAGAAAAGAAAGTTAAAGACTTTATACCTATTTTACAGAAGAGGGATCGTGGGACTTATCTCAATATTGAGGAGAATTTGCAAGAGGTTCTTTGGTTTTTCACTGATGTTTTCTCTAGCACTCCCGAGAGGTGGGAGGACATCTATAGAGCTAGAGCTACCATTTCCCTTGAAAAGAAATTAATGGCTCCTCAAAGCTTGGTTGTTATATTCCACCTATCCCTCATTGTCAATGAGGTTAAAGTTTTTCTAAAGTTTCCTTCAATAAGGATTATGAAGTTTCCTTTGATAAGGATCATGACAAGATTGAGTGGGACTTCATATTACAACTTCTTCATGATGTTGGTATGTCCTTGAATAGTTCTATGTCCAAAACCTTTAGACTCCTTTGGTCTATTAGAAAATTTTTTCCTCTTGCTCCTTTTCCCTTTTCCATAGCTAGTGATGCTTTGGCTAATTGCTGAAAGATATTATGCTCTCTCGAAATATAAAAGGTATTGAAATCCGTGATTCCCCATCCCCTCTTGGATTATTGATGCTTTTTGATGATATTAAGATTCTTACTAATGTTTATAGCTCTTCTATTGTTTCCTTCTTGGAGTGTTTAGACATTTTTTGCTTGGAAAATAGATAAAAAATTAATCATAAAAAGACTTTCTTTAAATCTTCTAACATTGAGATTTACTTGCATGATGTGGATGGCTTGGTTGGAAGTGAAGACAAGTTACATTTCAATCTATGATCTCACAATTACCATGAATTTAGACCTTCAAGAATCAATATGGGTTGGTTGTCTCTCTCTTTGGAACAAGTGGAATGTCTTGTCCATCAGGGAGCATAACATCTATAAAGAAGGCTCAGTACTTGTAGTTATCTCTATTAGAATCGTGAGTGGGTGTTTGATTGTTTTATTCTTGGACTAAACAACCTCTACTCTGCTTGTAAACTGATCCTCCTCCATCAAAAGTCTCTCCTAGTTGACAAGGTGAAGGCTGCATTATAAGGAGGTTGGAGCTACTAAAGATTGTTGTTGATATGTTTATCAAATACAAAAGGAACAAAGGTTTTACCTCTATGATTCTCCCCAAACTCAATCATAGATGGATGGTCTAGAGGAGTTTCTTATCGTGGAGATATAGTTCCAACTTTTTTTAATATAAAGGAAGTTCGGCATTAGCCTACTCTCCCGGACTTGAATTAAATAAAGAAAAGTACAAGAGAAGGGGACTAGTGCCCATGGGACCCCCCAAATCCCACAAAGCAGGGGAAGCTTTTACAGAGCTTAGATGGCATTACAAAGAAGGTTAATTACCCTCTCATCACCCTCATGTGGGGCCCACTTGGGTTTAAGCTTGTTATTGATCAAAAGGAATACTTGATGATGCCTGACGGGGGGGGGGGGGGGGATTTCTTACAGTTAACAATCCTTTTGCCAAGGAGGAACAACGATTTCTCAATTGACCACTCTCTAGGGGAGTCATCGAGGTAGAAAGAACATCTTTTCCCCCAAATTTTCCATAGGACCTCCCCTCTGATGGCGTTCCAGAGAGTCACGAAGCAGCCGATCGCTTCTCCTAGCAGGGCTTGCTGCCAGCTGAGATGTTTCTGAAGTCTAATTTTCTTTCCAACCGTCTGCCAGAGTCTGTTGGAGTTGGGGCAGGTAAAGAAGATGTGTGAAACATCTTCAATAGACCGGTAGCAGTGTTTGCACCAGGGAGGAATCCCACAAAATTTGCTAGCCTTAAGGTTGGTCACTTTCCATGATGAAGAATTTGCCATAAGAGGACAGACTTTTTGATTTCTACGAGGGGGTGTGTTGGAACTAAAGGACTCACTAGGCAAGGAAGCTTAAGAAGGGAGTCAGAGAGAAGAGAAAGTACAAGCAGACAGAGCAGTCAACGACGATCTGGCAAGTAGGCCAATATTTTTTCAAGACATTTATGCACATAAGAGAGGTGGACACAAGGAGAAGGAGCAAGTAGGGAGCTCCAGGAAATGTATATCAAAATGTTAGAAGAAATCCCTACAACAATAGTGATTTTCATCACTAAAAACCCTTGTAAATACCATTTCACATTTTTGTAGCTCCATTTTGTGCAAGCCAAGGAGTCCTTGAGCTTGAGGAGCTTTAGAAGTATCTACCTGTCAGTTTTCACATTTTTTAGACTTCGTTTGAACCTCCAAATAGGGTAGAGAACCTAATTTTTAACTAGGCCGGACACTAGGTCTGGACAAGGCCAAAACCTAGTCAAAAACTATAAATAGAGCTAGAGAGCTCATTTTTGAGGTTAGCTTGTAATTGAAATGAACTTGTAAGAACTTTTTGAAAGAAATCTAAGAACTCCATTGCTTCTCACTCTTTGTCTTGCCGTGTGTGCGCGTGTATGTGTATGTGTGTGCATGTTTGTGTGCTTCTCACTCACGCACTTGTGCCTCCACTTGCTCGAGGTCTTCATACCATCCTCACGTCTTCCCGGATTGACATTAAAGGAGGTGCTACTCATCACTGAGCTACACCAAATTTTGGCGCCGTTGCCGGGGATTGAGCTTTGAGGACGAGCGTGTGATGGTAAGATGTAGATTTGAGACGTTGGCGTTGTAGGTAATCTCTTTACTTTTCTTATTTTTCTTTTTCTTACCTCACCACCATCATCACCATCATCATCATCACCATATCCGATCTCCATCTCCATCATTGCGAAAAAATTTCAGTTTTTTGCTTATACCACGTTCTCCACCTCATTTCCCTCATTCCACTTGTGAGAGAGAGCGAGAGAGCGATATTGTGTGCGTTGCTTTTGCGTGCTTTTTGAGCTTTCTTGCAGGTTCCAGTAGCATCATCCCCTCCAGCACGTTGCGCAGGTACGGAATACTCAGAAACTGTCTCGCAGTCGCCAGCCTCTGTCGATCGCGATTGACACAAAATTTCATCTATTGGTAAAACTAAGTACACCACTAGGACAAGCACAAAGAGCACATTCCAAATCACTAAACAAAATTGAAAAATTCCGTGTTTCTCTGTCAATCGTGACCGACACCATCGATCGTGATGGACAGCCACGATCGACAGGCCCTGTCAATCGCGACCGACAAACCTGTCGATCGCGACCGACAGACCCCACGACCGACTGACTGCCATGTAGGACCCTGTCAATCGCGACCGACAGACCCTGTCAATCGCGACCGACAGACCCTGTCAATCGCGATTGACACCGTCGATCGCGACCGATTGAAATTCAACGATTGATTGACTTTTTCGCGTAGCCACGTGTCCATCGCGACGGACACATCCCCGATCGACTGGATTCACGGCGAAAAACCCGGAGAAAGTGTCGATCGCGATTGACACCATCACTCGCGATTGACAGGACCCACGATCGACTCTCTCGATCACAATTGACACTGTCGATCGCGACTGACATGTCGATCGCGACCGACAGGCCCCGACGGACACCTCTGTCAATCGCGATTGACAGACCTGTCGATCGCGATTGACAGGCTTTTCAGCCAAAAAATTAGGGTTTTTATTCTAAGCCTTGGGGATAGTTTTTGGGCATATTGGTCTAGCAATTAGTGATTTGTGAGGTCCCTACACACGTATTTTTGAGAAAAATCTTGTGGCCTGTTAGCCTGTTGAACCCTGTTTTAGCACCAAAACCCTGAACTAGCATAACTTTCTCATACGAAATCCGTTTGTTGTGATTCTTGTTTTGTTGGAAAGCTCGTGGGGAGTACAACCAAAACTTCCACTAGTTATGTGAAAATTAATATCAGGATAATTAGATAGGGTATTTTGAAGTTGACCATCCCTCGAGGTAGGAAAGCTGAAGGGTCCTTGGGATTGTTTTCCATAAAGGCAAAGGGGATTTGGCCTGTGAATTACATGCATGAAAGTAACCTGTCTGTCATTTGAATTTAAGTCTTGAGCTAATTTTGGGACTTTTACAGGTCCATTGAGAGCAATTGAGAGCATACAAAGCAAGGGATCAACAAGAAAGGTCGGAATATTCTCAACTCCCTTTGTCAATTCCTAGCTTAGGCTAAGAACGACTAGTGATAGGAGTAGGCCAGGACGGCGATAGGCATCAATCAAGTTGAAGACTACCTATGCACTCAAGTTCAAGATTAAACATAATGTCTTCGTGATGCGATAACCTTAAAGGAAAGAATCTAACGAGGAACGATCAACGTACAATGCAGAAATACACTCAAGTATACCTGACGACGTGATATCAGACAAGATTGTAAACGCGGTAATCCACCAAAAAAAGAATCAAGTGACTGATACAAAAGAACTCAGCAACGAGGTTGTACTTGGGCAAAATTGGGCTATTCAATTAGGCTTATGAACCTTAGATCAGGGCGACATCTAGGGAGAGATAGACAAAGTCTTAGGTCTTCAGAGGCTAGTGTCAACCACACTGCTAGGTCTTGGGCCCAACAGTTGAGCCACCACTCATACTACCCTAGCTCTGAGACTAGTGAATCAGAGATGTCTCAAGGCATGGACAGACCTACGGGAAGTTCAGGAGTGCCATACTTGCACAGGGTAGAAGGCCCGTACAAGACGCAGCTGGAATACCTTAGGACCAACCGATTAGGTGCTAGCATCTATGAGGACGGTCCAGGAAGATCCGTGGTCCAGATTAAAAACCCTGACCAATCTATTGGACTAGAGCGCCAAGCTGTCAAGTTTGAAAACAGAGCGTACTTAGACAAGGAAGGGACAATATATGTAGTCACCAGTCACCCAGATAGGACAGATGAAGTCGGGAATGTAGTCCCAGAATCAGACATAGATGACCTAGAACAAGGGAACGTAGGAGGGGAGCCCAGGACCCCTCAAGGGAAATCTGTTCTTACTAGAATCCTCACACCGGAGTGGGTTCCCCAAGACAACAAGAGCATAGATCTACTTCTGAACCGAGAGACTGACGAAGCCTTTTGGAGGTATAAATCTGATCGGCCAACTGATATAGGAACAATCATGATCTATGAGTTTAAGGATCCTGATAGCCCAGGCAGCGTGACCTACTTAGATCACGCTTGAGAGAGGATCTTTGTGGTTACAAAACATGATAGACATGCTTACACTTGGAAGGGTGAATTCGTTTTCCCCCAACCAAGATCGAATGTGTCCTATGGTCACCCTGGAGCTGGAACATCCCAAGCTCATGGAATTCAAAGAGACAGAAGTAGAGATAGACCAGAAGTAAGCTTTGCCAACCCCAGGGGCAGAGAAAGAACAAGAATGGAAACAAATAGAGTAGAACATGAGATACTTAGAGCTCACAGGAATCAAAGAAATGTGGATGAGTTCCCTCTACCACGACCTAGAGAGCACATAAGGACTTTGAGACCGACTCAGCTAGTTAAGTCCATGAAGAACTACTTCGATGGCACTGGAGATCCATACGATCATGTGGCTGAGTTTAGGCAAGTCTTGAGAGCTGAACAAGTGGAGGATCTATTCACGCAGTACAATGCCTTTGGTCTAACCGTTAGGAACAGTGCCCTGACATGGTTTCAGCCACTAAACAAGAGGCAGTTCAGGAGCATAGACCAACTCCTAGAGGCTTTCATTATTGAATTCTCTAAGAGTGGCATAAGACATAATACCTCCTTGCTGATTCACAGCTTCAAGCAAACCCCTCAAGAGACCGTGATACTTGCAGGAAGAAGATTTAGGCAATATCTTGAAAGATGCCCTGATTCGGAGCTACCCACACCAGCTAAGCAAGTGGCTCTATTCTTGGACGGATTGCTAAGTACCAAATTGAGATCTTATGTGTACTTGAAGGACCCTAGGACTATAGAAGAGCGTGTACGCATGTGCATTGACATCAAGGATAACCTAGGGGAGGAGTTAGAGCTTTCCAAGATATACAAAGATTCAGATAGTGCCTCTAGCCTCTCTTCCACGCAATCCACATCAATTGAGGAACTTGCAGAGAAAGTAGCTCAGAAATTAGGTGTCACTAGCAAACAGATCCCAAGGTATGCCCCTATGAAAAGATGCTATACTTGTGGTGGCGACCACATGGCGAATGTATGTCCCATTATGACTCAACCCCAGGTAAATCCTAGTAGCCAATACTGCACCATAGAACGGAAATACACAAATCACTCAGCACAAGACTGCCCATACAATAAGCAAGCGGTTAGGCAACCCTACCCTCAGCCATACCCTCAACAAGGCAGATACAAGGCCTATTCAGGAAAAATGGGAATTACACAGGATTTTGAGACAGTTCTTTGTGTCTTAATGTTTTAGTTTCTGACTCATTCACACACTATAACATGTTATTATCTCCTGATTGGAGTATATTAAACTGAACCTTTTAACATTAAGGATACTTTTATTATAAATGGGGTATCAAGGTTGGGTTGAAACATAAGATATTAACATAATAAGTAATATAAATGGGACTTGAATAATTCCCAAATTACTTGAATAGGCCTTATACCAGAGTCAATACCCACCACAACAGTATACTAGGCCTCAACAAAATTATCAACCACAATATCAAGCCCAACAAAGGCCTCAGCCCGTGTTAGCACAACAACCCCCTGCCCCAGCTAATGTAATTCCGGTAAAGTATGCAGCGGCAGAAGAAAATTTGAATAGAGCTATAGTCCCGGTAACCCAATTGCTTTCTGAAAGTGACCCGAGTGACCATAGTTTCGATTCTACACATGTTGATAGCCCTCAGGCCTACTACATGCAGTCTCCTGAACATGGTGAGTCTTACTATAGTGAAGAGCCAAATGAACCTAATTGGGAGTCAGATTACACAAACGTCATGTATGCAAACCCCAACCCTAGGCCTCAACCTAGGCAAGTAAGACCCCCATTCCCTAAAGGACCATGCTACAGATGTCAGGGAGATCATCTCATTCGTGATTGTCCCTTGCCTCCACCTCCACAACCCCAATCAGTGACGATCCAGGGCTATTGCCAGGAATGTGGAAAGGAGCATCTCTTACGAGATTGTCCAAAGAATCCCAGCAATATGCCAAAAATAACTCCCATTAATGTTATTGGGTTAGTTGTAGACTCCACAGGAAGTGTGATGTCCACTACACCAGTGCAAGTGATCACTAGAGCTCAAGCATTGCAGCAAAATCAAGGGGTAGGCCAGGAAAAGAGCCCAGATGTTAGTGAAACAAAGATCATGACAAAGAAAAGGACTAGAGCTTGGAAGGATAGTCGTGAAAGAATGAAAAGACAATGGGCAAAAAAGATGAGTGAACTCGAGGAAAGCCTCAGAGAAACAAAGGCTAGGATAACTGAACTCACATCTCAAACTCCCTCTCACACTACCCCACCTCCACCATTCCCAACTCCATCTGACCCGCCACCTTCCAACCCGCCTCACCTACTTCCACCACCCCCTAGAGTAGGATCAGTCCTAGCAGATCCCACTCTCGAAGACCTTAATATGATGCTTAAAAGCATATCAGGCCAGAATCCAAGAAGGGCCAAACATAACTGATCATGAAAAGTGTTACCCAAGAGCAGAACTAGAGCTAGAACGAACCGAAATTTGTGCTAAGATGGTGGAATTGGCTCAGACCATGTTTGAAGCCAGTCGCCTATTTAACATCTCTAGTTCAGCGAAGACACAGTTGCACTTTGATGGACTGTTAGAAAGAATAGAGAAGCTGATTGCACAATCAGAAAAGGAACCCGCCTCTCAACACAAGGACAAGGCAAGTGAAAGAGTAAGCATTCCTGCTCAGGAAGCCTATGTGCCTGAAGCCTATGTGCCTGAAGCCTATGTGCCTAACTCTACGGAGCCAGACACATCATCTTCTATGAATCGGTTCACACCAGAATTCCTACGCGAGATTCAAGAAGACAAATGGGCTAAAGAGAGTGAAGTCCCTCCTCCTATTGAACTTGTGGATGATGCACGCGACCAATTCCCACAAGACATCCCATCCATTTATGAGGAGCAGGAGAGCACCCACTCTCAGGAAAGACTAGACTTTGAGTCTAACTCTCTACAAGAATTACCCCACTTCACAGGCCCATGGGAAGCTAAGTCTACTTGTATGAGAGCACCCACGGTCATGGTACGAAATGAGGACTCAGTCTTACCTAGGAACACAGAGGTAGTGAAAAACACTAAAGTGCAGTGCAATCTCAAGTTAGAAGAGCTACTCAAGGTTAGACCTGAATTATGGAAACATGTCGCCAAACAAGTACCAGCGATAGTGAAACCTCATTCCCAGGTAGGATCACATAGGACAGTGCCAGAGATACCCTTGGATAAGATAGGAGATATGTGTGAAGGTGAAGAAGGGAACACATATCTTCCCATTACCTACCAGGAGTACACCACCAAGGCAATTTTGGACTCAGGTGCAGGAGTTGCAATTGCCACCACTTCCCTATGGAAGCGTTGGGGCAAGCCAGCACTCAGACCAATGAGAATGAAATTGCAGATGGCCGATGGTCATATTGAGAGGCCCTTAGGATTGCTAGAAGGAATAACTCTCACCACCTGTGGTGTCGAGTTCGAGCATACCTTTGCTATATGTGATTTTAGCAAGAACCATGCCTATGAAATGATCTTGGGACGACCCTTTATGCGACAGTTGCAAGTGGTACAGGATTGGGGAACCAATTCTTTGTACCTACAGCACTTAGGTGTTACGACCAAAGTCAATCTCAAGGATTACTCTCATAGAGATGTCCCTCCTATCCAATGGAACCCCATCCATAGAGCCAAAGATGATACGGAATCGGTGCATTCCATAGGATCAGGATCCTCATGGATGCATGAAGACACTCACTTATGGATGTGCAAAGTAGCAGTAGAAGAAGAGAAGAGAGAAAAGGCCAGAGAAATAGGTGCAAACGAAACACATAGACCCATTCAAGACCCAGCCTATGCACCTGTAGTCTTTCCTGACGAAGAATTTGAACCCCACGGCTGGGCAAAAATCCTAGCAACAATGGATGTAGCCATCAATGAAGAACAATGGACACCCCACTATGATGAGGATGGCTATGACATTTCAGTCTTCTCCATAGAGCCAATCATGGGAGAGGCAGTGTTAGAAGAGTGCGAACCTAGCCCTGATGCATTTGAGGATGCAAGTGACTCCGATCTAGAGTCAATCATTATGGACCCACCTTTTGCATCAGATGAAGAATACTTCTATGAAGTAGAATTTCAACCCCAGAGGCACGGAGAGCTTAAAAAAGACGTAAGGCTAGCCACACATGTAACTCCTAAGGAAGAAGGAAAGAAAAGGAAGAAGAAAGAAGTCACACAAGAAGAGGAGGAATCTTTGTTTGAGGTCCCAGAAAATTTTAAGAAGTACGAGATAGATGACAGGAGAGTCATGATCAGAATGCCTAAACGAGAGGCACAATCAGGAGAGGCCTATGATAACAAAGAAACCACAAAGAAAATTGTGGTAGCCATGGAAGAGGGAGAAGAGAGATGCACTTACATAGGACATGACCTGATGGAAGAAGAAGAGCAAGAATTGATAGCCTTGCTAAGAGAATACAGAGACGTGTTCGCTTGGAGTTACAAGGACTTGAAAGGTGTGGACCCTGACATATGCTCACACACCATCCCCATGACCTCAGATGCCAAACCCTCTAAGCAAAAGCCATATACATACAATGATAATTACGCTGCCAAGATCAAAGAGGAGATAGATAGACTGGTTGAAGCTAGATTTATCTATGAAATTGAGCACACTGAATGGGTATCCCCCATTGTTGTGGTGCCCAAAAAGAATGGTAAATTACGTGTATGCATTAACTTGAAGAAGGTTAATGCAGCCACAATTCGAGATAACTATCCGCTTCCTATCACAGAGCATCTCTTAGAAAGAGTAGCAGGCAAGGAAGTGTACAGCTTCCTCGATGGATTTTCGGGCTACAATCAAGTAGCCATAGCTCCAGAAGATCAGCATAAGACAGCTTTTGCCACAGAGTGGGGTATATTTGCCTTTCGTGTAATGCCATTTGGGCTTACCAATGCACCAGCAACCTTCCAAAGGCTGATGTGCCATGTATTTAAGGAGTTCCAGAGGAAGAATTTAGAAGTCTATGTTGATGATCTTTGTGCTCATTCCAACATTAGACAAACCCATATTCCTAAACTCAGACAAATCTTTGACAAATGTAGGGAGTATCAAGTGTGCTTGAACCCAGAGATGTGTGTTTTCTGTTACCGTTAGTGTCCATGTGAAAGGCCAAATGGCCACCGGACACTTCTTTGTATATGCTCTTTAATAAAACATATAGTGGCCTAGTCAGTCACAGACGGTAAGTTCGACATCAGGAGCTCATTTTTGTACTGCGAGTACTATGTGCGGCATCAGGAGCTCGTTTTTGTACTGTGAGCATATTGTCGCGGAGCTCTCGAGAAGGAGAGTGCACGGTGGTGCATCGCCAACATACCACTTCACTGGTATCAGAGCAGTTCGAGGAAAAAAGGTTTGTTCATTTTGTGCGAGCGAAGTGAGCACCCCCCCCCCCAGGGCTAAGGCGACTAAGGCGGCGACCAAGGCATAGACCTTGGCATACCTTGTCATCCGAGTCACCGAAGTCACCGTTGGCGCCGTTGGCTGCGCGCGAGGGAGGACCTCAACGATCAAGGAATATAGAGGTTCCCGGTACTTCCCGGGAGGTCACCCATCCCAGTACTGTTCCCCCCAGAGCTCGCTTAATCGTGGCAATCTCTTGCCACTAAGCTACACTCTTGTGGTGTTTGAAGAAGGGGAAAGACTAAGGTTGACATTTCCTTGAACAAGTTTTGGTCCCTCAAAGCTTCATTTTTGCTTTTAAAGCCTATTTCTGAAGCAATTTTGGGGTGTTTTTGGAGCCATTTCGGAGTACTTTCGCACGTAGTTCTCTTCACACAGGTCCAAGAACATCAAGAAGAGTGTTCCTTGTACTTCTCAGACAATAAATATCAACCTTTGGGGCTGTATTTTCAGCCACACTCGTAAAACTACAGGTTTCTCGAGGGGTTTTCAGTTTTGGTGGGAGCAGTCGCTGCAAATTTATGCAGGTTTTTAAAGCCTAAAACATCAGAGTTGACAGACACTTGCAGGTGTTATTGGCTAGTTTTTGGGCTGTGTATTCAGCCTTTTAGTGTCATTTTACTGCATATATTGAGCACATACACACCATGTATGCTTCTGTGGATACCACTTATGTACGTCCATGTGGGCATTGATATAGCGGTTACGTTCTTTGCATAAAGCCTTTTACATTTGATAAAGAGGGTCGTGGTGAGGTTTTCTTAACTGGGAGACACCCAGATGTCGGGGTCTCTTCGGTGATGCAGGTGGAAGACTTACCCAGCCTCGCCATAGGAGATGTATGATAGTTGTTCATAGGTGCTCGATAAGCGTAGTTGGCTTCTATTGTGTAACTGATTATATGCAGTGGAGTCAGTGATTCACTATGCAGGTAGACATGTCAGTACTTGCAGTTTTATGATACTTTGACACTGGTCATATGCTAATTTTGCAGAGGATACTCTGGCAAAATTTTTCCAGATTTCTGGTTTAGTCAACTATATAGTGGTCGATTTACTCCTTGATACACTTATTTGTTGGTGTTTGGACTCTTCTAGCTCCATTATCATTCTATTCAGTTCTCTACGATCATGGCATCAGAGGTCTCAGGCACATCCGGTGGATCAGGGTCTAGTGCTAGCGTTCCGAGGAGGAGCTATAACTTGCAGGGCAAAGACCATTTTGAGATCCGAAAATTTGATGGCACAAACTTTGCTCTATGGAAGAATCAGATTAAAGATGTGCTGATTCAAAGAAGGCAATGGAAGCCAGTAAATGGGATTTCAAAGAAGCCTGCTGACATGGATGAAGATGATTGGGATGAGTTAGATGAAATGGCCAGGTCTACCATTCGCTTGCACCTGGCAGATAATGTTTACTTTACAGTATTAGACTGTGAAAGTGCAGAGGAGCTTTGGAAGAAGTTATGCAATACATATGAAAAAGAGACGGCATCAAATAAAGTATATCTGATGAGAAAATTATACGACCTTCGTATGAAGGACACAGATAGTGTTGTTGCTCATCTAAATGAGTTTGATGCCATATTCTCCCAGTTACAGGCTCAGAAAATGGATATGGACAATGAAATGAAAGCAGTATTGCTGTTATGCACCTTGCCATCATCATGGGATACATTTTGCACAGCTATTAGCAATAGTGCACCAGGTGGTAAATTCGTCTATGATGACATATGTGGAGCACTCTTGAGTGAGGAGATTCGTAGAAAATCTATGGTTGGCATTCAGAGTGGAGATGCATATAATGTTCGTGATTCTTACCAAGGAAAGAATCAACAACGTGGCAGGAGCAAGAACAAGGAAAAGAATGGTCAACGGAATAAGTGCAGAAGTAAATCAAGGAAGAGGGATATTGAATGCCATTATTGTCATAAGAAAGGACACATGAAGAAAGACTGTTATGCATTAAAGAATGCTAAAGGTAAAGGACAGAATGTTGATGGGCATGTTAAACAGTTACCTGCACCATCTACTTCGACTGTGAAGATTGAAGAAATTAATGCTATTTCTGACGATGCTGATGTGTTAACACTTGATATTACTGTGCCATCTGAGGCACTTATGGCTGATTCTCTTTCCCACACTTGGCTGCTAGATTCTGGTGCTTCTTTCCATGTGACACCACATAGAGAATGGTTCTCTAATTATGCAGCAAAGTCTCTTGGTACCGTGAGACTTGGTGACTCTTACCAGTGTGATGTTGTGGGGATTGGAGATGTAGTTGTGCAGTTCATTGATGGTTCAAAATTTACTATGCATAATGTACGCCATGTACCTCAGTTATCATGCAGTTTGATGTCAGTTGGTCAACTTGATGACCTTGGTTACAAGGTGGTCTTCTATGCTCAGTCCTTTTGTATATCAAAGGGAAATATGGTTATTGCAAAAGGAAGCAAAGTTGGCTCACTTTATCCTTTATTTGTATCACAGAAAGAACACTTGTTAGCTTGTATTTGGCATGGTCGTTTGGGCCATATATCTCGTAGTGGAATGGAAAATCTTTCTCGTTCTGGCTACTTACCTGTGTTATCTTTCTCTGATTTTCCATTTTGTGAGCATTGTCAATATGGAAAGCAAACCAAAAATGTGCATAGAACGCACATTGATTCTTCAATTCAGCCTTTAGATCTCGTTCATACAGATGTGTGTGGTCCTATGCCCACGAGGTCCTTAGGTGGTTCTCTTTACTTTGTCACTTTCATAGATGATGCTACTAGAAAAGTCTGGGTATATCCTATCAAGTCAAAGGATGATGTATTCCCTACTTTCAGAAAATGGCTTGCTTCAGTTGAGACTGAAAAAGGAACTAAGCTTAAGGCTTTACGTTCAGATAATGGGGGTGAGTATACCTCACATGAATTCAGCCTTTTTTGTCAGTCTAGAGGGATTTGTAGAGAGTTTACAGCTCCTTATACCCCAGTACAGAATGGTGTAGCTGAGAGGATGAATAGAACTATTCAAGATAGAGTAGTCTCTATGTTGCATCATGCAAACCTCTCACAAGGTTTTTGGGCAGAAGCAGTATTGACTGCAGTTCATGTCATTAACCTTTCACCTAGTACTGCCAAAGGTCTGAAAGTGGCACAAGAGTTATGGACAGGGAAACCACCATATTATGATCATCTTCGAGTTTTTGGGTGTGAAGCATATGTTCATATACCCAAGAATCTTAGACAAAAGTTGGACCATAAGTCAAAGAAATGCATTTTTCTTGGATATGGTCGAGAAGGACAATTTGGATATCGCTTATGGGATCCTGAAACACGGTCAGTGATCAGAAGTAGTGATGTCATTTTTAATGAGTCTAAGATGCATAAACAGCCCATTAAGGAGGTTGAAGTGAGAAGAGTGGTGTTTGAGGATACTAGTCCTCCGGTTAGCATGCATAAAAATGCTGCACATAGGGATGTTCAAGAGAATGTCCATTCAGATCAGTCTGCACATGTTCCTGTTCAGCAACCATTGAGACGTTCTGCACGTGTCTCATATCCACCTGATAGATATGTTCCAGGTTTAGATTTTGTTATGCTAACAGATGCCGGTGAGCCTTCTTGCTACAAAGAGGCTATACAGACAGAGGATCATGTCAAGTGGGAGCGTGCCATGAAGAGTGAGTTGGATTCTATTCGCAAGAATGGTACTTGGGACTTAGTACCTTTGCCAAAGGGCAGGAAAGCTTTACCATGTAAATGGGTATATAAACTGAAATTCACATCAGATAGTGCTTCTCCAAAATATAAAGCACGACTTGTTGCAAAGGGTTTTAAGCAACAACATGGTGTTGATTTTGAGGAAATCTTCTCTCCAGTGGTCAAGATGACTACTTTGCGCATGTTGCTTGGATTCGTTGCAATGGAGGACTTAGAGCTAGTCCAAATGGATGTGAAAACAACTTTCTTGCATGGAGATCTTACAGATGAGATCTATATGGAACAACCTGAGGGTTATATAGTTCTTGGCAAGGAAAGTCTAGTTTGTAAGCTCAAGAAGAGCTTGTATGGACTTAAACAGTCTCCTAGACAATGGTACCAAAAGTTTGATGCTTTTATGAAGTCCCAAGGCTATTCTCGGAGCAATGAGGATCATTGTCTCTACACAAAGAGATGTTCTGATGGCAGCTTGATATGCTTGATACTTTACGTCAATGATATGTTGATTGCTGGGAAGTCCTCTTATGATTTGTCAATTCTCAAAAAGAAGTTGAGTCAGACATTTGATATGAAGGATTTGGGGGATGCCAAACACATTCTTGGCATGCGCATTACTCGTGATAGGAGTAAAAGATGCATATACTTGTCTCAAAGTGAGTACATATCCAAAGTACTTCACCGATTCAATATGCAGGGTGGAAAGGCATTGAGTACACCTTTACCCACATATGTGAAATTGAGCAAGGATGACTGCCCCAAATCAGATGAGGAAAAGGAATTCATGACCAAAATTCCCTATCAGTCTGCTGTTGGTAGTCTCATGTATGCTATGGTAGCTACGAGACCAGACATTGCATTTGCAGTGGGAGTTGTGAGCAGATATATGTCTAATCCTGGCAAGAAACATTGGGAAGCGGTCAAAATGATTTTGAGATATCTGAGTGGCACTAAGGACAAGTGTCTATGCTTAGGTAGAGGAAAAGCATCCATTATTGGTTACACAGATTCTGACTATGCTGGTTGTGTAGACAATCGTAAGTCTACATCAGGGTACATTTTTCATTTTGCTGGAGGTGCTATCTCTTGGAGATCTCGTCTTCAAGAATGTATAGTTGTTTCCACCACAGAAGCAGAGTATGTTGCAGCAAGTGAGGCATGTAAGGAAGCATTGTGGCTTTCTCGTCTTGCTTGTGATATGGGTTTACCTCAGCATGTACCTCACTTGCTTAGTGATAGTCAGAGTGCCATTGCTTTGGCTAAGAATCCGGTCTATCATGCAAAGACAAAGCACATTGAGGTGAGGTATCACTTCATTAGAGATTGCTTAGCCACTGAGAGCATTATTCTTGAGAAGGTTCACACTCGAGATAATGCTGCAGATGCTTTGACTAAAGCTCTACCATAGGACAGCTTTCGACACTGTTGTCATTTGATGGGGGTTACTTGATTCTTGATCTTACACAGTCACTTGTATACTGTGTAACATGCTCATCAGGTGGGAGGTATAGTTTGTATACTTCCACTCAGGTATTCTTTATCATTCTTTATTTTTCTCCTATAGTTACTCTGGCCATATTGACCTTTAGTGGGAGATTGTTACCGTTAGTGTCCATGTGAAAGGCCAAATGGCCACCGGACACTTCTTTGTATATGTTCTTTAATAAAACATATAGTGGCCTGGTCAGTCACAGACTGTAAGTTCGACCGCATTTGTAAGACCTAAGAAGTCTGTCTTCGTGCTCCTGTGTACTGTGTTTTCTGCGTATTCTACAGCCTCTATGCGGAGTACTGTGTGCGGCATCAGGAGCTCGTTTTTCTACTGTGAGCATATTGTCGCGGAGCTCTTGAGAAGGAGAGTGCACGGTGGTGCATCGCCAACATACCACTTCATTTTCATGGTCAGGCAAGGCAAGATTTTAGGACACATAGTATCAAAGAATGGCATATCCACCGATGAAGAGAAAGTAAGAGCCATAGCCGAGTTACCTAGGCCAAAGAACGTCAAGGAAGTACAGGCCTTCATGGGGCATTGTGGTTACTACCGCCGGTTCATTCACATGTATGCTGTCATTGCAAAGCCCATGTATGGACTTTTGACTAACTTTGAGTGGACTGATGAATGCGAGAATTCCTTCCAGGAGCTTAAACGAAGATTATGTTCAGCACCAATCTTAACCACACCAGATTGGAATAAGCCATTCCATGTTCACGTGGATGCATCCAATTATGTTATTGGGTGTGTGCTTGCTCAACCTACTGGTGAAGGTAATATGGATCTTCCAATTGCCTATGCCAGTAGACAATTGAATGCAGCTTAACAAAATTACACCACTACTGAGAGAGAAGGCTTAGGCATGGTATATGCAGTTAAGAAATTTAGACACTATTTGCTTGCAAACAAGTTTAAATTTTTTACTGACCACCAAGCATTGTTATATATCGTGAACAAGCCATGCAATACAGGAAGATTGGTAAGATGGTTTCTCTTGCTAATGGAATATGATTTTGAGGTTGTGGTAAGGAAAGGGAAGACTCATTTGAGAGCAGATCACCTTTCTAGGCTCACATCGGGAGAAGCCCCACAAGGAGTGTCAGATGACCTTCTTGATGCTTACTTGTTTAATTTGGAAGTGGTGCCGTAGTGGGCTAAGCCATTGGTACCAGTGTTGACATACAGACCTAACCACCCAGTAATAAACACGCAGGATAGAGAGGTAGTAAAAGCCCAAAAGTATCACATCATGGCAGGAAGTATGTACAAGCACACAGATCAAGGGATCTTGGCTTGTTGTGTAGAAGAGGACGAGTACACTAAATGGTTGCATTTAGCACATGTAGGTGCATTAGAGCAACACTACTCAAAGCAACGAACCTTACAGACACTAAGGAGACTCGGAGTGCATTGGCCGACTATGGAGGCTGATGTCCAAAAGTTGTGCAAGGAATGCCCAATCTGCTGCACTAAACCACTTGTGGAACATGCCACTCTTTATCAAGTGTCCATAGTGCCAAATTGGAGTGAACCTCTAGTATCCTTCTTAAGGACAAGAACATTCCCTCCAGACATGACTCTGGCTAGGCAAAGGAGTTTAGAACAAGAAGCCCAGGATTATTCACTCATTGGTGATAATCTATACAAGCGTGGTAAAGATGGTTACCTGAGACTATGTGTCCATGAGAGTGAATATCTCAAAATCTTGGATACTGCTCACCAAGGTGTAGCAGGGGGACACTTTGGACCAGATCGGGTGATCAAGTCAATACTATTTGCGGGCTTTTGGTGGCCAACCCTTCACATGGATGCACATACCTATGTGAAATGGTGTGATGTGTGTCAAAGAACTCAGTATCCTATACGCAAAGATGAGATGCCACTGAAACCTATGATGGGTGGACGTGCATTCTCTAAGTGGGGAATAGACTTTCTAGGTCCTATTAATCCCCCAGCCAAGGGTTCACATGCTGAATATATCATTGTGGCCACGGATTATCTCACCAAGTGGGTAGAGGTAAAAGCTACAACAATGAACGATGCTCAGACTACTGCTAAGTTCTTATTTGAGAATGTATTCACTAGATATGGGCTACCCATAGAGCTAGTTAGCGATAGAGGCACTCACTTCTTGAATGAAGTTATTGAAAATCTGCTCCAAGAATTTTTGGTAGTACATAAGAAGTTTGCCCCCTATCACCCTCAAGCTAATGGCCAGGCTGAGAGCACCAATAAGATCTTATGCAATGTACTGACGAAATTAGTGAACAATAAACGCTCTGATTGGGACAAACAGCTACACCATGCTGTTTGGGCATACCGAGTCGCCTACAAAACGATACTCCAAGCCACCCCCTTTCATATGGTATTTGGCCAAAATGCAGTGCTACCGTTGGACTTCCTAATACCTACACTGAAAGTAGCACAAGAGCATGAATGGACGGATCATGAACTCTCCTCTAGACTTTTCGACCTTGAACGATTAGGAGAAACAAGACTGAGGGTGGCTGCAGGGATATATGCAGCTAAGAAACGACAGAAGGCATACTTTGATGCCCACGTTAAGGATAAAGGTTTGAAGGCAGGCGACTTAGTTTTAGTCTACACATTGAAGCAACATGCGAGAAAACTGGAGAAGAGAGGCTATGGACCCATGATTATAAACAGAATCTCAACAAGTGGAGCAGTGCAACTAGCCACATTAGAAGGCGACGTTCTCCCGAGCTACATTAGCGGATGTAGGGTCAAGTTGTATCAGGAACCTCTCACAGAGGAAATGCTAAGTCGACTCAATACTGCTAAGAAACGCAAAGAAGAAGAAAAGCGAATTCGAGAAGAAGCCCAAGGAGAAGCATTGGAACGCATCCGGAGAATGAAGTTGAGAAGACAGAATAGGGAGCAACCTAGGACGGATGCCTATGCAGATGAAGGATATCATGTGGCTATGTGTGAAGTTTCAGGTATCAGCGCTCAAAGGATAATTGATCGACGTCCTTTTATAACCTTAGAGATAGGACAAAGAAAGGGTGCAAGGACTGTAAGAGCCTTGATTGACTCAGGTGCAGCCACTAGTGCGCTTAAATTGTCTTACTGTCAAGAATTGAGATTAACTGTCAATCCTATAGAAGCATATCTCATAGGATTGGGAGGTGTGGAAACACCTTGCATGGGCGAGGTGGATCTTCCCATCTCCATTCAAGACGAAGTGATGATAGTCAAAGTATTAGTGTGTCAAGATGAGGACCTCACTGAGCCTCTTGTCTTGGGTCAGGACTGGATCTATGATCATGCAGTCAACCTAAACCTAAGAAGCGGACTTCTTCAGGTATGGGTAAATCATAGCCGAATTACAGTTGAATTGGAAAAGGAGGCACTCAAGGAACTAGGTAAAACACAAACTCCTGGTCCTTCCAGGGGTGCACATGAAGTTGACAATGCTATTCTTGTCCAAAAATGTATGATGCAGAAAGAGGATTGTCTCAACAACGGAGTCAAGGATAAGACAGTACTCCCTTCTTTTCCAAAGGCCAGAAGGATGCAGCAGCCAACGGCAGATCAAATACAGAAGGAGCAGAACACTATCTGCACTGGAGGCCAAAAAAGGAGCCAAGCAGATTGTTTGAGCCGATGAAACAAGTATGGAGGCGAAAAGGCGAACACCCTGTTCCGACCAGGCCAACACCACGACCAAAACCTCTTATTAGTAATCAACAGCACGATACTAATAAGAAGCCTTTCATAAGTTCTTCTGTGAAAGTGAAGTCTATTTGGGTACCCAAGAAGTCAATGAAGGCCAGCCCACAATCACGACAAATCTGGGTGCCTAAGGCTTGCTTGCGGGCTCAAATAGCTACACCAAGGCCAAACCCTGTACAACATGTTTCACTCACGCGAACATCTGAGGCCGAGTCTTACACATCACGCACTAACACGTATTCTTCCATGAGCACAAGTAGAATCACTTATAAATGGGTTCCTAAAAAGCCCTATTTTTCAAGTAAATACCCTATCACACTCCCTAGAGCCTCCACAAAGTCAAAATCAAAACCTATCCATTGCATTTGGCAACCTAAAACTTGTAATAAACCCCCAGACCCCAGTTGTAAATCCACGCCCACCTACTAACTACGTCACTCTCACACCACATCATTCCACTTAGCTCCTAGGTCTAACCAATCCCAAACTACACACACAAACACCAAGCACTTACTAACCCACTAATCTCTCCCGAACCTCATGTTAATGTTGTAATGGGGACAAAAACGGTTCTCTTTTTTCCTTTACAATGTTAACACATGTTTCTATATTCTCACAGAATCAGGAGGCAAGAAGTAACATGGCAGATACGGCAGGAACTAGCTCCCAGGCAGGCACTAGCACCCAAGTCGTGGATATTGAAAGTCTTCCCGTTGAGGAGGAATTGAAGGAATGCCCAGTGGCATTAAGGGCATTACATGCCATACCGGTTCAGAACCCTCCACAAGGACACACTATGCCAGTCAGTAAAAACTCTCATTGGTTCAGTGATGTGGCAGGACCCCTAGGCGAAGGCACTTATATGTGGGAGGCCGAGATAGAATTCAATGGGCGCTGGGGCAGGTATCACTTTTTCACTAGGGAATTTGAGAGACTGCAAAATAATGAAGGACTGAAACCTATATGGAAGAAGGCAGGACTCTACGAGTACTTCAAATTCCAATTGCCAAAGCCGGATTTTCTAAGAGGCTCTTATTTGATTAGCACCCTTACTCCGAGCAAAGACAAAAAGGGATACAACTCCTTTGTCCTCCCATCTCTCACAAGGGGCAATGAGCTCAAGCGTTTCAGATTAACTATCAACTTGGTAAGGGAAGCTCTAGACATGAAAGGTATGCATATTCCTACGGAGAAAGAGACTATGGTCCCCGACAATATGAAGAACAGGAATCTGACAAAGTTAAAAGACATGGTGGCCGTGATGCCTACAATCGCCATTCATTTGCGAATGGTCATGCAACACTTTGCATTTCCCGCCCAAGAGAGGTTCGCAATGCCACCTAAAAAGATATGGTTTAGTTTATACCTAGCTGATGCTTTTGATTTGACGATCAACATGCCTCACTAGATTATCGACCAAATCCACTTGGCTCATCAAAGGTGGTATAAAAAACAAAAGTCTGTACTGTACGGATGCTGTGCTCTGACCAGGATTGTGTACAGATGTCTCGCATATGATGTACCAGTGCAAAGGGCACTCATTTGGACCAGGGTACAAGAGTTTCAGCGCCGATTATCCTCCGTAGGACCACCATCCAAGAAAATGAGAGGCGCCGTTCAGATGCCCTGCGCACAACCCCGCGGTGCAACATTGACTCCAGAGACCACTCCACGACTTCCAAGGCGGGTGCAACCCTTCACTATCAGATTACCAAGGCACAACACTGACGGACCTAATCTGGTGTTCCCACCCGTACCAACCGACCTAGAGTTTCCTCACGGATTCACTTTAGAAGACTTAACTGATGAGGAGGTAGCCAGAATCATTGAGGCTGTTAACGCAGAAGTCGAGGCAGAACAAGCTAGTGGACAACAAACTGCTACAGACCAACCTCATCCCAGACAACCAAAAATCGTCGATGTGGAGGGTGAAGAAGAAGAAGGACAAGAGGAGGAACATGATGGACAATCCGAGGAAGAAGAGCAAGAATATGATTAGGAAGCTCTGGAGGTACTTGAAGGGGCCCCAGCTTATACGAAAGCACTAAAAAAGCTCTATGACACCATGAATAGAGTTCAAGAGCAACATAGACTGTCCCTAGCAGTAGGCAAGGCCCTTATGAATCAGATCCTTGAGGAGGAAGGCGTCGACGAGCAATATCGTGCCACCCTTGACATGATATCTGAGGCATTAGGTGTCCCTGAAACGGTGCATACCGCCCTTTTGCACAAGCACGAAGAACGGAACGAGATATGGCAGACGCCCCCCTCGAGCAGGAAAGCAGATGAATGTATTACTATCAGAACCACAAGGCACATCCACAACCACGGGCACTGCACACACTGTCCACGATACTGAGGAAACCCATGTATCAAGTGCACCTCCGTCACCCCCGTTGCCACCCCTGCCTCCATCTCCACCACATTCATCTCCCACAACTAGTGTAACCACTACTATCACCGCCTTCGAGTCCACTACCCATACCGAAGCACAGACCGTCACTCAATCCACACAACCCCCACACCCTATCTCCACTTCGTTTGTCCATAGGACCACTGAAACAGTAGTTCTAACTGCTGCCACAGAAGGTCTAAACCCCCCGATCACACTTCCGGGCAGTTCGTCTTCACAATTGCACACACCACTATACACTTTCACCACTATCACCGCACCCACAATTCCACTATTCACAATCACTCCCACTACTGCATCCACCGTTGATCTTATGGACATCTCCCCCACCTCCGCACCTCTCCCTCCCCCCATGCATCCACCATCTCCCATTCCCCCACCTCCCACTTCACCATTTTCCAGCACCACATCCACACTCCCATTCCCCTTCCCCTTTCCCTTCCCCTCTGCATTCAACCCCCTACCAGCATCCACCCCTATCAATAATGTATTTAATAATATGTATCAGTGTATGTCGCAAATACAACAGCACTACCAACATCTTGAAAACCAACATACACGACTCTTTCGAAGTCATGAGGAACTTCAACTACGCTTCATGGATCTCGAAAGGGAAAAGCGGCTACTACAACAACAACATACCACCTTACAGGAACAACACGAACAGTTAGTAGCCAACCCACCCCAGTCAGATGCAGAGGAAAGACAACATATGGATGAATTGCTACACTCCCAGATAACGGAGAATCTCAAACTTAGATGCAACCTAGCCCTCCTATGAAAACACATGTCTACAGCTCTCGAAGAGAATAAACGGCTGCAGAAGCAGAATGAAGAGAACTTGGAAGCAGCCATGGAAGGTTCCCCGCAGGAAATCGACCCAGAAAAATTCAAGGCCATTCCCTCAGAAAATATGAAAACTGTGTTAGAAACCCATGCCAACCTCCTGGAGGCCCATGCAGCGTTAGAACGAGAAAGGGATGATCTACTTAAGCAACTGGCGACTCAGCAGGAGTCACCAAGCAAAGCCACAGCCACAGACGACACATCCGAAGAGGTCACAAAACTCAGGGCAGAACTCGAAGAATTACGCAGCAAAGTCATGCAATACGAACGTCAACCCTCTCCCCTTATCGAGCCCGAGCCTGAAGATCTAGTGCCAATCGAGATAGAGGAAACTTTCGAAGACCCGTATGTTCCCATGCCTGCACTAGGGGGCAAGCAAACAGAAGAGGGCATGGACACCATAGAGATAGAGGCTCCTGAATGGATGCAGAGGTTAGAGAAAGTGGCCACAACCCATGATGATAGAGTGGCAGTTCAGATAGCATCTATGTCACACTTGGAAGAAGTAGTCATAAAATCGGATTACTTTAGGAATCTCTCCCATCATAGGTGGATCGGCACATCCGACGATTTGTATATTCCTTTCTGTGTCCTAATGGCGGATTACAATGCGGAAATCAAGAGTCACACATCAAAAGAACCAACCTCGGCTACACAATTCGCACCGGACGACATCCCAGCAAGTGCCAAGCAGGGCAATATTCATCAACCGATGTGGAGGATTCGTCTACTGGAAACCTACCCAGAGATGGTAAGAACATGGAATAACATGCCTTTGTACATCAAATACAACCCATGCTACTGTCCTGTGATTCGAAGAAGGTCATGGCCGGAATACACAAAAATGGTGCTGACAAACAAAGGATGTGAGAAATGGCTCAATTATGTTTACTTAGCACCACCCAAAGGCCAACCTACCATAGGATACATGATCTCGACGATTCGGCATTGGGGGGTCAGGTTTAAAAATGTACCAGATGTCATGGCCCAAATGTGCCTTAAAATTTTTGAACTCATGTTGGTTACCTTCAGGACTTTCAAAAATGTCAAGGAGTCCCATCTATCAGCTCTTGGATTTAATGAAGGTAATCAGGACCTCGTCTACGACATGAGTGCAACACCATCTATTAATGTTGTATATGCATGGCACGCGCGCATCAAGTATCTACCAGCCTGCTTCAAACAGACGTTTGAAGAAATGTTCGTCACGGGATTCTGGGAATATCACTCAGAGATATTCATTCCCAGACCATCACATTTTTTGCAGTTGTTTGCAGTGGAACAAGCTCTCCATTCAGAAAAGTTACGTATACCACATCCAGAGGTTCTCGGGCCGGTAGATTGGGATGCTTTACTCACGGACTTGGCCAAAGGGTTGCGGATTGCAGAACATCACTTAGCACAAGACGTTGTTGAGTACTACATCCAACGACCCACCGAACAAGGGTCTGTCAGGGACGACAGATGCGAGAGAGGGGGGGGTGTTGGAACTGAAGGACTCACTAGGCAAGGAAGCTTAAGAAGGGAGTCAGAGAGAAGAGAAAGTACAAGCAGACAGAGCAGTCAACGACGATCTGGCAAGTAGGCCAATATTTTTTCAAGACATTTATGCACATAAGAGAGGTGGACACAAGGAGAAGGAGCAAGTAGGGAGCTCCAGGAAATGTATATCAAAATGTTAGAAGAAATCCCTACAACAATAGTGATTTTCATCACTAAAAACCCTTGTAAATACCATTTCACATTTTTGTAGCTCCATTTTGTGCAAGCCAAGGAGTCCTTGAGCTTGAGGAGCTTTAGAAGTATCTACCTGTCAGTTTTCACATTTTTTAGACTTCGTTTGAACCTCCAAATAGGGTAGAGAACCTAATTTTTAACTAGGCCGGACACTAGGTCTGGACAAGGCCAAAACCTAGTAAAAAACTATAAATAGAGCTAGAGAGCTCATTTTTGAGGTTAGCTTGTAATTGAAATGAACTTGTAAGAACTTTTTGAAAGGAAACTAAGAACTCCATTGCTTCTCACTCTTTGTCTTGCCGTGTGTGCACGTGTGTGTGTATGTGTGTGCATGTTTGTGTGCTTCTCACTCACGCACTTGTGCCTCCACTTGCTCGAGGTCTTCATACCATCCTCACATCTTCCCGGATTGACATTAAAGGAGGTGCTACTCATCACTGAGCTACAGGGTGCCAGATAGCCATGAACTTCATGTCCCACCGAAGCCGCGTCCATGACAGGCACCACTTCTTGTTGAGGTTAACCTGATAGTCAATCGTTTCTTTGATGTTCAGGATTTTTGATAGGCTATTCCCATTGTGCCATTTGAGACCAAGCAAGCTCGACACGTCATGTCCCATGAGAAGGCGAACTTTGTGTTGGTCCCAGGCGAGACATCTGCTTTGCAAAGTGTTCCATTCTTCGTACGAAATGTTGACACAAGGGTCAATATCCTCGAAGTTGATCCAACGGTTGGTGTCTTGTTTCTAGAGATGCTTCCATTTTTTGAAGCCTTTGTTCCATAACTTCTTGGCATTTTGAATGTTCCAAGATTCCACACTCTGGATGCCATGGATCGGAAACCAGATAGAGTCGTTTTGTCTGATACCGGCTGCCCACTTCTAGTCTTCACTCATTCTTGTGTAGCTTTTGACTTTATTCCAACTCTTCCATAGGGAGCACACAAGACTTGAGCCTTTCGGGAAGACGGGGATCGGAGAAAACAACAAGTTCAAGATGTCAAGATTCTTCCAATTTGGGAAACCCATGAGAAGCAAAATCATTCTTGTTTCTGAAGATCAACTTGGCCCACGAGGCCTCCCCATTGCAGCAAGCCTTAATCATCCATTTGGCCGCCTGTTTGTTAGCCATGCACCCAATGTCCAAGATACCAAGTCCCCCACTATCTCTATAGCTGGCGCAGATGGACCATTTGATTTTAGGCACCCCCTCCTATTGTGGTCGCCCATCCAAAGGAAGTTTTTACAAATACTATCCAGTTTGGACAGATCTTGCTCTTTCGATCGCCAACAAGAAAGGAAATAAATGGTAGATGATAAGAGGAACGTGTTGATAACCATAGCACCACTAGCAAGATTGATTTGCATACCTCTCCAATAGTTAAGCTTGTTTTCGAGTTTGGCCAGCACCCAATTCTACCGCTCTTCAATAGAGATGCCGAACCCCAAGGGAATCCCAAGAAGCCTAAAAATTTGGCCCTGTGGAATGATTTGACAACCATGATCAATGAGAAGGTTGGGCTGTGACCCAACAATAGCTCTAAAGGTTGTCTTAGATGTGAAGAGAGATGGTGGATGTAATCTAAAGATGAGTTGGTGTTGCTACAACCAGCTTCACACCATCCAACTGAGACTTCAGAGTTGATTAGTAGACCCTTTAAGCTTCCTAAATCCACCAAAATATCAGCCAAGTACTTTGGAACATGTATCCCAAAAGTTTAAGTCAAGACAGACAAGCTGCAAGATGACTAGCTCCCAAAAACTTGCTATTTTTGGACATACACCTGCTGGAAAAAATGACTAGTGCTCTCAACCTGGTAGGAATTAGATAAATTCCTTTTGGGAATAGCAAATAGAAGTAGCAAGCTTCCCAATCCAAGTTAAAAAACTTCAAATGATGGACTGACCACTGAGAACAAGATTCATCAATTTCTCAAACATACCCACCATTCTTGGGGCTCTACAGAGATAGACCAGTGAGCAGTAAAATGCAGATATCTCGAAAACTGTAAATCCAATGACCATGAAAATTGATATGCACAAATTAGACAGTAAGAGCTATTCAATTCATGTTAAAACACTGAAAAGAGTTGTGCAGAACTCGAGATATGACCTTTAGAAGTTACTACTCTGAGTGAGTATAGCAGAGAATAAAATAGAGAAGTAGATAATGACAAATGTATAGATTCACATATGATTACAACCACATTTGCAATGAATCTTTGCACAATGGGAGTAGAATGATAGAGCTATGGAGTAAGCTCTTCAATCTCTACAAAATGACATGAAGTGGTCACGTACAAGGCTTGCTAATTGCCTCTTCCTTCTTGCTCTTTTTATAGCTATTCTTGGAGGGAGTTTTGAATTTGAATTCAAATGGCTCCACCTAAAAGTGATCCCCAAAGTTAGGAGATATTCCCTCAGCTCAAAAATTCATGGTTTTAGGTAGTTAGAGCCACGAGTTTTCTTTTACATCATGGATGAGGTAAGCCATCTTTTTCCTTTTTCCTTTTTTCAATTACAAGAGATAAAATGTACTCTTTTACAAGAGGTGTTCACATGACTACACATGTGACTTACAAATGATCATAATATCAAGCATGTAGGCTTGGGTAAAATGCACCAATAGCTCCCCCTCAAGCCTAACATGCTTGGCTTCCAAATAAGTCTTCAATTGTCCTTGATTTCTTGCAAGCCAATCATCAACTTGAAGCTACTTAACTTTGTACCATCAAGAGCTTTAGTCAACATGTCTGCACATTGCATATCTGTAGAGACATAGGATAGTTGAATATCCTTGCTCATTAGCTTCTCCCTTACATAATGGTAGTGGACTTCAATATGCTTGGTTCTACAATGGTATACCGGATTAGCTGCTAGATGTAGTGAGCTTGTGTTGTCACCAAAAATGTAAGGTGTTGAAGAATGAAGTCCAAGATCTGTGTAGAAAGATTTTAACCACATGATTTCTTGAGTTGCATTAGTCAAACCTCTATATTCGGCTTCAGTAGAAGATAATGCCATGGTTGGTTGCTTCTTTGATGACCAAGAAATGATTTTTGAACCTGCAAATGATATATACCCTGATGTGCTTCTTCTATCATCTCTAGATCCAGCCCAATCTGCATCTGAGTAGACCTTTAGCTCAATATCTGAAGTATATGAATAAAACAAACCTTCATTCATGGTCCCCTTTAAGTACTTGAGGACTCTCTTGGCCGCTTCCATATGTGGTCTTCTCGGTTTATGCATAAATTGACTCAATATGCTAACACTATAGCATATATCTACCCTTGTGAGTGTTGCATAGTTCAAACTTCCAACCAAGCTTTGATAGCTTGTGGTGTCTTCAATTGGCTCTCCTTCATAAGCACTAAGCTTATGATTTTTCTCCATAGGTGTACCTGCACACTTGGTATTTTCCATCTTGAACTTGACGAGCATGTCATGCACATACTTCCTTTGTGTGATGTATATACCTGAATCTGTGTAGATTAACTCCAATCCAAGAAAATAAGTGAGTGGTCCGAGGTCACTTATTTTGAACTCCTCCTTCATTTGAGTCTTTACCTGTTTGATTCCTTCAAGATCATTGCCTGTGATAATAATATCATCAACATACACACATAAATACATCACTTCAGATCCATTCCTCTTTATGAACAAAGAGGTATCCGCCTTGCTAGCTTTGAATCCTTGGCCCTGCAAATAAGTCACCAATCTGAAATTCCAAGCTCTTGGAGCTTGCTTCAATCCATACAAATCTTTCTTTAGTTTGCATACATAGTTAGGATGATGTGCATCCTCATATCCAGGAGGTTGTGCCATATACACTTCCTCAGAAATCCATCCATTCAAGAAAGCATTCTTTACATCAAGTTGATAGAGATTCCAATTTCTAGATGCAGCAAGACTAATGAGAACCCTAATTGTAGGCATTTTTGCAACAGGAGAGAAAGTCTCCTCATAATCAATACCATGGGTTTGAGCAAACCCTTTAGCAACTAACCTTGCTTTGTGTCTATTTATACTTCCATCTGGATTCCTCTTGATTTTGTATATCCATCGAGATCCAATTACCTTCATAGATGGCTTGTTAGGTACAAGCTCCCAAGTGTCGTTTTCCTTCAGGGATTCCATTTCTTCATCCATTGCACCTCTCCAAGCTTTCTTGCTTTGTGATTCTTCGAATGTGGTAGGTTCTTCATTGGTTGAATCCTTTGCAATGTAGATTGAGTGCTTGGTGACCAATGAAGTATCATAACCAAACCTCTCAGGTTTCTTCTTCTCCTTTGAAGACCTTCTAAGTGGTTCATGTGAGCTCTCGGGTCCATATGTAGCATCTTGCATCTTTGCTTTACCTTTGTTCTTCCATAGCTTTAGTCTTTCCAAGTCTTCTAGGTCAATCTCCGAATCACTTTCTTCAATCTGCTTTGGCTCCTTTGGTTGAAGTGATGGAAAATCTTCATCCAAGTCATATGGCAGCTTCACTTTCCTGTCATCATCAAACCATAATTTGTTTTCATAAAAAATTACATCTCTACTCACAGAAAATCCTTTTTTGGTTGGATTGTACAATCTATATCCTTTTTGGTTTTGATCATAACCAATGAATACACACTTCTCTGCCTCGGGATCCAATTTCCCTCTTACTTGAGAAGGAATGTGAGCATAGGCTAAGCATCCAAAGATTTTACAATGCTCTAGACTAGGTCTTCTTCCCCACACTTCATATGGAGTTGTTCCATCTAGTGACTTAGATGGAAGTCTATTTATGAGATATGTGGCTGTAGACACACCCTCTGCCCATAGGTAGTTTGACAATCCCTTTTTGTTGAGCATGGACCTTGCAGCTTCGACAATAGCTCTATTCCTCCTCTCTCCTACACCATTGAGTTCGGGTGTATACCTTGTAGTGACTTCCCTTTTAATGCCTCTTTCATGCAAGAAGGCATCAAAATCAGAAGAGAAGTATTCTCCTCCACCATCTGATCTGAGTCTTTTCAAAGTCCTACCTGTTTGGTTTTCAACAAGAGCAATATACTTCTTAAAGCAATTAAACACTTCATCCTTGTGCTTCATGAAAAACAGAATGGTCCACCTGCTACAATCATCTATGAAAGACACATAATATCTTGAGCCTGATATAGATGGCTCCTTACTTGGACCCCACACATCCATGTGCACTAGATCCAAAGGATTTTGATACATATATTCCTTTCTTATAGAAAGGTTATCTATGAGCCTTGCCGAGTTGACAAGCTTCACACTTATAAATCATGTGTTGCCTTGTGATATTAGGCAAACCAAGTACACTTTGGTCCCTGCAAATTTGTTTGAGTGTTCTCTCACCAATGTGAGCAAGCCTTTTGTGCCATATCTCCAACTCTGTTAGAGATTGAGATCCATAGCGAAACAAAGCTATGTTCTTTGTATCTTCCACTTCAAAAGTGAAGAGCCTTCCCATCTTTTCTCCTTTGTCAATCCTTCAAAAGCCTTGCCTTGGGTCTTCAACATATGCTCCAAATCGGTTGAATCTAACCTGCAATCCTTTTTCAAAAATCTGTCCAACACTTATTAAATTTTTGGTAATTGTAGGGACATACAAGACTTTGCTTAAGAGGTCCCATCTGATGTCTTCACATTACCTATCTTCTCCACTGAGTGCTTTGTGTCATCTCCTGTCTGCACTTCATGCTTGTTATGAGGATCTTCCAAATCAGAAAGTAAAGCCACATTTCCTGCTACATGGTTTGAGCATCCCGAATCAATGTAAAATATGTGATCATCATCCTTACCCTTCTTCACTGATAGATTCATAATCAATAATGAATCTTCTTGACTTTGGTCCTCTGCATAGTTATTGTAATCTCTTCTTCCTCTATGGCCACTTTGAGAGTTGTTGTTGTTGTAATTGTTGTTGTAGTAGTTGTTGTTGTAGCCTCCATTGTACCTGCCTCTATTTGATCCATAGCCACCTCTATTGAATCCTCTTCCTCTTGAGTTCCTTGGATTCCTGAAACATTCTTTAGTAGTATGATTAGATAAGCCACATATATTGCAAGGTTGAGATGATTGGAATCTCCCCTTGCCTTGCTTTCCACTTTTGCCTCTTCCTCTAGCTCTTCCTCTACCTGCAAAGTTTGCTTGGAAAGAGCTACCTTCGTCTTCATTCTTCCTATTCTTTGACTTGTCCTTGACCTTAGCTTTATCAGAATATAAGGCAAAATTTTGATTACCTCTTGAGGAGTCACCACCTTTGCTAATCTTTGCTTCATGAGTGAAGAGTTGGCCCATGAGTGTGTTGAGGTCGGGTACATGCATATCCATGTATAAATCCATGGCTGTTGTGAATGACTCCCACTTGTCCTCTGCTTTGATTCCATTTATGATTTGTCTAATGATTTGCTCCTCTTCAATTACCTCTCCAATGCTTCCAAGTTGGTCGGAAATCTCCTTCATCTTTGTGACATAATCAGTCACATTTTGCTTCGGGCTTTTCTTCATTGTTGTGAACTCCATCCACAATTAGTTCTTCCTTGCTCGAGTGTTGGAAGAGAAGAAAGAAGTAAGTGCATTCCAGGTCTCTCTTGATGTCTTGCATCCCTTGACATGAGGTAAAAGAAAATCAGAGATCGAGTTTAGAATATAGGACTTTGCAAGTGCATCCTTCAAACACCAATTTGAAAGTCCTTCCACTTCTTCATGTGATGGTTGCCCTTTGTTCCTCATGGTTGGCATTGCTTCATCTCCGAATATGAATCCATATAGATTCCTCCCTTGAAGGTAAGCCTCCATCCTTAGAGACCATGCCGGGTAGTTGTTTCGATCCAATTTGTCAATTGTTGATGGAAATCCATCTCCCATGTTGCTTGACTATGCTCTAATACCACTGTGAAGAGAGATGGTGGTTGCAATCCAAAGATGAGTTGGTGTTGCTACAACCAGCTTCACACCAGCCAACTGAGACTTCAGAGTTGATTAGTAGACCCTTTGAGCTTCCTAAATCCACCAAAATATCAGCCAAGTACTTTGAAACATATATCCCAAAAGTTTAAGTCAAGACAGACAAGTTGCAAGATGACTAGCTCCCAAAAACTTGCTATTTTTGGACATACACCTGCTGGAAAAAATGAACAGTGCTCTCAACCTGGTAGGAATTAGATAAATTCCTTTTGGGCATAGCAAACAGACTTAGCAAGCTTCCCAATCAAAGTTAAAACACTTCAAATGATGGATTGAGCACTGAGAACAAGATTCATCAATTTCTGGAACATGCCCATCATTCTCGGGGCTCTGTACCAGTGAGCAATAAAATGCAGATATCTCCAAAACTGTAAATCCAATGACCATGAAAATTGATATAAGAAAGTAGACAGTAAGAGCTATCCAACTCACGTTAAAACACTGAAAAAGGTTGCGTAGAACTCGAGATATGACCTTCTGAAGTTACTGCTCTGAGTGAGTATAGTAGAGAATAAAACAGAGAAGTAGATAATGACAAATGTATAGATTCACATATGATTACAACCACATTGGCAATGAATTTGCACAATGGGAGTAGAATGATAAAGCTATGGAGTAAGCTCTTCAATCTCTACAAAATGACATGAAGTGGTCACGTACAAGGCTTGCTAATCGCCTCTTCCTTCTTGCTCTTTTTATAGCTATTCTTGGAGGGAGATTTGAATTTGAATTCGAATGGCTCCACCTAAAAGTGATCCCCAAAGTTAGGAGATATTCCCTCAGCTCAAAAATTTGTGGTTTTAGGTAGTTAGAGCCACGAGTTTGCTTTTACATCATGGATGAGGTAAACCATCTTTTTCCTTTTTCCTTTTTTCAATTATAAGAGATAAAATGTACTCTTTTACAAGAGGTGTTCACATGACTACACATGTGACTTACAAATGATCATAATATCAAGCATATCAAGCATGTAGGCTTGGGTAAAATGCACCAACATTAGAGTGGTTGATTGTGGATCTAGAGGCTTCACAAAAAGTAGCCAGACACCTCTAGAACGTCTCCAGGCTGGTATTATCATTGTGAACAAATGCATTCATATCATCGGCAAAAAGTCTCATGGTGATGTGACTGTGGTCATGAGGCAAACGGAGGCCTTGGATATTACCAGCTTCCACCTGACGCTCCACCAGCCTGCTAAGCCCTTTTGTGGCAATGGCAAAGAGAAGGGGAGCCAACGGGCACCCTTGTCTGATAGATCTTCTAAGTTTGATCACCTTCGAAAGTTTGCCATTAATGTTAATTTGGGTCGATGCATTTCTGAGAAGGGTCGCGATCATCTTGGTGAATTTCTGACTACATCAAGATCTTGGAGCCACTGCAGAATATAGTCCCATTCCAGCTTGTCGTAGGCTTTATCAAAGTGGATCTTGAGGAAGACCACATCTTGTTTAGACTCATTTGCAAATTCAAGACCTTCCCAGATATCTATAATGGTTTCCAAAATTGACCTTCCTTTGATGAAGCCTTTTTGGTCCTCGCTTAACCACGCTCTCAAGTGGCAAGAGATTCTATTGGCAATGACTTTGGAAATGATCTTGTATCCTGTTTGGATCATTGTAATAGGACGCCAATTCTCTATTCTGTTCTTTTCCCCTTTTTGTGTATTAACTTGATAATGCCATTGTTGAGACAAGATGGAAGCGTGCCAAACTTGAGCGCCTATTGCAAAACCAGACGAAGAGGAGTGGCAACCTTGAAGGATTTAAAGAACTCATTAGTGAGTCTGTCGGGTCCCTGGCTTTTACCACAAGGGAGGGCATCAATGAACTCAATGATTTCTGCTTCAGAGATAGGGGCATGTAGCAGGGAGCGAAGGTTGAGTGGTATCCTGTGGGGGCAAAACCCTAGATATGGCTGCCATACAGTCCCTTCTATGGTGGGAGAGGGGGTTCGAGGTCCCTAGAGGTCTCGTGAAGTGCCCTTCAATGATCCCAAAATTATCTTCTTTTGTATTGCATAGATTGCCATTTAAGTCTAGCAATAAGGGGATTGATTCTCTGTTATGTTTCCTTTTAAGGATACATCACATCTCTTTGGTGGGTTGGTCGGCTTTGCGAGCCCACTGATGAGTAAAAACTCTGAGAAATGTAGCATCTATCAAGTCTAGCTTTCTTAAGGTACACGCCCGCTTGGAGATTTGACCAAGAAAAGCCATTCGAATCTTTGAATTCGACCAAATCCAAGTGCAGTTTGGTTTTGTCCCACATTTCTTTCTCGCGACTATCGATGACCCTACCCTTGCCCATCCATCTATCCATAGGGCCCTCCATCATGTTGAAGTCACCACAAATAAGCACGTTGTGGGGGAGCGAGTCCAAGGAGGCCCAAGTGTTCAGTCTCTCTAACTCTCCATTAGGGGCATACAAAGAAACTAAAGTAAAACAAAAAGGAGCACCAAAAGAAACAGCAATCCATCGATGGCATTCACCTTCAATGGAGTTCTCAAGCTTTTCAAACCAGAATTGATTAATACCGATTACCATTCCACCGGACCCCCGCTGGTGCGCCGCTGAAATCCAAACATGGGTCTAGGAGACATGTCTAAGCCGTTTTTGGAGGTCTTCTCCGTCAATTTTAATCTCTTGAATACATATAAATTATGGGTTTAGGCTAATGTCATGAAGCCATTTACCAATGATGGTCACTCTTGAGGGGTCGGTTAGCCCTCTAGCATTTAACGAGATGATGATCATTGTCGTAGTGAGCCCTCTTTGTGGGAGGGAGCTTTGTCCTTTCTTTTCTTGGATTCATCTTTCTTTTCTGCTGGGATCGGATCCCGAATTAGCAATAGTTTCTTGTGGGGACTTTTCGAGGGTAACTCCATAGGTTGTTTTCCTTTGCAGGATGCCTCCTGCTGGGAAGAACTGGGCACCGTTTTCGACACCGTTTCCAGAATAGTCGATGAGATAATGGAACTTTTACTATACATGTTGTCTTCATTACTAGTAGTAAAGCCGTCTTCTTTCCTTGTAGTGTAACCCTCATGGGAGGTTTCTTTATTGTCAGGGATCTCTAGGGCTTTGTCATTGGTGTCCACCTCAAGTTGGTTCCCACCTGGGTAGTCAAACACATTGATCTCCTTTTCCAGATTGCAATACAGCTGGAGGGGGTAACTGACATGTTTTGCTCAGAAGTCACCCTAGGGATTCTTTTCCTTCTTCTTCTAACTTCGATGAACCCTTCTGCATCAACTTCTAGATTACGGGGGCCCTTGACTTCCTCTTCCTTCATTGAGTGAGTCAATGCTCCTTTGTTGTCTTGAGCATTTCTGGGGGCTTCTTGATTTCGCTTGCTTTTTTGTCTCAAAGGGCAATCTTTAATCCTGTGACCTTGTTGGCCACAATGAAAGCACCCATTGGGAAGGTTTTTGTAATTGATGTCTTGCTCCCATACATCCCCTTCGCCCAAGTCCACGTTGATCTTCGATGGAAGTGGCATGCTGAGGTCAGCCTCGACACAGATTTGAGGGTGCCACCAAGTGTTGAACGAGTGTCTTGCACCTTCATAAATGAGACCACCAATGTCCTCGCATGCCAAGCTATGTGGAAATCACTCCACAAAAGGAAGTAAGCCCAAAGCTTTGCGGAAAGCTTCAAACTTCTCCTTAGGTAGAGCCTTCGTGAAAAGGTCTGCTATGTTCTCCTGCGTGGGCACATATGCCAAGCTGATCTCCCCAGCAGAGAACCTCTCCCTGACATAGTGATAATGCACCTCAATGTGCTTAGTGCGAGCATGGAACACAGGGTTCCTCGCAACTGCCAATGCGCTCTGGCTGTCAGTGAAGATGGTGGTGGCAGAAGACTGGCCAACACCCAAATCAGCCATAAGGTGTCTGAGCCACACACACTCAACAGTCACTGTGAAAGCTGCCCTATACTCAGCCTCACAACTCGAAGTGGCCGGAGTAGGTTGCTTCTTGCTCAACCAAGATATACACGAGCTACCAAGCATGAAGCAAAAACCACTGGTGGACACACGAGTGTCATAACAAACAGCCCAATCTGAGTCAAAAATAGCATGCAAATCTGGCGGTAGTGATTCCCCCTTGGGGTAAAACAACCCAAGTAGCTGAGTACCACTCAAGTAGTGAAAGATGTGCTTAACCACCTTCCAATGCGTGACTCATGGGCAATGCATAAACCTGCTCATCTGTGAGACAACAAACTGAATATCTGGCCGAGTAATGCATAAATAAATCAAGCATCCAACAGCTTGCTGATAGAGAACAACATCAAATGCATCTCTAGCATCATGAAGGCTCAATCGTAAACCTGTCTCCATAGGAGTAGCAATAGGCTTACAGTCTTCAAGGCCAAAATGCTGCAATAATGTGTCAATATATTTCGTTTGACACAAAGCCATCCCACCATCAACTTGCATAAACTGAATGCCCAAATAGTGATGCAAATGCCCCAAATCAGACATCTCAAATGAGGCATGCAAATCAACCTTGAAATCAGCACTATGCTTCTCAATAGGACCAGTGAGCAGCATGTCGTCAACATAGACAACAATGATCAGAAGCACATCATTAGCACGCTTAACATATAAGGTGCTTTCAGTTGGACTGTTCTCAAAACCATGTGCAATCTGATGCAAAGGAGGCACTATGAGAGCCTGAACGAGTACGATATGACAAAGGTGCATTTAATTTGCTCTCACGCAAAGTCTGCACGAGCCATTTTGGCATAGTTTTCTCATCAACAAGTGCATCATGTAAATCTGCATCAGAGATGGAATGATCTACATCATCATATGAAACCTGCAAAGACTGAAAAGTTGCCTCATTAGGACTAGCACTACACTGTCCACCTGTAAAAAGAGGCATCAAAGTATCATACATGTCTTTGGAGCTAACAGATGTCTCCTTAGTACATGAAAGCAATGGCTGAATAGCATCTTCCACAAAGACAACATCACGGCTAACCAGAATGTGTTTAGTCTGTGGATGATACAGACGATAGCCTTTACTTTCAGAACTGTACCCAACAAAAATACATTTTATTGCCTTATCATCCAATTTTCTACGATATTGTTCAGGCACTAATGCATATGCCAAACAACCAAAAACATGCAGATGAGCAACAAATGGCTTGCAGTCATGCCAAGCCTCATATGGAGTGATAGAATGCAGCGCTTTAGTGGGACACCTGTTAAGTACATATGCTGCACACATGACAGCCTCAAGCCAGAAACTATGTGGTAAAGCCTAACTCTTGACCATACACCTCGCCATCTTCATGAGTGACCTGTTCTTCCGTTCAACAACTCCATTCTGTTGAGGTGTATATGGCACTGTACACTGGTGTTTTATCCCACGTTCAGCCAAAAATGCATTAAAATCAGAAGACATATATTCCCCCCCTCGATTAGAATGGAGGGTGCCCATTTTACATGCTACCAGATTTTCAGCCAAAACCAAAAACTGTTTGAAGCACAAAAACACTTCGGACTTTGCCTTCAATGTTTATACCCATGCATGCTTGGAAAAATCATCAATGAAAGTCACGAAGTAAAGATAGTTTCCAAAAGAAGGTGTCTACGTAGGACCACATACATCACTATGTACAAGCTGCAATTTCTGCACAGCCCGAACTGAACCATCTTTTAGAAAGGAGGAACGCTGCATTTTGCCCAAAATATAGCCTTCACATACATGTTTTCCAGGTGCCTCAAGCTTGGGCAAAGAAGACACCATATCAGATTTCTGCAGGCGTAGCAAACTAGCAAAATTCAGATGACCAAAGCGTGCATGCCAAAGCTTTGCATCTGACATAGCTTGAGAATCATGAACTGCACATGCCGAATCATTCACAGATCTTTCATAGTCTATGAGCTTATACAGCCCACGACATAAAATGCCAGAAGCAATAATAACATTGCCATTTGACAAATTATTAACTATACATTTGTCATCAACAAATTTCACAACCAAGCCAATCTTGGCTAATGCAGAAACTGATAACAGATTCTTCTTGATCTGTGGCACAAATAAAGCATCTGACAAGGTGAAAGAACCACCATCAGCTGTAGTCAGAATGATCTTACCAACTCCCATAACAGGATAAGAGGAGTTGTTGGCGCATGTGACAGTATTCCCTATAGGGGCAGGCTCGAGTGAAGAGAAGAAACTGCGCTGCGAGGTAATATGTTTGGTCGCCCCATTGTCAAAGTACCAAACATCTGAGTCCACTACAGACATGCACTGCTCATGAGAAGATGGGTCAAAACTGCAAACAGTAGTAAACACCCATTCTTCTTCGTGCACAAGATTAGTAGACTCTGTTTTTGGTGTAGAGGCTTCTGCAACAACCATTCCAGCCTCCTTTTTCTTTGCCTCTTTTGTAGCCAGTTTTGGACAGCTCTTTATGATATGATCATTCCCTTTACAGTACTTGCAAAACAATTTCTGCTTTTCTGATTTCTTCTCATCTTTATCTTGGTTGTTCGAATGTGCAGCATTTGCAAATTTTTGCTTACTAGTAGAAGAGCTCCATTTTCCTTTGCCCTTCTGACTAGCCAGGAAAGCTTGATCTGCAACACGCATAATGGACCTGTTCTGCCTGGATTGATCTTCCTGCAACAGAACAGAAACTAACTCCTCAAATGATAAGGCATTCGGATTGCCTTTCATCATCAACCGAAGAGTAGAAGCAAAACTCTGATATGAATCAGGAAGACCATTCAGAACAGTCTGCACAAGTGAGCTATCTGGTATAACCTCATCAACAGAAATCAAATGTTCCTTCAAATCTTTGATCTTTGTTAGGAAACTGTCCATAGAATCACCTTCATTCATGTGCTCACTCTCCAACTGTTTTTGGAGGTAAGCAACACGAGCCTCATTCCTAGCTTGGTACAATGTGGTAAGTGTATCCCAAGCATCCCTAGCTATTCTGCAAGAGCGAATGTGAGGAATAATGGCACGTTTGACAGACAAAGCTATCAACGCATGTGCTTGGGCATCTCTGCCATCCCAACGAATCTGCTCTACAGTAGGTGCAGTAGAAACAGCGGCACGAACAGGAATCTGCATAATATCATCTTCGACACCATCTTCATCAGCTCCAGCACCTGTATTCGTAGTACCTGTTGTTAGAGGTGTAATAGGATGTCTTTCAACACCCTGCACAATGTTCCAGAATCCTTTTGCAACCAATACATGTCGCATCATATAAGCCCATAATGGATAGTTGGTACCATCCAACTTATCCTCAACAGCCAACATACGGAATACATCACTGCTTTCAGCCATGGCCGGTGACTAAAATACCTTGATGCAGAAAATTAACTATATCTCAAAAAGTTGAACAAAACTGCCCAGACGAGTTTTGCTAGACCTCTAGCAGACTTCAAGACGCTTAAACTGGCAAACAAAAATTGGTATATACCTTTGGCACAAAAAGACGAAATAGCCTGCACAAGCATTGGGATAGTGCATTCGGAGGCCGAAATGAGCTCAAATCGCGATTTCGGCACCACAAAGAGAAGCTGTTTTGATCTCGAAAACACCCTGAGTATGCTCACCAAATTTGTACGATTCTGAGACTGCAAACAGAGGAGTGTCGACGGCGCCCTAGATGAAGCGACGACCTGCTCTGATACCAATTGTTGGAGTTAGACTTCTGCGGAAGCACGCGAACAGCACAAGGAAGAAGAAGAAGCTTGGATCACAACACACAATACTGAATGTATTACTAGAGAATGTACAAAGATAAGTAGCCCATTAGGGCAATAGGCGTATATACAAGCCGAGGGAAAAAAACCTCCTAAAGAGGGAAAAAAGTGCTCCGGCAGTCCTAGTGTGTTCACACACATCACTACCTAAATATATCAACAGGGTTCAACACTCTCCCTTTGTGTATTAAGTAGTCCCTTCTTCAGTGGATGATTCTAGCAAGGGGTTGTGCACAAGCAACATATCCAAGAAAGCTAAAATTAATGAGATCCTCTGTTCTTTCTATGGCAATGATGAGGACTTGACCCATTTATTCATTGATTGTATACATGCCAAGAGTTATTGGAAGCTTCTTTCTGCTTACTGTCAAAGCATCAAAATTTGAGCCTTGAGTTCTCATGAGATCCTTCTTGGGTTGTGTAATAGAATGGATCTAGCTCTCCAAAAACTATGGAGAATTCATATATTATCAACAATTTAATTAGTAGGAATCAAAGGTTCTTTGATAGTGGGAAAATACATATGTTTTTCTCCCTCAAAAGTACCTTGAAAGTCACCGAAATAAAAAGTATTCACTCCATAAAGGATGCATTTCCCATTAGAACCCAATTATCTACAACTCTAAGATAATTCCAACTTAATAAATGGAGAGACTAGCTTTCTTCTTTGTATTTTAGAAAGAGATTCAATATGGTTTTCTCTTTGCATTTATGTAGTTTTATCCCCTGATGAGTGGTGATATGTGTATTAGCTAGTTCTATTTGGGAATTTTTTTTAACCCTTGATCTTTGTGTTGGCTCTATTGTGAGGTCTTTCCTGCTGGAGCAAGTCTATGAAAAGCCTAAGTATTGGCTTGAGTCATCAAAAGGCTTAGAAACTTGAAGGAAATGTCTCCTCCTTCTAGAGTTCACTTGTGAACTCCATCTTGTAATTTTTTTGCCTTTACTTGATGTAAAAGTAAAGGGAATCTAAAGTGGTTGAGTCCACTTGATAAAAAATGGAAAGAAAAGCCACGAATTTGTGATTGAAGGTAGTTGGAGAATCAAATCAATCACTAATAGATTGAAGAGTGATTGAGGGAAGTTAGGCTCCCAAGATCAACTATAAATACATGGAAGTTTTAGTCGTGGTTATGAGAAGACCTTCAAGAGCTGAGCTTTATGTCATATCAAGGTGTGGTTTCAAGGCACACATATGTATCAATAAGTCCATTGTATTGCACAATCAATATACTTTCATTTTCATGCTCATTTGAGTTCATATTTTCATGTTCTTGTGAAGTGTACTATTCACTGCCATACCTCTCAGTTTTCTCTATTAGATTACAGAGATGATTTCTCTGAGCTTGGTGCATCATTTTCAGTGATTCAACTTGCTAAAGTTAGCTCTCTAAGTCTGCCATATGTGCATAAACTTTCATAGTATTTGGATTTTTCAGTCCTTAGTTATGATCATTTGAAGGCAACTGTGTCACCTCATTTTTTTCTTCTCTGCCAACACTCTCTCAGAACAGTCATTTTGTCAGAGTTGTTTCTCAGTGTGTACTTCACCATTTTCCATGATATAATGCTTCTTAGAATCCTCATACTATCTAGTATATGTGTACAAATTTTCATGAGCATGGGATTCTTTAATCGTGCAATATTGTTATTTTACTATGCACAGGTCTGTGTACTATTGCAGCCTAGGAAATTGGGGGTCATCCTATCACTTCAGAAACTTCTTTCTCCTTGTGTAGTCCATCATCTTTGTTGAAATAACTCTTGATTTTTAGCTTACTAAGATAATAAGAGTTCACCAAAAGGAATTAAGCTAATTGCTACTGTAGCCAGAGAATTGTTCAAAACTTTAGAGAGGTGTATGAACATAAATAGCAAGTTTTTGGCTCTTGAATCTACTCCAGCTTATCTGTTTTGCTTCAACTTTTTGAGAGTGATCTTCCAAGGTACATAGGGTGTCAAATACATCCTTTGGCAATCTAAAAGGGCCCACCACATATCTCTAGAGTCCATTTGGCTAGTGTAGTGCATAGTTTTTGCACCACCACTTCATCTTCTTCAACTACAAATCCATCTCTTCACAGTGGTATCAGAGCAAGGTTGGGCAACATGGCAGATGGATTTCCTTCATCAATTGACAAATTGGATAGGTGTAACTACTCAGCCTAATCATTAAGATGGAAGCTTATCTTCAAGGAAGGAATTTATATGGTTATATAGCTGGAGATGAAGTTATGCCAAGTTTTAGGAACAAAGTTCAACCAACACAAGAAGAGCAAGAAAGATTGAGCGCATGGTGCTCCAAGGATGCACTTGCAAGGTCGTATCTCCTCAACTCTATCTGAGATTTTTTGTTGCCTCACATTAGAATTTGTAAAAACATCTCAAGAAGTGTGGAATTCACTTGAGCCTTCTTCTCTTCAAGTAAAAATACCAAGAAGCATCAATTATGGATAGACTTCACAACTCTCAAGAAATCTCCCAAACAAAATGTGACTGATTTTGTCACAAAGCTCAAGGACATAGCAGATCAGTTGGGAAGCATTGGAGAGGTGATAGATGAAGAACAAATTGTAAGGTAGGTCATCAATGGCTTGAAGGCAGATGACAAGTGGGAAGCATTCACCACAACTATGGATCTATACATGGATATGCATGTACCAGATTTCAACACACTCATAGGAAAACTACTTGCTCAAGAGGCCAAGCTTATCAAGAATGAAGAAAGCTCCAAAGGTTATCAATCTTCAGCTTTTTATACTGATAAAAGCAAGTCCAAAGAAAATAAAGGAAGAGGAATGAAAGTGGATGATGAAGCAGGTACACATCAAGCTAACTATGTAGGTAGAGGAAGACGTGGAAGAGGTAGAGGTAGAGGAGGAAGACAAGGTAGAAGGAGATCCCAAGTCTCTAATTCATGCTCTATTTGTGGATTAACTAATCATACAATTGAAAATTGCTTTAGGAATTCCAAGAATCAAAGAGGTAGATTCTACAATAGAGGGAGTTATGGCTACTCAAGAGGAAGGTTCAACAATTACCATGGCAACCACAACAATTTCAACCATTCAAAGTATCAAGGAGGCAATAGTGGAAGAAGAGACTTCAATAACTACACAGAAGACTTATGTAAGAGACTTTTTGACTCATGCAACGAACTCCATTGTTCCTCTCCTTGTTCTTGCCTTGTGTGCGTGTGTGTGTGTATGTGTGTGCATGCTTGTGTGCTTCTCACTCACACACTTGTGCCTTCACTTGCTCATAGTCTTCATACTAGTCCTCACGTCTCCACGGATTGACAATTATGAGGTGAATCTTCTCACGTTGGTACTCACCATTGTGCTAGAGTGACACCAAATTTGGCGCCGTTGCCGGGGAGAGAGCTTCGAGGACGAGCGTGTGATGGTAAGACGTAGAGTTGAGACATTGGAGTTATAGGTAATATCCTTTCTTTTCCTTATTTTTCTTCATTTTTTCTTATTTTTGCATCACCATCATCATCCCCACCATCTCCCACCTCCATCTCCATCTCCACAAAAATTTCAGTTTTTTTGGTCATATTACACTCCCCACCTCATTTCCCTCATTTCATTGTGAGAGAGAGCGAGAGAGAGCTTGCATGCTATCTGTTTTTGGTGTGTTTTTGAGCTTTTGTTGCAGGAACTAGCTGTACCATCATCTCTAGCAGCTTGCGCAAGTACGACAGACTCTGCATAGGTCCCGGGACGACGACCTCTGTCTGTCGCGACAGACAGAAAAACTTAATATTTTGTGAATGCGGGTTTGGCACGGCAACCTACACCATTAGAGCACTCCAAATCACTAGAAGTTTCTCAAAAATTTGCGTTTTTTCAGTCTATCGCGACAGACACCGTCTATCGCGACAGACAGAGACCCACGATAGAGACCGTCTATCGCGACAGACACCCATCTATCGCGACAGACCAAATTCCACGACAGACCCCGTCTATCGCGACAGACACCGTCTATCGCGACAGACCAAAACCACGACAGGCGACAGATACCATCTATCGCGACAGACACCGTCTATCACGACAGACACCGTCTATCTTGAAAGACACCGTCTATCACGACAAACACCGTCTATCACGACAGACCCCGTCTATCGCGACAGACCCCGTCTATCGCGACAGACCCGTCTATCGCGACAGACACCGTCTATCGCGACAGACAGACATTTTCGGCAAAAAAATTAAGGGGTAAATTTTTTGGAAATTTAGGCTAAATTTTGGGCATATTTGCACTCTCAAATACTCACACACTTACAAAGGCTTTAGAAAAATGCATTAAAACTCCTGAAAGGTTCTGTTTGTCTGTTTAACCCCCTAAACCGTGAACGGTTATAACGTTTTCATACGAAATCCATTTTTTGAGCTCTAGGGCTTTCTGAGAATAAGAATAATGCGTTGATTTATAAGAATAATGCGTTGATTTTCAGCTATAATATTTGGAAGTTGACACACTGAGGGGTAGGAACACCAAGGGAGCTCTAGAGGAAATTTTTAGCAATACAAAAGGGGGAACAAGGGTCATTAAAAAAGTGTCTGAAGTAAATTGTCTGTCAATTGAAGGATCAAATTGAAGCTAAACTTGGGATTCTTACAGGATCATCGAGAGCTCTTGGAGGAAGCAAAGTAAGTGCCAGGGCGAACAAGCTTGGGAACGTGCTTCCTGGGTAGATTAGCATCGCCAGGAGGAGCGACTTGAGGTTGGAACATCACTTAACCCCCTCAGTCTATTCTTAGCATAGGCTAAGTGCGAGTAGTTGTTCTGATTGACTAGGGGTACGATAGGAACACTCAAGTTTGAAGGGCCCTTAATTTCTCAAGTGCAAGGATAGGCTAAATTGCAGTCAAGGGATAACTTAAAGGAAAAGAACTTAAACTAAGCGGACGCAGAACATCAAGTACGACACACGAAAGTGCTCCTGATGATGCTTAATTAGAAACAAGAAAACACATCCAAAGGAACTTAAAAGGAACAAGTGACTGGTACCAAAGAATCAGCAACGTACAAAGGGCATATGAACCTTAGGTCAGGTAGACACCTAGGGAGAGACAGACAAAGTCTTAGATCTTCAGAGGCTAGTGTCAATCATACTGCTAGGTCTTGGGCCCAGCAGTTGAGCCATCATTCGTATTACCCTAGTTCTGAGACTAGCAAGTCTGAGATATCCCACGGTATGGAGAGACCTACAGGAAGTTCTGGGGTGCCATATTTACATCGGGTGGAAGGCCCTTACAAGATGCAACTCGAGTACCTTAGGACCTACCGATTAGGTGCTGGCATCTATGAGGACGGCCTAGGAAGATCTGTGGTCCAGATTAAAAACCCTGACCAATCTATTGGACTAGAGCGCCCAGCTGTCAAGTTTGAAAATGGAGCATACTTGGACAAGCAAGGGACAATATATGTAGTCACTAGTCATCCAGATAGGACATATGAATTTGGGAATGTGGTCCCGGAAACGGACTTAGGTGACCTAGAGCAAGGAAACATGGGCGAAGAACCTAGAACCCCCCGAGGCAAATCTGTTCTCACGAGGATTATCACACCAGAGTGGATTCCCCAAGATAATAAGAGCATAGATCTCCTCTTGAACCGAGAGACGGATGAAGCCTTTTGGAGATATAGACCTAGTCAGCCGAGTGAGGTAGGAACAATCATGATATATGAGTTCAAAGATCCTGATATTCCAAGGAAAGTGACCTACTTAGATCACTCTTCAGAGAGGATCTTTAGGGTTACAGAAAATGATAGGCATGCTTACACTTGGAAAGGTGAATTTATCTTCCCCCAACCAAGATCGAATGTGGCCTTTGGTCTCCAAGGAGCTGGAACATCTCAAGCTCATGGGACTCAAAGAGAAAGGAGTAGAGAGAGACCTGAGGTAAGCTTTGCCAACTCTTGGGGAAGAGAAAGAATGAGAACGGAAACAAATAGAGGGGTACCTAAGGGACATAGAGCCCCAGGGAACCGAAGAAATGCCGATGATTTCCCTTTGCCAAGACCGAGAGATCACACAAGGACCTTGAGATCGACCCAGCTAGTTAAGTCCATGAAAAACTACTTCGATGGCACGGGAGACCCCTACGATCATGTAGCTGAGTTTAAGCAAGTCTTGAGGGCTGAACAAGTTGAAGACCTGTTCACGCAATACAATGCCTTTGGTTCGACCCTTAGGAACACCGCCCTGACATGGTTTCAACCACTAAACGAGAGGCAATTCAGGAGCATAGATCAACTTCTAGAGGCATTCATTATTGAATTCTCTAAAAGTGGCATAAGGCATAATACTTCCTCATTGATATACAGCTTCAAGCAGACCCCGCAAGAGACTGTGAGACTTGCAGGAAGAAGATTTAGGCAATATCTTGAGCGATGTCCTGGTCCTGAGTTACCCACGGCCGCTAAGCAAGTGGCTTTATTCTTGGATGGATTGCTAAGTACCAAATTGAGATCATATGTGTACTTGAAGGACCCCCGGACTATAGAAGAATGTGTACGCATGTGCATCGATATTGAGGATAACCATGTGTACGCATGTGCATCGATATTGAGGATAACCTCAGATAGTACCTCTAGCCTCTCTTCGTCACAATCCACATCAATTGAGGAACTTGCGGAAAAAGTAGCTCAAAAACTAGGTGTCTCTAGTAAACAAATTCCTAGATTTGCCCCAGTAAGGAGGTGCTATACTTGCGGTGGTGACCATATGGCAAACGCATGTCCCATCACGGCTCAACCCCAAGTGAATCCTAGCAGCCAATATTGCACCATAGAGCGAAGGTACACAAATCACTCAGCACAGGACTTCCCATACAATAAGCAAGCGGTTAGGCAAACCTACCCTCAGCCATACCCTCAACAAGGCAGATACCAGAGTCAATATTCACCACAACAGTATACTAGGCCTCAGCAAAATTACCAACCGCAATATCAGGCCCAACTGAGATCCCAGCCAGTGCTAGCACAGCAACCACCTGCTCCTTCTAATGTGATTCCGGTAAAGTATGCTGCTGCAGAAGAAAACCTGAATAGAGCTATAGTCCCAGTAACACCATTAATCTCAAGAAGCGATCCGAGTGACTGTTGCAGAGCTAAAGAGCGCAGAAAGCAGAGAAAAAAGACGGGCCCCAAAATTTTTCCGATTTGGACACACAACTTTTGTATCATAACCACTCTTGTATATATTTTCCGTTGTAAATGCACTAGAGGAGTCCTCTAGATGCATCCCCACAGAAGATTAGTGATTTACCCATGTATAATAGTAGGAAGTTAGCCTTTTAGTGAATAAAGTGCCGGTCTCTTGTGTGAAAGGACCAAACTTAGGGCACTAGTATATAAGTCAAAAGTGACTCATTGTAAGGGACTTCTTGTCATTGTGAAGAGGGAGCACTTCTGAATTTTCGAGTTTGCCTCTTTCTTGCTGATTCTGATCTTCATTTTGCTCTTGTATGTGTGTGTGATGCTTGAAATGCAAGTGTAGGACTGTTGTCTACCCCTTCCCCCTTGTTTTGAGCTGCTGTAGTGCGTGCGTAAGCTAGGAGAAGCAAAAGCGCGGGTGTTTGTGACTCCCGTAATTCACTGTTTCTGCCATAACTTGAAGCAGAGTGGTCAAAATTGAGTGAAACCACCACCGTTGGATTCGTCTCGTCGAGAGCTTCGAAACCAGTACCCTATTGCCTATGTTCGGAGTTCTGGGCTGGGAGAAAACATCAAAATACCAAAACTGCTGAAAAGAGGCTTGCGGCAACACTTTCAGTATTTCAGTAGGTGTGGGTAGTAGTAGTCTTTTCTCATGTGTGGATAGCTAAACCACTTCATTTTCTATCACGTGTGCACACGTCTTCATACACTTGGTAAGTCACTCCTTAGGATTGACATTTAAATGTGTGAAAAGAACTCCACTATATGTACTTGTATGGCAATTGAGGTATAGTCTCATTGGTACAAGTCCTTGAGTCATCGTGGCTTGAGTACACACGTTTTTGGCGCCGTTGCCGGGGAGTTACTCCACCAAGGTGCCTTCGTGATAGTTATAGAGCGAGTGTGATCGAATTGTTCTTGTAGACGCAAATTTGTCCTTTGGCGAGTAGTCCACCATTTCAGCACTTGTCACTTCTCATCTTCGAGGTGTGTGTGATAAGTTTTAGGTTTAAGTGTAGGAGGAGGGAAGAGAAGAAGGAGTTAGGGTTAGGTTAGAAGGAGAGGAGAAGTGAGGAGAAGAGGAGTAGGAGTAGGCCATAATTCTCAAAAAATCACCAAAAATCCCAAAATTTTAAGTTCAGTCCAAAAACTATAAAAACCAAAAAAATTGGCTCATTTGACACTTCACTGTATTCTGGTATCGTCTGCGAGCAGCGACCAGTATCGTGGGTTTGGTATCGTGGCTTTCAGGCTTTTAAGGCTAGGTTTTGAGCACACAGTGCAAGCAAGGCAGTACCAAGGTAAACATTCTCACAATTTATCTGACAAAAACATTTTAAAAATGATCAAACACGTGATTAAAAGTCTGCGCAGTATCGCGGGGGGGGAAAACTGATATCATTGTCATCTTTTTGTGTGATACAGAGGTATAGGAGGGAAGAGAAGAGTGAGGAGGGCAAGGGGGTGAAAAAAGTTTGAAAAAATCTTGCATTTTGGCTCGAGTATCGCGATCGGTTGAGTTTTGGTATCGCGATACCAAAATTCCCTTGTATCGCGACACTCGCCATAAGTGTCGTATCGCTGGATACCCACCTTAGTATCGCGACACCATTTCGGTATCGCGACACTGAGTCGGTATCGCGATCGCGCTCGATCTCTGGTATCGTATCGTCCGGTACTAATACTTGGTATCGCGACACCATTGTGGTGTCGTAACGCCTAAGTTTCTAGTATCGCGACCTCACTTTACCGAGTGGTATCGTATCGTTTGGAGCTCTGGTATCGTATCGTTTGATACAGTGGTATCGCGACACTACTTTGGTATCGCGACACTACTTCAGTATCGCGATCGTGCCCTCCCAAGTGTCGTATCGTCGGTTGCTTATCTTGGTATCGCGACACCATAGTGGTATCGTGTCGCCAAGATTGGTATCGTGATCGCACTTACTGCGGTGGTATCGTATCGTCTCCTATCAAGGATCGTATCGCGATACCACATTGAGATCGTATCGCCTTGAATCTCTAGTATCGTAACGTCTACTTTGCCGGTATCGTATCGTGGTGTTTCCTAGTGGAGTATTGCGACACTGTATCTGGTATCGTATCGTCGGTTCAGTAGGACAGTATCGCGACACTGTCATTGGTGTCGTATCGTTTGTTTTCCTGGATAGTATCGCGGTCAGTGCGGTATCGCCGAGAGCAGTATCGCCGAGATTGAAACTTTCTTTTGGCAGACTAATTGAGTCATTGGGAGAGCTGTCCAAAGGGAATCTAAGAAGCATAAAGAGAGGTTTCAGAGAGTGAATGAACTTGAGGTCAGGAAGAGTTCTAGGTAGTAGAAGGAGTATCATATCCTCAGTAGGAAGTACAGCCCAGGCTAGTCATCACTCAGTTTACTTAGAAACTTCCAATGACTCGGAAGAGGAATTACTTATGGCTTCAGAAGACATGCAAGGACCTACACCAACAGGAAACTTCATGACTACTGTGGAGGGAGACTACCGTACTTCCTTGCAGTATGTGTCTACTAATGCCCAGGAGATTCCAATCTACCTGGATGGCTTAAACAGGTCCGTCGCCAGGATGGTAACTTCCCAAAATGTCACCATCATACCCCGACCAGCTGTCAAATACGAAGGAGATGCATACGTTGACAAAATGGGTCACATCTACATAGTAACTGAATTTCCTGAGAGGATCAATGAAAGAGGAGAATTTACGGATCCCGACAACTCTGAAGGAACACACCCTGAAGAGTTAGTGACCACCCCTAGAGGCAGGTCACAAGTATCACGGGTCTTGAGAGGAGACTTGATACCTCAAGACGACTACCTGTTGGAAGTCTACATGATTCACGGAGCGGACTTATTGCTTCAAACTGACGTGCCTGTTCCAGGAATAGGAGAGAGCCCCATGACATTCTATGAGTTGAAAGACCTAGATGACGAAACTAGACTCACTTACTTGGATAAGAATCAAAGAAGATATTGGCCTGTAGGTGTCCTAGACAGGGCTCGGCTGAGATATATGGGTGCACCTGTATTTCCTCAGAGGGAGCAGGCAACTACCTCGCAAAATCCTTTTGGAAATCAACAAGAGACTGAACATACCACATCAGGACAGACCAATCAAAGAAGTGTGCCCAACCGTACTCATGTACAGTTTGCAACCCCAGGAGTGCACACACACAATCAGACCCACACAGGGATGGGGAACCATTTCTGCCCACCGGTCAGACCACGACCACCTGTGGGAGAACAGCCAGGAATGCCTCCATTACGACCAGCTGCCCCAGTCTTCCCTGTAATACCCAGACCACCTGAACCAATGAGAAGATTGAGACCAATCCAAGTAGCTAAGTGCGTGAGAAACCATTATGATGGATTAGGGGAGCCATATGATCATATTGCCGAATTTAAACGAGTTCTAAGAGCGGAGCAAGTAGAGGACTTCTTTGTGCAGTATGAGTCTTTTGGACTCACCCTCACAGGAACAGCTCTAACTTGGTTCCAACCTTTAGATCCCAATCAATTTGGAAACATGGAACAATTCTTTCAAGAATTCATTGGAGAATTTACAAAGAGAGGGATTAAACACAATTCTGCATCTTTAATCCATAGCTTTAAGCAAAACCTTAGTGAAACTGTGAAGACTGATGCCCGAAGATTCAATCAATATGTGGATAGATGCCCAGTGGCTGAGAGACCGACTCAACAAAAGATGATTTCATTATTTTTAGATGGACTCTCTAACGGGACCCTAAGAACCCTAGTGTATGTGAAAAGGCTACAAACATTGAGTGAGTGTCTTCAAGAGTGCATCGACTTGGAAGATAACCTTGCCGAGGACCTCAAAGGTACTACCGACCTCACTAAATCAGAAGACTCGAGAAGCACTGTTACGTCCAATTCTAGTAATGTGGAAGAACTAGCGGAACTATTAGCAAAGAAACTAGGAGTCCAGGGGCAGAGAGCTTACCAACATCCAGCTCAAAGAGTGCCTATGTTAAGGAGGTGTAACTTATGTGGAGGAGAACATCCCACACACTTGTGTGCCAGAGGAGGAGCCGGTGCACAACCTACGTATCCATACAACAGACAGCAACAACAAGGGATTTCTTCATACTGCCACATCGAGCAAAAATATACCAATCACACAACTGAGAACTGTCCCTTTAATAGGCAAACATGACCCGTCCATCCACCCCAATACCGACCTTATGGATATCCACCTAGAGAGCTTGGTAGGGAGATGCCTAGATACAACCCTTATCCGGTAGGAGCACCAAGACAATATGAGCAAGCATCGTATCCACCACCACAATCAGTATTGGGACCCCAACTGTCACAACCTCAACAAGTTGTACCTGTGAAGTATACTCAACCGGAAGAAAACTTGGAAAGAGCCATAATACCAGCTTCCATAGCGACCAATGTAGAATCAACCAACCAAGGGTATGAACCTCCACCAGGAGAGTACTATCCATATGAAGCCAACATGATGGAATATGAACCAACATATGACGCGGCCTATTATGGATATGAAGGACTTGATCAGACTTATGGAGCAGAGACTGCAACTTTAATGTATACAGCGCCAAAAGCACCACAACCCATGAGACCACCCAGTAGACCTCCAGTACCGAGAGGACCATGCTTTAGATGTGGAGGAGACCATTTCATTAGAGAATGCCCTCGACCATACAACCCTCCACCACCTAGAATCTGGGAAGGATATTGCAGTGATTGCGGAAAGGAACACCTTTTTAGGGATTGTCCTAAGAATCCAGTAAAAAATCAAGGTCCTGCACCAATTAATGTAATTGAGGTCTTAGAAGGATCTGGAAGTGAGAAGGAGTACACTGTATCACTGAAAGCTATTACTAGAGCTCAAGCAAAACAACAAAAGGGAAAACAACCGGAAGAGAAACCAGAGAACAATAAAACAGTAGACCCTAAAACTCAGATAGAGGAAGATTCCGAGGATCCATGTGAAAATTCCCGAAGCACAAAAGCTCAAAAATGGAAAGAACGACGAGAGAAACTTAAGGATAAGTGGGCAAAGAACAAGAATACAAACAGTAAAAAGCAAAATGAAAAATCAAGTAAACACAAAGAACAAGGGAAGTCTAAGGAGACTCCTGAGCTAATCGAACCTAGCTCAGAAAGGGAGAAGCCCGGATCAATTCTAGCAGATCCAAAGCCAGACGACTTGGATATGTGGCTAAAAGCGTACCAAGCTAGAATCAAAATGGGACCAAACATAGAGCAACATGAAAAAATCTACCCTAATGGGGAATTGGAAAAGGAACGACTAGCCCTATGCAGAAAACTCATAGAAGTAGCACAAACAACCCTAGAAAAGATTATCCCAAATCTACGAGAGACGAGGATTGCACAGGAGCCCTATGAGGAATACCTCAAACCAAAGGATAAAGAATTAAGGAAAGAAGATCCCCAAGGTGAACAAGAGATGGCACAAGATGGCCCTGTATCATCCATACCACACTTAGAAGCAGAATGACCCAAGGACTTGTGGGATAGAATCAGAGAAGAACAATGGAAAAGGAATGGTGTCGACCCACCACCATTTGATGAAATAGATGTGGAAGACTGTCAACCCCATCCTAACCTCGAGGAGGCCTACGAGGAGATTTCAAGACTCGATAGAGGTAGAGAGGAGACCATAAGCATTTCAACATTGCCTAACTATATGGGAGAATATGAAAAAGAGTCTATAATAATACGAGCACCCACAGTGCATGGGAAAGAAAAAGGAAACTCCGAAGAGAGTTCACACAATCTAACAGAACTTAAGAAAACAAAGGTGCAATGCAAATTGACGGTGGAAGAGTTGCTTCAACTTAAACCACATCTATGGAGACAGTTAGCAAACCAATTAGAACCACCGGTAGAAAAAGGGGAAATGAAAGGAAAGGAAAAAGAAAACCACTCCACAATACAGGTTCCAGTCGATAAAGTGGGGGAATTTAGTGAAGGAGATGAAGGTAATACGTGCTTACCTGTCACCTACAATGGGTACATGACCAAGGCCATCCTAGACACGGGAGCGGGGGTAGGGATTGCCACCAAGGAAATATGGGAAAAGTGGGGAAGACCTGCCTTACGACCCATACGCATGAAACTCCAATTAGCAGATGGTCATGTAGAAAAACCCTTAGGAATATTGGAAAGGATCAAACTAACCACTTGTGGAGTAGAATTCGAACACACATTAGCCATCTGTAAATTCGAGAAAGCGAACAACTACGAGATGATATTAGGACGACCCTTTATGAGACAAATGCGAGTTGTACAGGATTGGGGCAGAGATTCATTATATCTCCAACATCAAGGGAACACTACCAAGATAAACTTGCACACATATGCTTATCAAGATGTTCCTCCATTACAATGGAACCCAGTCCACAAAGAAGAAGATGACCTATCCATTCACAGTGCTGGATCAAGTGATCAATCTTGGATGCATGAGGATGCCCAGTTGTGGATGTGCAAAGAAGCAAAGAAGGAGGAGTGTAAAAAACAAATGTGGGCAATAGGGCACCCTAACTATCGATCGATAGAAGACCCCGATTATATGCCTCAAATTTTTTCAGATGAACTCTTCGAACCACATGGCTGGATGGAAATCCTAGCCACATTAGACGTTTGTGTGAATGAGGAAGTATTGACGATGAACGATTGTATAGACGAGGAAGGATATGATGAGAACCTCTACATGGTTGTCCTCCAAGAAGTAGAAGCAGGAGAAATTGTAGAGGAAGAGTGGAAAGAAGAGTACGCAAGCATAGAAATGGAACCAGAGTTTGACTCTGAAGAACAATATTTAGAAACCATGCACAAGGAATCAAAAGAAAGACCGACAAAAGTCTTAGCAATTGAAACCATCCCAAGAATACACGAGCATGCAGAGGACACGAGTAAAGTGGAACCAGAACTAGACCACTTCGAAGTTCCAGAACATTTTAAAAGATACGAAGTGGAAGAAAGAAAGATAGCTACTCAAATGCCTAAACGAGAGGCCCGGGACGGAGAAGCCTATGATAACAAGGAACAAACCAAGAAAGTTGTTGTAACGATAGAAGACGAAGAAGAAAGGTGCACGTATATTGGGAAAGATGTATCTGACGAGGAAGAAGAGGATCTCATACGACTCATCCGAGAGTATCGAGATGTATTCGCTTGGACGTACAAAGACCTTAAGGGTATAGAACCCAGCATATGCGCTCATCGAATCCCTATGACATCAGATGCAAAACCTTCTAAACAACGCCCTTACACGTATAATGAAGTTTACGCTGCAAAAATAAAGGAAGAAATTGACAAATTACTAGCGGCAGCATTCATTTATGAGATTGAACACACAGAATGGGTATCGCCACTAGTAGTAGTGCCCAAGAAAAACGGAAAACTAAGGGTGTGTATCAACTTGAAAAAAGTAAATGCAGCAACTATACAAGATAGTTTCCCCTTACCCATCACAGACCATCTTTTGGAAAGAGTTGCCGGCAAGGAGGTCTATAGCTTCTTGGATGGATTCTCGGGTTACAACCAAGTAGCTATTGCAACTGAGGACCAGCATAAAACCGCATTCGCGACTGAATGGGGAATCTATGCATTTAGAGTGATGCCTTTCGGGCTCACTAATGCGCCAGCCACCTTCCAACGACTGATGTGTCATGTTTTCAAAGACTTTCTGAGAAAAAGTATGGAAGTATACGTAGATGATCTGTGTACATACTCGAATCAACGACCAGACCACATACCGGAACTGAGAAAAATATTCAATAAATGTAGACAGTATAGAGTTTGCTTGAACCCTGAGAAATGTGTCTTCATGGTGCGACAAGGAAAAATTCTAGGACACATCGTTTCAAAGAATGGAATATCCACGGACGAAGAAAAGATTAAAGTCATCCTAGAGCTACCCAGACCCAAGAATGCGAAAGAAGTACAAGCCTTTATGGGACACTGTGGATATTATCGTAGGTTCATTCACATGTATGCCATAATAGCTAAGCCCTTGTATGGTCTATTGACTCAGTTCACTTGGACAGACGAATGTGAGAAGGCCTTCAACGAGCTTAAGAAGCGGCTGAGTACAACCCCAATTCTAAAATCACCTAACTGGAACAAGCCTTTTCATATTCATGTTGATGCTTCGAATTACGCCATTGGATGTATCCTAGCTCAACCGGCTGATGAAGGGAAGCTTGACCATCCAATCGCTTATGCGAGTAGACAATTAAACCAAGCAGAAAGAAATTATACGACGACTGAAAGAGAAGGCTTAGGAATGGTTTATGTAGTGAAGAAGTTTAGACACTACCTCTTAGCCAACAAATTCAAGTTCTTCATAGACCATCAAGCTTTGTTGTATTTAGTCAATAAGCCCTGCAACACGGGAAGATTGGTACGATGGTTCTTATTATTAATGGAGTTCGACTTTGAGGTAATAGTCAAAAAAGGAAATACACATGTAAGAGCGGACCACCTTTCAAGGCTAACGCATGGAGAACCACCTGGCGGAGTACCGGATGATTTACCAGATACGTATTTGTTTAATCTTGAAGTATGTCCAAAGTGGGCTGAACGACTAATTCCTATACTCACTCATGGCCCTCAACACTCAATAAATAAGAATAGCAAAAAAGAGATTCTTCAAACAAGAAATTTACACATTGTTGCTGGAAGCATGTATTATAAGGAACCTAACGGTGTATTATTAAGATGTGTCGAGGAGGATGAACAGAAGCAACTAATTCAGCAAGCACATGTTAACAAGTGGAAAACCCATCAAGGGATGCATGGAACAATTCGAGAATTAAAAAGATTAGGCGTATATTGGCCCGACATGTCCAAAGACGTTCACGATTATGTAAGTAATTGTGTGGAATGCAAAGAAACTAGCCCAGAGGATCACGTGTCCTTACCTTTTTCTACCATAGCGCCTAATTGGAGTAAAACATTAGTACAATTCCTCAAAACGAAAGAGCACGAAATAGGAGCTAGTTTAGCAAGAAAGCGATCCCTAGAAGAAATGAGCAAGGATTATGTGATAATGGGAAGACAATTGTTTAGAAGAGGAAAAGACAATCAACTCAGATTGTGCGTGCATGAAGGAGAATATCTTCCCATATTAGAAATGGCACACGCAGGAGCTGCGGGAGGACATTTTGCAGCAGACAGAACGGTCAAGATGATTCTCTTTGCAGGCTTGTGGTGGCCAACTCTACATATGGATGCGGAGACATATGTGAGAAGCTGCGAAACATGCCAGAGAGCGAAATATCCCATTCGAAGAGACGACATGCCTTTAAGACCCATGGTTTGTGCGAGAGCATTTACCAAGTGGGGTATTGATTTCATAGGACCTATCAATCCACCTGGTAAAGGATCACATGCGGAATACATCATAGTAGCCACCGACTACTTAACAAAGTGGGTAGAAGCAAAAGCCACTCGAAAAAATGATGCTCAAACCACAGCAAAATTTCTCTTTGAGCACATTTTCACACGCTTTGGACTACCGATTGAGATAGTGAGTGATCGAGGAACTCATTTCCTAAACGAAGTCATTGAATCGCTAATGAACGACTTTTTAGTGATTCATAAAAAATCAGCCCCATACCACCCTCAAGCTAACGGACAAGCTGAAAGTTCCAACAAGGTACTATGCACTGTATTGACAAAGATTGTCAATAATGGAAGGTCAGATTGGGACAAACAATTGCATCACGCAATTTGGGCCTTCCGAGTGGCATATAAAACGGCCATTGGAACCACACCTTTCAATCTAGTATATGGGCAGAATGCAATTTTGCCGATTGACTTCTTAGTACCTACATTAAAAGTGGCCCAGCAAAATGAGTGGAACGGTCATGAATTGTCTCAGCAATTAGATCAAATTGAAAAGCTGCACGAGACTAGATTGCAAGCTGTAGCAGGCATCTATGCCGCCAAACGAAGACAAAAGGCATATTACGATTCGCACATAAAAGACAAGGGACTAAAAGAAGGCGACTTAGTCCTGGTATACACTCTAAAACAGCATGCAAAGAAGCTACAAAAACGAGGATATGGACCCCTGATTATAAACCGAATCTCCACTAGTGGTGCAGTCAATCTCGCCACACTAGACAGAGACATTCTTCCCAATTACATCAGTGGATGCCGAGTAAGACGATTCATGGAACCATTGACTGATCAAATGCTAGCGCGACTGTTAGGAACTCAAAATAGAAAAAAGGAAGAAGAACGAATTCGAGAAGAAGCCCGACAAGAAGCACTAGAACGCATTAGAAAACGCAAGGAGTGGATCAGGCAAAGAGATGAACGCTATCTCCAAGGAGAAGAGCCCATCCCTATGGCAAACTATCAGGTCAAAAATGGTGATACAACGGGTATGTGTAAAACACAACCTTACCTAAACCTAGGGATTGGCAAGACAGAGTATAAATTGATAGATGCATTGATAGACTCAGGAGCAGGCCTTAGTTGCATGCGAAGGAGGATAGCGAACGAATTGCAATTGGAATTGAATCCCACAAAAGCCAAACTAATAGGAATTGGAGGTCACACATTAGACTGCATTGGAATCACGAATGTATCCCTCCACCTAGGAAATTCCTCCATGGGACAAAGAGTCCTAGTATGTGAGGATAACGATTTAATAGAAGACTTCATTCTAGGACAAGACTGGATCATTGAAACAGAAGCATGTATCCATCTGGCTCAAGGATATATTTCAGCCACGATAGGGCATAAGGAGGTTTTCAGCTTGCTTGAAGAGAAACCATGTAACCAAGCCATGTCAATACCAAGATCAGAGGAAGTTCAAGAAGCGACGAAAGATAGTAGCAACTGTGCTCAACACTCAGAAAGCAAATGCATAGAAACTGAAACTTTAATCTTTGCGACATCCCCTATAGCGTCGAAGTTATCCAATGTAATTGCGGATCAGCCAACCAACGAGGAGACGCCCTCTCCTAAACAGGCTCAAAGCATCCAAAGATCGCGCTATTGGAAACTAACAAGCAGATACTCGAACCGACAACCACCCAAATATATGTGGGTACGCAAGGATCAAATACAGAGTCATGAAATGTCCACAAGCGCTTTAAAGAAGGAAACAGGCATCACCAAACCCGCTACGAAGAACTACAAACAAAAAGAACCAGTACAAGTATGGATTGCCAAGCCCTTGCTCGAAGCTCAAAGATCTCGACATCAGATATGGATTCCCAAAAAGGTCATACAAGCAGCTAAACAGAATGTAAGGGCAAAAGAGGAAATATCACAGCAGACAAGGCAAAAGTCAACAACACCTATGAATCATCAGAGAAGACCGCAAAGAAATGCCAAATTCAATCGGACAATGGATAAGGCAAATGGAACACGAGCAGCTGCACGAATCGAGAAAACCCAGCGACCTCCCTCAATGTTCTCAAAATGGGTCTGGAAACCAAAGCTACCACGAGGAGCAGATGATCGAGGAAATAAAGCACCCGATTGCACTCATGTTGTGTCTGATGCACCTCAAGTAAGCATGATAGGGCCGCAATACAAGGCCACGCATTCGGCACAGGATGTACATTATCAAACTAGTGGTGCACGATCTCCAAGTGAGACTAGATCTTAGCTTTAAATTGATAGGAATGGACATACTATGTACATAAACTACGCTTCGGCTATACTAACGATTGTCTTATTTCAGAAAAAAAAATATATATAAAAAGAGGCGGTAAGAAATCCCACTTTTGCAATAATGGGGAATGGAGTGACGCGCTACCATAAGCAAAACAACACAATGTATGGTCTCATGAAAGCTTTCCAAGCTAATGCACTTTTCCTTGTAAGTGCAGATGGCTTCTGAAGACTCTGAAGCTACAATCCAAGAGGAGGTCCAAGAATTTCCTCCCCAATGTCTTACGAAAGCAAAAGGCCATTGGTTCAGAGATGAACAGCCAGTGGAAGAGTATCTTTTCTTGGCCAACATAAAGATCATGGACACGGATCACCACTTTCCGATCATGTCCCAGGGTTTCAAGGTTTTACATGGAATGCCATCTACCATAGATATCATGAAGAAAGCAGGAATTCACAAGTATTTTGAGCTACCTATCTACAAGCCGGACTTCCAACGCTGTACACAAGTCATGAACACTCTAAGACCAGCACTACATGATCCATTGGTGCCAGAAGCCAATGTGATGGATAAGAATGGAGAATGGGTAGTCATTCAGTTCTCCCACGACTTAATCAAAGAAGCATTTGAATGGGAAAAAGATGGTGTCAACACGGTCAAAGAAGAAAGTCGTGGAGCCAAAACTAGAACTTTTGTCGACATTAATAGAGTGGATATCGAAGAAGAAGTCAGGTTGATTCATCAACACTTCTGCTTCCCGAGTATGAACAGATATACGGCTCCGCAAAAGATTATTGTGCAATTATTGTCTCATGCCATAAAACAGATCGGCCATCAGGTAAATCTTACCCCATATGTGCAAGAAAGATTGTTCGAGGCAAAGAAGAAATGGGAACATAAAAAATTCCTTAATGGGACCACTGCCCTTACAATTATGATTTACCACGCATTGGGCATGCGCGAATACTTGAAGGAGATGCCATCATCAATGGAGTTGGCTCAATTTGTCAAGAATGCTACTGTACCGAAACAAAAGAAAGGAAGCAAACAAATAGAAGAAACAGAAACAAGTTCGCAACCTCGGATGAGAGGCACGATGCGAGGTACAAAACGGCCTAGAGAAGTCCTACAAAAAGATGAAGAAGCACCACAAACAAAGAGAGCACATGTACTGCCTACAACCACCACTCAAGGACCCAGAAAAATTACAGAAGAAGAATTAACCCAAGCACTGGAGGAGACTCATAAATATACGGAAGGACAAATCAATCTACCAGTGCAGGGTCATCACTATCAACAGTCAGCAAAAGCTCAAAAACCAAAAGGTAAACTCACTAAGGTACATCGATATCGAGAAATTGGGCTAGACAATTCAAGTTCAGGATCCGAAGACCAAGAGAAGCAAACTACATCATTATTGGATGTAGACATTCCAAGCGAATCGAAGGATGACGGCTAGTGGGCCGAATTAAATGAAGTAAACTATGGCGAAGCCCAAGCCGACAACAAAGAAAGAGGTCAATCACCGTTGGCAGACCAGAATACAACCACCGAGAAGGCAGAAGAAGAAGGGCAACAACCCATTCAACAAAAAGATGCCTCCATCACCCACACAAAGGAGGGCAAATCTGATGATGAAGTGCATGCAATGATATCAGAGGACAAGCCTCAGGCAGAAGAAAAAGAAGACGAAGAACCCTTCACCCCACTAAGGGTCGTGGCAGAACCGTCCCCATTGGATGTCACATTTCAGGGGAGTGCCACGAAGGTTCGTAAAGTCATAGAAGATGAAGCAGAGTTGCAAGTACAACTACAGGTCCGACAACCACATAAAGAACTGATCCACGTAACAAAGGGACAAGATGTACATACAGGAGAAACACCAGACATACCAAAGACATGGCTCAACGTGGATATAGCTCAGCTCAAGCCTGTGGTGCAGGATATGATTCGCACGGCACTAGACACTCAACAGCTGATGCTTGATGCTGATGAAGATTACGACCAAGCCATGCTCGATAAGCAGGAGCTTCAAAAGGAAGGTATGAATCTGGCTAAGAAATTATCTAAAGCAGAAGCTCAAGTGTTGAAGAAACAGGAAGAAATAAAAACAACCAAAACACAATGCAAAACATTAGAAAAGGAGAATGCCCAACTAAAAGAGCAAGTTTTGGAGCTCACAAAGAAACTAGACATGACAGAAAAAGAGAAAACGAGGATCCATGCACGTAGCAAGGTACTCGAATCTCAGCTCAAGGTGAGCATGGAAGAAGCAGACCACCTAAGGGACAGGAACAAGGAGCTAATGACAGCTCTCCTCAGTGATCAACCACCGCAAGATACTGACAAATCAAATGAGGATATAAAAGACATGGAAGACAAGTTGACAAAGATGGCAGATCAGCTCAAACAGGAGCAAGAGACAATTGCAGAATGGGAACAAAAATATATGAATGACACTGCAGCTCTACGCAAAAAATGGAAAAAAGCAGAGAAAGATTATTTCCGGCAGTGCAAAGAAGACACAGATCACATGCACATAGTCGCACAGGAATTAATCAAACATCAAGAAAAACTTACAAAGGCTGAAGAAGAGCTCAAGAATAAAGAGGATATCATCAAACGGCTGCAGGAGCAGATTGAGCTAACAAAAAAACAGGGGACACCAGTAGTTCCTCCGGAAACAACGGCTACTGTGGAGGAAGAGGTACGTCCTCTCTCTCCCCCCTTGTATCATTCACCAATAAGGGCAGAAAAGGAGGTTCCATTCGAACCTAACAAACGAGACATTGCAGAACTGAGCAGACCAGAAAGGGCACTACTGGTGTCCCAGCTCACTGCCGATTTTGAAGACCAAATAATCCAAATAATGAAAGAAGCTCGAATAGACAACAAACAGTTAGAGCAAATTTTGAAGCCATTCAATGTACCATATGGTCTACTTAAAGAGCAGACGCGGATGTATATAAAGACTACCACGAATAAAGATCCGGACCACAACCTTCAATTCCAGCATGACACTTTCAAGTATAATCAAGAGGAATTTGAGAAGGCGGATCCCATATGGCGAAGAAAAATTTTGGAGAAGAATCCGACATTGCGGGTACAGTGGGAAGCATCACCCTATGCGCTTCAGGTGAATCCCTCTTTTTGTCCTGTACCCCGCAGACGCTCTTGGACGCAATTTTGGGAAGCACAACGTCAAGGCACTATCAACAATCAATGGCTAAATTATCCGTTACTACCTAGTCCGCCACATAATTACCTACCTACCGAAGAATATATGGTGAAGACAATGGAATTTTGGATTGCAAAATATGCTACAGTGCCGGACTTAGCAGTCAAGATGACAAATAAAATATTTAGCATGCTCCTTACAGTGTTGAAGGTGTTCCAGCACGCGAAGTATACATTTTTGAATTTCATTGGCATTACGCAAGGGTCGGAAGCTCTCATTTTTTATTTATCCACCATTCCGAGCCGACTCACTATTATGGCGTACTATTCCCGCCTTATGTTTTTGCCCTCGACATACATGCAGACTTTCGAAGAAGCATTCTTTACAGGCTTCTTTGAAATCGATTCGGAGATTTTTGTCAAAATGACTTCCAATTTAAATGCAAGGCTGGTGGCCTACGAAACAAGCTTCTTTGCCGATCATAGACAGGCACCAGAGGACGGAGTGAAGTCACAACAATGGAAGGAATTCATGCTATGTCATGCAAATCTACTGAACCAACGAGAGCAACCCGCAATTCAAACATACACGCGTCGCCTCAGAAAGCCTGTCGAGGACGACATAGTTCAGGAGGAGGGACGTGTAGAGGGACAATCAAGCAAAAAGAAAAGAAGAAGAAAATCAAAGTCCAGAACAATTCATTAAGAAGAGAAAAAGAATATATCTCTGCACAGAGCCCCGCAGGGGCACGCACCAGGCTACAAAGCTAAACCCCGGGGTCCCGAGTAGTGGACTTTTCAAACATCAGAGTAGGACCAAAAGTTAGAAAGGGGTAGAGGCTGAAAAGTTGAAGAGGGTGACTAAGAACAGCACATTCCTAGTCACTGGTGGCGTGCGTGGCAACCCGAGTCAACAGACAATACTGACCAAGGGGAGCATGCGGAGAAAAGCTGAAGCGCCTCTAAAACGTAATGCAAGATCAAGAATCAGGCAACACTACCCACGGGACGCGTTCGCGAAGCAAAGTCTGTCAAGGGACGACAGAGACGAAGAGGGGGAGAGTGTTGCAGAGCTAAAGAGAGCAGAAAGCAGAGAAAAAAGACGGGCCCCAAAATTTTTCCGATTTGGACACACAACTTTTGTATCATAACCACTCTTGTATATATTTTCCGTTGTAAATGCACTAGAGGAGTCCTCTAGATGCATCCCCACAGAAGATTAGTGATTTACCCATGTATAATAGTAGGAAGTTAGCCTTTTAGTGAATAAAGTGCTGGTCTCTTGTGTGAAAGGACCAAACTTAGGGCACTAGTATATAAGTCAAAAGTGACTCATTGTAAGGGACTTCTTGTCATTGTGAAGAGGGAGCACTTCTGAATTTTCGAGTTTGCCTCTTTCTTGCTGATTCTGATCTTCATTTTGCTCTTGTATGTGTGTGTGATGCTTGAAATGCAAGTGTAGGACTGTTGTCTACCCCTTCCCCCTTGTTTTGAGCTGCTGTAGTGCGTGCGTAAGCTAGGAGAAGCAAAAGCGCGGGTGTTTGTGACTCCCGTAATTCACTGTTTCTGCCATAACTTGAAACAGAGTGGTCAGAATTGAGTGAAACCACCACCGTTGGATTCGTCTCGTCGAGAGCTTCGAAACGAGTACCCTATTGTCTATGTTCGGAGTTCTGGGCTGGGAGAAAACCTCAAAATACCAAAACTGCTGAAAAGAGGCTTGCGGCAACACTTTCAGTATTTCAGTAGGTGTGGGTAGTAGTAGTCTTTTCTCATGTGTGGATAGCTAAACCACTTCATTTTCTATCACGTGTGCACACGTCTTCATACACTTGGTAAGTCACTCCTTAGGATTGACATTTAAATGTGTGAAAAGAACTCCACTATATGTACTTGTATGGCAATTGAGGTATAGTCTCATTGGTACAAGTCCTTGAGTCATCGTGGCTTGAGTACACAGTGACCATAGCTTTGATTCTACACATGTTGATAGTCCCCACGCTTACTACATGCAGTCTCCTGAACATGGTGAGTCTTACTACAGTGAGGAACCGAGTGAACCTATTTGGGAGACAGAGTATGCGAATGTCATGTATGCGAACCCCAACCCTAGACCTCAACCTAGGCAGGTAAGACCTCCATTTCCTAGAGGGCCATGCTATAGATGTCAGGGAGATCATCTCATTCGTGATTGTTCCTTGCCTCCACCGACACAACCCCAGTCAGTGACAATCCAGGGCTATTGCCAGGAGTGTGGAAAGGAGCATCTCTTACGAGACTGCCCAAAGAATCCTAATAATATGCCAAAAATCACTCCTATCAATGTGATTGGCTTAGTGGTAGACTCCACAGGAAGTGTGACTTCCACAGCCCCAGTACAAGTCATCACGAGAGCCCAGACACTTAAGCAAAACCAAGACTTAGGCCAGGAAAAGAATGCGGAGGTTAGTGAGACTGAGAGCCAGAATAAGAAGAGGACAAGAGCTTGGAGAGATAGCCGTGAACGTATGAAAAGGCAATGGGCAAGAAAGATGAGCGAACTTGAGGAAAGCCTACGAGAAACCAAAGCCAAAATCATAGAAATCACATCTCAAACGCACTCTCACACATCCCCGCCACTACCATCCCCTTCACCCTCCATTCCTCCACCCACCAATCCACCACACGTAACCCAACCACCACCCCGAGTAGGATCAGTCTTAGCCGATCCCACTCCTGAAGATCTAGACATGATGCTTAAAGCATATCAGGCCAGAATTCAAGAAGGGCCCAATGTAACAGATCTTGAGAAATGTTACCCTAGAGCCGATCTAGAGATAGAGCAAACAAAGCTTTGTGCTAAAATGGTCGAATTGGCGCAAGCCATGTTTGAAGCCAGTCGTTTGTTCAATGGCTCTAACCCCATCAGAACACCATTGCACTTTGAGGGTCTATTGGATAGATTGGAGGGGTTACTTGCAAAGTCTGGAAAAGGAGCCACCTCCCAGGCTAAGGAGAGGGCAAGTAATAGAATAAGCATTCCTCCCAAGGAAGCTTATGTGCCTAACTCCACTGAACCAGACACCTCTTCTTCTATGAATCAACACACACCAGAATTCTTGCGAGAGATTGAAGAAGAGAAATGGGCTAAAGAGAGTGAAGTTCCTCCTCCCATTGAACTTGTGGATGACACACACGATCAATTCCCACAAGACCTTCCTTCCATTTATGGAGAGCAGGAGAGTGCCCAATCTCAAGAAAGATTAGACTTCGAGTCTAATTCTTTACACGGTATGAGAGCACCTACAGTCATGGTAAGAAACGAAGATTCAGTCATACCTAGGAACACAGAGGTAGTGAAGAACACCAAAGTGCAGTGCAATCTCACTTTGGAAGAGCTGCTCAAGGTTAGACCAGAAGTGTGGAAACATATAGCCAATCAAGTGCCCGAAGTAGCAAAACCACATTCCCAGGTAGGATCTCAAAGAACAGTGCCAGAAATACCCTTGGACAAGATAGGAGACATGAGCGAGGGAGAAGAAGGAAACACCTATCTCCCCATCACTCATCAGGGCTACACAACCAAGGCCATTTTGGACTCAGGTGTAGGAGTTGCAATTGTTACCACTTCCTTATGGAAACGATGGGGCAAGCCAGCTCTCAGGCCAACGAGAATGAAATTGCAGATGGTTGACGGGCACATAGAAAGACCCTTAGGACTACTAGAGGGGATAACTCTCACTACTTGTGGTGTAGAGTTTGAGCACACATTTGCTATCTGTGACTTTAGCAAAAATCTAGCCTATGAGATGATTTTGGGAAGACCATTTATGTGGCAGTTGCAAGTGGTACAGGATTGGGGAACCAATTCCTTGTATTTGTAGCACTTAGGTGTTACAACCAAAGTCAATCTCAAGGATTACTCTCATAGAGATGTCCCTCCTATCCAATGGAACCCCATCCATAGAGCCAAAGATGATACGGAATCGGTGCATTCCCTAGGATCAGGATCCTCATGGATGCATGAAGACACTCACTTATGGATGTGTAAGGTAGCAGTAGAAGAAGAGAAGAGAGAAAAAGCCAGGGAGGTAGGTGCAAAAGAAACCCATAGATCAATCCAAGACCCAGCCTATGCACTTGTAGTTTTTCCAGACAAAGAATTTGAACCTCACGGCTGGGTAGAGATTCTAGCAACAATGGATGTAGCTAGCAATGAAGAACAATGGACACCTCACTGTAATGAGGATGGCTATGACATTTCAGTCTTCTCCATAGAGCCGATCATGGGAGAGGCAGTTTTAGAAGAGTGTGAACCTAGCCCTGATGCATTTGAGGATGCGAGTGACTCCGATCTAGAGTCAATCATTATGGACCCACCTTTTACATCAGATGAAGAATACTTCTATGAAGTAGAATTTCAACCCAAGAAGCACGGAGAGCTTACAAAGGATGTAAGGCTAGCCACACATGTAACCCCTAAGAAAGAAGGAAAGAAAAGAAAGAAGAGAGAAGTCACACCAGAAGAGGAAGAATCTTTGTTTGAGGTCTCGGAAAATTTTAAGAAGTATGAGATAGATGACATGAGAGTCATGATTAGAATGCCTAAACGAGAGGCGCAATCGGGAGAGGCCTATGATAACAAAGAAACCACCAAGAAAATAGTGGTAGCCATAGAAGAAGGAGAAGATAGGTGCACTTACATAGGACATGACCTCACTGAGGAAGAAGAGCATGAGCTGATAGCCTTGCTAAGAGAATATAGAGATGTATTCGCTTGGAGTTACAAGGATTTGAAAGGAGTGGACCCGGACATATGCTCACATACGATTCCCATGACCACAGAGGCCAGACCCTCAAAACAAAAGCCATACACATACAATGACAACTATGCTGCCAAGATCAAAGAAGAGATAGACCGCTTGGTTGAAGCTGGATTTATCTATGAAATTGAGCACACTGAATGGGTATCCCCCATTGTAGTGGTGCCCAAGAAGAACGGCAAATTACGAGTATGCATTAACTTGAAGAAGGTTAACGCAGCCACGATCATGGATAATTACCCGCTTCCTATCACTGAGCATCTATTAGAAAGGGTGGTAGGCAAGGAAGTGTATAGCTTCCTAGATGGGTTCTCTGGCTACAATCAAGTGGCCATTGCACCAGAAGATCAGCATAAAACGGCTTTTGCCACAGAGTGGGGCATATTTGCTTTTAGGGTAATGCCATTCGGGCTTACCAATGCTCCCGCAACCTTCCAGAGATTGATGTGCCATGTGTTTAAAGAGTTCCTAAGAAAGAATTTGGAAGTCTATGTTGATGATCTCTGTGCTCATTCCAACATTAGACAAACACGTATACCAGAACTCAGGCAAATCTTTGACAAATGTAGAGAATATCAAGTTTGCCTGAACCCAGAAAAGTGTGTTTTCATGGTCAGGCAAGGCAAGATTTTAGGACACATAGTGTCAAAGAACGGCATCTCCACTGACGAAGAGAAGGTGAGGGCTATTCCAGAACTACCTAGGCCAAAGAATGTCAAGGAAGTGCAAGCTTTCATGGGGCATTGTGGTTATTACCGACGTTTCATTCACATGTATGCCATCATTGCAAAGCCTCTGTACGGACTTCTGACAAACTTTGAGTGGACTAAGGAATGTGAGAACTCTTTCAATGAGCTCAAATGGCGATTATGCTCAACACCAATCTTGACTACACCAGATTGGAATAAGCCCTTTCATGTGCATGTGGATGCATCCAATTATGCCATTGGATGTGTGCTTGCATAACCTACTAGTGAAGGTAATATGGATCTTCCCATTGCTTATGCGAGTAGACAGTTGAATGCAGCTGAGCGAAACTATACCACTACCGAACGAGAGGGGTTGGGCATGGTGTATGCGGTTAAAAAGTTTAGACATTATTTGCTTGCAAATAAGTTTAAATTTTTTACTGATCATCAAGCTCTACTATACTTGGTGAACAAGCCATGCAACACAGGTAGATTGGTGAGATGGTTCCTCTTACTAATGGAATATGACTTTGAGGTAGTGGTGAGAAAAGGCAAGACTCATTTGAGAGCAGATCATCTCTCTAGGCTCACATCCGGAGAAGCCCCACAAGGAGTATCGGATGATCTTCCTGATGCTTACTTGTTTAATTTGGAAGTAATACCTCAGTGGGCTAAGCCATTAGTGCCAGTATTGACATACGGGCCTAACCACCCAGTAATAAACACTCAAGGTAGAGAGGTAGTAAAAGCCCAGAAGTACCATATCATGGCAGGAAGCATGTACAAACAGACAGATCAAGGGATCTTGGCTTGTTGTGTAGACGAGGACGAGTACACTAAATGGTTGCATTTAGCACATGTAGGTGCATTAGAGCAACACTACTCAAAGCAACGGACCTTACACACACTAAGGAGACTCGGAGTGCATTGGCCGACTATGGAGGCTAATGTCCAAAAGTTGTGCAAGGAATGCCCAATCTGCTGCACTAAACCACCTGTGGAACATGCCACTCTTTATCAAGTGTCCATAGTGCCAGATTGGAGTGAATCACTAGTATCCTTCTCAAGGACGAAAACATTCCCTCCAGACATGACTCTGGCTAGGCAAAGGAGTTTAGAACAAGAAGCCCAAGATTATTCACTCATTGGTGATAATCTATACAAGCATGGTAAAGATGGTTACCTGAGACTATGTGTCCATGAGAGTGAATATCTCAAAATCTTGGATACTGCTCACCAAGGTGTAGCAGGGGGACACTTTGGACCAGATCGGGTAATCAAGGCAATACTATTTGCGGGCTTTTGGTGGCCAACCCTTCACATGGATGCACATACCTATGTGAAACAGTGTGATGTTTGTCATAGAACTCAGTACCCTATACGCAAAGATGAGATGCCACTGAAGCCTATGATGGGCGGACGTGCGTTCTCTAAATGGGGAATAGACTTTGTTGGTCCTATTAATCCCCGAGCTAAGGGTTCACATGCTCAAGATATCATCGTGGCCACAGACTATCTAACCAAGTGGGTAGAAGTGAAAGCTACTACAAAAAATGATGCTCAAACAACAACAAAGTTCTTATTTGAAAATGTATTCACGAGGTACGGATTGCGAATAGAGTTGGTGAGTGATAGAGGCACACACTTCTTGAATGAAGTCATAGAAAACCTTCTCCAAGAATTCTTGGTGATACATAAGAAATCGGCCCCCTATCACCCACAAGCTAATGGCCAGGCTGAGAGCACTAATAAGATCTTATGCAATGTGCTGACTAAACTAGTGAACAATAAACGCTCTGATTGGGACAAACAGCTACACCATGCTGTTTGGGCATACCGAGTTGCCTATAAAACGGTACTCCAAGCCACCCCCTTTCAGATGGTATTTGGCCAAAATGTTGTGCTACCTCTGGACTTTTTGATACCTATATTGAAGGTAGCACAAGAGCATGACTGGACAGGCCATGAACTCTCCTCTCGAATCTTTGATCTTGAACGTCTAGGCGAAACACGATTGAGAGCTACAGCAAGAATCTATGCAGCGAAGAAGAGGCAAAAGGCATATTTTGATACACATGTGAAGGATAAAGGCTTGAAAGCAGGCGACCTAGTCCTAGTCTACACATTGAAGCAGCATGCACGGAAATTAGAGAAAAGAGGTTACGGGCCAATGATTATCAATAGAATCTCCACAAGTGGCGCAGTTCAACTAGCCACTCTAGAGGGTGATATTCTACCAAGTTACATAAGTGGATGCAGAGTCAAGTTATATCAAGAACCCCTCACTGAAGAGATGCTAAATCGACTCAACACTGCCAAGAAACGTAAAGAAGAAGAGAAACGAATTAGAGAAGAAGCACAGGCAGAAGCTTTAGAACACATCCGACGAATGAAATTGAGGAGACAAGGCAGAGACCCGCCTATGCCTGACACTCAAGAATTTGTAGGCTATCCTATGGCCATGTGCGAGGCTTCAGGTGGGCATTCCCATAGAATAATCGACCGACGGCCTTTTGTAACCCTAGGAGTAGGACAAGGAAAGGGTGCAAAGACTGTAAGAGCTTTGATTGACTCAGGTGCATCCACTAGTGCTGTCAAGTTGTCTTACTGTCAAGAATTGAAATTAACTGTCAATCCTATAGAAGCATATCTCATAGGATTGGGAGGTGTGGAAACCCCTTGCATGGGCGAGGTGGATCTTCCCATCTCCATTCAAGACGAAGTGATGACAGTCAAAGTACTAGTGTGTCAAGATGAGGACCTCACTGAGCCTCTTGTCTTGGGTCAGGACTGGATCTATGATCATGCAGTCAACCTCAACATAAGAAGTGGACTTCTTCAGATATGGGTAGATCATAGCCGAATTACAGTTGAATTGGAAAATGAGGCACTCAAGGAACTAGGCAGGGCACAAACTCCTGGTCCTTCCAGGGGCGCACATGAAGTTGACAATGCTATTTTTGTCCAAAACTGTATGATGCAAAAAGAGGCTTGTCTCAACAACAGAGCCAGGGAGAGGACGAAACTCCCTTCTTTTCCAAAGACCAGAAGGTTGCAACAACCAACGGCAGATCAAATACAAAAGAAGCAGAACACTACCTATACTGGATGCCAAAAAAAGGAGCAAAGCAGATTGTTTCAGCCATGGAAACAAGTATGGAGGCGAAAAGGCGAATACCCTCTTCAGACCAGGCCGACCCCACGGCCAAAACCTCTTATTAATAGTCAACAACACGAAACTAATAAGAAGTCCTTCATTAATTCTTCTGCCAAAGTGAAGTCTATTTGGGTACCCAAGAAGTCAATGAAGGCCAGCCCACAATCACGCCAAATCTGGGTGCCTAAGGCTTGCTTGCGGGCTCAAATAGCTACACCAAGGCCACAACCGGTACAACATGTTTCACTCACTCGAACATCTGAGGCCCAGTCTTACACATCACGCACGGACACATATTCTTCCATGAGCACAAGTAGAATCACTTGTAAATGGGTCCCTAAAAAGCCTCATCTTCAAGCAGATACCCCTATCAAACTCTTCAGAGTCTCCACAAAATCAAGATCAATGCCCATCCACTGCAGTTGGCAACCTAAAACTTGTAATAAACCCCCGGACCCCAGTTGTAAATCCATGCCCACCTACTAACTACGTCACTCTCACACTACATCATTCCACTTAGTTCTTAGGTCCACCCAATTCTTAACTACACACACAAGCACCGAGCACTTATTAACCTACTAATCTCTCCCGAACCTCATGATAATGTTGTAATGGGGACAAAAAACGGTTCTATCTTGTCCTTTACAATGTTAACACATGTTTCTATATTCTCACAGAATCAGGAGGCAAGAAGTAACATGGCAGAAGCGACAGGTCCGAGCTCACAAGTAGGAATACTTATTGCAACGTGATACGCTTAAGAGATTTCTTTGTTTTGAAGGAAGAAAAACATATGCACTCCAATTACATTCACAACTACCATTTGAAGCTATTACTGAAAGCACTCTCATAGCTATATGTTGCAACTCCACTACTTCACCTCCATACTTCTTCCACCATATAGGAGGTGGATGCTTTTGAATCGCTTAATGTGCCATAGATCTCCAAAACATCCTTCTCAATTTACATAAGCTACTCTTTGGTGGAATGCATCTCGACCATCTGTACCTGGAAGTAATAACTGACATGTGTTTTTGAAATTTTTGATGACTTCTTTGTTTTACGCTTGACCATTGAGTTGAAATGCTAGATCCAAAATGAACATTGTTCCATGTAAATAAGTATCCATTTGCATCCATCTTTTCTTTGCTAATGATACAATCTTTGTTTTTGCTCATAATGAAAATTGATTAAAGTCTTTCAATTTTTGAATAGCTTCTGACATTATCCAATAAAATTTTCCTATTAAAAACTTATCAGTATCAAAAATTTGTAAATGTTCCACAAAAGGTTCATTGATGATGATGATTTTTCAAGATTACGCCAAAAATTTTGTGACTATATTAGAGTCGTACACTTTGAAGCCGCAACTCGATAAGAACGATACTTCTCTAGACATGCCTCCCATCTTCGATCAACAATCATTTCTACAAGAGCTGGCTTGACTTCCAATAATCCAGTGAGCATAATACATGCAGTTGCAAATCATGTAGCACAAAAGATATGAATTACTTTATTGGAAGATTTTGAGCAAAAGAGCAAATTTGAAAATTGATGCTCTATGATAAATTTGACCACATGATTTGCATCTAATAAACTTTGTTTAATGAAAGATAATCTACTTATATCTTTCAATAATAGATTTAGTGTATGCGCTATGCATGGAACCCAAGTAATGCCTTCATACTTGTTTTGAATTGCAATTCTTGCACTCCAAAAATTAGATGCATTATCAGTCACTATCGCAGTCACATTCTTTGGACCACCCATGCACGATATAGCATGTTCATATATCTTTACAAGAAAAGCTGAACTTTTCTCTTTAAGAGACGTATCAACAACTTCCAAAAACATGCTTTCTTTTGGACATATAACCATGACATTAATCAATGGCTTCTTTTGACAACTTTTCCATCCATCCAATGCTATTGTACATCCATACATGGGTACATAATCAAGGAGTGTTCACTTGAAAATAGTGTCAGTACTTTTTTTCACTTCATCTACATAACTCTGTTTGCATTTTATTGTAATCTGGCATGGTGAATCCTTTCCATGCAGTTGGCATCAAAACATCTTTGAAAATTTGATTGCGAATAACATTGAAAGGAATCCCACATGCTAAAAAAGCTTGAGTCCATTTAAGATGAAGCTCGAGACAATCTTGCTTTTCAAAAACTATAAGTATCGTATTCTATGATTTAGTACGCACAAAGCATGGTGACACGTTATTAGATCCATCTGTTTTACTACATTCACCGGGTTCACTCTTTATTGATGTATCTGGAGAAAGTAGAGTACATGTATCTTGATTATTCTCAAAAATACTTTGAGATACTTGAGTAGAAATATCATGAGGATCCTCTATTGTCATTGATGCATCTACTCGTTCTTGCTCTACACTTGGAATACTTCGAAAGTTTTGTGAACTACTCATGCTTTTGAATCTTTTTTATGTGATACCTTGAGATTTACATTTATTTGCATAACTTGCAGAGCATACCCATATATCACTATGTAGATTAGAGCATCTTGCCTCATTATTACCTGTACTAAAAAGATGCTCTTTTATGTGAGCTGCATTTCCTACATAATGATGTCCACAACATTTGCATTGTATTGTGGAGATTGTTTTACCTTCTTGATTAATAATCACATATGATCATTCTTTTCCCTTTCCCATAGTGCTTGCTTTATGAAGACTTTATATCTACAAAAAGACAACATAAATTCATATCAAATAAGATATACATTCCACTTAATATATATCTTAAAATATATATAAACTCCTCTAAATCTCTCTTAAAGTTTTTAAATCATTAATTAATGTATTTACATTTTCTACCTATTAAAGTTCTCAATCATACACACACATACTATTGTGAAGTAAGAATCAATGTTAAGCCAAAAAATCATAATAGATTTTAATTCTCAATCATACACGCACATAGAAGTACACATATTATTGTGAAGTAAGAATCCATATTAAGTCAAACATTTCCAATAGATTTTAATTCTCAATAATACTGTATACACACACATACAATTACACATACTATTGTGAAATAAGAATCAACGTTGACTCAATCAATTACAATAGACTTTAATTCTCAATCATACACCCACATACAAGTACACATACTATTATGAAATAAGAATCAATGTTGAGTCACAAAATTACAATAGACTTTAATTCTGAATCATACACACACATACATTTACACATGCTATTGTGAAGTAAAAATCTATGTTGAGTCAAACAATCACAATAGTTTAATTCTCAATCATACACACACATACATTTACACATACTATTGTGAAGTAAGAATCAATGTTGAGTTAGACAATCACAATAGATTTTAAGTTCTCAATCATATGCACTTTCACATACTATTTTGAAGTAAGAGACAATGTTGAGTCAAACAATCTATTTTAAATTCTCAATTATATGCACATACACTTACATATACTATTGTGAAGTAAGAATCAATGTTGAGTCAGACAATCACAATAGATTCTAAATTCTCAATCACATGCACATACACTTACACATACTATTGTGAAGTAAGAATCAATGTTGAGTCAAACAATGGAAATAGATTTTCATTCACAATTATGCAGTCATATGCACATACACATGCTATCGAATGAAACTTTGTTGGATTCCTTTACATTCAAGTTTCTGAGAAAGTGTTAATAATTCTACAAGAAAAAGCCATCTTGAGACCTATAAACTTCTAGCTCACTTATTAACACCTTCTCAAACATTGAATTATAAAAAAGAAGATAAAACCTTTTTCCAATAAATCCATTGGTTTTCCTATCACAATCATACACACACATACACATGCGCATACACAATCACATTAGATTTTCACTCACAATCATATGAAATACATGCACATACACATACACATACTATTGTGAAGTAAGAATCAATATTGATTCAAAAAATCACAATACAATTTGACTCAACATCATAGAAACACATACATATACTATTGTGAAGTAAGAATCAATGTTGATTCAAACAATCACAATAGTTTTTAACTCCCAAAACAAAATATTTTTCTTTAGTCATAATATTAAAATACTTAATATTTCTAACAAGAGCTTATACCTTGTTCTTTGTACGACACCATAAGATTGTAAGAAACAAAGAAACTCTCATGAAAAATGATTCAAAGTGTGTTCTTTTATAATACAATAATCAATCGAATTGTTTTTTATCAAAAAACTATTGGATCGAAAGCCTTATGATCGAAAAAGTTTTCGATCGAAAATGTTTTCGATCGAAAATGTTTTCGATCGAGAATGTTTTCGATCGAAAAAGTTTTCAATCGAAAGTGCTTTCGATCAAAAAGTTCTGAATTATCATGCAAAATTTTTTTGCCCATGCCCGAATAAACTGATGTGGCACCGAATAATTCAGCCAAATAATAAGGGATTGGTATAAAATTTTGTAATTATTCATGAATAAACAAATTTCTGAATAATGAATAATACAACCTAGCCCTCTCTTAGTTGATCCCTTGTATGCTAGTCCTTCACCTGACCCCTCAGTGCCTTGTTGTCTTTCCATTGTTTGTTCCCCTCATGGCCATGGTGCCTATAACTCTCTTCTCTTTTTACAATGAGCCACCGAAGGGAGGAATGTTCATTGCATACTTCTCTTTTTCACATTTATTTAAAGTGGTAGAAGCAAGAGGATCATGTTGGTTTGACTAGATGGGACTCTTGGTTATTGAAGCGAGCATGGGAATTCAACCTTTGCTGGTGGTGGTTGACAAATATCGGGATTTAGGTCAAATTTTAAACTTGGTGTCTATACTGACTTCCAGCTATCAAAGTTGTATCATGTTCGTGCCATCTTAACTTTTACTTTGTGGAACACAAGGAGTCCTATGGGTACTATGCCCCTTCACTTGTACAATTGTTATTTCCGTTAATTCAAGCAAGTGAGAGTAGGCTTATGTAAAACTTCCTCTTTTTAAAAAAATTAAAACAACTATAAGCTAATTAACTTTTTTGCTCCCTAGAGTCTGTTGTTGAATATAAATGTACCACGGTAGGTTGCCATATGTTTTTGATCCACAGGAAAGGCCCATGATTACAAGTAATTGCATCATCAGCTCCAATTCATGCACAGGTGATAAATTTCATCTTTTCCTGTAGAGTGCGTCCTCAAAATGACTCACAGCAGATGTCCAAAGTTACAAACTAATTCTACCTAAGGTCCATTTTGTACAGAGGATGGACGCTACACTCTGATCTTTGAATGTCAAACTCGAGAGCCAAGATAGAACATAAAGGGGCCTATCCTTCTCAGTTTTATCTCTGCTTGATGTTCAAAGGCTCAATAAAAATCAAATACAATCTTCCTCAACATGATGGTTGCTGTCATCCATCTTCCTACCTGTCATTTATCGTTAAAGATAGTAGAGGTTACCTGTAAGCAAGAAAACCTGTGTCCTCACCTACTGTCTTGCAATATGTTATCATGAAATGCTTCTCATATATTGTATATCATCAAGTACCTTCTTCTTGAATGTGTGTCCTCATCTACCCTAGTTGTTCAAGACACTCTTTTCCACAATATGTTGGTCATGCAGAGGATAAATGCTTCTCATATACTTTATATCATCAAGTACCTTCTTCTGGAATGTGTGTCCTTATCTACCCTACTGACATTCTTTTTTGCAATATGTAAGTCATGGAGAAGAGAAATGCCTCTCATTTACTATCATCATGCTTCACGCTGATCTTTAGACGTCGAACTTGAGAGCCAAGATAGAACATAAAGGGGCCTATCTTTCTTTGCTTTATCTCTGCTTGATATTCAAAGGCTCAATATGATGCAAATTGAGTCTTCATCGTGATGATGACTGCTCGTATCTATCTTGTTACCTGTCATTTATCCTTAAAAGGAAATAGAGGTTAACTCTAAGCACAAAAATGTGCATCCTCACCTACTCTTTCACAATATTTTATCATGAAATGCTTCTCATATACTATATATCATCAAGTACCTTCTTCTGGAATGTGGGTTCTCATCTAGCCTAGCTGTTCAAGACACTCTTTTCTGCAATATGTTAGTCATGTAGAGGAGAATGCGTCTCATATACTGCGTATCATCAAGTACCTTCTTCTCGAATGTGTGTCCTCATCTAGCGTAGTTGTTCAAGACACTCTTTTCCACAATATGTTGGTCATGCAGAGGGGAAATGCTTCTCATATACTTTATATCATCAAGTACCTTTTTCTGGAATGTGTGTCCTCATCTACCCTAGGTGTTCGAGACACTCTGTTCCGCAATATCTTAGTCATGCAGAGGAGGAATGCTTCTCATTTACTGTATATCATCAAACACATGCTGTAGAGTATGGTAGCACAAACATTCAAATGGGTCCATAAAACACATCAAAATGCGAGACACTCAAGAGTAAATAAGGACCCAATATCAGGGACTTGATAGGTCTTATACAGTAACTATTCTTGTAGACTTGGATGAAAATGTGTTTTGGGACACCTCTACAAGCAAACGAGTATGACGATAGTACTCGTTGGCACAATGATCACATGCAGAGCATGGAACATAATGTGTGTGTGTGTGCGTGTGTGGGTGTGTGTGTGTGTGTGAGAGAGAGAGAGAGACATAGATTTGGGTCCAAGCCATACCTATCATAAAGCAACATCATTTAAGAGGTGGAGGAAATACCATTTCAGCTTTGTGATCCTTCAAGTGTAGCATTCTGTCGGAGTCACTTCAAAAGCTCCCTATGAGGTTTGACAGAAAGCTCAAGGAGACCAGCGGCTTCTAATTTTTGGTAGCATTCTGTGACTCACTTCAAAAGCTTCCCATGAGGTTTGACAAAAGAGGAAGGAGGCTACCGGCTTGTATTTAGGGCAGAGCTTATTTGAAGTAATAGGACTCAAACATGCCTAATGTTGAACATGTATAGCCATGTGGAATTCGAGGCCTATGAGCTTATGAATATCGTGTACAAGTGACTACTATATATATATATATATATATATATATATATATATATATATATATATATATATATATATATATATATATATATATATATATATATATATATATACACACACACACACACACACACACACACACACATATATATATATATATATATATATATATATATATATATATATATATATATATATATATATATATATATATATATATATATATGTGTGTGTGTGTGTGTGTGTGTGTGTATACACACACACACACACACATATATATATATATGTGTGTGTGTGTGTGTGTGTGTATATATTTTCAAAGAGGAAGTTCGACCGAAGTTTAATCTCCCTCAGCTTGAATATATTGAAAGAAAAATTGTACAAGTGAAGGGCATAGTACCCATGGGACCTCTCATATCCCATAAAGCAAGAGTTGGACTTTCAAAGCATGAGAAGCAAAAGGTTGTCTGAAGGCATCTAGTTTGAAAGGCCCAAAGGCATTACAATTAGGTAGACTAACCACATTGGCCTATGCATATCGAGCAGTGCAAGGAGTTGAACACATGACCTCCACCTCAAAAGGTGGGCACTCAACCAGCCCACCTACGATGCATGGACTTTTTTACCACTTTTTTGAAACATACTCGAGAAAGTGCAATCAAATCTTGAGCAAGTTGGAACATGAAAAACCTGAGGATCTTACTTAACGAGGTCTACCTTGAGGATAAAATGAAGTGGGCCTTTAGGACTTTGGATTCCAAACTAGTGGGTCTCCAATACATGAAAAAATTCTCTTGTGATCTACAATTCAACTATCCTTTATACCATATGTGAATTGGAGTAGAGGTTCCAAACCATTTTTAACTCTGGATAAAATCTAGCTCGAAAGAGCATTTGAGCCATTTATCATTCAAGCTAATGTATATCCTTGGTTTGTGGGATTAGAGATTTCAATGCAAAGGATGATCATTCCAACTCCATTTTGTTCAAGCCAATTGAGTCCTCAAATTTGAGGACTATTAGAAGTACCTACATACCAGATTTCATAATTTTTAGAGTTTGTTTGAGTCTTCAAATGAGCTTAGGAACCTAATCTCTAACTAGGTAGGACACTAGGATTGAACAAGGCAAAGACTAGGTAGAAACTATAAAAGGACTAGAACCCTCACTTTTGAGGTGGATTTTTTATGAAACTTTGTATGAAGAGCACTTAATTAATAGAGCCCATTGTTCATCTCTTTGCCTTACCTTGTATGCACATGTGTGTGTATGTGTGTGCATATTTATGTGATTCTCACTCATGCGCTTGTGTGATCCCTTTCTCATGGTCATCATACCACCCTCATGTCTTCGTGGATTAAAAATTATGAGGTGGATCTCCTCACATTGGTACTCACCATTGTGCTAGAGTGACACCAAATTGGTGCTCTTGCCGAGGAGCGAGCTGAGAGGATGAGCATCTGATGGTAAGACTTAGAGTTTTGACGTTGGAATCATAGGTATATTTCTTGTTTTTAAGCTTTTAACCCCCTTCATCATCATCCCTGTCCTCCTTAAGCACCCCGTAACTCGATTTCCACCTTCACAAACAATTTGCCTCATTGGTCATATCCCCACCTCCATCACTAGGTAGACAGACCCCACTAGACTATGTATATCCAGTAGTGCAAAGGGTTGAACATGTGAACTCCACCTCAAGAGGTGGGAACTCAACCAACCTACCTACGATGCATGGAATTTTTTCGACCACTTTTTTTAAATGTACCCGAGGCAATGCAATCAAATCTTGAGCAAGTTGGGACATATAAAACCTATAGAGCTTGCTTATTGAGGTCTACCTTGAGGATAAAATGCAAAGCACCTTTAGGACTTTGGATTGCAAACTATTTGGCGTCCAATACATGAACAAATTGTCTTGTGATCTACAATTCCACTCTCCTTGGTAACATATGTGAATTGAAGTAGAGGTTCCAAACCATTTTTATCTCTGGGTAAAATCTACCTCGAAAGAGCCTTTGAGCCATTTATCCTCTAAGCTAATGTATATCCTTGGTTTGTGGGATATGAAATTTCAATTCAAAGGAGGGTTTCCACAAACATATCAAGGGGCCTTTGAGCCATACAGTGATGGGTCTCTAGCCCACAAACCAATCAATCTCTATTCCATAAATTGTTTGGCTATTTCAACCCACAATCGAGTTGTCCATGAGGTCACATACCAGTTGGCTTCTATGCCACAAATCACTTGTACCTTTTGATAATCACAAGGCTTTGATTTTTCTTTTTTTTTTTTGGGAATTCGGCTCATCAAGCTAACCTTTCATCTAAGATAAAAAGATTGAAACAACCAAGTCATACACCCTAGGACCCCCCCTTGTTCCCCACTTTCTAGGGGTGGTATCAATGAGACCACACTCAGAGTTTTGGACCCTGAATTTAGATTCTAGGGTCCAAAGTGTTACCTCTCTACCATGGATCCCTAGCACAAGGCTTTGAAAATAATCATAAGCACTCAAGCTTATTTTTTCCCACAAGGATTCTCTACAATTCACTTTTCTTTGTATTATGCACTATCTAATTCTAGATGGTAGTAGAAGATGAAGAAGAATAATATTGTTCTTGCCCCCATATCTATGTGCACCCTTGTTATTGTCTATGACTTTATGGGCTTATAAGATCCTATCCTTCCCTCACTTTCTTCTTATCCCCTTCTGTATAGAGATTCCTTGTATGGGAGAATGCAGAGCTTCCTTAGTAGCCTTGAAGCAAGAATGGACTTCTAGGTATACTATGCATGACCTTTGTGCTCTCAAACTTCTACCTCTCCGTTTTACTGAGGAATGAACCTAATAACCTTTTACTGAGGAATGAACCTAATAACCTTTTCACTCAATCATGACCCAAAGGGCTTCCCAATCCAATTTATATCACTCATAATACTTGTATACACTCAAGTAAACAATTCCATGCAGACAAATAATTAATTTCCTTCACCATATGAACACACAATGACCACTAGTAATTCTAGAAAAAAATTATCTCATGTTATGTAGACTTAAGACTAGAGATTTGAGAGATTTTAAAAAAACTAAATTGGACTTCAAAAAGGTTAAAGATTATCAACACATGGAAATTTTTTTGCTTGACTATTGAAACTAAAAATCAAAGAAATCACTCAAGCAAGGAAGGTGCTAGCTTAGCAAGGGCCTATTATCTTATTCACTTTCTCTAATGACTCACAAACGTGGGATCATCCAAAAATAGAATATTGGAGTCTATTTACAATTCAAAAAGATTCTTGAAAGGTTAGATGTTGCTTTCCTACATTCTAATGCTCATCATAGCTAAGTTTGATAGGTAACCTTGATGAGATAATTTAGGGGGATTCAAAATCAAACTGAAGCTCGAGAATCTCTTGCATAGTCCCTCGCTTTATGAGGCTCCAATTTTCTTCATTTCTTTTTCCATAAGCTCCTAAGGTTGGAATTGATTTCCAACACTATTCTCAAGCTTTAACCTTCATGGCTTCACCCTAACTCCATCATTCCAATGGAAGTTTTGAACCTTGAAAGATTTTTTGAGTCCAATGCTTTGGTAAACATGTCACTACATTGATCCTTAGTACTTATATGTTGTACTTGAACCTCCTTATCGAGCACTTTCTCTCTAGTGCAGTCATAGTGTACCTCTATGTGTTTGCTCCTAGCACGGAACATGAGATCAGTAGATGTTGGCAATTAGCAAGAAAACAAAATGAAAAGATCGACAAGTGGAGGGCTCAAGCAATCATAAGAGAAGAGGGTGGAAGTAAGGAAAGCCTCACAATTCAACCTCAAAATAAGCATACATCTTTCTATAAACTAGTGATTCTTATCACTAACCCATTATACAAAAATCCCACATTTGTACATATTGCTCCATTTTTGCGCAAACAAAGGAGTTTTTTAGTTTGAGGAGATTAGATAGAAGGTATGTTTTAAATTTCATAATTTTTGGAGTTCATTTGAGCCATCAAATTAGCTTTAGAACCTAGGTTTTATTTATGACAAACACTAAGTTGGAAATTGGCCAAAATTCATTTAAAAACTATAAAAGCAGCTAAAGAGATCATTTTTAAGGTATCTTGTGTGACTTGGTGAAGGATTAGAATAGTTAAGAGAGTTCATTTGTAATCTTTGTCAAAGCAATTAATATATTCCATTGTTCCACTCTATCTCCTCTACCTTGTGCATATGTGTGTGTATGTTTATGTATACCATGCATGCCTCTGACCTTCACATCTACACACAACACTTGCTCATGATCTTCACACCACAATTAGGAGGTTTATCTTCATAACCATTGATACTCATCATTATTCTACAAGTGACACCAAATTTGGTGTCATTTTCGAGGAACACTACTTGAGTGTGAGACTGTAATGGTAAGAGAGTAGTGTAGAGTAATTAGAGTGTAGTTAAGTAGGGGTTTTGCAAATTTTTTTCCATTTTCTATATTATTTTCATCTCCATTTTCATTTCCATCACCTCGATCATCCCCCATCACCCCCCTCATTTACTTGTATAATAAAGAGAGAGAGAGTGTGAGTGAAAGCGCATCCTTTTTTGTGTTTTTTTAACTCGTTTTGTATAGATCCAAGCCCATCATGAGCTCGAATAGCTTGCATAGGTATGATAGACCTTTGTGCAGGTCCCAAATTGACATGCTCAGTCTATCATGACATATCAAAAGGTGTGTACTATGGGAAATGCACCATTACATGATGATAGAAATATCGAATTCCATCCTAATGCCCTAGAAGGAGTTGCAAAATTTTGAGTTCTTGGCTCTATTATGGTAGAGCAAAACCATGATAGACAGGCTCTATCATGATCGATCCTATATATAATGACATGTCACTCTATCGTGATAGACCCTTGTCTGTCATGAAAGACCAAAACCTCGATAGAGACCATATATTGTACTTCACCTTGGACAACCTTAGAATTTTAGTGTCATCATACTTTATGCTACAAGCTCTACTTCCTTCATAGCCCTAGGATGAAAATCACTTATGTCTCTCCACTCACCTATTATTATTTTTTGAGATTTTAGTATGGTTACTTGTTACATAGATATATTCATGAAGAAGGGCCAAAAAAGAGTGGATTCAACAATGTTTCAAACTTCAAGACATATCATGTAATTTAGGCTTCACATGGGCCAATAACCAATAAGGTGAAGATGTTCATATCACTCCACTTGATCATGTTTACTGGTCTTCTTCTCTAGCTAATGTTCTCTTGTTTGCCATTGTGGCCAAGTCACTAGGTTATCTTTTATAGCATGAACTTGAGGAACGTCAATTGAGAGGTATCTCTATACCTAGATTTTAGGAAGATTTGTTTTTCAAACGTATGCAAATGACATGAATGCAACTATATGCAACGATCAAAATAGCCTCAATCAATTTTGAATAGTGTAGGAAAAATTTTTAAGGGCTAGTGGCTCCATCATCAACCATAACAAAACTCTAATGAAAGTGTTTGGTAATCACCTACCTGACTCCATCACTAAGGCTGCCTATCAACCTATCAATGATGGGGAAATCTTAAGGCTTCTTGGCATGCCTATTGTCTTTAATGTGTCTCCCCATACTAGCTAGGATTGGACACTAGACAAACTAAATAGTAAAGTTCAAAATGAAACGAGATGCAACCCAACCCCACCTAACTAATATTTCTTCACAAGCATTAAGTAGTGCCTACAATTATTTACCATCTTTCTAGCTTCATCCCTTCTAAGACCTAGTTTAGGAAGGCCAAATCACCCTTCTAAACTTCCTATAGGGATCATTTGAGAAATGGAAGAGCCTCCTCAAAGTCCAGTACATTCTTTTTTGTCTCCCTAAAGTCAAGCGTGGACTTGGGCTCCTAGATCTTGAAAAAGTTGGTAGAATGATGATTGTTAAATTTATTTATAGGGTGATGAATTCAAATTATTTTTGTTTTTCCTTACTCAAGCACTTTCTACTGAAAAGCTAACCAAATGACTTCATTGCTTGGATAGGGTTTGTCATTCTTATTGTGTGCCTCAGTAGCCACAATTTCCACTTCAAATGTCCATTTTTTTTCCATCTTGTCTTCTCAAAATGGTAGTACCTTAAGAGAGGGACTATATTCAGACTATAAATGGGAATCTATCAAAGACAACAATGCCTCGTTTAATTTGATACATTTTACCCTTAACAAAAACTTCTTCAAGACAGGACCACAAACTCATGAGAAGTGGATTTATAACCCACAAAGGCATTTTGGATGAAAAATAGCTGGTTAACTATGGAGCACTTTGTGTGGAAAAATCAATCTCTTAGAGATCCTATAATATCCTCTTCCACCATATTTCCCAAGGAAATACCGCCAAAACAACTACAAGGAATCCATATGAATATTTGAAAGTCATCTCTGTTGCCCTTGGGTCTACGGCTTCTAGGATACTCCTTACTACTAGAATCAACAAATTATGGGACATTAATTGGTCTTAAGAGCACTAGAAATATAGATTCTTCATTATTTGGCTTTTATCCTTCAACCACAAGGAATTGATATTTGCTTGATAGTTCATACATCAAGATATCTACTGTGGCAATAAATTGAACAAAGTTCAATAGAGTCTGATTGTTTTCCCCTTCTGCACGCAAGATGAATCGGTTATTCATCTCTTTGTAGATTGCAAACATTCTAAACTATACTAGCTTTGACTACATGCTAGATGGCTTCCCTGAAAAAAAAAACTTTCGAGTGGAACAAGATATTGTTCGGAGTCAACTCTTTTACGGACATACTACTGTGCAACACAATTAGGATTAGAATACTCTACATAATTTGTAGAGAAAGAAACCTAATGGTGTTCAAAGGTGAAATCCATTGGTTCTTCCAATCTCTCAAAATTCTAACCAATCATTCCCTTGTGCAAGTAAGATAGTCAAATTTGTTATGGATCTCACCCAAGATCTATAATAGATCCCTAAAGACCCTCCCCTAGAAGAAAAGGAAAAATTGAGTTGTAAAACACTCCCAGATGGACAAAGAGGTCATGCTTTGGTGTATAAGTAGAAGATGAACTTCAAGCACACCATCATTATAGGCATGATATTCCCCGAATACTTTAGGGTTCTATAAAAGAAGAATATTTTTTCAATCATGCCTTTTTTTTGTTAAAAGAGTCAGCTCAAGCATATCTAAGGAGTATATGGTCTTCTACCACTCCTATCTGAGCACTCTCAAAGTTTCCTTATAGAATGGCCCCCCTATCTTTGACTGCTAATGACATCTACAAATTTTTTAATATAGCAATATGAAAGTGGTCTAATCATTTTTCACCTTTTTTTGTACCCTTTGTAGCCCTTATCAATGCCTTGTCCTTAACCCTCTCTTAGTGAGTCCCTTGTACACACATCCCTGACCTGACCCCTTGGTGCCTTGTTGTCTTTCCATTGTTTGTTCCCCATCACGAGATGGTGTCCTTAACTCTACTTTTTATTTACAATGAGCCACCGAAGGTAGGAATGCTTATTGCATATTTCTCTTCTTCACATTTATTTAAAATGGTAGAAGCAAGAGGAGCATGTTGGTTTGACGAGAGGCGGCACTTGGTGCTTGAGATCAGCGTGGGGGTTCAACCTCTGCTAGTGGCGGTTGACACTTATTGGGATTCAAGTGAGTTTTTAAACTTAGTTTCTATACTGCCTTTGGGTTTTCAAAGTTGTATCATCTTCATGTCAATGTTACTCCTACTTTGTGGGACACGAGGAGTCCCTTGGGTACTATGCCCCTTCACTTGTACAATTTTTATTTCAATTAATTCAAGCAAGTGAGAGTAGGTTTCTATCGAACTTCCTCTTTAAGAAAACAACAACAAATTATAGGCTAATTAAGTTTTTTCCTCCCTAGAGTCTCTTGTTGAATATAAGTGTACCACGGTAGGTTGTGTCATAAGTATTGAAGGGCTAAAGACTCAAGCATCATAGGCTTCAATGGGAGATTTCGCTGCATGAAGCAAGCCTAAATGCTTGTCTAAATGCACATTGGACTTCTCCTGATTTAAGAAGCATAAATGCACAACCATTGGTATATGCCTTAGATATTCAAAGGTTATATCTTTAGGTTATCTTAGTAAAACATAAAAGGGATAAATGGATACGTTCTCATGATCTCACAAGGAGCCAAAAGCCATGAATCAATTTGAATTCACAATTCAAACCATCCCCAAGAATTTAGGCTCATTATTAGGTGCAATCTCTAACAGTTATCAAGTCAAAAAGATGTATATATACACCATGGTTTTGAGTCATGGATAGCAGAGAGACTCGATATGATCATCACACTCATATTGAGTAAGTATTACTACAAAGCAAGAGAATTTCTTTACAAACTCTTTTTATCAGATGTCCTTTAGCAATACATTTTTATACTTCATCGTTATTGATTTGTGAATCTCTATTCTCTGTTATAGTACATTGAGTGACTTTGTCAAGTTCTCTGAGTCATTTCTTTTTTTTTGGGTACTCATTATCCAATCCATAAATTGAAAACTAATCTAGCATTCTACTAAGCACGTATTAAAAGTTTCATAACCATTGGATGCATATATCTTGAGTTATGAATAAATCTATGTGACAGGGTGTGTGCATCATCTTCCTCCTAAAAAGTGGGGATAACCCCCTAGAACATTGCTCTGAGTGTAGTCACTCAAAATTCATGAAGTAACCTAGTAAAGCTTGCTTAACACTTCATTTGAAGGTGTGCAAACTTTATTGGGTTAATTTCTACTAGGCTATGATCTCTGAGCAAAACACTAAGAGCCTTCTTCCATAAATAAAAGGTTTCTCAAGGTGCCTTGTATTCACAACTTATCTGTCTTGAAAAAGAGTTTTGAGAATGATGCTTGAAAGTACTACAGTGGTTCAAAAGCATATATTGAAAGCTTAAGGAGTCTATTAAGGTTCTCTAAAGTTATCAAGGCTGATCTAGACCACAATTTTGCCAAGACGATCTCATCTTTGCATACTACCCCATCGCCATCACATGCAAATTTATTGTCTCTATACCAAAATAAAATTTCCCCTTGTACTCATGTCTTTTTGCACAAATTCAAGAAATTTGTTCTTTATGCCAAAAACAAGATGAACTAGGTAGCTAACATGTTGATTTTTGAAGCTTATAAGATAATAGAGCCCTCTCTTTGGAGAGATATTTTATTGTTTCATTAGTAGTTTTCCACACTAGGAATGAGTCTTAGGCCTCTCATGAGAGGAGCATGAGTTCAAATCCCCTTGGTTCCAGTGGCTGGAAACTCCTCATTATAACATGATGATGTTTTAAAAGTAGCTCCCTTCGAGGAGTTGTTGGCCTTTGGGTGCTCTTAGTGGACAATCTTAACAACAAAAAGGTTCATGCTCATTATGATAGAGTCGATTTTAGTTCGAATTATTCTCCTTGTCTAGCGTTAGATCCATCCCTTCGAGTTCCTAGCTTTAACACACCTTCCAGCTCTATGATTCCTAGTAGGTGGTAGGCATTCAACTCCTACTTGTGGAGGATTTGGGATCCCATGGGAGTTATGCCCTTCATTGTTTTATTTTCCATTAATTTAAGCTATCAGAAGAGTAGATCATAAGATCAAAATTTTTTTAAGAAACAAAAAATAAAAGAAATGAAATTACAACAATATGCATCCTCCTGATGTGCTTCTTAAAACTGAAAAGGGAGGGTGCCACTAATCCTCATTCCTATTTCTTTTGAGTGAATGTCCTTTTGGAATGGTTCCATCCTTCTATTTCGAGTGTATGCTATCCACCATGCATGTAGCTTGGTCTGAGTGCACCTTCCATTGGATTGCTCTTTCAAGTCCTTGATGCATGTCACATACACATCCATAGACTCATTTTCAGCCATACATATATCCTCAAGTATGCAACATGTGCTTTATTACGCATGGCATACAAAGAAGCAAGAGTGTCCAATGCCTGTCTTGATGTAGAACATGATCGAATCTGTAGAAATATATGATGCTTCACAAAAAGCACAATCAATGCATGAACTTGAGCATCTTTTCAACCCCATCTAAGCTGCTTCTACGTACGTGGAGAGGGAGAACATTGTACTTGAAGAAGAAGCTCCATTTGTGAGAGTAGACTATGAAGTAGAAGAACCTACGGGTCTTCGATCTACATCTTCCACTATGTTCCAAAAGCTTTTCTACAACAAGAACATGCTTCATCATGTAAAACTGTGAGGAGATGGTGCTACACAAATCCTGCTCTACACCTGCCAATGTAGCTTCAGAGTACCTTAGTAGACACCTTTAGCTTCCAAAATATGCATTTGGATCCATAATGTACCCTAGAGCATCACCCTCAAATAGTTATGTCAAAACAGACCGCTTCCAAGATTAAAGACCTGGGTTGCATTTATTCGATCGAATAATAAAAAAATACCAAATATGTTCGTTTTATTCGTGGTTTTCTAAATAAACACCGAAAAACAATGGAGACCGATACTTTTTCGTGTTGATATATTTAGGTAGTGATGTGTGTGAACACACTAGGACCGCCGAGACACTTTTTTCCCTCTTTAGGAGGTTTTTTTCCCCCGGCTTGTATATACGCCTATTGCCCTAATGCGCTACTTATCTTTGTACATTCTCTAGTAATACATTCAGTATTGTGTGTTGTGCTCCAAGCTTCTTCTTCTTCCTTGTGATGTTCGCGTGCTTTCGTAGACGTCTGTTAGCAGTAGTCAAGGAACTGAAGGACTAACAAGACAAGGAAGCCAACGAAGGGAGTCGGAGCGAAGAGAAGGTACAAGCAGACAGAGTAGTCAAAGAAGATCGAGCAAGTAGGCCATTATTTTTTCAGGAAGCTAAAGCATATCAAAGAGGTGGACACATAAGGAGAAGGAGAAAGTAGGAAGCTCGAAGATGTGTATGTCAAACCGTTAGAGGAAATCCCTACAAAAATAGTGATTTTCATCACTAAAAGCCATTGTAAATACCATTTCATATTTTTTTAGCTCCATTTTGTGCAAGCCAAGGAGTCCTTGAGCTTGAGGAGCATTAGAAGTAGCTACCTACCAGTTTTCATAATTTTTAGACTCCATTTGAGCCTTCAAATGGGGCCTAGAACCTAATTTTTAACTAGGCCGGACACTAGGTCTGGACACGGCCAAAACCTAGTAAAAAACTATAAATAGAGCTAGAGAGCTTATTTTTCAGGTTAGCTTGTAATAGAGTTGAACTTGTATGAGCATTTTGAAAGTAATCTAAAAGAACTCCATTGCTTCTCTCTCTTTGTCTTATCTTGTGTGCACATGTGTGTGTGTATGTGTGTGCATGTTTGTGTGCTTCTCACTCACGCACTTGTGCCTTCACTTGCTCGAGGTCATCATACCATCCTCACGTCTTCGCGGATTGACATTAAAGGAGGTGCTACACATCACTGAGCTACACCAAATTTTGGTGTCGTTGCCGGGGATCGAGCTTTGAGGACGAGCGTGTGATGGTAAGACGTAGATTTGAGACATTTCCGTGTTTTTCTGTCAATCGCGATTGACACCGTCGATCACGATCGACAGATTGTGTCGATCGCGACCGATAGAGACAACCGACTGACCCTGTCAGTCGCGATTGACACTGTCGATCACGACCGACAGCCACGATCGACACCTCTGTCGATCGCGATTGACACCGTCAATCGGGACCGACTGAATTTTGACGATTGACTGAATTTCTCGCGTTGCCACGTGTCCATCGCGACGGACACATCCCCGATCGACTGAAATTACGACGAAAATCCCGGAAAACATGTCGATCGCGATTGACACCATCAATCGCGATTGACAGGACCCACGACCGACTCTGTCGATCGCGATTGACACTGTCAATCGCGACTGACGTGTCGATCGTGACCGACAGGCCCCGACGGACACCTCTGTCAATCGTGATTGACAGACCTCTCGATCGCGATTGACAGGCTTTTTCGGCTAAAATTTTAGGGTTTTATATTCCAATATTTGGGGATAAATTTTGGGCATACTTGTCTATTAATTGGCATTTTGTGAGGTCCCTACACATGTGTTTTGAGAAAAATCCTGTGAACTATTAGCCTGTTTGAACCCTGTTTTAGTCCCAAAACCCTGAACTGGTCTAGCTTTCTCATACGAAATCCGTTTGCTGTGATTCTTGTTTTGTTGGAAATCTCGTGGGGAGTACTACCAAAACTTCCACTGGTTACAGTAAAACTAATATCAGGATTATTAGCCATAGTATTTTTAAGTGGACTATATCTAGGGGAAGAAAAGCTAAGGGGTCTTTAGAGTTGTTTTCCATAAAATCAAAAGAACAGTTGATCTTTGAGTTACATGAATGAAAGTGATTTTTTGTGTCTTTTGAATCTAAGTCTTGAGCTAACTTTGGGACTTTTACAGGTCCACTGAGAGCACTAGAAGGCATCCAAAGCAAGGGGTAATCTGAAAGCTTGAGAACTGGGTTCTTGAGCACCAAAAGAGCACGGGATCTGCAAGAGAGGTTGGAATATTCTCAATGCCCTCTGTCCATTTCTAGCTTAGGTTAAGTGCAAGTAGTGCTAGAAGTAAGTCAGGGCAATGATAGGCACGAGACAAGTCCAGACTATCTAAGAAATCAAGTTCAAGTCAAGAGATAACCTGTGTGTGACCGACAACTTTAAAGGAAAAGAACCTAACGTGAGACGATCAACATTCAAGTGCGGAAATTAACTCAAGTGTTCCTGACGTCGTGATATCAAACAAGATCATAACCACAATAATCAACTAAAAAGAATCAAGTGACTGATATAAAGGAACTCAGCAATGAGGTTGTACCTTGGGTAAAAATTGGGATTGCTCAGCTAAGCATATGAACCTTAGATCACGACGATACCTAGGAAGAGATAGACAGAGTCTTAGATCTTCAAAGGCTAGTGTCAACCATACTGCTAGGTCTTGGGCCCAGCAATTGAGCCATTATTCACACTACCCTAGCTCTGAAACTAGTGAGTCAGAGATGTCCCACGATATGGAGAGACCTACAGGAAGTTCAGGTGTGCCATACTTACATAGGTAGAGGGCCCCTACAAGACGCAGCTGGAATACCTGAGGACCAACTGATTAGGTGCTAGAATCTATGAGGACGGCCTAGGAAGATCTGTGGTCCAGATTAAAAACCCTGACCAATCCATTGGACTAGAACATCCAGCGGTCAAGTTTGAAAACGAAGCATACTTGGACAAAGAAGGAACAATATATGTAGTCACCAGTCATCCAGATAGGACAAATGAATTTGGGAATGTGATCCCAGAAACGGACTTAGGTGACCTGGAGCAAGGAAACATAGGTGTAGAACCTAGAACCCCTCGAGGCAAATCTGTTCTCACCAGGATGATCACACCAGAGTGGGTTCCCCAGGACAATAAGAGCATAGATCTACTCCTGAACCGAGAGACTGATGAAGCCTTTTGGAGGTATAGATCTGATCAGCCGAATGAGGTAGGAACAATCATGATATATGAATTCAAAGATCCTGATAGCCCAGGCAGAGTGACCTACTTAGATCATGCTTCAGAGAGGATCTTTGTGGTTACAGAAAATGATAGGCATGCTTACACTTGGAAAGGTGAATTTATTTTCCCTCAACCAAGATCGAATGTGTCCTTTGGTCCCCCAGGAGCTGGAACATCCTAAGCTCATGGAGCTCAAAGAGACAGACATAGAGATAGACCTTAGGTAAGCTTTTCCAATCCAGTGGGAAGAGAAAGAACGAGAACGGAAGAAAATAGAGCGGAACCTGAGGGACTTAGAGCCCCAAGGAACCAAAGGAATGCTGATGATTTCCCTCTGCCAAGGCCTAGGGAACACACCAGAACCTTGAGACCTACACAGCTGGTTAAGTCCATGAAGAACTACTTCGATGGCACAAGAGACCCATATGACCATGTGGCTGAGTTTAGGCAAGTCTTGAGAGCTGAACAAGTTGAGGACCTATTCACGCAGTATAATGCCTTTGGTCTCACCCTTAGGAACACAGCCCTTACGTGGTTTCAACCATTGAATGAGAGACATTTCAGGAGCATAGACCAACTCTTAGAGGCCTTCATCACTGAATTCTCTAAAAGTGGCATAAGGCATAATACTTCCTCATTGACACATAGCTTCAAGCAGACCCCTCAGGAGACCGTGAGACTTGCAGAAAGAAGGTTTAGGCAATATCTTGAGAGATGCCCTGTTCCTGAGTTGCCCACACGAGCCAAACAAGTGGCCTTATTCTTGGATGGATTGCTAAGTACAAAGTTGCGATCCTATGTGTACTTGAAGGACCCTAGGACCATAGAAGAGTGTGTACGCATGTGCATTGACATTGAGGATAACCTAGGGGAAGAGTTAGAGCTTTCCAAAATCTATAAAGATTCAGATAGCACCTCTAGCTTTTCTTCCACACAATCTACATCTATTGAGGAACTCGCAGAAAAGGTAGCTCAAAAACTAGGTGTCTCTAGCAAACAAATTCCAAGATTTGCCCCAGTAAAGAGATGCTATACTTGCGGTGGTGACCACATGGCAAACGTATGTCCCATTATGGCTCAACCCCAAGTAAATCCTAGTAGCCAGTACTGCACCATAGAACGGAGGTACACCAATCACACCGCGCAAGATTGCCCCTACAATAAGCAAGCAGTTAGGCAGACGTACCCACAACCATACCCTCAACAAGGAAGATACCAGAACCAGTACCCACCACAGCAGTATGCTAGGCCTCAACAAACCTACCAACCATAATACCAAAACCAACAAAGGCCTCAGCCTGTGTTAGCACAACAACCCCCTGCCCCAGCTAATGTAATTCCGGTAAAGTATGCAGCGGCAGAAGAGAATTTGAAAAGAGCTATAGTGCCAGTAACACCATTGCTTTCAGAAAGTGATCCTAGTGACCATAGCTTTGATTCTACACATATTGATAGTCCCCAGGCTTACTACATGCCATCTCCTGAACATGGTGAGTCCTACTACAGTGAAGAACCAAGTGAACCTAGTTGGGAGCCATGTTGGTGCATTTTATCCAAGCCTACATGCTTGATATATTTGATATTATCCTCTTTTGTAAGTCACATGAGTAGTCATGTGAACACCTCTTGTAAAAGAGTTCATTTTTATCTCTTGTAATTGAAAAAAGAAAAAGGAAGAGTATAGCTTACCTCATCCATGATGTAAAAGAAAAGTCGTGGCCCTATCTACCTAAAATCACGAATTTTGGAGCTGAGGGAATATCTCCTAACTTTGGGGATCACTTTTAGGTGGAGCCATTCGAATTCGAATTCAAAACTCCCTCCAAGAATAGCTATAAAAGGAGCAAGAAGGAAGAGGCGATTAGCAAGCCTTGTACGTGACCACTTCATGTCATTTTGTAGAGATTGAAGAGCTTCCTCCATAGCTCTATCATTCTACTCCCATTGTGCAAAGATTCATTGCCAATGTGGTTGTAATCATATGTGAATCTATACATTTATTATCATCTACTTCTCTGTTTTGTTCTCTGCTATACTCACTTAGAGCAATAACTTCAGAAGATCATATCTCGAGTTCTACTGCTCCTTTTTCAGTGTTTTAACGTGCGTTGGATAGCTCTAACTATCTAGTTTGTATTTATAAATTTTCATGGTCATTGGGTTAATAGTTTGGGAGATATATGCATTTTACTTCTCACTGGTCTATCTCTACAGAGCCCCGAGAATTGTGGGAATGTTCCAGAAATTGATGAAACTTGTTCTCAGTGCTCAGTCCATCATTTGAAGTGTTTTAACTTGGATTGGGAAGCTTTCTAAGTCTATTTGCTATGCCCAAAAGGAATTTTTCTAATTCCTTCCAGGTTGAGAGCACTGCTCATTTTTTCGAGCAGGTGTATGTCCAAAAATAGCAAGTTTTGGGAGCTAGTCATTTCGCAACTAGTCTGTCTTGACTTAAACTTTTGGGATACATGTTCCAAAGTACTTGGCTGATATTTTGGTGGATTTAGGAAGCTTAAAGGGTCTACTAATCAACTCTGAAGTCTCAGTTGGCTGGTGTGAAGCTGGTTGTAGCAGCACCTACTCATCTTTGGATTGCATCCACCATCTCTCTTCACAGTGGTATCAGAGCATAGTCAAGCAACATGGGAGATGGATTTCCATCAACAATTGACAAATTGGATCGAAACAACTACCCGGCATGGTCTCTAAGGATGGAGGCTTACCTTCAAGGGAGGAATCTATATGGATTCATATCCGGAGATGAAGCAATGCCAACCATGAGGAACAAAGGACAACCATCACATGAAGAAGTGGAAGGACTTTCGAATTGGTGTTCGAAGGATGCACTTGCAAGGTCCTATATTCTAAACTCAATCTCTGATTTTCTTTTACCTCATGTCAAGGGATGCAAGACATCAAGAGAAACCTGGAATGCACTTGCTTCTTTCTTCTCTTCCAACACTCGAGCAAGGAAGAACCAATTGTGGATGGAGTTCACAACAATGAAGAAAAGCCCGAAGCAAAATGTGACTGATTATGTCACAAAGATGAAGGAGATTTCCGACCAACTTGGAAGCATTGGAGAGGTAATTGAAAAGGAGCAAATCATAAGAAAAATCATGAATGGAATCAAAATAGACGACAAGTGGGAGTCATTCACAACAGCCATGGATTTATACATGGATATGCATGTACCCGACCTCAACGCACTCATGGGCCAACTCTTCACTCATGAAGCAAAGATTAGCAAAGGTGGTGAGTCCTCAAGAGGTAATCAAACTTCTGCCTTATATTCTGATAAAGCTAAGGTCAAGGACAAGTCAAAGAATAAGAAGAATGAAGATGAAGGAAGCTCTTTCCAAGCAAACTTTGCAGGTAGAGGAAGAGCTAGAGGAAGAGGCAGAGGTGGAAAGCAAGGCAGGGGGAGATTCCAATCATCTCAACCTTGCAACATATGTGGCTTATCTAACCATACTACTGAAGAATGTTTCAGGAACCCGAGGAACTCAAGAGGAAGAGGATTCAATAGAGGTGGCTATGGATCAAATAGAGGTAGATACAATGGAGGCTACAACAACAACAACTACTACAACAACAATTACAACAACAACAACAACTATCAAAGTGGCCATAGAGGAAGATGAGATTACAATAACTATGCAGAGGACCAAAGTCAAGAAGATTCATTATTGATTATGAATCTATCAGCGAAGAAGGGTAAGGATGATGATCACATATTTTACATTGATTCGGGATGCTCGAACCATGTAGCAGGAAATGTGGCTTTACTTTCTGATTTGGAAGATCCTCATAACAAGCATGAAGTGCAGACAGGAGATGATACAAAGCACTCAGTGGAGATGTAGGTAATGTGAAGACATCAGATGGGAATATGAACCTCTTAAGCAAAGTCTTGTATGTCCCTACAATTACTAAAAATTTAATAAGTGTTGGACAGATTGTTGAAAAAGGATTGCAGGTTAGATTCAACCGATTTGGAGCATATGTTGAAGACCCAAGGCAAGGCTTTCGAAGGATTGCCAAAGGAGAAAAGACAGGAAGGCTTTTCACTTTTGAAGTGGAAGATACAAAGAACATAGCTTTGTTTAGCTATGGATCTCAAACTCTTACAGAGTTGGAGATATGGCACAAAAGGCTTGCTCACATTGGTGAGAGAACACTCAAACAGATTTGTAGGGACCAAAGTGTACTTGGTTTGCCTAATATCACAAGGAAACACATGATTTATAAGTGTGAAGCTTGTCAACTTGGCAAGGCTCATAGACAACCTTTCAATAAGAAAGGATATATGTATCAAAATCCTTTGGATCTAGTACACACAGATGTGTGGGGTCCAAGTAAGGAGCCATCTATATCAGGCTCAAGATATTATGTGTCTTTCATAGATGATTGTAGTAGGTGGACCATTCTGTTTTTCATGAAGCACAAGGATGAAGTGTTTAATTGCTTTAAGAAGTATATTGCTCTTGTTGAAAACCAAACAGGTAGGACTTTGAAACGACTCAGATTAGATGGTGGAGGAGAATACTTCTCTTCTGAATTTGATGCCTTCTTGCATGAAAGAGGCATTAAAAGGGAAATCACTACAAGGTATACACCCGAACTCAATGGTGTAGCAGAAAGGAGGAACAGAGCTATTGTCGAAGCTGCAAGGTCCATGCTCAACGAAAAGGGATTGCCAAACTACCTATGGGCAGAGGCTGTGTCGACAGCCACATATCTCATAAATAGATTTCCATCTAAGTCACTAGATGGAACCACTCCATATGAAGTGTGGAATGGAAGAAGACCTAGTCTAGAGCATTGCAAAATCTTTGGATGCTTAGCCTATGCTCACATTCCTTCTCAAGTAAGAGGGAAATTGGATCCCAAGGCAGAGAAGTGTGTATTCATTGGTTATGATCAAAACCAAAAAGGATATAGATTGTACAATCCAACCAATAAAGGATTTTTTGTTAGTAGAGATGTAATTTTTGATGAAAACAAATCATGGTTTGATGATGACAGGAAAGTGAAGCTACCATATGACTTGGATGAAGATTTTCCATCACTTCAACCAAAGGAGCCAAAGCAGATTGAAGAAAGTGATTCGGAGATTGACCTAGAAGACTTGGAAAGACTAAAGCTATGGAAGAACAAAGGTAAAGCAAAGATGCAGGATGCTACATATGGACCCGAGAGCTCACATCAACCACTTAGAAGGTCTTCGAGGGAGAAGAAGAAACCAGAGAGGTTTGGTTATGATACTTCTTTGGTCACAAAGCACTCAATCTACATTGCAAAAGATTCAACCAATGAAGAGCCTACCACATTCGAAGAAGCACAAAGCAAGAAATCTTGGAGAGATGCAATGGATGAAGAAATGGAAGCCTTGAAGGAGAATGACACTTGGGAGCTTGTACCTAACAAGCCATCTATGAAGATAATCGGATCTCGATGGATATACAAAATCAAGAGGAATCCAGATGGAAGTATAAATAGACACAAAGCAAGGTTAGTTGCTAAAGGGTTTGCTCAAACCCATGGTATTGATTATGAGGAGACTTTCTCTCCTGTTGCAAAAATGCCTACAATTAGGGTTCTCATTAGTCTTGCTGCATCTAGAAATTGGAATCTTTATCAACTTGATGTAAAGAATGCTTTCTTGAATGGATGGATTTCTGAGGAAGTGTATATGGCACAACCTCCTGGATATGAGGATGCACATCATCCTAACTATGTATGCAAAATAAAGAAAGCTTTGTATGGATTGAAGCAAGCTCCAAGAGCTTGGAATTTCAGATTGGTGACTTATTTGCAGGACCAAGGATTCAAAGCTAGCAAGGCAGATACCTCTTTGTTCATAAAGAGGAATGGATCTGAAGTGATCTATTTATGTGTGTATGTTGATGATATTATTATCACAGGCAATGATCTTGAAGGAATCAAACAGGTAAAGAGTCAAATGAAGGAGGAGTTCAAAATAAGTGACCTCGGACCACTCACTTATTTTCTTGGATTGGAGTTGATCTACACAGATTCAGGTATATACATCATACAAAGGAAGTATGTCCATGACATGCTCGTCAAGTTCAAGATGGAAAATACAAAGTGTGCAGGTACACCTATGGAGCAAAATCATAAGCTTAGTGCTTATGAAGGAGAGCCAATTGAAGACATCACAAGCTATCAAAGCTTGGTTGGAAGTTTAAACTATGCAACACTCAGAAGGGTTGATATATGCTATAGTGTTAGCATATTGAGTCAGTTTATGCATAAGTCGAGAAGACCACATATGGAAGCGGCCAAGCGAGTCCTCAAGTACCTAAAGGGGACCATGAATGAAGGTTTGTATTATTCATATACTTCAGATATTGAGCTAAAGGTCTACTCAGATGCAGATTGGGCCGGATCTAGAGATGATAGAAGAAGCACATCCGGATATATATCGTTTGCAGGTTCAAAAATCATTTCTTGGTCATCGAAGAAGCAACCAACTGTGGCATTATCTTCTACCGAAGCCGAATATAGAGGTTTGGCTAATGCAACTCAAGAAATCATGTGGTTAAAATCTTTGTACACAGATCTTGGACTTCATTCTTCAACACCTCACATTTTTGGTGACAACACAAGCTCACTACATCTAGCAGCTAATCCAGTATACCATGCTAGAACGAAGCATATTGAAGTCCACTACCATTATGTAAGGGAGAAGCTAATGAGCAAGGATATTCAACTATCCTACGTCTCTACAGATATGCAATGTGCAGACATGTTGACGAAAGCTCTTGATGGTACGAAGTTAAGTAGATTCAAGTTGATGATTGGCTTGCAGGAAATCAAAGACAATTGAAGACTTATTTGAAGGCCAAGCATGTTCGGCTTGAGGGGGAGCTGTTGGTGCATTTTACCCAAGCCTACATGCTTGATATATTTGATATTATCCTCTTTTGTAAGTCACATGAGTAGTCATGTGAACACCTCTTGTAAAAGAGTTCATTTTTATCTCTTGTAATTGAAAAAAGAAAAAGGAAGAGTATAGCTTACCTCATCCATGATGTAAAAGAAAAGTCATGGCCCTATCTACCTAAAATCACGAATTTTGGAGCTGAGGGAATATCTCCTAACTTTGGGGATCACTTTTAGGTGGAGCCATTCGGATTCGAATTCAAAACTCCCTCCAAGAATAGCTATAAAAGGAGCAAGAAGGAAGAGGCGATTAGCAAGCCTTGTACGTGACCACTTCATGTCATTTTGTAGAGATTGAAGAGCTTACTCCATAGCTCTATCATTCTACTCCCATTGTGCAAAGATTCATTGCCAATGTGGTTGTAATCATATGTGAATCTATACATTTATTATCATCTACTTCTCTGTTTTGTTCTCTCTTATACTCACTCAGAGCAGTAACTTCAGAAGGTCATATCTCGAGTTCTACGGATTTTTTTTCCATGTTTTAAAGTTCGTTGGATAGCTCTGACTGTCTAATTTGTACCTATAAATTTTCATGGTCATTGGATTAATACTTTGGGAGATATATGCATTTTACTCCTCACTGGTCTATCTCTACAGAGCCCCGAGAATTGTGGGAATGTTCCAGAAATTGATGAAACTTGTTCTCAATGCTCAGTCCATCATTTGAAGTGTTTTAACTTGGATTGGGAAGCTTGCTAAGTCTATTTGATATGCCCAAAAGGAATTTTTCTAATTCCTTCCAGGTTGAGAGCACTGTTCATTTTTTCGAGCAGGTGTATGTCCAAAAATAGCAAGTTTTGGGAGCTAGTCATTTCGCAACTAGTCTGTCTTGACTTAAACTTTTGGGATACATGTTCCAAAGTACTTGGCTGATATTTTGGTGGATTTAGGAAGCTTAAAGGGTCTACTAATCAACTCTGAAGTCTCAGTTGGCTGGTGTGAAGCTGGTTGTAGCAGCACCTACTCATCTTTGGATTGCATCCACCATCTCTCTTCACAAGCCAGAGTACACAAATGTAATGTACACAAACCCTAACTCTAGACCCCAACCTAGGCAGGTAAGACCCCCATTCCCTAGAGGACCATGCTACAGATGTCAGGGAGATCACCTCATTCGTGATTGCCCCTTACCTCCACCTACACAACCCCAATCAGTGACAATTCAAGGCTTTTGCCAAGATTGTGGAAAGGAGCATCTCTTACGAGATTGCCCAAAAAACCCCAATAATATGCCAAAAATTAACCACACAAGTGACTGCTAATAATGATAGCAAGAAATGAAAGAAGAAAGAAGTTCCCCCGGAGGAAGAAGAATCTTTGTTTGAGGTCCGTGAAAACTTTAAAAAGTATGAGATAGACGATAGGAGAGTCATGATAAGAATGCCTAAACAAGAGGCACAATCAGGTGAGGCCTATGATAACAAAGAAACCACCAAGAAAATAGTGGTATCTTTGGAAGAAGGAGAGGAGAGATGCACTTACATAGGACATGACCTGACGGAAGAAGAAGAGCACGAATTGATAGCCTTGCTAAGAGAATACAGAGATGTATTCGCTTGGAGTTACAAGGATTTGAAAGGTGTAGACCCGGACATATGCTCACACACAATCCCCATGACCTCAGATGCTAAACCTTCTAAACAAAAGCCATACACATACAATGATAATTATGCTGCCAAGATCAAAGAGGAGATAGATAGACTGGTAGAAGCTGGATTTATCTATGAAATTGAGCATACCAAGTGGGTATCCCCCATTGTAGTTGTTCCCAAGAAGAATGGAAAGCTACGCGTGTGCATTAACTTGAAGAAGGTTAATGCAGCCACTATTCGAGACAACTATCCGCTTCCTATAATTGAGCATCTACTAGAAAGGGTAGCGGGCAAGGAAGTGTACAGCTTCCTTGATGGATTTTCGGGCTACAATCAGGTAGCCATAGCCCCAGAAGATCAGCATAAAACGGCTTTTGCCATAGAGTGGGGTATATTTGCCTTTCGAGTAATGCCATTTGGGCTTACCAATGCTCCTGCAACCTTTCAGAGACTGATGTGCCACGTGTTTAAAGAGTTCTTGAGGAAGAATTTGGAAGTCTATGTTGATGACCTCTGTGCTCATTCCAACATTAGACAAACCCATATCCCTGAACTCAGACAAATCTTTGACAAATGTCGAGAGTATCAAGTCTGCTTGAACCTAGAAAAGTGTGTTTTCATGGTCAGGCAAGGCAAGATTCTAGGACACATAGTGTCAAAGAATGGCATATCCACCGATGAAGAGAAAATAAGAGCCATCGTCGAGCTACCTAAGCCAAAGAATGTCAAGGAACTACAAGCTTTCATGGGGCATTGTGGTTATTACCGACGGTTTATACACATGTATGCCATCATAGCAAAGCCTCTGTACGGACTTTTGACCAACTTTGAGTGGACTGATGAATGTGAGAATTCCTTCAATGAGCTTAAACAACGATTATGTTCAGCACCAATCTTGACCACCCCGGATTGGAATAAGCCATTTCATGTTCATGTGGATGCATCCAATTATGCTATTGGATGTGTACTCACACAACCTACGGGTGAAGGTAATATGGATCTTCCAATTGCCTATGCTAGTAGACAGTTGAATGCAGTTGCACGGAACTATACCACCACCGAACGAGAAGGATTAGGCATGGTATATGCAGTTAAAAAGTTTAGACACTATTTGCTTGCAAATAAGTTTAAATTTTTTACCGATCATCAGGCATTATTGTACTTGGTAAACAAACCATGCAATACAGGTCGATTAGTAAGATGGTTTCTCTTACTAATGAATATGACTTTGAGGTCGTGGTGAGGAAAGGGAAGACTCACTTGAGAGCAGAACATCTCTCTAGGCTCACATCTAGAGAAGCCGCACAAGGAGTATCAGATGACCTTCCTGATGCTTACTTGTTTAATTTGGAAGTTGTACCTTAGTGGGCTAAGCCATTAGTGCCAGTATTGACATACGGGCCCAATCACCCAGTCATAAACACTCAAGATAGGGAGATAATAAAAGCCTAAAAATACCACATCATGGCAGGAAGTATGTACAAGCACACAGATCAAGGGATCCTAGCTTGTTGTGTGGAAGAGGACGAGTACGCTAAATGGTTGCAATTGGCACATGTAGGTGCATTAGAGCAACACTACTCAAAGCAACGAACCCTACAGACTCTAAGGAGACTCAGAGTGCATTGGCGGACTATGGAGGCTAATGTCCACAAGTTGTGCAAGGAATGCCCAATCTGTTGCACTAAACCACCTGTGGAGCATGCCACTCTTTATCAAGTGTCCATAGTGCCAGATTGGAGTGAACCATTAGTAGATTTCTTGAGGATGAGAACATTCCCTCAAGATATGACACTGACCAGACAAATAAGTCTAGAACAAGAAGCCCTAGATTACTCACTCATTGGTGATAATCTATACAAGCATGGTAAAGATGGTTACCTGAGACTATGTGTCCATGAGAGCGAATATCTCAAGATCTTGGAAGCAGCTCACCAAGTGTAGCAGGAGGACATTTTGGACCAGATCGGGTGATCAAGGCAATACTATTTGCGGGCTTCTGGTGGCCGACCCTTCACATGGATGCACATACCTATGTGAAACGGTGTGATGTCTGTCAGAGAACTCAGTACCCTATATGCAAGGATGAGATGCCACTGAAACCTATGATGGGTGGACGTGCATTCTCCAAGTGGGGAATAGACTTTGTAGGTCCTATTAATCCCCCAGCTAAGGGTTCCCATGCTGAGTATATCATTGTTGCCAGTGATTATCTAACCAAGTGGGTAGAGGTAAAAGCTATGACAAAGAACAATGCTCAAACGACAGCCAAGTTCTTATTTGAGAATGTGTTCACAAGATATGGGCTGCCAATAGAGCTAGTAAGTGATAGAGGCACTCATTTCTTGAATAAAGTTATTGAAAATCTTCTCCAAGAGTTCTTGGTAGTACACAAGAAGTCTGCCCCCTATCACCCACAAGCTAATGGCCAAGCCGAAAGCACAAATAAGATCCTATGCAACGTGCTTACCAAATTAGTGAATAATAAACGCTCTGATTGGGACAAACAACTACACCATGCTGTTGGGGCATACCGAGTTGCATATAAAATGGTACTCCAAGCCACATCCTTTCAGATGGTATTTGGCCAAAATGCGGTGCTACCTTTGGACTTCCTGATTCCCACATTGAGAGTGGCACAGGAGCATGAGTGGACGGGTCATGAACTGTCTTCGAGAATTTTTGACTTGGAACAATTAGGTGAAACAAGACTAAGAGCTGCAGCAGGAATATATGTAGCTAAGAAAAGGTAGAAGGCGTACTTTGATGCCCATGTGAAGGATAAAGGATTGAAGGCAAGAGATTTAGTTTTAGTATACACCCTGAAACAACATGCGAGAAAATTAGAGAAGCAGGGTTATGGACCTATGATCATAAATAGGATCTCAACCAGTGGAGCAGTTCAACTCGCTACACTGGAAGGTGATGTTCTCCCTAGCTATATAAGCGGATGCAGAGTCAAGCTATATCAAGAACCCCTGACAGAGGAGATGCTAAATTGACTCAACACTGCCAAAAAATGCAAGGAAGAAGAAAAACGAGTTCGAGAAGAGGCACAGGCGGAAGCATTGGAACGCATCCGAAGGATGAGGTTGCGAAGACTGGGTAGAGATCAGGCCAAGGTAGATGACTATGCGGACCCAGGTTATCATATGGCAATGTGTGAAGTCTCAGGAATAAGCTCTCATAGAATAATTGATAGACGACCTTTTGTAACCTTAGAGATAGGACAAGGAAAGGGTGCAAGGACTGTAAGAGCCTTGATTGACTCAGGTGCAGCCACTAGTGCTCTTAAATTTTCTTACTGTCAAAAGTTGAAATTAACTGTCAAACCTATAGAAGCATATCTCAAAGGATTGGGAGGTGTGGAAACCCCTTGCATGGGCGAGGTGGAACTTCCCCTCTACATTCAAGACGAAGTAATGACACTTAAAGTACTAGTGTGTCAAGATGAGGACCTCACGGAGCCTCTTCTCTTGGGTCAAGACTGGATCTATGATCATGCAGTCAACCTAAACCTAAGAAGTGGACTCCTTCAGGTCTGGGTAAATCAGAATCGCGTTACAATTGAGTTAGAAAATGAAGCACTCAAGGAATTAGGCAAAGCACACACTCCTGGTCCTTCCAGGGGTACACATGAAGATGACCATGTTATTCTTGTCCAAAACTGTTTGATGCAGAGGAATGATGATTTCAATCAAGAAGTCAGGGGTGCAACGGAACTCCCTTCTTTTCCAGAGACCAAAGGGATGCAGCAACCAAAGGCAGATCAAATACAAATGGAGCAGAATAATACCTATGCTGGAGGACAAAAGAACGTGCGAAGCAGAATGTCTCAGCCATTGAAACAAGTGTGGGTGTGGAAAGGCGAACACCCCGTTGCGATTAAGCCAACCACATGGGCAAAACTTCTTATTAATAATCAGCAACATGACACTAATAAGAAGTTTTTCAGAAATTCTTCTACGAAAATGAAGTCTATCTGGGTACCCAAGAAGTCGATGAAGGCCATCCCACAATCACGACAAATTTGGGTGCCTAAGGCTTGCTTGCGGGCTCAAATAGTTACACCGAGGCCACACCCTGTACAACATGGTTCACTCACTCGAACATCTGATACCCTTTCTTATACAACATGCACGGACACACATTGGTCCATGAGCACAAGCAGAATCACTTGTCAATGGGTCCTTAAAAAGCCTCATTTCCAAGTAGACACTCTCGAAAAGCCCTCCAGAGTCTCCACAAAATCAAGACCAACAGCAAATTAGTTGTTTTGGAAGCCCAAAATGTGTACTAAACCCCCCGACCCTCATTTGTAAATTCATATCCACTTACTCACTACATCACTCATAAACCGCATTTTTACATTTAGCTCTTAGGAAAATCCATTCACTAACTACACTCATGATCCCCACTCACGCCATATCGATTCAGAATCCTCCACAGGGGCACACAATGCCGGTCAGCAAAAACTCACATTGGTTCAGTGATGTGGCCGGATCTCAGGGTGAAGGCACTTACATGTGGGAGGCCGAGATAGAGTCCAACGGGCGATGGGGCAGATATCATTTTTTCACCAAGGAATTTGAGAGGCTTCAAAATGATGAAGGTCTGAAACCCATATGGAAGAAGGCTGGACTCTACGACTATTTCAAGGCTCAGTTACGCAAGCCAGATTTTCTACGGTGTTCCTACTTAATTAGCACTCTGACCCCTAGTAAAGAGAAAAAGGGATATAGTACATTCGTTCTACCATCACTGACCAGAGGTAATGAATTACAACGTTTCAAATTGACGAACAACTTGGTGAGGGAAGCTCTTGACATGAAAGGCATGCATATCCCCACCAAAAAAGAGACGATGGTCCCGTATAACATGAAAAACAGGAACCTGACTAAGCTCAAAGACATGGTAGCAATGACACCCACAATCGCCATCCACTTGCGAATGGTCATGCAACATTTCGCGTTCCCAGCTCAAGAGCGGTTCACCATGCCACCCAAGAAGATATGGTTCATTCTATATTTGGCAGATGCCTTCAATTTGACAATCAACATGCTGCATTGGATTATCGACCGAATCCACTTGGCACATCAACGGTGGTATAAAAAGCAAAAGTTTGTACTGTATGGATGTTGTGCCCTCATCAGATATGTGTATAGATGTTTGGCTTATGATGTGCCAGTTCAAAGGGCATTAATTTGGACCAGGGTACAGGAATTTCAACGTAGACTATCAACTGCAGGGCCGCCATCAAAGAAAATGAGAGGCGCAGTTCAGATGCCCGGTGCACAAGCCCGCGGTGCGACATTGACACCAGAGACAACTCCACGACTTCCGAGGCGTGTACAACCCTTCACTATCAGATTACCAAGACACGGCACTGATGGACCGAATCTAGTGTTTCCACCTGTACCAACCGACCTAGAGTTTCCTCACGGCTTCACATTAGAAGACCTAACTGATGAGGAGGTAGCCAGAATAATCGAGGCTGTTAATGCGGAAGTCGAGGCAGAACAGGCAAGCGGCCAGCAGACAGTCGTAGACCAACCCCATCCAGTACAACCAAGAGTAGTTGAAGTGGAGGATGAAGAAGAAGAAGAGCAGGAGGAGGAACGAGGAGGACAAACAGAGGAAGAAGAGCAGGAATATGAACAAGAAGTTCTACAGGAACTTGAGGGTGCCCCGGCTTATACGAAGGAATTGAAAAAGTTGTATGATACCATCAACAGAGTTCAAGAACAACACAAACTGTCCCTGGCAGCAGGAAAAGCCTCATGAACCGAATCCTTGAAGAGGAAGGTGTGGACGAGCAATACCGAGCAACCCTGGATATGATTTCTGATGCGTTGGGGGTACCTGAGATGGTACATACAGCTCTTGCACACTCGAGAAGAGCGGAGCGACAATATGGCATACGCCCCCCTCGATCAGGAAAACAAATGAATATCTTAGTATCAGAACCACAGGGCACCACATCCACAACCACGGGCACAACTCATATCATTCAGGAAACTAAGGAAGCCCATACATCCAGTGCACCCCCATCACCCCCTTTATCACCCCTACCTCCAACTCCACCAACTTCACCTCCCACTACCAGTGTAACCACTACGGTCACCGCCTCAGAGTCCACTGCCCATACCGAAGCACAGACTGTCAATCAATCCACACAACCCACACACCCTATCACCACCTCACTTGTATACACTACCACTGACACTGTAATTCTAACTGCAGCCACGGAAAACCCCGTTCCCCCGATCACACTTCCTGGCGGTTCATATTCACAACTACATACACCACTTTACACTTTCACCACCATCACCGCACCCACAATTCCCATGTTCACAATTACCCCCATGACTGCATCCACTTTTGACCTCATGGACATATCACCCACCTCCGCACCTCTCCCTCCCCCCATACATCCACAATCTCCCATTCCCCCACCACCAACTTCACCCTTTTCGAGCACAGCATACACGCTCCCATTTCCCTTTCCCTTCCCTTCTGCATTCAACACCTTTCCTGCATCCACTCCCATTAATAATGTATTTAATAACATGTACCAGTGTATGTCTCAGTTGCAACAACATTATCAGCACCCAGATGCTCAACATACAAGTCTGTTCAGAAGCCATTAAACATTACAAGGACGACTCATTGACTTAGAGAGGTAAAAGCAGCTACTACAACAACAGTATGTCACTTTACAGGAACAACATGAGCAGTTAGTGGCCAATCCACCCCAGTCAGATGCGGAAGAAAAACAACAACTTGATGAGCTGCTACACTCCCAGATAACAGAGAACCTCAAGCTTCGACGCAACCTGGCCCTATTACGAAAACACATGTCTACAGCACTCGAGGAAAATAAGCGACTACAGAGACAAAACGAAGAAAACTTGGAAGCAGCAATGGAGGGTTCACCACAGGAAATCGACCCAGAGAAATTCAAGGCTATCCCATCTGAAAATATGCAAATCGTCTTGGAAACCCATGCTAATCTCCTAAAAGCCCATGCAACATTAGAAAGAGAAAGAGATGACTTACTAAAGCAACTGGCAACCCAACAAGAGTCACCAAGCAAAGTCACAACTGAAGAGGACACATCTGAAGAAGTCGCAAAACTCAGAGCAGAACTAGAAGAACTACGAAATAAAGTTCTACAATATGAGCGTCAACCCTCTCCCCTGGTGGAACCAGAACCTGAAGACTTAGTGCCAATTCAAGTGGAGGAGATCTTTGAAGACCCATACGTTCCCATGCCAACACCTAGAGGTAAGCAAACAGAAGAAGGGATGGACACGATTGAGATCGAAGCGCCTGAATGGATGCAAAGGTTGGAAAAGGTTGCTACAACCCATGATGAGAGAGTTGTAGTTCAGATAGCGTCTATGTCACGATTGGAAGAAGTGGTCATAAACTCGGATTACTTTAGAAACCTCTCCCATCATAGGTGGATTGGCACGTCTGATGATCTCTATGTTCCATTCTGTGTATTAATGGTAGATTACAATGCTGAAATCAAGCAGCGTACAACAAAAGAGCCAACCTCGGCGACACAGTTTGCACCGGATGATATACCTGCAAGTGCCAAGCAAGGGAATATACATCAACCTACTTGGAGAATCCGCCTGCTTGAAACCTACCCTGAGATGGTACGCACGTGGAATAACATGCCTCTATATATCAAGTATAATCCCTGCTACTGCCGTGTCTTTCGAAGAAGGTCTTGGCCGGAGTACACAAAAACAGTTTTGACGGTTAAGGGATGTGAAAAGTGGTTAAATTATGTGTACCTAGCACCTCCTAATGGCCAACCCACAGTCAACTACATGATTTCAACCATCCGACACTGGGCAGTCCGGCTCAAGAATGTCCCAGATGTCATGGCACAGATGTGCCTAAAAATTTTTGAGCTCATGCTGATTACATTCAGGACATTTAAGAACATCAAAGCACCTCATCTTTCGGCTATTAGATTTAATGAAGGGAATCAGGACCTTGTCAATGACATGAGCATCACGCCCTCCATTAACGTCGTCTATGCCTGGCATGCCCATATAAAGTATCTACCTGCTTGCTTCAAACAGACGTTTGAAGAAATGTTTATCACGGGGTTCTGGGAATATCATTCAGAGATATTCATTCCCAGACCATCTCATCTATTACAGTTATTTGCCATGGAACAAGCTCTCCATTCAGAAAAGCTACGTATACCACATCCAGAGGTTCCCGGGCCTGTAGATTGGGATGCTCTACTCACTGACTTGGCCAAAGGGTTGAGAATTGCGGAACATCATTTAGCAAAAGACGTTGTGGAGTACTACATCCAATGACCCACCCAACAAGGGTCTCTCAGGGACGACAGATGCAAGAGAGGGGGGGGGTGTTAGCACTAGTCAAGGAACTGAAGGACTAACAAGACAAGGAAGCCAACGAAGGGAGTCGGAGCGAAGAGAAGGTACAAGCAGACAGAGTAGTCAAAGAAGATCGGGCAAGTAGGCCATTATTTTTTCAGGAAGCTAAAGCATATCAAAGAGGTGGACACATAAAGAGAAGGAGCAAGTAGGAAGCTCGAAGATGTGTATGTCAAACCGTTAGAGGAAATCCCTACAAAAATAGTGATTTTCATCACTAAAAGCCATTGTAAATACCATTTCATATTTTTGTAGCTCCATTTTGTGCAAGGAGTCCTTGAGCTTGAGGAGCATTAGAAGTACCTACCTACCAGTTTTCATAATTTTTAGACTCCATTTGAGCCTTCAAATGGGGCCTAGAACCTAATTTTTAATTAGGCCGGACACTAGGTCTGGACACGGCCAAAACCTAGTCAAAAACTATAAATAGAGCTAGAGAGCTCATTTTTCAGGTTAGCTTGTAATAGAGTTGAACTTGTATGAGCATTTTGACAGTAATCTAAAAGAACTCCATTGCTTCTCTCTCTTTGTCTTACCTTGTGTGCGCGTGTGTGTGTATGTGTGTGCATGTTTGTGTGCTTCTCACTCACGCACTTGTGCCTTCACTTGCTCGAGGTCATCATACCATCCTCACGTCTTCCCAGATTGACATTAAAGGAGGTGCTACTCATCACTGAGCTACAACGTCTAACTCCAACAATTGGTATCAGAGCAGGTCGTCTTCATCTAGGGTGCAGTCGACACTCCTCCGTTTGCAGCCTCAGAATCGCATGAATTTTGGTGAGCATACTCGGCGTGTTTTCGAGATCAAAACAACTTTGTTGTGTGGTGCCGAAATTGCGATCTGAGCACGTTTCGGCCTCCAAACGCACTATCACAGTGCTTGTGCAGGCTATTTCATCTTTTTGTGCCAAAGGTATATACCAATTTTTGTTCGCTAGTATAAGTGTCTCGAAGTCTGCTATAGGTCTAGTGGAATTCATTTGGGCAGTTCTGTTCAACTTTTTGAGATATAACCAATTTTTTGCATCAAGGTATTTTAGTCACCCACCATGGTTGAAAGCAGTGATGTATTCCGTATGTTGGCTATTGAGGATAAGTTGGATGGTACCAACTACCCGTTATGGGCTTATATGATGCGACATGTGTTGGTTGCAAAAGAACTGTGGAACATTGTGCAGGGTGTCGAAAAATGTCCTATCACACCTACAACGGTTACAACTGCAGGTACTGAAGCTAATACAGAAGGTGTCGAAGATGATGATATTCTGCATATTCCTGTTCGTGCTGCGGTTTCTGCTGCACCTACTGCAGAGCAGATTTGTTGGGATGGCAGAGATGCCCAGGCACATGCATTGATAGCTTTGTCTGTGAAACGTGCCATTATTCCTCACATTCGCTCTTGCAAAACAGCTAAGGATGCTTGGGATACACTTACCACATTGTACCAAGATAAGAATGAGGCTCGTGTTGCTTACCTCCGAAAACAGTTGGAGAGTGAGCACATGAATGAAGGTGATTCTATGGACAGTTTCCTAACGAAGATCAGAGACTTGAAGGAACAATTGATTTCTGCTGATGAGGTTATACCAGATAGCTCACTTGTGGAGACTGTTCGGAATGGTCTTCCTGATTCATATCAGAGTTTTGCTTCTACTCTTCGGCTGATGATGAAAGGCAATCTGAATGCTTTATCATTTGAGGAGTTAGTCTCTGTTCTGTTGCAGGAAGATTAGTCCAGGCAGAACAGGCCCATTATGCGAGTTGCAGATCAAGATTCCTTAGCTAGTCAGAAGGGCAAAGGAAAATGAAGCTCTTCAACTAGTAAGCAAAAATCTGCTAATTCTGCATATTCGAAGAAGGAAGATAAAGATAAGAAGAAATCAAAAAAGCAGAAATTGTTTTGTAAGTACTGTAAAGGGAATGATCATATCATAAAGAACTGTCCAAAACTGGCTGCTAAAGAGGCAAAGAAGAAAGAGGCTGGAATGGTTGTTGTAGAGGCCTCTACACCAAAAATAGAGTCTGCTAATCTTGTGCAGGAAGAAGAATTGGCGTTTACTACTGTCTGCAATTTTGACCCATCTTCTCATGAGTAGTGCATGTCTGTAGTAGACTCAGATGTTTGGTATTTTAACAGTGGGGTGATCAAACATATTACCTTGCAGCACAGTTTCTTCTCTTCACTCGAGCCTGCCCCTATAGGGAATATTGTTACATGTGCCAACAACTCCTCTTATCCTGTTATGGGAGTTGGTAAGATCATTTTGACTACTGCTGATGGTAGTTCTTTCACTTTGTCAGATGCTTTATTTGTGCCAGGAATCAAGAAGAACCTGTTATCAGTTTTTGCATTAGCCAAGATTGGCTTGGTTGTGAAATTTGTTGATGACAAGTGTACAGTTCATGATCTGTCAAATGGCGATGTGATTATTGCTTCTGGCATTTTATGTCATGGGTTGTATAAGCTCATAGACTATGAAAGATTTGTAAATGATTTGGCATGTGCAGTAAATGATTCTCAGGCTATGTGAGATGCAAAGCTTTGGCATGCATGCTTTGGTCATCTGAATTTTGCTAGTTTGCTATGCCTGCAGAAATCTGAAATGGTGTCATCTTTGCCCAAACTTGAGGCACCTGGAAAACATGTTTGTGAAGGCTGTATTTTGGGCAAAATGCAGCGTTTGCCCTTTCCAAAAGATGGTTCAATTTGGGATACTCAGAAATTGCAGCTTGTACATAGTGATGTCTGTGGTCCTATGCAGACACCTTCTTTTGGGAATTATCTTTACTTCGTGACTTTCATCGATGATTTTTGCAGGCATGCATGGGTATATCCATTGTAGGCAAAGTCCGAAGTGTTTATGTGCTTCAAACAGTTTTTGGTTTTGGCTGAAAATCTATCAGCATGTAAAATGGGCACCCTCCATTCTGACCGAGGGGGGGAGTATATGTCTTTTGATTTTAATGCATTTCTGGCTGAACGTGGGATAAAACACCAGTATACAGTGTCATATACACCTCAGCAGAATGGAGTTGCTGAATGAAAGAACAGGTTACTCATGGAGATGGCGAGGTGTATGGTCAAGAGTCAGGCTTTACCACATAGTTTCTGGCTTGAGGCTGTCATGTGTGCAGCATATGTACTGAACAGGTGTCCCACTAAAGCGCTACAGTCTATCACTCCATATGAGGCTTGGCATGACTGCAAGCCATCTGTTGCTCATCTGCATGTTTTTGGTTGTTTGGCATATGCATTAGTGCCTGAACAACATCGCAAAAAATTAGGTGATAAAGCAGTAAAATTTATTTTTGTTGGGTACAGTTCTGGAAGTAAAGGCTATTGTCTGTATCATCCACACACTAAATGCATTCTAGTTAGCCATGATGTTGTTTTTGTGGAAGATGCTATTCAGCCATTGCTTTCATGTACTAAGGAGACATCTGTTAGCTCCAAAGACATGTATGATACTTTGCTTCCTCTTTTTACAGGTCGACAGTCTAGTGCTGGTCCCAATGAGGCAACTTCTCCGCCTTTGCAGGTTTCATGTGATGGTGCAGATCATTCCATTTCTGATGCAAATTTACATGATGCACTAGTTGATGAGAGAGCTGATATTGAGTGGGCAAAAACTATGCCAAAATGGTTGGTGTCGACTTTGTGTGACAACAAATTAGATGCACCTCTGTCATATCGTACTCATTCAAGCTCTCATAGTGCCTCTTTTGCATCAGATTGCTATGCTATGGTTGCATCTAGTCTCTGTGATGAGAATGAGCCTATTTCCTTTGATGAAGCACAAAATTCAGAAAATTGGATGGCTGCTATGCAATCTGAATATGATGCTATAATGAAAAATGGTACTTGGTCTTTATGTGACTTGCCTCCTCGCAAGAAGGCCATTGGCACTAAGTGGGTATACAAGCTGAAGCGGAAACCCGATGGTACAGTTGACAGGTATAAGGCTAGGCTTTTTACAAAGGGTTATGCACAGGAAAGAGGCATTGATTTTGATGAGACCTTTGCACCTACATGCCGTATGACTACTGTTCGGAGCATCTGTGCACTTGCAGCTCATCATGGTTGGAATGTACATCAGTTGGACATTAAAACAACATTTCTAACTGGTGACTTGCATGAAGAAGTGTATGTTTTTCAGCCCCATGGCTTTGTGCAGAAAGGGCATGAAAACCAAGTGTGAAGGTTAAAGACGGCATTATATGGTTTAAAGCAAGCACCACGTGCTTGGTATGAGAAGATACATGCCTATCTGATTGCACATGGTTTTGAGAACAGTCCAACTGAAAGCACCTTATATGTTAAGCGTGCTAATGATGTGCTTCTGATCATTGTTGTCTATGTTGATGACATGCTGGTGACTGGTCCTATTGAGAAGCATAGTGCTGATTTTAAGGCTGATTTGCATGCCTCATTTGAGATGTCTGATTTGGGGCATTTGCATCACTATTTGGGCATTCAGTTTATGCAAGTTGATGGTGGAATGGCTTTGTGTCAAAGGAAATATATTGACACATTATTGCAACATTTTGGCCTTGAAGACTGTAAGCCTATTGCCACTTCTATGGAGACAGGTTTACGATTGAGTCTTCATGATGCTGGAGATGCATTTGATGCTTTTCTCTATCAGCAGGCTGTTGGATGCTTGATTTACTTATGCATTACTCGGCCAGATATTCAGTTTGCTGTCTCATAGATGAGCAGGTTTATGCATTACCGAGGAGTTAAGCATTGGCATGCGGTTAAGCGCATCTTTCGCTACTTGAGTGGTACTCGACTACTTGGGTTGTTTTATCCCAAGGGGGGATCACTACCGCCAGATTTGCATGCTTTTTTTGACTCTGATTGGGTTGGTTGCTATGACACTCGTGTGTCCACTAGTGGCTTTTTCTTCATGCTTGGTAGCTCATGTATATCTTGGTTGAGCAAGAAGCAGCCTACTGTGGCCACTTCTAGTTGTGAGGCTGAGTATAGGGCAGCTTTCACAGCGACTATTGAGTGTGTGTGGCTCAGATGCCTTATGTCTGATTTGGGTGTTGGTCAGACTTTTGCCACCACCATCCTCATTGACAGTCAGAGCGCATTGGCAGTTGCGAGGAACCCTGTGTTCCATGCTCGCACTAAGCACATTGAGGTGCATTATCACTATGTCAGGGAGAGGTTCTCTGCTGGGGAGATCAGTTTGGCATATGTGCCCACGCAGGAGAACATTGCATACCTTTTCACGAAGGCTCTGCCTAGGGAGAAGTTTGAAGCTTTCCGCAAAGCTTTGGGCTTACTTCCTTTTGTGGAGTGATTTCCACATAGCTTGGCACTTCCTTATACATGAGTGCTAGCTCCTTGTTCACCGCATCACTCCTAGGGGGGATTTGTTGATATATTTAGGTAGTGATGTGTGTGAACAAACGAGGACCACCGTGGCACTTTTTTCCCTCTTTAGGAGGTTTTTTTCCCCCGGCTTGTATATACGCCTATTGCCCTAGTGGGCTACTTATCTTCGTACATTCTGTAGTAATACATTCAGTATTGTGTGTTGTGCTCGAAGCTTCTTCTTCTTCCTTGTGCTGTTCGCATGCTTTCACAGACGTCTAACTCCAACATTTCGATCGAAACATTTTTTATCGAAAGCGCTTTTGATCGAGATATTTATGGATCGAAAGCGCTTTTGATCGAAAAGTTTTTTCCAACAGAAAAATATATATTTTTACATTCGATCGAAGATCTTATTCCGCACGTGCTTCATTGATGTTCTAGAGAGCTTTAAGCTTGTAATTTTTATCAGAGAGCTTCCTTCTCCATCATTGAGGTATTGTTTTAATTTTTATTTATTGTTAGTTTTATTGTTTTGTTAACTGTAACATGCATATTGTACGATTCACATATGCGTCTCTTACATACGCTTGATTTTTATTTATATAATTTGTTTTTTGTCTTTTAATCATAAATTGTATACATGTTCGACTCGCACAAGCATTTCTTACTTGTCTACATCGATGAAAAACATTTAAAAATAAACCACTACATAGAATTGTCTGACTGGCTACATCGATTCTTACTCTCACAATAGTATAGGACATAGCAATAGATCTATTGAGATTGTTTGAATCGCCATCTCGATTCCTACTCTCTCAATAGTATAGGGAGTGTGTAGGGACTATTGTGATTGTTTGAGTCTTTGACTCTTACTCTCACAATAGTTACTTAGATTCCGATGAGAACACTTAGTGTAGGTCACAAGTTGTATACTAGAAACTATTGTGATTGTTTGATTCTTTAACTCTTACTATCACAATAGTCACTTAGATTCCGATGAGAATACTTAGTGTAGGTCACAAGGTGTATAGAAAATATTGTGATTGTCTGATTCTTTGACTCTTACTATGACAATACTTATATACAATTATGTGACAAAACTCATACATAGTATAGCGAATGTATATGAAATATTATAAATGTCTCATTCTTTGACCATTACATTCTTAATAGTTACATAGATTCACTTCAAGATTATAATTACACTTTCTATTTAATTATAAATCTACTTATTTAACTATCCATATGTCTATCACTTGTGTACACATACTATTGATTTATTTATCCATACACTTACTGATAGTCTATTTTTTATTTTTGCACAGATGGCAGGTAAAATAAACAAGCAAGAGCAAAAATTTTTAGAAGAATTTGTGTGTTTGTACATGTATCGAATGAGAGAAGATGCAATCACTATAGCCATGGACACTTCTAGATACAAATATTTCATTGTGCAATTATCCAGAATAGCATTTATTAATATTGAAGATAAATTTGGTAGTGTGTCCGGTGGAGCACGAGTCTTAGATGAAGGCTCATGATAGAGCCCAATCACTTTCCAATCACTTAATTGAGCTTACCAATTATCAAGCAAGTTCCTATCAATGATTAAAGTATCCTCCTCATTAACATCAACCTTAGTGTCAACATCCAATCTACGAAGATTATCATCATTTTCCATACAATTGAGGATATTATTACTACCATTACCGAAAGTGTTATGAATTATGGAATGTGTTGAACAAGGAATTGTTGGAGTATTAATTTATTAATGTATTAATGTGTCTTATCATTTTTGATATATCAACTGAAGGTTCATGAGGGCGTGAAAGGCATGAAAGGACGGACATCAATAATCTGATTTATAATTTATGTAGTTTGTAAATAAACTGACATAGAGGATTCTATTTCTTGAAATAGTAAAGTAGTGGTTAGAATAAGGGTCATTGTAGACAACAATTTCTATTATTAAAAGCAAAGGCTCTCTACAAAAGAGATAAAATTTTACTTTCATGCATGCTTTTTGAAGGCCCTCTCATGTAACCACTATTTTGACATAATTAAAAAATTCCTCTAAATACATGCACTATGTGGACTCTTGAAACAGAGTGCATGAGGGGATATTGTACCCAATATTGTGTCAATTAAAGCATAGAACTTAGGCTAACTAAGGCATTAATTTGGCATCTTTGGCACCCATGGCTCACTTGGCTCCTGTGGCAACCATTGGTGGTTGTTGGATACACGCGAACCAATTTTAATTTATGAGTGGCAATAAGGAGTTTTATATTCACCAAAGAGGGAGGATTTGAACCCACAACCTCACTCTCACAAGGGAAGTGTTTTACCACTACACTATCTCTTTTTCAATTCCCAAGAACAACCCTTTTACATTTTAAATCAAGCAATCTCAAATTTATTTCTACATATTTAGCAAGAGGGTTTTGTTTTCTACATACCCATGGACCCTACAAACACCATGGAGGATTTTGGTGAGTCATCTCTACTCGAGGTAACACTCGAGCAACAACTCAAGCTCCTACGGCACCAACTTCGAGATGCTAGGACGAGATCCAACAATGCAACGAAGTAATTTAGAAGATGCAATCTAATGAAGATAACCTTATGAGGGTGGTAAAAGCTATTGTCTCTGCCCAATCGGATGGCACACATTTGAAGATTGGTGTTAAAAATTACCAGTTTCTATGGTTTGATGGTCGTAAGGAAGGCCCTTTAGTTCTTTCATGGTTATCAAAGTTTGATGATTTTTATACTGATGAAACATATTCTGAAAGTGAGAAAGTCAAATTTACCATTAACTATTTAGTAGGAAAAGATCAACTCTTGTCGAATGTCCTACACCATAGTATAGATCATCCAACAACGTGGAAGGCTTTCTAAGATAAAGTGAAGGATTCTTGTCTTCATCCTCAATACCATTTACATGTTCAACGTGCATGGATAACCTTTACATGGAAGGATGGTGACACTGTCACTACCTATACGGAGTGGTTCTGGAAAAAAATATGATTGGTTCGAATGTGCGAAGATGTACTGGAGGATAGCTTGTAGTGGAAATACGAAGATGGTTTGGAGGTGGGAATCCAAGCCAAGCTTCACACCCTACAGCCTACAACTCTCAATGAGGCTATCTCTTTTGTCTATGATACAGAGAAGGAATTCCAATCCATAACCAAGTTGATCCGTCTACAACAACCACATCAACAACCCATGTTAAACCCATGTTTCTTATGAAGCGTACTTTTAATGCCCCATCTTACTCTAGTTTTCCCCATCCTCCACAATCCAATTACTCAATTGCACATGTTGCTTCATCTCTCCAATCTTGCAAACCACCTACCCTACAAACGTCAACAGTGGATGCCCAACATAAGCAACCATGTATCACCTACTGGAATTGTGGTAAACCTGGACATAAAAAAATAAAGTGTCAATTGCGATCTCTTCACATGAAACCAGCTATAGCTAAATTGCATAACATGGAGGCCCATAATGAAGCAATTTCTCCTGTTTGGACAAAGGAAGCATTGGAGAAGGACTTAATACCTTGGGTAATGATATCTCTATTCATTCTTTACTTTGCATGCAGGGTACTATCAATAACAAACTGGTTAATATTTTACATGAGGATGGTTGTTCACATGATTTCATTTCACATTTATTAGTACAAGAACTTAAATTAAAAACATTTCCTTCCTTGTATAAAGTGAAAGTTGCATTTCAAGGTAATCATTATAATGTAACACGAGAAGTGCAAAATGTTATGATTAGCATAGGCCCATATGTGAATGCACGAACATTTTTAATTGCACCTTTGCAATCTTACAATGTTACACTAGGTACGCCTTTTTTTCATCATTATAACCCATGCATTGACTACCATACACATACCTTTAACTTTCAATTTAAAGTTCAAATCATTACTTTGTCTGCATGGCATGATTTCTAGTCATTTCCATTGATTAGTCATACTCAAGTAAAATGTGCATTTAGGATAGGATTCAATTCATGCATTGTTTTTGTGAATGTCATAAATGATTACTCTCATACACTTCTCGCTGCACATAAACCTTTCATGAATACTTATATGGATTGTTTTGTGTCTGATTATCCCTCTCAACTACCACCAATGCGCCTTTGACCATAGCATAGAATTAATTCTTGGTAGTTCTCCTCCTCATAAACCACCTTATAGGCATGGCCCAGTGTTGCAGAGCAAAGGAACATATGTGAAGAGCCCCAAAATTTTCAAATTAACGAGCACAATGTTTCTTCTTCAAGGTCTTAGAGAATTCCCTCAAGCCATGTAAATGCACTAGAGGAGTCCTCTAGTTGCATAATCCCAATTTGTTGTAAAATATCCCTTGTAAATTAGTAGGAAATTCACTTTTCTAGTAATAAAGTGCCGGTCTCTTGTGTGAAAGGACCAAACTTAGGGCACATGTATATAAGTCACTTTGTGACTCTTTGTAGAGACTTTTTGCCATTGTGAAGAAGGAGCTCTTCTGAAATTTCGAATTCTCCTCCTCCTTGCAGATTTTGATCCTCTTTTTGGTCTTGTATGTGTGTGTATTGCTTGAAATGTGTGTGTAGTACTGTTGTCTACCCCTCCCCATTGAGTTTGAGCTACTGTAGTGTGTGTGCAAACTAGTAGGAGTTGTGGCATGAGTGTGGGCACTTCCCGCCATTCACCATTTTGGTCATAACTTGAAGCAGAGTTATCAGAATCGAGTGAAACGACTTGCAATAGATGCGTCTTGTCGAGAGCTTTGAAATGAGTACTCTATTGCCTATATTTGGAGTTCGGACCTGGGAGAAATCCTTGATTTTCTGAAAACTGTTGTAAGAGGTATCGCGGCAGACACTTTCAGCATTTCAGTGAGTGTGAGAGGTGGATTATTCTTTTCTCATGCATGCAAGCTTTGCCACTTCATTTTCCATCACGTATGCACACGTCTTCATACACTTGGTTAGGTCGTTCGATCGGATTGACATTTAAATGTGTGTTAATTTCCCACTATACGCACTTGTGTGGCAATTGAGGTACAGTCTCATTGGCACAAGTCCTTGAGTCTTCATGACACAAGTACATACGTTTTTGGCGCAGTTGCCGGGGAACACTCTCCCGAGGTGCCTTCGTGATGGTTATAGATTGAGTGTGATAGAATCGTACTTGTAGAGGTGAAATTATCCTGTGGCAAGTAGTCAATCACTTCAGCACTTGTTGCTTCACATCCCGGAGGTGTGTGTGATAAGTTTTAGGTTTAGGGTTAGGAGGAAGGGAGAGAAGGAGGAGTTAGGGTTAGGTTAGATGGAGAGGAGGAGTAAAGAGAGGTGAAGTAGGAGTAGGCTGAGACCACCAAAAATGTCCAAAAAATCACCTAAAATTAGCTAGGATCAAATTCTGTCCAAAAAAGTATAAAAACCAAAAAACTTGGCTCATTTGACACTGGTTGGTGTTCTGGTATCGTCTGAAGAGCAGCGTGTGGTATCACGCGCTTAGTATCGTGCAGAGCAGGCATTCAAAGCTAGGTTTTGAGCCCAAAGTGCAAGCAATACAGTACAAAGGTAAGATTTCTCAAAGTTTATTTGACCAAAATACTTTAAAAGTGAGCAAACGCGTGATTAAGTGCGCATTAGGTATCACGGGGAGGAAAACCATTTGTTTTTCTTGCTTTCTGGAAAGAGGCAGTAGGCTAGATGTGTGGGGGGTTGGAAGAGAAGCAAGGGGGTAAAAAATTTTTGTATTTGGAGGCTTTTTTGGCTTGAGTATCACGATCGGTTGAGATTTGGTATCGCGATACCAAAACTCTCTTGTATTGCAATACTCGCCGAAGTATCGTATCGCTGGATACCAGTCTTGGTATCGCGATACCATTTTGGTATCATGTCCCCAAAGTTGGTATCGCGATCTCACATTGCCTAGGTATCGTATCGGTACATATCACAGTATCGTATCGTCTGCTTGCCTAAGTAGTATCGCGATACCAAGTTAGTATCGTATCATATCACAGTATCGTATCTTCTGCTTGCCTAAGTAGTATCGCGATACCAAGTTAGTATCGGTACATATCACAGTATCGTATCGTCTGCTTGCCTAAGTAGTATCGCGATACCAAGTTAGTATCGTATCGTGAGCAGTAGTGGTATCGTATCGTCTGCTTACCAAGTTGGTATCGTATCGTGCAAGCTGGTGGTATCGTATCGCCGCCTGTTCTGGTATCATATCGTCTCCTTACCAGGAATTGTATCGCGATACCACTTTTGGTGTCGTATCATGGCAGTCATCCGGTATCGTATCGCGTGCTGCAGACACTATCGTATCGTGTTAACATCAAGTATGGTATCGTGGCCGAGGTAGTATCGCCTAGTGCAGTATCGCCTGGAAGTGGTATCGTTCAGATTTGCACTAACATTCTGTCAGGCAATTTGAGGCATTAGGAGAGCCACTCAAGGAGAATCTCTGAGACATATAGAGAGACTTAGGAGGGTGAATGAACTTGAGGTCAGGAAGAGTGCTAAGTAGCCAAAGAAGTGTCATATCTTTTGTGGGAAGTGCTACTCAGGTTAGTCATCACTCCATCTACTCAGAGACTTCTAGTGATTCAGAGGAGGAAATACCCATGGCTTCGGAAGACATGCAGGGTCCAACACCGAATAGGAATTTCATGTCTACTGTTGAAGGAGATTACCGTACCTCCTTACAGTATGTGTCCACTAATGCCCAGGAGATCCCCATCTACCTGGATGGCTTAAATAGATCTGTGGCTAGGATGGTAACTTCCCTGAATGCCACAATTGTACCCCGACCTGCTATCAAGTACGAGGGACGTGCATATGTAGACAAAATTGGTCATATCTATATTGTGACTGAATTTCCTGAGAGGATAAACAAAAGGGGAGAGTTTGCGGACCCAGAAAACTCCGAAAGAACACACCCTGAAGAGTTTGTGACTACCCCTAGGGGCAGGTCTTAAGTATCATGGGTCTTGAGAGGAGATTTGATACCTCAAGACGACTACTTGTTGGAGGTCTATATGATCCACGGATCAGACTTGTTGCTTCAAACAGACTTACCTGCTCTAGGGAGAGAAGAAAGCCCCATGACATTCTATGAGCTGAAAGACCCAAATGATGAAACTAGACTCACATACTTGGATAAGGATCAAAGGAGATATTGGCCTGTGAGTGCCTTAGACAGGGCTTGGTTGAGATATATGGGTGCGCCTGTATTTCCTCAGAGAGATCAGGCAACTAACTCACAAAATCCTTTTGGGAATCAACAAGAGACGGAACATACCACATCAGGACAGACCAGCCAATGAAGTGTGCCCAACCGTACTCACGTACAGTTTGCAACTCTAGGAGTGCAAACACACAATCAGGCCCATGTAGGGATAGGTAATCAGTACGGACCACCAGTAAGACCACGACCACCGGTAGGAGGACAGCCTGGAATACCTCCAATACGACCAGTTGCCCCAGTCTTCCGTGCAATGCCCAGACCGCCTGAACCAATGAGAAGATTGAGACCTATCCAAGTGGCTAAATGTGTGAGAAACCATTATGATGGATTGGGGGAACCCTATGATCATATCGCTGAATTTAAACAAGTTCTAAGAGCGGAGCAAGTAGATGACTTCTTTGTGCAGTATGAGTCTTTTGGACTCACCCTCACAGGGATAGCTCTAACTTGGTTCCAACCCTTAGACCCAAATCAATTTGGAAATATGGAATAGTTCTTTCAAGAATTCATTGGGAAATTCACAAAGAGAGGGATTAAACACAATTCTGCGTCTTTAATCCATAGCTTTAAACAAAACCCTAATGAAACTATGAAGACTGCTGCCCGAAGATTCAATCAATATGTGGATAGATGCCCAATGGCTGAGAGACCCACTCAACAAAAGATGATTTCATTATTTTTAGATGGGCTCACTAACGGAACTCTAAGAACACTAGTGTATGTGAAGAGGCTACAAACATTGAGTGAGTGCCTTCAAGAGTGCATTGATTTGGAAGATAACCTAGCGGAGGACCTTAAAAGTACATCCGACCTCACTAAATCAGAAGATTCAAGGAGCACCGTCACATCCAACTCCAGTAACATGGAAGAATTAGCAGAGATATTAGCAAAGAAACTAGGACTCCAGGGGCAAAGAGCTTACCGAAACCCAGCTCAAAGAGTGCCTATGCTACGGAGATGTAACTTATGTGGAGGAGAGCACCCCACACACTTGTGTGTCCGAGGAGGGGCTGGTGCACAACCTATGTATCCATACCACAGACAGCAACAACAAGGAACTTTTTGGTACTGCCACATAGAACAAAAATATACCAACCACACTACTGAGAACTGTCCCTTCAATAGGCAAGCACACCCTTTTCAACCACCACAGTATAGACCATATGGATACCCTCCTAGGGAGCCAGGCAGAGAGATACCAAGATACAACCCGTATCCCACACCAGCAGAAGCATCAAGGCCATACGAGCAGGCACCATATCCACCACCACAACCAGTGCTAGGACCCCAACTGTCAAAACCTCAACAAGTAGTATCGGTAAAGTATGCTCAACTAGAAGAAAACTTAGAAAGAGCCATAGTACCAACATCGACAATGACCAACGTAGAATCAACAAGCACAGGATATGAACCTCCTCCAGGAGAGTACTACTCGTACGAAGCCAACATGTTAGAATACGAATCCGCATATGATGCTGCTTACTATGGATATGAGGGCTATGATCAGACTTATGGAGCAGAGACGGTCACCTTAATGTATACGGCTCCTAAAGCAGAACCAACCGTGAGACCACCTATTAGACCACCTATGCAGAGAGGACCATGCTATAGATGCGGAGGAGACCATTTCATTAGAGAATGCCCTCAACCTTACAACCCTCCACCACCTAGGATCTGGGAAGGATATTGCAGTGATTACGGAAAAGAACATCTTTTTAGAGATTGCCCTAAGAATCTGGCAAAAACTCAAGATACTGCACCAATCAATATGATTGAGGTCATAGAAGGATCTGGAAGTGATAAGGAGTACACTGTACCACTAAAGGCTTTTACTAGAGCCCAAACGAAGCAACAAAAAGGAAAACAACCAGAAGAGGAACAAGAGAGCAATAAAACTGTAGGCTCTAAAATTCAGGTAGTCGAGGATTCTGAGAACCCACGTGAGAACTCCCAAAACACAAGAGTACAAAAATGGAAGGAAAGACGAGAAAAACTCAAAGATAAATGGGCGAGAAATAAAAGTCAAGACAATAAGAAACAAACTAAGGACTTGAAGGAGCATAAAGAACAAAAAACTCATAAGGAGATCCCTGAGCCACCACGAATTAGCTCAGAGAAAGAGAAGCCAAGATCAATTCTAGCTGACCCAAAGCCAGACGACTTGGACATGTGGTTGAAAGCTTACCAAGCTAGAATCAAAATGGGCCCAAATATAGAGCAACATGAAAAACTCTACGCTCAAGGGGAATTAGAAAAAGAAAGATTGGCAATATGCAAGAAACTTATCGAGGTAGCACAAGCAACCCTAGAAAAGACTATCCCAATTTTACTAGAGACAAGGATTGCACATGGTCTATACGAAGAATGCATCAAATCCAAGGATAAGGAACCTAGAAAGGAAGATTACCAAGGTGAACGAATGAAAGCACAAGATGAACCAGTGTCGATGATACCAGACCTCGAGGCAGATTGGCCAGAAGACTTGTGGAATAGAATCAGAGAAGAGCAATGGAAGAAGAATGGAGTCAGTCCGCCTCCTTTTGATGAAATAGATGTGGAAGATTGTCAACCCCATCCCAACCTGGAGGAAGTATATGAGGAAGCGTCAAGACTCGATAGAGGTAGAGAGGAAACTGTTGTCAGGATCTTGCTCACGCGCATACAGAGATTACGGACACAGAAAACACACAGAGAATAGACGCAACAAGAGACGAGACAGAACGCAGTATTGGGTGCAATCTCCCGCCATGCACTCTGTTTCGACAGTCCACAGAGTGCATGTATTTATAGGACTTTTGATTACATCGAAAAGAGTGGTTACAAGAGGGCGGTTTCGAAAAGCAGGCATGAAACTAAAAGTTGATAACTTTTACGGAAAGCCATTGCTTTCAATAACAGAAACTACGGTCTTCAATGACCCTTATTCTGACCATTACTTTTCTAGCAATAGAACCTTCTACGCGGGTTTATTTAGAAGCTAAATAATAATTATTCCGATTATTGATGTTCGCCCTTTCACGCCTTGCACGCTCCTCACGAACCTTCAGCTACTATATCAAAAACATCAAAAACATATTAATACATTAATAATATAATACTTTAACAATGCATTGTTCAATAATATACAACATGCCTCTCAGTTGACAAGCAACTGACCTCAGTTGATAAAATAATTTAACACTCTAACAATTACAATACATTGTTCAACATATTCCATGTTACTGTTACAATCCAACAATGCATTGGCTAACATATTCTATGTTACAATCCAACAATGCATTGGCTATTCCATATTTCAATCCAACAATGCATTGGCTAACATATTCCATGTTACAATCCACCAATGCATTGGCTATTCCATATTGCAATCCAACAATGCATTGGCTATTCCATATTTCAATCCAACAATGCATTGTTCAACATATTCCATAAGGTATAACATGCCCCTCAGTTGAACAAGCAACTGACCTCAGGTGATAAAATAATAAACATGGATGGCCAGTCACATGTTTCATCACTGAATAAAACTAGGCATGTGCCATGTAAAAGTACATGCATGGAAATGTTCATGGAGCTATTACATTAATGTGTTGGGGTATGATATACAGGATTTAAGTCAAAATGTAATCCAAAAGTGATGACAAAAATGAATATCTGGATATGATAAAATAATAATTAATTTTCTAATCATGAATTTATACTTGAATGCATGTGCATATGAATTTTGTAAAAATTTCGGCAGCATAACGGCGTGATTTTGAAAACCGGAAAATTTCCGACAAACAATTTCCATGATACATAAAGAGACCAAAAGGGGATTACACACCCTGACATATGTATTTTTTCTCCTCGCTAACCTGCAATAAAATACATACCTGTCCTTGCAATAAGAATTCATGTACCATACAAGACAAACCATGTTTAAACGATGCGTATATTCCATGTACGATGCAAAACATGCATGTCCAAAATGTAAGTGGATGCAAAAAGAAGACAACTATGCATATAAATTGGCAAGAAACGTATCTGGATGGTTACAAAGTAATTTGCCGATGTGTGCAGGTGCTGAAGATGATCCACCCCTTTATCATAATAGCATGACAATATGCCTTCAGGAATCGAGGCTTCGAAAAGATGATTAAAAAAAAGTTTGTTTGATGATGAATGGGTAAAGTCCAAATTCTTTTGATCTTGGAAGAGAAGCTCAAAAGATATGTTATAGCCACTCTATAAAGAGATCGGAGATATCTTTCCATAGCAGTAAAACAAAATCTCAAAAATTAAAGGTAATATGCTCCTATAGACTAAATTCAATATGTAAATACATCACAATTATCAAACATGTAAGGTAAACTGTAAAGGTAAGAATGAATCTTTAAACTCTTCTTGAAAAGCCTTCCAGGTGCGTGGACAATCTACACGACGAGAAAGATCATTCCACCATAACTGCGCTCGTCCTACCAAATAATTGGTGGCAAACTCAATTTTCTTATTTTCTGAATATAACCCATCGGAAAAGAAATCGTTGAATAGGGATAGCCATGATAAGACAAAGCGGCCATCTTTTCGTCCGTCAAATTGAAGAATAGCATAACGTCCGTGTATGGCTTGTTGAAGTGCTTGAAGTTCTTGGTTCATAATCTCTAACTCTTGTTCGAATGAAACTCCAGGTAAAGGTGAATTACTGTAATCCGCCATGGTGCTCTTGGATCCTTGCTCTCAACCTTGCTTGGTATCTTGAACACTCACTCAAGTGCCACCCAATGATTTTGAAGGAATTCACACTTCCAAGCTAGCTCATTGGAAAGTTCGTTCCGAGAGCTTTCCAATGGTATATTACACGCCTCAATCCGACCTACGGATTGAAAGTTACACTTGATTCTTTGTTGGGTCCATCCTTGAAATCGCCGCGGGCGCCTTGCACAAGTACCAAAGAAAGAGAACTTGAATAACAACTCCAAGAGATGGTGGAGTGGTCAAAGTACTTCCCTTGAAAGTAGGAGGTTGTGGGTTCAAATCCTCCTACCTTAGGGACTCTAAATCTCTCTATTACCACTCAAAAATTAAAATTGCCTTGCGCGTAGCCAACGGTCGCCAAGGGAGCCTTGGGTGCCAATGTTGCCAATGTATTGCCTAAGTTCTTTGCCTTAGTCGACACCTTAGTCGACGCCTTGGAGTAAGCCGAAGGAGTAAACGCAGGTGTAAACGTAGGTTCTGGTTCTGGAACAGAAACAGAAACTGGAACCGGAACTGAAACAGAAACCGAAACTGAAACCGAAGATGGAGATGGAGATGGAGATGGAGATGGAATCGGAATTCAGAATCGCGAACAGAGAGCAGAACAAGAGTAAATGCAGGTGTAAACGTAGGTAAGCCGAAGGAGTAAACGCAGGTGTAAACGTAGGTTCTGGTTCTGGAATAGAAACAAAAACAGAAACTGAAACTGGAACTGGAACCGGAACCGGAACTGAAACAGAAATCGAAACTGAAACTGAAGACGGAGATGGAGATGGAATCGGAATTTAGAATTGCGAACAGAGAGCAGAACAGGAGTAAACACAGGTGTAAACGTAGGTTCTGGTTCTGGAACAGGAACAGAAACAGAAACAGAAACAGAAACAGAAACTGGAACTGAAACCGGAACTGAAACAGAAACCGAAACTGAAACCGAAGACGGAGATGGAGATGGAATCGGAATTCAGAATCGCGAACAGAGAGCAGAACCCTCTGTATTGACGCGTGCAGAGCTCTGATACCATTGTTGTCAGGATCTTGCTCACGCGCATACAGAGATTACGGGCATAGAAAACACACAGAGAATAGACGCAACAAGAGACGAGACAGAACGCAGTATTGGGTGCAATCTCCCCCCATGCACTCTGTTTCGATAGTCCACAGAGTGCATGTATTTATAGGGCTTTTGATTACGTCGAAAAGAGTGGTTACAAGAGGGCGGCTTCGAAAAGCAGGCATGAAACTAAAAGTTGATAACTTTTACGGAAAGCCATTGCTTTCAATAACAGAAACTACGGTCTTCAATGACCCTTATTCTGACCATTACTTTTCTAGCAATAGAACCTTCTACGCGGGTTTATTTACAAGCTAAATAATAATTATTCCGATTATTGATGTTCGCCCTTTCACGCCTTGCACGCTCCTCACGAACCTTCAGCTGCTATATCAAAAACATCAAAAACATATTAATACATTAATAATATAATACTTTAACAATGCATTGTTCAATAATATACAACAGAAACCCTGAGCATTTCAACATTGCCTAATTACATGGGAGAATATGAAAAGGACTCTATAATAATACGAGCACCCACAGTACTTGGGAAGGGAAAAGGAAACTCAAAAGAGAGTTCATACAATCTAACAGAACTAAAGAAAACAAAGGTGCAATGCAAATTGACGGTGGAAGAGTTGCTTCAACTTAAACCACAATTATGGAGGCAGTTAGCAAACCAATTAGAACCACAACCAGAGAAAGGAGAAACAAAAGGAAACGAAAAGGAAAGGAAATCAACGATACAAATCCCAGTTGATAAAGTGGGAGAATTTAGTGAAGGAGACAAAGGTAATACGTGTTTACCTGTCACCCACAATGGGTACATGACCAAGGCTATTCTAGATACGGGAGCTGGTGTAGGGAATTGCCACCAAGGAGATATGGGAAAAGTGGGGAAAACCTGCCTTACGACCCACACGCATGAAACTCCAATTAGCAGACGGTCATGTGGAAAGACCCTTAGGAATATTGGAACGAATCAAACTAACCACCTGTGGAGTAGAATTTGAACATACATTAGCCATTTGTAAGTTCGAGAAAGCGAACAACTATGAAATGATATTAGGGCGACCCTTCATGAGACAAATGCGGGTAGTACAAGATTGGGGAAGAGATTCATTATACCTACAACATCAAGGAAACACCACCAAGATAAATTTGCACACGTTTGCCTATCGAGATGTCCCTCCACTACAATGGAATCCAGTACACAAGGAAGGAGATGACCTATCCATTCACAGTGCTGGATCAAGTGATCAATCTTGGATACATGAAGATGCCCAGTTATGGATGTGTAAAGAAGCGAAGAAAGAGGAGTGTAAAAAACAACTATGGCCGATAGGACACCCTAACTATCGATCAGTAGAAGACCCAGATTACATGCCTCAAATCTTTCTTGATGAGATCTTCGAGCCGCATGGATGGATGGAAATTTTGGCAACCTTAGATGTGGGCGTAAATGAAGAAGTTTTGACGATGAACGAATGCATAGATGAGGAAGGTTATGATGTAAATCTCTATATGGTTGTTCTTCAAGAAGTAGAAGAAGGGGAAATCTTGGAAAAAGAATGGAAAGAGGAATATGAAAGCATAGAAATGGAACCAGAATTTGACTCCAAAGAAAGCGACTTAAACACTATTCAGAACAAGAAGGAACAGGAACCAACAAAAATCTTAGCAATAGAAGCTGCTCCGGCAATACACAAGCAGAGGGAAGACTTGAGTAAGGTAGAGCCGAACCCAGATCTTTTTGAAGTTCCTGAACATTTTAAAAAATACGAAGTAGAGGAGAGAAAAGTAGCCATTCAAATGCCTAGACGAGAGGCACGAGACGGAGAAGCATACGACAACAAAGAACAAACCAAAAAAATTGTGGTAACAGTAGAAGACGGAGAAGAGCGGTGCACATATATTGGAAAAGATGTATCTGAAGAGGAGGAAGAGGAACTCACACACATCCGAGAGTACCGCGATGTATTCGCATGGACCTACAAGGATCTCAAAGGCGTAGAACCCACTATTTGTTCCCATCGAATACCAATGACGGCCGACGCAAAACCATCCAAACAACGCCCTTATACGTATAATGAGGTTTATGCAGAAAAAATTAAGGAAGAAATAGACAAACTACTAGCGGCAGGATTCATATATGAGATAGAACATACCGAGTGTGTATCGCCATTAGTAGTTGTGCCTAAGAAAAACGGAAAATTGAGAGTGTGCATAAATTTGAAGAAGGTGAATGCGGCCACCATACGTGACAGCTACCCAATACCCATCACGGACCATCTATTGGAGAGGGTAGCCAGAAAAGAGGTCTATAGTTTCTTGGATGGATTCTCCGGATACAATCAAGTAGCTATTGCAACTGAGGATCAACATAAAACCGCATTCGCAACCGAATGGGGTGTGTATGCTTTCAGAGTGATGCCTTTTGGACTCACTAATGCACCGGCTACTTTCCAACGATTGATGTGTCATGTTTTCAAGGAATTTTTGAAAAAAAGCATGGAATTATACGTAGACGACCTTTGCACGTACTCCAATCAAAGATGCGATCACATCCCCGAGTTGAGGAAGATATTCAACAAATGTAGACAGTATAGAGTCTGTTTAAACCCAGAAAAGTGTGTCTTCATGGTGAGGCAAGGAAAGATCTCAAGACATATAGTCTTAAGAAATGGAATATCTACGGATGAGGACAAAATTAAAGTCATCCTAGACCTACCAAGACCCAAGAATGCAAAGGAAGTGCAAGCCTTTATGGGACACTGTGGATATTACCGTAGGTTTATTCACATGTATGCCATAATAGCAAAGCCTTGTATGGGCTCTTGACTCACTTTAATTGGACAGAAGAGTGTGAGAAGGCATTCAACGAGCTGAAAAAGAGGCTTAGTACAGCCCCAATTCTGAAAACACCAAACTGGAGCAAGCCTTTTCATATTCATGTTGATGCTTCTAACTATGCCATTGGATGCATCCTAGCCCAACCAGCTGATGAAGGGAAGCTTGATCATCCAATTGCATATGCTAGTAGACAACTGAATCAAGCGGAACGAAATTATACCACTGAACGAGAAGGCTTAGGAATGGTCTATGCAGTGAAGAAATTCAGACACTACCTCTTAGCCAACAAGTTCAAGTTCTTCATAGACCATCAGGCTTTATTGTACTTAGTCAATAAGCCGTGTAACACAGGAAGATTAGTACGATGGTTCTTACTACTAATGGAGTTCGACTTCGAAGTGGTAGTAAAGAAAGGGAACACTCACGTTGTCGTCGAGGTTCATGGAAAGGAGGGTGGAGGGAATGGAAACAGCTTTGCTTGGGGTACATGGGACCACTCAAGATGGGATAAAATCCAAAGTATTTTTAGTGTGGCTAGAATCTTTTGAAGAACTAAGGTTTAAAGTTGCATGAATTTACAATAGCTATGGATGACCTAATATGATTTTATTATTTCAAACTCAATTTTTGTTTTGACGGTCAAACTCACCTTTTAAATTACGAAAACGCCTACAAACCATAAAGCATATGTCCCTTACAATGACAAAAGGTATGTTAATGTGTGTTCACAGCAAATTCGACATACAATACCAAAATGCAACAGCGAACATACACATGTCCTTCCATTAGTAATGATAAAAGAGGACAGTTCGGGTAAACTGAGGCCGTTGCCTTTTATATGATTTATTATCAATTGCTATCATCCACCACTTTGCCCGTTTGTCTTGGCTGTCCCATTTACACATTTTGTTTCGTGCCGATTTACATACTTTAAGGGTCCCACTTACTCCAGCCATCTTACAGGATTCAGTTCCAGGAAGCAGACCTGTCAAAGGAACCTTTGCGATAGCTTTATCACAGCTGTGATCATTGCTAGCATGTGTCGATCTCAATCTACTCCATCTCAGACTTCAGCCGTCAACAAAGTTTTACCTATATATGCTACCTATCAAAATCTCTACATTTCATACTTTTATGGTATTGAAAACACAACTACCATCTTTTTAGTATGTGCATGGTTCCCGAACTTACTGTTTCCATTTAATACACAGTAACATGACGCCAGCATTCCTGTTGTATCTCAAATATGTGAGGAATGAGTGTCGCTCTCAGAATTCTAAACACATTTTCCATGTTGAAGATCTTAGGAAGAAAGAAATTCCTATATGCAAAAGAAGGAATATATGCAGAACAATGGAACTTTTCTTGAAGTTAATATGAAAACAAGTTCACTTCAATTATCAAACAGTCAACATTAACTATGAAGGTACCCTATGTGTATTTCTTGTTCCGGTTGCCTCTCTCTATCTCGGTCTTGCACTCTTCCAAGAAAACGAGCTCTCGAACTCTTTCCCTACCAGATGCCAAGCCAAGGGAGAACAAATTCACTCCTTCCATAAATTTGTCCATGAAAACCCTTGTCCTCCATTCATGTTTGACACATCATTTCCGACCATTGCAATCTTCCCTATCACTTCGTTTGATGCATGATATGATTCCCTATATATGTTGTCGGAGGTATGTCCACATCAAACACTTCTGATGCTCTGCTCTGCAATATACATACAATTGATTTCCGATCTTGAATCCAAAAGTAGTGATCAATTTTACATACTTTTCATTCTTGGCAATGGCAATAAGTCTTGCATGTTGGACCTCTGTCTTTAAGCGCCATTAGATCAGCATGCACTTCCCTCAGATTATTCTCCCTCCGTCGTCTTTGTAGGCAAGTGTTAGATCTTTTGATCATTGGCCTGTACTTCTGGTTTTCCTTCAAGAGCAATCCATAGCAAAAGCATGATCTATGTGCAGAATATATCAGAAAATGAATTCGAGCTTTCCCACCGACGAATCTCCTGGCTTTCTTCCCAAATTTGATACCACTTTTATGATGATACAGTGTGCATACATCATGGATCAAGGAGCCCAGACCATTCTGTCAGACACAAGTGCCATACTTCCGCTAGTCACTCCAGAGGGAAATAGCTCCTTCTTTCGCCTTCTTTCTTTTGAGGATGTGTAAGCGTCTGATATCAAGTGTGAGTGCCTCCGATAAAGAGGCGCTTATGCACTGAGATATTGAATGCAACAAAAAAAAACGATGGAAATTTTGCCCTAGAGACCCAAGAGCGCCCAGCCCAATGACAGCGATCGCCCTTTCAATACTCCATTGCTTCTTTTTTTTTTTTTCCCAGCATTATGCCCAAATGTACAGCTTCGTATGCAGGCCTCTATGGAGGAATCCCTTCATTCTCGAGACGAGACTCGATAGAAAAAAATGAAAACGCCCTTTTTCTGTCATCCCTATTCTCCTCGTAGTATAATTCCCGTTTCTCAACGATCGTGAGTGAAGCGTGCTAGATCTTCTGCAAGGCCAGCCGATCCATCTATTCGATGTGAAATGACTTGCAAGCCAATAAGAAGACTGTCAACTCCCAGGTACAGAATGAATAGCTGAATGCTCACTCGCTTGCTTCCTCTGATCATCTCTATACTCTTCCTGAGTGCTAAAATCTCATACGTGTCTTCTTGTACGGCGATAATCCCTTGATCGAATCCCAAACTCCCAAGCAGAGCATATTTCTTCCTTATGTGCACTAAAGTCTGCCTTTTTCCCAATGGTTGTCTTGCCTCCTTCCTCAACAGTGACAACACACACATTCCCTCTGCAGCGCCAAGCCTCGAGGGCATCCGATGAACACCACAGAGACCCCTCCCATGCATGCGCTACCTTTTTCTGTGTATCCCCCTTTTTGAATGGAAAGTTTCCTCTGTTGTCATGAACTATCCGCTTCGAAAAAAAAAAGATTGAGTACAACAAGATTAAAGATGCATATAGAAACTAGACACATGTGCACAGCTCCACACAACTCCTTAGCAAAATTCTCGATCCATCAGAAGGCTTGCTATTTTTCGGTTCCCTTTCATAAGCAGCCTTGATTCGATCCAAAAGCCCAACTCGAATGATGCAGCCCCCCTTCTAAATACGAGAGTTTTCTCCTAAGTTAAGTGAGACACTCCGATTGAATGGTCCAGTGAAGCATTCGGTTCGCGACCACAACGTAAGACCAGACCATCTTTCTAGGCTAACACACGGGGAGCCACCAAGTGGAGTGCTCGATGATCTCTCGGATGCTTATTTATTTAACCTAGAAGTATGTCCAAAGTGGGCTGAGAAACTAATTCCTATACTAACCCATGGCCCACAACACTCAATCAACAAGAATAGCAAAAAGGAAATTCTCCAATCAAGGAATTTACACATTATTGTTGGAAGTGTGTACTATAAGGAACCCAATGGAGTATTACTAAGATGTGTCGAGGAGGACGAACAAAAACAACTAATTGAGCAAGCACTTGTGAACAAATGGAGAACACATCAAGGGATTCATGGAACAATTTGAGAACTAAAAAGATTAGGAGTATACTGGCCTGACATGCCCAAGGATGTTCATGACTACGTAAGCAATTGTGCAGAATGTCAAGAGACGAGCCCAGAAGAACATATGTCCCTACCATTCTCAACCATCGCACCCAATTGGGGCAAGACATTGGTTAAATTCTTAAAAACAAAAGAGCATGAAGCAGGAGCTAGTTTGGCAAGAAAAAGATCCTTAGAAGAAATGAGCAAGGATTATATTCTCATGGGGAGACAATTGTTTAGGCGAGGAAAAGACAACCAACTCCGGTTATGTGTGCATGAAGGAGAATATTTACCCATACTAGAAATGGCACATGCAGGTGTTGCAGGAGGTCATTTTTCAGCGGAGAGAACTGTCAAATGATTCTCTTTGCAGGCTTGTGGTGTCCAACCCTACATATGGATGCTGAAACATATGTACAAAGCTGTGAGACCTGTCAGAGAGCTAAATACCCAATTAGGAGGGATGACATGCCATTAAGACCCATGGTCTGTGCAAGGGCATTCTCAAAATGGGGTATTGACTTTATAGGACCCATCAACCCACCAACCAAAGGATCACATGCGGAGTACATCATAGTAGCCACTGATTACTTGACCAAATGGGTAGAAGCAAAAGCCACTAGAAAGAATGATGCTCCAACTACTGCCAAGTTTCTCTTCGAGCATATTTTCACCCGCTTTGGATTACCCATCGAGATTGTGAGTGATCGGGGAACGCACTTCCTCAATGAAGTAATCGAGTCACTAATGAATGAGTTTTTAGTGATTCATAAAAAATCAGCCCCATACCATCCCCAAGCCAATGGACAAGCAGAGAGTTCAAACAAGGTACTGTGTACAGTATTGACAAAGATTGTCAATAATGGAAGGTTAGATTGGGACAAACAGTTGCATCATGCAATTTGGGCCTTCCGGGTTGCATATAAAACAGCTATTGGAACTACCCCATTCAACTTAGTGTATGGGCAAAATGCAATTTTGCCAATCGACTTTTTGGTACCAACATTGAAAGTGGCCCAACAGTATGAGTGGAACGGACATGAATTATCCCAACAACTGGACCAAATCGAGAAATTACACGAGACTAGGTTACAAGCAGTGGCAGGAATTTATGCAGCTAAAAGGAGACAAAAAGCATATTATGATGCACATATAAAAGACAAGGGACTTAAAGAGGGAGATTTAGTTTTAGTATACACCTTAAAACAACATGCCAAGAAGCTACAAAAACGCGGATATGGACCTTTGATCATAAATAGAATATCAACTGGTGGTGCAGTCAATCTAGCCACCCTAGATGGAGATGTCCTTCCTAACTACATCAGCGGATGTAGAGTGAGACGATTCATGGAGCCTTTGACAGAACAAATGCTAGCACGATTAGTAGGTGCCCAAAATAGGAAAAGGGAAGAAGAACAAATTAGAGAGGAAGCTCGGCAAGAAGCACTAGAGTGTATTAGGAAACGGAAAGAGTGGATTAGGCAACAGGACGAACGGTATCTCCAAGGAGAAGAGCCTATCCTTATGGCTAATTATCAAGTCAATAATCCTGATACCACGGGTATGTGCAAGACGCAACCTTACCTAAACCTAGGGATTGGCAAGACATAGTACAAATTGATAGACGCCTTGATAGACTCAGGAGCAGGACTTAGTTGCATACAAAATACAGTCATAAAAAATCTGCAATTGAGTATGAGTTCCACAAGCGCCCGATTGATAGGAATCGGAGGTCAAACCCTAGAATGCATTGGAACAACAAATGTATCCCTCCACCTAGGAAATTCCTCCATGGAACAAAGAGTCTTAGTGTGCAAAGATGAGGATTTAATAGAAGACTTAATTCTAGGACAGGACTTTATTCATTAGATAGTCCCACTAATTGGGATGAAAAGTTTCCATTGCTTCAATTTGCTTACAATAATACCACACATGCCGCTACTAGTCGTGCACCTTTTGAAATTATTTATGGTTAAAATCTTCCCACTCCCATCTCACTTACTCAAACTGACATTCTGATGGCTGATTTCATTGCTCAAGTGGACACACAAGAGGAAGGAGCATGTCGGGAGCTCCAAGAAGCACATGTCAAATTTTCAGAACAAATCCCTATAATAATAGTGATTTTTATCACTAAAAACCATTGTAAATACCATTTTCCATTTTTGCAACTCCATTTTTTTAAAGCTTAGGAGTCCTCTAGCTTGAGGAGTGTTAGAACTATCATCCTACCAATTTTCATAATTTTTAAACTCCATTTGAGCCCCAAATAAGCCCTGGAACCTAATTCTTAAGTAGGCGGGACACTAGGTCTGGACAGGGCCAAAACCACTCAAAAAACTATAAAAATGGCTGGAGAGCTCATTTTTGGGGTTAGCTTGTTGTAGATTTCAGATTTGTAAGAGATTTCTTTTGTAATCAAAGCTTTCCATTGTTCCACTCTTTGCTCTTACCTGGTGCATGTGTGTGTGTGTATGTGTGTGCATGCTTGTGTGCTTTCACTCACGCACTTGTGCCATCACTTGCTCATAGTCTTCATACTAGTCCTCATGTCTATGTGGATTGACATTTATGAGGTGAATCTCCTCACGTTGGTACTTGCCATTGTGCTAGAGTGACACCAAATTTGGCGTCGTTGCCGGGGAGAGAGCTTGGAGGACGAGAGTGTGATGGTAAGACGTAGAGTAGCGATGTTGGAAGGTAAAAAACAAATCCCCATTTTCAGTTAAGTTTCTGATTATTTTCTCCATCTTCATCTTCATCATCATCACCATCTTCTCCCATCTTCATCTTCTCTATTTTTTTTCATTTTTGGACCGTACATTCACTTCGTTTTCACTTGTGGGTGAGAAAGAATCTTAGAGAGGGTGCAGAATTGAAACGCTGAAGAAATACACCTCAATATCCCCAAAAATTGAGTGAACTATCCCGCACATGACACGACCTATGCCAAGTGTCATGTGTGCAATATCGTGGATTTGGAGATAGATTTTGCATCTATAGTCACATAGGAGTGACAAGGAGGACACAGGGTACTCATATTTGCAAAAAAGTTTGAATTTGAACTCCAAAAAATCCAAGTGTCATGACCGGTTGAGTTCAAGTATCATGATACTTGAATTCCCGTGTGTCGCGATATTTTGTAGATATCGTGTGTCGCGATATTTGTGATACCCAAGTGTCGTGATACTCAGGTGTCATGTGTCGTGACCACCGAGTGTCGTGTGTCGTGATCGCTAAGGTGTCGAGTGTCATTGACATCAAGTGTCACGACATCTTAGCAAGTATCGTGTGTCATCTGAACAACAAGTGTCACGATATGTGTGACCTCCAAGTGTCGCGACATCTACCAAGTGTCACAATATCTGAGGAGTGTCGAGTGTCATGTGGCCAAGTGTCACGACATTTCTCAAGTGTCGAGTGTCGAGATCAGGACCAAGTGTCACGATATTCTTCAGGACCAAGTGTCGTGATATTCTTCTAGTGTCATGTGTCACCTAGTCCAAGTGTCGTGATATTTCCCAAGTGTCATGTATCATTTAGTTCAGATCTCATGTATCGTGGCAAGGCAAATATCGTGTATCGTTTGCTTCCAAGTATCACCGATATTTACTAAGTGTTATGTGTCGCCTGTTTTGAAGCACTCCCTAAGAGGTCCTGTTTCCCTGTTTTAAATCCTAGAACCCTGAACTGGCATAACTTTCTCATACAAAATCCATTTGCAGTGATTTTGGGTTTGTTGGGAAGCTCATGGGGAGTACAATAGAAAATCCACTGGTTACAGTAAAACTAATCCGTGGATTATTAGATATAGTATTTTGAAGTCGACCCTCAGGTGGACTAGGAAACCAAGGAGTTCCAAGGGATTTTGAGCAATACAGAGGGGAAATTTTGGACTAGAAGACAAAGCTTATGAACCTGAGATCTAGTAGAAACTTAGGAAAGGATAGGCAAAGCATTAGATCATCTGAGGCTAGTGTCAACCATACAGCTAAGTCTTGGGCACAACAACTAAGTGGTTATCCCTACATGCTAAGTTTCGACACAAGTGATTCAAAAATGTCTTTTAGCATGGAGAGACCCACACGTACCTCAAGTAATGCTTATTTACTGTCACCAGAAGGCCCCTATAAGACCCAATTGGAGTATACAATGCTTGATAGAGTAGCAGGACATGAAATGTATTCATTCTTAGATGGGTACAGTGGGTATAATCAAGTTAGAATGGCTGAACAGGATATACCGAAGACCGCCTTCATTACCAACTGGGGTGTTTTCGCATGTACTGTTATGTGGTTTGGATTAAGAAATGCCCCAAGTACGTTCCAAAGGTGTATGCAGGAAATATTTTCTCCTTACCTTACCTCTTTTATGCAAGTATATCTTGATGATTTTTCAATTTTCCGTAAGATGATAGCACACCTATTCCATTTACGGTGCTGCTTTGAAAAATGCAGAGAATACAGACTCTGTTTGAACCCAAACAAATCTGTGTTTGCAGTTTCATGTGGAAAGCTACTTGGTCACATTGTATCTGCACAGGGTATACAGGTGGATCCAGATAAAATCAGAGCTGTGTTAGAAGCACCTGTACCCACTGCACCTAAGGAAGTAATGCGCTTCATGGGCCAAGTAAGATGGCATGGTCGGCACTTACAGTGGCTTGCTCATTTGGCAGTACCACTGAACCGATTGATAACCAAGACCCCTCGACAATTTGACTGGACCCCGGACTGTCAAACTGCTTTTGATCGTCTAAAGGGATTACTAACACAGGTTCCAATCTTACAGCCTCCTGACTGGGATCGCCCATTTCATGTATTTGTTGATGCTTCAGATATAGCAATAGGGAGCGTTCTAATGCAACAAACTGATAAGTGGTTCAGACGAGTGTACTATACAAGTCGAAGATTAGCCCGTGCTGAAAAGAATTACTCTGTAACAGAGAGAGAATGTCTAGGTCTAGTATATTCTGTCAAGAAATTCATACATTATTTGCTGGGCCGTAGATTTACTTTTCATGTAGATCATGCTGCACTTGTCTATCTAGTTCGGCAACAGCATCTAGGTGGTCGATTAGCGCGATGGGTTCTGCTTTTACAAGAGTTTGACTACGAAGTTATTCATCGGCCAGGCAGTTCACATGCCTTAGCAGATTTTCTCTCTCGCTTAGATTCCGGTGAAGCTCCGGTCGGTATAGATGACACAACACCGGCAATTTATGTCTCTGAATTGACTAATGATGAAATTACAGACCCACCTATGCCATCTACCTATTATGATCAGATCTTGACCTTCCTCACTGATGGATACCTTCCTACTCAGACTTCTCCTGCAATACGAAGGAAAATTTCAGTTTTCAGTCGCCGATTTCGGTTGATTGCTGGGGAATTATACTATATAGATCACACTGAAGTTTTACTTCGTTGTATTCCACCACATGAAGTTGACTCAATCATTAATTTGGCTCACTCAATTCCTTCCGATGGCCATTTTGCTACAGACTTAACACATCGGAAAATTCTGCAAAGTGGTCTTTGGTGGCCTACTATGTACAGGGATGTATCACAGTTTGTCAAACAATGTGATAGTTGTCAGAGATCTGGACATCCCCTGCAACGTCATCTTTTCCCTCTACAACCTGTCTTGCCATTAGAGCCTTTTCAGAAGTGGGGTCTAGATTTCATTGGCCCTATTACACCACCAGCAATCCTCAGTAATAATCGTTATATTTTGACATGTACTGATTATGCTACCAGATGGGCAGAAGCCTGGGCTTTACGGTCTGCCACAGCTGTTGCGGTAGCTAAGTGTCTATTGAAGGATGTCTTTCCACGTTTTGGCTTACCGTTGGAACTTGTTACAGATCAAGGCACTCATTTTGTCAACAATTTAATGAAAGTACTCACACATTCGTTTCAGGTCACACATAAATTTAGTTCACCATATTATCCTCGTGCAAATGGTTTGGCTGAAAGTACAAACAAAACTTTGTTGAACATGCTTCGAAAACTCATTTTGGAAACACCGGAAAGATGGGATCAACTGCTACCTGCAGTATTATGGGCATATCGGACTACATACAAGGTAACAACAGGATTAACCCCTTTCAAACTAGCTTATGGATTAGAAGCAATAGCACCGATGGAGATAGTTATACCAAGTTTACGAGTAGCAATCACTCAGAAACTGCTACCTGAAGAATCACTATCATTTCGGTTGGATACACTCAGAGAATTAGACGAGCATCGATGGCACAGTTTTTTGACTATGCAGGAAGTATAGCTAAGACAAGCTTGAACACATGATCGATATCTAAAGACTCCAATTTTTTCGGTGGGACAACTTGTACTCTTTTACAATGCAAAGTCGAATCGCTCTGCTAGCAAATTCAAGTTACGATGGTTTGGTCCCTACCGGATTTCTCAACAAGTGGGCCCAACAACTTTTCAGTTCACTACGTTGACCGGAATTCCTCTTCCAAAAGACATCAACGGTTCGAAGCTGCGGCCGTATCAACACACATCTAACCCACACTGAAACGTTTCACGGTTAGCCGCGTCTTTTGGCATTCTCTTTTCTTTTATTTTCTTTTATTTTCTTTTCTTTTCTTTTTTGGCGTGCTTAATAAATTAAGTCTGTAAATATCCGTGTTTTGATACCTAATTATGTCCACAGCCGCCCTGCCCTTGCCAGCTACTCACGCATGCACACCGAAGTTAAGAATTATCATCTCAATACCGCGCGATGATTAGTCACTCTTGATTGCTCTCCATTGCAACGCATCTACTTAACCTTTTCTGTTTCGCCGAAAATCGCTATTGTGTTTGTGTGATTTGTGTTATTGTGCGTACCCTGTGCTCTGTGTGCTTGTGATTATTGTCTCTGTGTGCGCCATGGAAGCTTTGGCTAACTATGCCGCCTTCCGTGATGGACTCCCTGCCGACGTAGGAGAGTTCCTGCGCATTTGTGGACTATCCAACTTTGCTGAACTGCCTTGGCATTCAGTGGAATCCCACCCATTCTTTGCCCAGATCATCTCCGCCATCACCAACACACCTGCCACCGAGCAGAGTTGGCCGATCACCTCCCTCCCATCCCGTACACTTATCACCTTCCAAGCTTTTGCAAAAGCGTTTAGACTCCCTCGGCAAGGTCGGGAAAATGGCCCGAGCCTGCCAGTCGCAAGAATGATAGAATTATTTCCTAGGTATTCCTCAAACGAGTATGCGATCCTGTGTCGACCGAAACCTGAAAGATCAGCCCTCCAATTCTTAGTAGCTATTCTCAACCTACAGAAATGCACCTATGGAATATCCCGTCCCTTCTACTCCGCCATAGATTTAGCTGCTCAAGAACCAGTCAACTTCGCATCATTCTTCTTCCACCGCATTCACCGAGAATGCATATCAATAATTAAACAGGTGAACAAGGGAGGCATGCCAAGGTCCAGATTGCCGCACATCCTGTCCTTCCTTTTTCCGGCAATACTTGCAGCACAACCACCACCCCGAGGGCCTGTTCTGCAACATGAAGAATTTGTACAATTATGGGACGATGAGGAAGAAGACGAAGAGGAGCTAAACCAACTCTTTCGCAGAAAGAGAATCAGAATCAGTTCTTCTGAGAGTGAAGCACAGGGATCAGCCAAAGGAAACAAAGATGATGACAAAGAAGAAGCAAAACATGACGAAGAAACATTCCACGACACCGCAACATCGATGCAGCATGAATCCTCCGCACAATCATCTTCCCAGGAGCAACAAGAACAGGAAAATCATACTGAAGCTGACACAATCTCTACAGAAGAAGCATCCCAACAAAAGTCTGAAAGGGAACAGCAAGCAAATGAGGAACAAATTGCTAAAGAAGTTCTCGAAGAGCTGCTTAAGGCAGTTGACTCCACAGCCGAAGAAACTGCACAACACACCAGCGATAAGGTACAACAGTCAAATTCTGTTCTTCCCACTCCCCCACCGGAGCCGCCAATCAAAACCATTATCCCCATCCAACCCATTCACCCTGACGAACCCGCTGACTCCTCTTCATCATCACCAAACTACTCCCCACCCGACTCCCAACAACTCCTAACCGCGTCCTCATCTCAACCTCGCCAACATCTCCCACTTCCTTCAATTCCTGTAATCTCTGAATTAGCAAACATGGGTCAATTGCTCATTAACCTATCACAGCAATTACCAATCCAAATGAGAGTCATAGATAACATCCGGAATGAGCTACAACACAAGGTGGACGTCCTAGAAGCAGACATCACGCCCCTACAAGAAGAAATAGATGCGGTCAGAGCAGAAAACCATCAGCTGCACTCACAAATTACCCATCTCCAAGCTCAACTTGCAGAACAACAGAAAATTGCCGATCAAAGAGATACCGCACTAGCAGATCTCAACCAAAAGGACAAGCTACTAAGCGAAGCACAGGCCGAAATTAGTCAGTTGAAGATCGATCTAAAGGATAAAGAAGATGCCAAAGTAGCATTAGGCAATCTATTGGAAGAGACCAGAGTGCAACTCAATGAAGTGGTGGAGCAAAACCAAGAAGAGCAGAGGCAAACTAAGCTAACCGAAGAAGAACTTCAAAGAACAAAAGAAAATTTATGAGATGTCAACAACATGCTCAAACATTATTTGACCAAGGAAGCTCAGACACAGAAGCTAATATCAGATCTCTAACACGAAAAGGAGTCGTACTCCAGAACAGTAAACTTTCAGATTTAAGAAACCAAAAGAAGGGAGAATCAACTGGAAAATCAGAAGGAAAGAGTACAGAAGATGGAGCAACAGGTTGCAGAAATGAAGACATCCAGAGATGCAGCGCTTGCAAACGAATTTTATTTACAGGAAGCCTTTCTGCAGACCCAAGCAGAAATTTTGCTCACCAAAGCCATAGCTCTAAGTTCGGTAAGAATAGATGCATAGTTAATAGAACTGGACACCCTAAAACAATTATTAGAAACTCTAAAGAAAAAGATCGCCCGCACCTTTAGATTAGCTAGAAATATGTACTTAGAAGGCATTATAGATGAGCAATAGTTTTGTAAACCTGCGGGTTCGAGTCCACCGTGCGTGCCAGAGTGTTAGCGGCCGCCGGATTGGAAATGTATAACTGAATCTTGTTTGCACGAGCGAAAAGTTGTTACAGACAGTTTGTAAAAGTTATATAAATCAAAGAAAGACGCACCAGTGACGGTTCCGTGGTGGATCACCAGACTGTCTGTCTGGGTGACTGAGCGGGGCATTACTGTAGTGTCATTGCATAATTTCAAGTATTCTGAGTTTTGTGTTCGTCTCTTGTCTTGTCTGCCATCGACATCTGTTCTGTTTGTTAACTTCATAGACATTCGAGAGATCACCAGACTGTCTGTCTGGGTGATCTGTAGCGTTACTGTGTGTCGAGTGATTAATTCAGAGTATCTTGTCGACTTTCTGAGTATTCTGTGTGTATCTGTGTTTCACCTTGTCTGTTGTCTGTGGGTATCCATTGCGGTTGTGAGTCTCAGTTAGTTCGCGTATCGTGTTGTTTCTTTTCTTGAAATGTTCTGCAAATATGTGGCGAAGTCTGTGCAGTTGTGGTGACTCTTCTGGTATTCGGGTTGTCTTAAGTTGTCTGTAGTATTGAGGTCCAGGATCATACGGCACAATTTAAACGACAGTAAAGATTTCCTGGTTTGCGTACTGAATCTTCAGTACGAGGTATCTGAACGCTTGGATTCTCTGTGTCTTCAGACACTGGTAGGATTGTGGTACCTATTCGGTATAGATTGAATGCTTACTCTTGTTTCTGATATTGTCAGTAAGTTAGGAGCAGATGCAACATAGCACCTTAGCGTATTCGGTACATGTGGCTGAGCTAAGACTGTGAACTGTAATGTCTAAGTACAACAGATTCTTGATAGAAGCTCTCAGCATTAGTATATTGCTGTGTGTCAGTAGTTAGTTTGGGAACTAAGTACAGGGCCTCTGTCTAACAGACCCCTTCCACTCCCAAGAACCCAAGAATCGCTTAAACGCACTTATAACAGTTAGAAGAATAAACAACGTTTAACACAAGAAAGTTGTCTATCGAGATCACACATCTGAGAAAATGTTCTTGGTAATAGAGCAGGATAGGCATGCATACACTTGGCAAGGTGAATCAATTTTCCCTCCATCAAGATCTAATGTTTCCCAAGGCCTCCAAGGAGCGGGATCATCCAAGGCTCATGAAAACTAGAGGGAAACAACCAGAGAGAGACATGAGGGAAGCTTTACACGCGGTGGGTAGAGACCAATCGGGATTAGGAACTGAAAGACCTGAAAGGGAGAGACATAGAGTACATGGGCATCAAAGAGATGAACATGATTTTCCATTGCCTAGACCTCGAGAGCACTCAAGAACCCTTAGGCCTTCTCAAGTGGTCAAGGTTATGAAGAGCTATTTTGATGGGTTAGGAGATCCTTATGATCATGTGGCCGAGCTCAAACAAGTGTTAAGAGCTGAACAGGTCGAGGACTTGTTCACCCACTTCGAGGCATTTGGTTTGACTCTTAAAAGTATTGCCTTAGCTTGGTTTCAACCCCTAAATAGTCACAACTATCGAGACATAGACCAACTGCTAGAAGCATTCATTGTAGAATTTTCCAAGAGTGGTATCAGGCATAACACATCATCCTTGATCCACAACTTCAAGCAGACACCCCAAGAAACAGTGCCACTTGTAGGAAGTTGATTTAGACAGTACTTAGAAAGATGCCCTATTCCAGAGTTACCCACAACAACCAAACAAGTGGCCCTGCTTTTAGATGGCTTGCTAAGCACAAAGTTAAGGTCATATGTGTACTTGAAAGCCTAGATCCATAGAAGAGTGTGTGCGGATGTGCATTGACATAGAAGACAATTTGGGTGAGGATTTAAGACTGTCCAAACTCTATAAGGACTCTAACAGTTTTACCAGTCATACCTCTAGAACATCCACGGAGATAGATGAGATAGCTGAGCAAGTTGCCAAGAAGCTAGGAGTTCAAAATAGGCAAATGCCAAGGGTCACCTCATTAAAGTGATGTTACAACTGTGGAGGAGACAACATGGCTAATGTTTGCCTGATGATGGCTCAACCCCAAGGAAACCCTAATGCTCTATATTGCACCATTCAGAGGAAATCCATAAATCACACGGCTCAAGATTGTTCCTACAATAGGCAGGCTGTTAGACAAACTTATCAGCAACCTTAACAATAGGGTAGGTATCCAAACCAACACCAACAACCATGTTTTAGGCCACAATAGCAATATCAACCTCAATACCAATAGCAATATCAGGCATCATATAGGCCACAACCAGTCCTAGGAAATCAACCGCCAGTTCCTGCCAATGTGATTTTAGTTAAGTATGTAGTGGTAGAGGAAAACCCAAATAGAGCATTGGTACCACTAACCTCATTGATCTCAAAAAATGACTCTCATGCTCATAGTTCAGATTACTCCCATGCAGGTTGTCCACAAGCTTATTACACAGAGTCACCCGAGCATAGTGAGGCTTATTGTTATCAATACGAGATACCGCTCATGGAAGAAAATTGGGAGCCAGAATACTCCAATATCATGTACACGAATCCTGACCCCAGGCCCCAATTGAGACAGGTAAGATCACAAGCCCCTAGTGCTCCATGTTTTAGATGTCACGACGACCATTTCATTCGTAAATGTCCCCATTTACAGACTCCGGGACAAGGACAAAACATCACAATACAAGGCTTTTGTCCTGAGTGCAGCAAAGAACATCTTTCGAGAGAATGTCCTAGGAAACCCTCTAGTGTGCCCAAGGTTACCCCCATTAATGTGGTAGGTTTAGTGGTGGATTCAAGTTCAAGTAGTAGTAATGTGGCTCCTGTACAGGCAGTTACTAGGGCACAAGAATTAAAACAAGATCAACCAGCAGAGCAATCAGAGTCAAGTGAATCAGGAGAACCTAGTAAGAGGAAAACAAGAACATGGAAGGATACCAGGGAGAAAGCTAATCGCAAGTGGAATAAAAAGCTATCTGAACTAGAGGAAATCCTGAAAGACACACAAACAAAAAATAGAAGACATTGCATCTCAAAACCCCTCGCATGTCGAAGCTCCATCCACACCACCTCATCCCACCGCAGCACCCACTATAAATAAAACCACAACCAGGGTCTCTCCTTGCAGATCCAACCCCAGAAGGCTTGGACATGATGTTCAAAGCCTACCAGGCTCGACTTCAAGAAGGGCCAACAACTATAAACCTAGATAAGAGTTACCCTAGAGTAGATTTAGGGATTGAGCGGACAAAAATGTGCATGAAAATGGTAGAACGACCTCAAGCTATGCTAGAGACTAATCAAAAGTTCAATCAGACAAACTCTGTCAAACCGGATTTGCATTTCCAAGGCTTACTAGAACAATTAGAGCAGTTGGTAAACAAACCGCAAGTTTCTTTACCTCCACAGGCTCAACCAATGGTTGAAAGAAAAAGCTCTCCACCAATGAAAGCTGATGTTCCGGATTCCATAGATGAGGGAGCACCTCTTTCAATTCAACAGTACTCTCAAGAGTTCTTGCGAGAAATACAAGAGGAGAAATGGGCCAAGGAGAAGGGTGATCCCCCTCCTATTCCTGAGATCGATGATCTTCATGATCAATTTCCCTAGGACATTCCGTCTATCTATGGAGACCAAATAGAGAAACAAGAAGAGGAAAGATTAGATTTTGAATCTAATTCTTTACAATAGTTGCCTCAATTCACAAGCCCATGGGAATCTAAATCTCTCCAGATCAGAGCTCCCACAATACTGGTAAGAAACAAAGACTCAGTGGTTCCAAGGAACACTGACATCGTGAAGAACACTAAGGTTTAGAAGAGCTGCTCAAAGCAAAACGTGAGCTATGGAATCATGTGAAGGATCAGGTTCCAGAACTTGATTCCAATATGCCAAAAGCAAGCTCTAAGAAAAAAGTTCCAGAGATACCTCTCAATAAAATAGGGGACATGAGTGAAGGTGAAGAAGGTAATACTTATCTTCCCATCACCTACCAAGGTTACACAACCAAAGAGATCATAGATTCAGGTGTAGGTGTTGCTATTGCGACCAACTCCTTGTGGAACCAATGGGGCAAACCCACATTAAGACCAACTAGAATGAAGCTTGAAATGGCAGACGATCATTTTGAAAGAACTCTAGGATTGTTCGAAGGGATCACATGTGGTGTAGAGTTTGAACACACCTTTGCTATATGTGACTTTGAGAAAAATAATGTCTATGAGATGATCCTAGGAAGACCCTTCCTACGACAATTGCAAATAGTGCAAGATTGGGGAACCAACTCCTTGTACTTACAACACTTAGGGGTCACGACCAAGGTCAATTTGAAGGATTAAACCTTCAGAGATGTACCACCCCTATAGTGGAATCCTATCCACAAAGCAAAAGAAGATTCTATCTCTGTGCATTCTGGAAGTTCACGTGATCCATCTTGGATGCATGAAGATACTCATTTGTGGATGTGCAAGGTCGCAGAGGAAGAGGAAAGACGCCTAAAAGTGAACTCCTCCAGGGTATACACCAACTAAAGACCCAACCTATACACCAATGATATTTCCAGATGAGGAATTTGAACCTCATGGTTGGGCAGAAATCTTGGCCACCATGGAGATTGCTGTCAATGAAGAACAATGGACACCTCATTGTGATGAGGAGGGTTATGATATTTCAGTGTTCATGTGTCAGCCATTGCTCGAAGAGTGTGATCCTAGTGAGGCCATATAAGAAGAAGAGAATGACGATGATCTAGAATCCATTGTGATGGATACTTACTTTGACTCAGAGAAGCACTATAGTAGAAGATGTAGGAGTATATAACCAACAAGAAGAAGAACCTCTCACAAGCATTAAAACTATAAATTCAAAGGATGGGGACATGTTTGCATGGCACTATAGAGACTTGAAGGGAGTAGATCTGAAAATTTGTTCTCATACTATCCCCATGACTACTGATGCCAAACCCACCAAACAAAAGCCCTACACATATAATGACACTTATGTAGCTACAATCAAAGAAGAAATTGATAGGCTGATTGAACCTGGATTTATCTATGAGATTGAGCATACTGAATGGGTATCCCCCATTGTCGTGGTGCCCAAGAAGAATGGAAAATTGCGAGTGCGTATTAACCTTAAAAAAGTTAATGCTGCTACGATCAGAGATAGTTATCTGCTTCCAATCACTGAACATCTATTGGAGCATGTTGCAAGCAAGGAAGTTTATAGCTTCCTTGATGGATTTTCAAGTTACAACAAGTAGCCATTGCCCTAGAAGATCAACACAAAACAGCGTTTGCCACAGAATGGGGAATCTTTGCATTCCGTGTGATGCCATTTGGCCTCACCAATGCACCTGCAACATTCCATGGCTCATGTGTCATGTCTTCAAGGAGTTCTTGTGAAAGAGCCTAGAAGTATATGTGGATGATCTATGCGCTCATTCCCAAGAAAGAAGATACCACATCCCTGAGCTCAAACAGATCTTCAACAAGTGCAAAGAATATCAAGTGTGTATGAACCCAGAAAAGTGTGTGTTCATGGTACGATAAGGTAAAATATTAAGTCACGTTGTTTCTAAGAATGGAATATCAATAGATAAGGACAAAGTAAGAGCCATAATGGAGCTGCCCATGCCAAGGAATGTTAAATAGGTACAAGCCTTTATGGGCCATTGTGGATATTATCGCAGGTTCATCCACATGTATGCAATCATAGCCAAACCTCTTTATGCATTACTAAAAAACTTTGAGTGGAATGATGAATGTGAAAATTCCTTCAATGAGCTGAAGAGACGTTTGTGCACAACACCAATACTGACCACTCCTGATTGGAATAAGCCATTCCATGTCCACATGGATGAATCCAATTATGCGATAGGATGTGTGCTAGCACAACCCACAGGTGAAGGAAATTTAGATTTGCATATAGCATATGCTAGCAGGCAATTAAATGTAGTTGAATGAAACTATACGACAACCGAGAGAGAATGCTTAGGCATGGTATATGCTGTGACGAAGTTTAGACACTATCTATTGGCCAACAAGGTCAAGTTTTTCACTGATCATCAAGCTCTATTATATTTGGTCAATGAACCCTATAATACTGGACGCTTAGTAAGATGGTTCCTCTTACTAATGGAATACGACTTTGAAGTGGTAGTTAGGAAAGGTAGGACCCACCTCAAGGCAGATCACCTTTCTCGCATCACTTCAGGTGAGTCACCGCAAGGAGTGTCTGAAGACCTACCTGATGCTTATCTGTTGAATTTAGAAGTTGTTCCTAAACGGGCATATAAGTTAGTACCTATCCTAACCTTCGGACCCGCAAATAAACACATAAATACAAACAAAAAAGAAATTGTAAAATCACAAAAATATCAAATATTGGCAAGAAGCATGTACAAACAAGATACAGAGGGTGTACTAGCTTGTTGTGTTGAGAACGATGAACATAGTAGTTGGTTGCAACAAGCCCATGAAGGATTGCTAGGAAATCACTATTCTAAACAACAAACATTGCAAAATCTGAAACGTTTAGGAGTGTATTGGCCTAGCATGGACAAAGAAACTCATGAATGGATCAAGAATTGTCCAGTGTGCCAGAATAGATCCCAGTGGAGCATGCCACCCTTTATCACGTGTCACTAATTCTAGACTGGAGTGCTCCATTGGTAGAATTCATGAGATCGGGAACATTACCCAATGCAGCTAGTTTAGCAAGAAGATGAAGCATGGAGCAAGGGGCTCAAGACTATGCCTTAGTAGGATATAACCTATACTGGAGAGGCAAGGATGGATACTTAAGACTGTGTGTTCATGAATCAGACTATGTGAAAGTCTTAGAAACTACACATGGCAATGTTGCAGGTGGACACCGGTCCAGATCGAGTAATTAAGACCATTATATTCTCAAGACTTTGGTGGCCAACTCTTCATATGGATGCACATACCTATGTGAAGAAATGTGACACATGTCAACGTGCACAATATCTGACAAGGAAAGATGAGATGCCTTTCAGACCAATGATGGGAGGACGTGCATTCTCGAAGTGGAGTATAGACTTTGTTGGTCCCATTAACCCCCCAGCTAGAAACTCCCATGCAGAGTATATTATTGTAGCCACAGATTACCTTAAAAAGTGGGTGGAAGTAAAAGCCACAACAAAGAACGATGCTCAAACAACGACTAAGTTTTTATTCGAGAACGTGTTTACTAGATATGGGTCACCAATAGAGTTGGTCAGTGATAGAGGTACGAACTTCTTGAACGAGTTCATTGAAAATCTCCTTCAAGAATTCATGGTGATACATAAGAAGTCTGCCCCTTATCATCCACAAGCCAATGGACAAGCCGAGAGCACGAATAAGATCCTATGTAATGTATTGGCAAAACTCGTAAATAGTAAATGCTCTAATTGGGACAAACAGCTTCATCATGCTGTTTGGACTTACCGAGTTGCTTACAAAACAGTGCTCAATGCTACCCCATTTTAGATGGTTTTTCGAAAAAATGTTGTGCAACCATTGGACTTCCTAATCCCAGCATTAAAAGTAGCACAAGAGCATGAGTGGAATGGACATGAATTGTCCTCTAGGATCTTTGATCTAGAATGCGTAGGTGAGACGAGGCTACGAGCGACAGCAGCCATCTATGCTGCAAAGAAAAGACAAAAGGCATACTTTGATGCACACATCAAGGGTAAAGGCTTGAAGGAAGGAGATCTCGTGCTGGTGTACACACTAAAGCAACATGCTCGTAAATTGGAAAAAAGAGGATATGGACCCATGACCATTAATCAAATTTCCACTAGCGGTGCAGTTCAATTGGCCACTTTAGAAGGTGATATCCTGCCAAACTATATAAGTGGTTGTCCAGTCAAGTTATATCAAGAACCTCTTATAGAGGATATGCTAACGAGACTCAACACTATTAAAAAGCGAAAAGAAGAGGAGTTAAGGGTTAGAGAAGAAGCATAGGCAGAGGCTAGAGAGCGCATAAGGTGAAATAAGTTAAGGCAACTAGGCCTAGATGTCAACACAAAAACCCCAAAATATCACATGGACATGTGCCAAAAATCAGGCATAATTACTTCTCGAATAATCGACCAATGCCCCTTTGTGACCATAGAGGTTGAACAAGGAAAGAGTGTAAGGACGATGAGGGCATTGGTTGATTCAGGAGCAACAATTAGTGCAGTTAAACGTTCATACTACCACGATCTGCAATTGAACATCAAGCCTATAGAAGCCGATCTCATCGGATTGGGAGGTGTGGAAACCCCTTGTCTGGGCAAGGTGGAACTTCCCATCTACCTTCAAGATGTTCCAATGAAAGTCAAAATGCTAGTGTGTCATGATGAGGACCTTACAGAGCCACTTGTCTTGGGTCAAGATTAGAATTAGAGAATTGCATGCTCACAAATCCAGATGTCACACATTCTCTTAGTTCTTCTAGGAATAATCTTAGCAAAAAAGATGTATGTGTCCAAAGCTCTGTGTTCCAAAACAACTCAATCATGGAAGAATAGGCTCAAAGACAAGCGGACTTCTCCTCTTGTGCAAAGACTAATGCCGCCACAACCACTCACCCACAAAAGCAAGCAAAATAGTACAAGATAATCACCATTTCAAATAGACAAAGAGCATTCAAGATGAAAGAAGTCCGGGTATGAAGTAGATCTGGGTACGAAAAGGAGAGCAACCACCAGCCTTGCCAACACAATTTCCACCGAGGCAAGCCAACCATGCGAAGACAAGAACAAAGCAACCAGAACCAGCTCAACAAGAAGGTCTCCGACCAATTTGGCTACCTAAGAAATTAGTTGCAACTCAACAAGGGCGATTACACATGTGGGTTCCCAAAGGACTCTTACATACACAAAGGCCCATGCTCTCCACCATGCAAAAGGTCTCAACAAAGAAGCCAAGGAGAGCAAAGGGTAAGAACCAAGCATCGAGACCAAAAGAAGATAACCTCAACCCTTCGGCAAAAGTAAGAAGATAACCATCAAGGATATGGGTTTGGAAACCAAAAGCATCAGTAGCACCCATAAAACCAAAGAGCCAACCATGAGGGTTAAAAAGTTCAAGCAACCATCCACAAATGAAGAAGCCAAAATTGATCTCTACGCAGTCAAACACTATTCTCAAATGGATCCCTAAAGGGAGGAATAGTCAGTTGTCATTTAACCAACAACTTATCACATCATTTCAAAATCCATTGGCTACCTCCCACAAAGACTGCATCAATGTCCACCAGCAACATTGAAAGGCTCGACGTGCAACAACCATGTGCCTTTCACATAACCTTGTCTTTTGCACCATTCAGGTCATGCATTTCCAAAGTATGCATTAATATAGGGCTGCCTTACACGACCGTGCATAGACACAATTGAGAATCCCAGGCACATGCGACACATCTGACATATGTAAAATATTTTATTGATGCTAACAAATTTCTTCTTGTTTTATGCCATTATTCCAAAAAAAAAAGGAGAGAGAGAAAAAGAAAGAAAGAAAGAAAAACAGAAAAAAGAGGAAGCAAAAAAGACAAAGAGAGGAGACATGAACATGCGCTTCAAGAATCCCCTCAGTGAACCAACAGCAAGGACATCCATCAACAAGCAAGACAAGGCAATGGTCAATCACCGCGATGGGAGTGCAACACGAAGAGATGAAGATCGACGGACCTTTCACCATGGTAAGAACTATATGCTTCAACAACACTACAACCATGATCGATTAGGAAACCTCTTCGTCGGCATACCCTTGAGCACTTAGCTCAAGACCCAACTTCTTGCACCATAATTCTTTAAATGCATTTCCCAAGTATCCATGCATAGGGCTACATTACAAGGTCGTGAACAAGGCACATTCTTCTTCCAATCCATGCACTACTACACTTACCCATCAGTTATTATGGGTCACGAGTACTTGGCATGAAAACTAGGGAAGCCATCTTTGACAAATAGAGTACATCAAGGTGACACCACCACCATCAAGGAAGCAATCCACCATCGAGATCTACTCACAATCAACTGTGATAACCTCTTTTGAGCAGCTCATAATTTTTGACAGTTCAATAATACACTCATGCAAGAATCAAGGAAGAAGTATATATAGAGAAACTAAACATGAAGAAGAGGACAAGCGACCCTGCTATAAGTGGAAGATGGACTGCTCTGCTGGAGACATGAGGAACTCTACCTCTCAAAGTACTACATGGAACAACCACTACAACAAAGGTCTGTCAAGGACGACAGACTCTAGAGGGGGGGGGAGTTTTGACACTCGAGGTTAAGGACAAAGCAAGGAAGTGCATCAAAGAAGTGGACACACAAGAAGGAGCATGTAGGGAGCTCCAAGAAGCACATGTCAAATTTTCAGAACAAATCCCTATAATAATAGTGATTTTAATCACTAAAAACCATTGTACCATTTTCCATTTTTGCAACTCTTTTTGTTCAAGCCGAGGAGTCCTTGAGCTTGAGGAGTATTAGAACTATCATCCTACCAATTTTCATAATTTTTGGACTCCGTTGCCCCACCTAATTCTTAACTTGGCCGGACACTAGGTATGGACAGGGCCAAAACAACTCAAAAAACTATAAAAAGGGCCGGAGAGCTCATTTTTGGGGTTAGCTCGTTGTAGATTTCAGCTTTGTAAGAGAGTTCTTTTGTAATCAAAGCTTTCCATTGTTCCAATCTTTGCTCTTACCTGGTGTGCGTGTGTGTGTATGTGTGTGCATGCTTGTGTGCTTTCACTCATGCACTTGTGCCATCACTTGCTCATAGTCTTCATACTAGTCCTCACGTCTCTGCGGATTGACATTTATGAGGTGAATCTCCTCACGTTGGTACTTGCCATTGTGCTAGAGTGACACAAGTACATTAGGAAAAGTCTAGAATGTTACACACATAATTTCAATACAAAATGATTAGCTAAGGAATTCAAGGAAAATGATCTTGTATGGTTGTGTATCATTAAAAGACGTCTCAAAAATATTTTGTAGCATCCTAAAATTAAACTTGCACCATGTTATTATGGACCATTTTGCATTATACAAAAAAATATTTATAATTTATTCAGATTAGATATACCATCTCATTGGAATATACATAACTCTTTTCACAGTAGTTTACTTAAACCATTTAAAGGAATTTTACCACTCACTTCACTTCTTGATGACCCTCTTTTAATTGAAGAACAATCTAAAATCTTTATTCCTGAGAAAACATTTGATCATGATGTCACTACTACATGCACAAGTACTCAATATCATTGATATTTAGTTAAGTAAAAAAATCACTCTATTGAACAATGTCAATGGATACATAAAACTCAATTAACACCCCCACTTAATTTTTGCATATCATACACAAACACATTAAAGTAACTCCCCCATGAACATTTCCATGTATGTGTTTTTACATGGAACATGCTTATTTTTGTTTAGTGATGGAAAATGTGACTGGTCATCCATGTGACTGGTCAATTTCTTTTTCAACTGAGGGACATGTTATGAATTATGGAATGTGTTGAACAAGGAATTTCTGGAGTGTTAATTTATTAATGTATTAATGTGTTTTGGTGTTTTTGATATAGCAACTGGAGGTTCATGAGGGTGTGAAAGGCATGAAAGGATGGACATCAGTAATCCAATTTATAATTAATATAGTTTGTAAATAAACCCACATAGAGGGTTCTATTTTTGGAAAAAGTGATTAAAGTAGTGGTTCGAATAAGGGTTGCTATAGACCACAATTTCTCTTATTAAAAGCAAAGGCTTATTGCAAAAGAGACCAACTTTTACTTTCAAGCATGCTTTTTGAAGTTGCTCTCATGTAACCACGATTTTGAAATAATCAAAAAATCCTATAAATACATGCACTCTATGGACTGTTGAAACAAAGTGCATGGGGGGCAATTGCACCCAATACTGCGTTCTGTCTTGTCTCCTGACGTGTCTATTTTTTTGTGTGTTTTTAGCATTCATAACCTCTATGTGTGCATGAGTAAGATCGTGATAACAACAAGATTGAGTAGTCATAGTGGAGGTCTTCTTGGGCGAAGAAACATTGTGCATAGCATTAGCACCAATGCCAACAATGGGATGATAATGTTACACTTATGTGTTCCTCGAGCAGCTTTGATGTGAACCTTTTCCTTATATCTGGGCACTTTTTATTCTAGTGTTGGATAGAGGTTTTTTCCCCATTTTACCACATACATGATTCACTCATATGTGGTGGTACTTTGTACTTAGGGATATTATTCATCTCTTACTTTTGTTAAGTTCATCATCAATAGAGAGAGCTAATCCAACCATCCATCTTCTCCATGTGTCTTGCTACATTTGTGCTCCTTGTGTGTGCTTCTCGTGTGTCTTTTGCACTTCTACACACACCCAACAATGGTATCTGAGTAGGTTCAGCTCCTTCTTAAGTTTCAATTTTTCGCATCATGGCATGCATGCACTTTTAACAGTGCAAATCAACTTCGGAGCATAGAACAACGAATTTCAACAACCAAGAAACATTTCCACCAAATGCACTAGGGTTTTGCCCCCATTTTGAATCCATTCGTGCAGTCAAAATCGCCATCAAAGTGATGGTTTGTGAATTGAATATTCAGCATTAATTTTAGCTTTCGAAGTAAAGATTTTGTCACATTCTTGTTCCTTTGTGAAATGGTGGGCAACAATGACTTTTTTGGCATGCGTCAAGCTGAAGATAAGCTTGACGGGACCAACTATCCAATGTGGTCTTTGCTGGTACATTTGGAAAGCCTTGATGCTTGACCAAATACCAAAGGTTTACTTCACAACTCGGGTGAGACTATCCATAAGTCACATATGAACCTCTCTTGTAAAATCCACGAGTTTAACTCAAGATAATTGTAAAAGAGACTAGTGGAAAGAATCTCGTGACTTTATGAGTAGTACTTCATACCAACTAAGGTTGGAATCAAATCAATATGAATCCTAAAAGGTAAGATCACCTTTAGGTGGCAGATTCAAAATTCAAATTGAAGACACATCTATAAAAGAGCTCACTTTTAGTCACGGGCAAGGAGAGCAAGAAGAAGGACACATTGAGCTTCAAGCTTGTGGGTACACTAAGCCCACACATCTATGAGTAAGCCTACATCATCTCCCTTCTATAATATATTCATAATATTATACATTTGATTCAGCTTATGCAAATCATTTGGTATCTACTGTTGTCTGCTGCTAAGTGCTCATTTCAATGAATTTGTTTTGAGGAGTTCTCTGTGAATACTTATCCAATCAATGTGATCAAACTTGAGATATGTAGCTTAGAACCTCTAGTTCTCAGCCATCAATGCTCATATCATTTGGTTTAGAACTCTATGAGATAAGATCTCTGCACGTCACCTATGTCTGCTCACTATCATCTTCCTAAAAAGTCAGGATTACACCCCTAACTTCTTAATTTGATTTCTCATCATATACTCATCCTAAATTAGTGAAATAACTTCCTATAACAAGCTTGAGACTCTAATTAGTTATATCTAAACGCTCTTGGGTCAATTGCAATCAATGAGTGAGCATTGAGTGAATTACTGAGCAGGACCAAGTCCCAAAATGGCAAGTTTTTTGGAAGTCTTCAATCTTGGAAGTAATATGTTTTGACATAACTATTTGAGGGTGATGCCCCAAGGTACATTATGGATGCATATTTGGGAAGCTAAAGGTGTCAACTAAGGTACTCTGAAGCTACATTGGTAGGTGTAGATCAGGATTTGTGCAGCACCACCTCATTTCTAGAGTGTATCTATAGCATTTCCTCAATTACAATCTATCCCCAATCACAATTTTTTGATCACTCAAAAATAAGAGAGGAGAGAAGGACGCAGAGATTGCACAAGGTAAGAGAAAATCTGATGCAAAAGAGTAGAAACAAATATGACGTAGAGAAGCAGAGAAGGAAGAATTTTGATATTATAGATGTGAATCAATGGTTACAATAGCTTTGGAAAATAGCTTCTTGACAAAGCCTCTACCTCCTGAACACCCCCAAGCTATCACAATCGCATTCACACTCACACTCTCAATCACACTCTCACTCTCACTCTCACTCTCAATCACACTCTCACTCTCACTCTCACTCTCAATCACAAGGTAATTCTTAGATTTTTATGTGTCCCCTGTGTTGATGCGCAGGTCTCCCTATATCTGAGTTTGATCGCTGCCCTCCCAAAGAAGTGTGTGATCCACCAAATTTAAAAAAGGTCGAGTTTCTCCAAAACTTTTGCAAAAAGCCATGCGATCATAGTGTGCTTTTTTTTTTTAGCATACCTGTCAAAAATAGGAGAAAAACCACCAAAAAGACATATCCAAAAATATCCAAAATTAGACATGGTGACATGTGAGCATTAGAATCACGGATTCCAATAGAATTAGATAAGCCCTCGTTTTTTATAAGTGTTGGAAAATGGCACTTTTCAAAGCCCTATAACTCACAAATGGTGAGGAATTATCTTAAGCTTGTGAGAGACACTTTTATTCGATTTCGCGATTTGCACGATAGTGTTAGATACATGTGAGGTTCAAATCCACCTCCAAATGCCACTTTTGAGCCCTACAAGTTTCAAAGAGTAAAATCAAGGCATTTTCTTACAACGAACTAAATGTAGGACCCTAAATAAGGTACTTAAAACATGATTCACAAAAATTTCACACAGGCACTTTTATTCTCTTATACTTGCTCTACCTTTCTCTCATACAAAGTTTTCCTTAATTCTTTCATCTTCACCTTCAAAATTCCACTAGAAAACATGATGGGAATAAGGTCTAGAGAGAGAATATGAAACTTGTCAACCCAACATTTTTCTTACATGCATAAAATGACCTAATTATTCATTCTAAGCATAATCCCCACAATGAAATTCAGAAAGTTCAAAATGAATTATTTCACTAGAAAAGAGGCCTATTACAATTCTTCCCCCCTTTAAGAACTCTGTCCTCAGAGTCAGAAAGAAGGATAATGTTTAAGAAAATCGTCCAAGTTCACCCAACTCAAATCTTCTACTGGGTATGAGTGCCGTTTCACTAAAATTTCTACTATAGATCTATTTCTAAGAAATATTTCCTTTCTGGCTAATATTATTTTACGTTGAAGCTCAAAAGAGCCATCATCTTTCAGCTCATAATTGTCCTGCAAAACATGAGAAACATTAGATACATATCTTTTAAGTAAGCGAACATGAAATACAGGATGCACATTTAAATGTTTAAGTAATTCCAGCAAATAAGCAAGAGATCCAATCTTTTTTAAAACTTTAAAAGGACCTATATATCGAGGAGAAAGTCTATGATCCTTCACTAGCAACAAGTTAGATCGGTGAGGATTAACGTTAATAAATACCATATCATCAACTTGAAATTCAAGTGGTCTTCTCTTTAAATCATAGAATTTCTTTTGTCTTTTCTGAGCTTCTTTTATGTGTTTCTTAATTTTTCCAAGTTCTTCATCCATTTTATCAAGCATTTCTTTGGCACTTCTACTTTATTTGGAAAACCCAAAAACGAAGGTGGAGTCAAACAGTTATAACCATACATAGCTTCAAACAGATTCATTTTTATAGATGCATGCCATGCACTATTGTATGCAAACTCAACCAAGGGTAAATATTCAGTCCAATTATCCTGCTTTTCATTCACATACATATGCAACATATCTTCAACTACCCTATTAACCCTCTCAGTTTCCCCATCAGTTTGTGGATGGAAAATTGTACTCATACGAAGTTGAGTTCCAATTGATTCAAATGTTGCTCTCCAGAAGTTTGATGTAAATCTAGAATCTCTATCAGAAATTATGCTTTTAGGCATTCCATGCAATCAAAAAATTTCTTTTACAAAGATTCTTGCAACATTCAATGTAGTATCACTCTTTTTCATAGGAAAGAAATGTGCCATCTTGGTAAGCCGATCGACTACAACAAATATGGTATCATAGGTAGCTTAGTGATAAAGTCCATAGAAATAGACTCCCACTTGTGATTTGGAACATCCAAAGGTTGAAGCATTCCAGGCATCCTCTTAAACTCAGATTTCACTTGTTGGCAGTTCAAACATTCACTTACATATTTTCTAATATCACGCTTCATACATGGACAAAAGTAAGAATACTTTGTTTTAACATAGGTCCTTGAATAACATGGATGTGCAAAAAAAGGTGCATCATGACAATCATGCAATATTTTAACTTTTAATGGAGATTTGGAAGATATGCATAGACGATTGTTACAATACAATGTTCCATTTTGCAAATGAAATTTCTCCTCATACATTGATCCCCTATTCGCATTCAAAGAATTCAAAATAGGTGCATAAAAAGGATCCTGTTTTATCTCTTCTTGAATTTGATTGAGAAAATCAGAATTTATTACAAAAACGAGATTACACAAAGGTCTCCGACTCAATGCATCAGCAACCTTATTTTCCTTACCAGCTAGATACTTAATGTCAAAATCATACTCACTCAATAATTCAATCCAACGCTTCTGCATGTTGTTAAGCAATGGTTGAGTGAAGACGTATTTTAGACTCTGATGATCTGTTTTCAATTCAAACTTAACCCCTAACAATAGATGTCTCAATGCTTAAGTGCATGCACAATAGCAAGCATTTCTAAATCATGAGTAGGATAGTTAAGTTCATGTTTTCTTAGTTTTATGGACTCATATGCGACCACCCTGCCATCCTCTGAAAGAACACATCCTATCTGACTACCACTTGCATCAAATGCAACCACAAAAGGCTTTCCCATTTCTGGTATTTTCAAAACAGAATTCTCAACGACTTTTTGTTTCAATATTTCAAATGATTTTTGATAGGCATCACTCCATGCAAGTCCTACATTCTTTTTAGTCAATTCTATGAGGAGAGTAGCTATCTTAGAGAAATCCTTAATATGTGCTCTTTCATATTGTGCCAACTCAAGAAAACTTCTAACATTCCTTACAGTCTTAGGAATCGGCCAATCAACTATTGTTTTTACTTTATCTTCACTATAAGGACTCCTTTTTTTGATATTACTCTTCGTAGATACACAAGTTTATCCCTAGCAAAGAAAAACTTACTCTTTTTCCCATACAATTTGTGTTCTCTAAGAGTTTGCAAAGTCTTCTTGAGATGTACCGCATGCTTAGAATCATCTTTAGAGTATACAAATATATTATCAAGAAATACTAAGATGAATTCATCTACGTAATTGTGAAAAATATTATTCATCAAGCACATAAATGTGGCAACAGCATTTGTTAATCCAAAAGGTAGAACTGTAAACTCATAGTGACCATATCGTGTTCGAAAAGCTGTCTTAGGAATATCCTCTGTTTTGATCCTAATTTGGTGATATCCACATCTTAAGTCAATCTTAGTGAATACAGTCGCTCCACTTAATTGACCTAATAAGTCATCTAGTGAGGGAGTGGATACTTATTCTTAATTGTTCTTTTATTCAACCCCTTATAGTCAATGCATAATCTATAAGAGACATCTTTCTTCTTCTGAAATAAAATAGGTGCACCCCAAGGTGAGACACTTGGTCTTATCAAGCCTTTCCTCAGAAGATCATCTAATTGAATCTTAAGCTCCTTTAATTCATCGATATTAAATACATAGGGTGCTCTAGAATATGGTTCACTCCCTGGATATAGGTCAATGGCATGGTCAATCTGCCTGGGTGGAGGTATACCAGACAACTCTTTTGGAAATACATTTGCATATTCTTTCAAACGATTTTCTAGATAATTCAGAACAGTTTCCTCATTATCTTCTTCATGCAAGTTGTTTATATACACTATAAATGTTGTACAACCATCATGTATACCTTTAGTTATCTGCATAGCAGAAATAAGGATAGGTTTAGGGCTATAGGCATCACCTAGAATATGAATAGATTCATCATCTAGCTTTAGAGTGATCGTTCTTTGTTCACAATTAATCATCGTAGAATTTTTAACTAACCAATCCATGCCTATGATTGCATCACTCTGTTTCATCTCAATTACATGGAAACTTCTAGAAAAGCACCTATCACAAAGAGTAAATTCAAGGTTTTCAATATATCCTTTCGTGTAGTGTAATCGTCCAGTGGCCATATCTATAGGTTTGGTTATCTGCATATTTAGGGCTATCTCTAAATTATGTACCAATTTGAAAGATAGAAAACAATGGGTACTATCTGAATCGATAAAAAATATGATTTTATGTGCATAAATCATACCCGGAATCATGATTATAGAAGCCTTTGGGAAAGAACTAACCACCATGCAACGTAAAATAGAGTGAGGGAACTTACCTCCATCATCTGCTTCCTCAATAATTGTACCCTACTTGATGATGTTTATCATTTTTGATTGTGCGGGTCGAAAGACTACCTTATTTGGGCACTCATATGTTCGATGCCCTTGCTCCTCGCAATGAAAACACAGACCAAGGCTTTTTTCCCTCAATAAAATTAGGGTCTTGTTGCCACTCGATTGGTTGATGCCTCCTTTGATTTTCCACTTGAGCAGGATTCTTACCTTCATTATTTGAAGATGGAGTCTTCTTTGAATTGTTCATGTTCATTGCAACAGGTCTTTGTGCTCTATGTCGTGTTGTAATGAACATGAACAGGTCTTTGTGGCCTATGAATCTACTTCTATTTGCCTTCTGCAAATTGAACTTCTCCATCTTCTCAAAGTTCTTGGCCATCCCAATAGCATCAAGAAAATCAGTGCATCCTGATCCCTTGACTTGATAGCAAAGTTCCTCACGAAGCCCTTTAGTAAATTTACTCTTTAGAGCATTAACACTAACCTCTAATGCATATTTATGAAGATGTAGGAACTTCTCTTTGTACTCATCAACAGATATGCTATGCTTATCACTTTCATGTTGTCAATAATTGTAGAACTCCATCTTCTTCTCCATATGGTAGTGTGGAGAACAATAGTGTTTTTCAGCTTGTTCTCTAAATTCCTTCCATAGAACTGGTCCAGAATGCGTTCGAGTCTACATATACGACTTCCACCATAGCTTTGCCATCCCACGCACGTGTAGGATCCCAACTTTTGCCTTGGACTCTTCACTAAATTGTCAAAGATCAAAGAAATCCTCTAGTTCCTCAATCCATGCCTCAAGATTGCCACTCTTCTTCTCACCATCAAAATCATTCAACTTTGCCTTCTTGAAGACTTGGTTAAGGGAAAACTCAACTTGTTCCATATCTTCACAATTGCATTTTTGTTTTCCGCGAGGTACACTAGATGGTCCTGCACCTTCATCTACTTCATCGTTCAGCTCCACAAACAAATTTGTTGCTCCTTCTGGTTGCTTTTTGCCTCGTTTTTTGCGCAATTCTCCAAGAAGCTTCTGAATAAGCTCCTCTTGTTCACGAACCTTTTGTGTTAGACCTTCCATCATTCCCAAGGATTGATTCTGCTCCAATACCACAATTACAATCTATCCCCAATCACAATCTTTCGATCACTCAAAAATAACAGAGGAGAGAAGAACGCAAAGATTGCACAAGGTAAGAGAAAATCTGATGCGGAAGAGTAGAAAAAAATATGACGCAGAGAAGGAAGAATTATGATATTATAGATGTGAATCAATGGTTACAATAGCTTTGGACAATAGCTTCTTGACAAAGCCTCTACCTCTCGGCCACCCTCGAGCTATCACAATCGCACTCTCAAGCACACTCTCACTCTCACTCTCAATCACAAGGTAATTCTCAGATTTCTGTGTGTCCCTTGTGTTGATGCGCAGATCTCCCTGTATCAGAGTTTGATCGCTGCCCTCCCAAAGAAGTGTGCAATCCGCCAAATTTAGAAAAAGTAGAGTTTCTCCAAAACTTTTGCAAAAAGTCATGTGATTGTAGTGTGCTTTCTTTCTTTAGCGTACTTGTCAAAAATAGGAGAAAAACATCAAAAAGACATATTCAAAAATATCCATAATTAGACATGGTGACACGTGAGCATCAGAATCATGGATTCAAATAGAATTAGATAAGCCCTCATTTTTTTTTAAGTGTTGGTAAACAGCACTTTTCAAAGCCTTGTAACTAAAAAACGGTTAGAAATTAGCTTAAGCTTGTGAGAGACACTTTTATTCAATTTCGCGATCTGCACAATAGTATTAGAGATGTCCGAGGTCCAAATCCACCTCCAAATGCCACTTTTGAGCCTTGCAAGTTTCAAATTTCTAGAGAGAGAGTAAAATCAAGGCATTTTCTTACAATGAACTAAATGTAGGACCCTGAACGAGGTACTTAAAACATGATTCATAAAAATTTCACACAGGAACTTTTATTCTCTTATAATTGCTCTACCTTCTCTCATACAGAGTTTTCCTCAATTCTTTCATCTTCACCTTCAAAATTCCACTAGAAAACATGATGCGAATAAGGTCTAGAGAGAGAATATGAAACTTCTCAGCGCAAAATTTTTCCTACATGCATAAAATGACCTAATTATTCATTCTAAGCATTATCCCCACAATGAAATTTAGAAAGTTCAAAATGAATTATTTCACTAGAAAAGAGTCCTATTACAATTCTTCCCCCCTTTAAGAACTTTGTCCTCAGAGTTGGAAAGAAGGATAATGTTTTAGAAAATCGTCCAAGTTCACATAGAAATTTGAGAATTACCTTGTGATTGAGAGTGAGAGTGTGATTGAGAGTGCGAGTGTGAATATGATTGTGATAGCTCCGGGGTGGTCGAGAGGTAGAGGCTTCGTCAAGAAGCTATTGTAACCATTGATTCACATCTATAATATCATAATTCTTCCTTCTCTACGTCATATTTGTTTCTACTCTTCCACATCAGATTTTCTCTTACCTTGTGCAATCTCTGCGTTCTTCTCTCCTTTGTTATTTTTGAGTGATCGAAAGATTGTGATTGGGGATAGATTGTAATTGATAAAACACTACAGTGTCTAGCCATCTCCTCACATTGGTATCAGAGCTATCATCAACTCAACATGGGAGATGGATTCCCATCATCAATTGACAAATTGGATCGAGGTAATTACTCTGCTTGGTCTATTAGAATGGAATCATATCTACAAGGTAGAAATCTATATGGTTACATATCTCGAGATGAGTTAATGCCAATAATTAGAGGCAAAGGGAAACCTACTCAAGAAGAACAAGAAAGGTTATCAACGTGGTGTTCAAAGGATGCTTTAGCCAGGTCATATCCATTAGGGGAAAAAATGAACCCTGCATGGGCCTTTTAGATTAAGGAGTGATTAGTGATGGACCAATGAGAAGAGGGTGGTGGCCACAGTCTAGATTCCTAATTCACTAGACTAGGACTAGGCTTCCCTTGTTTTCTGCTAGTCAAATCTTTTAAAACCACCATGGATTCATCAATTTTGTGAGAAGAGTGGTTTGAAAATTTTGAAGTTTGAATCGTAGCCATTGGATCTTCTAAGAAATCCAACGAATGGTGTTATTTTGCAAAAATTCAAGGCAACTTGAAACATAGGCCATTGGATCATCATAGGATCCTATGGTTCTTATTTAGAGAACAAGGAAAAATGCGCTACAAGATGTCCACCATTCGATTTGAGTTTTCATCTGGCAGCTGGAGTTGAAAATCGTTTTGAAAACACGGGCTTCATTTAATACCCTTGGATCAACCGCTTATCGGATGGCTGTAGATGAAAGGTGAGTTTGAAATGTGCCATTCAATGTGGTGCCTTGGATTGTCCATAGATCCAACGGCCCAGCTCACATTCACTTCACGAATCAGCGTGAATCACATGCCATCGTCCGATCGGGAAGATATCTAACGGCCAAAAATGACTGTATTTCAAGGATCAGCGTTGATCGCGCTATGCCCTTGGATCTTCAGAGATGAAAGGCTCCGATTGACTACGCCTATGGTCTTCTCTCTCTACTGTGCTAGTAGGACATAGAAGAAATCATTATGGTCTCCTCATGTTCTTTTGATCGTAGCCATTCAAACAAAAATATCCAATGGCTCCAAGTGAATTCGACTGAACTTTCGTTTGAAATCCTTTTTTTTCTTTATTTTAATAGACAAAACCACTAGTGGTATGGCTTGTTCCCTTAATCCTTTACAATCTTAATTTTAATCCCTAAAACTTACAAGGCCCATGCAGGCCTCACTTTTTCCCCTAATGCTTCTCAACTCAGTTTCTGATTTCTTGTTTCCACACATTAGGAACTCTAAGACATCACAAGAAACTTGGAATGCACTTGAAGCATTCTTTTCTTCAAGCACTAGAGCAAGAAAGAACCAACTATGGATGGAGTTCACAACACTCAAAAAGATACCCAAGAAGAATGTGACCGATTATGTCTCTAAAATGAAAGACCTAGCTGAACAACTTGGAAACATTGGAGAATTCATTGAAGAGGAGCAATTTGTGAGACAAGTGATCAATGGAATCAAGGTAGATGATAAATGGGAAGCCTTCACCATAGCAATGGATCTATACATGGACATGCAAGTACTTGACTTCAATACTCTAATGGGGCAACTATTCACTCATGAAGCCAAGCTTGTGAAGAACAATGACAACTCAAAAGGTAATCAATCCTCTGCCCTATACACTGATAAGAACAAGAGTAAGGATAGTAAAGGTAAAGGCAAGAAATCTAATGATGAAGCTAGTACCTCCCAAGCTAACTTTGCACGAAGACGTAGAGGTACAAGAGGAAGAGGCAAAGGTAGACAAGGCAGGGGGAGATTCCAAAGCACCTGTTGCTCTAGCACAATGGTAAGTACCACGTTAAGAAGCTTCACCTCCTTAATGTCAATCCGTGGGAGAGGTAGGAGTGATATGAAGATCGTGAACGTGAGATGATGTGAGAGTGAAGGTGAGAAGCAGAAAGATGCACACACACATACACACACACAATGAAGAGACAAGTAAGACACAATGGAAGGTGGGAAATTAGCTCTATTACTCAAGAATGCTCTTACAAGCTCCAACTAGCTCTAAGCTCACACTAACCAAAATGAACCAACCTCAAAAATGAGCTCCCTAGCTCTTTTTATAGTTTCTAGACTAGTTTTGACCGGTTTCACATCTAGTGACCGGCCTAGTTAAAAAATAGGTCCTAGAGGCTATTTGGAAGGGTAAACGATGTCTAAAAATAACGAAAATTGGTACGCGTATTCTACCTAAGCTCCTCAAGCTTGAGGACTCCTCGGCTTGCACAAAATGGAGCTATGAATTACAAAATGAGGTTTTGTCTATATTACATATGTTACAAGAGTGATGAAGATCACTGTTGGATGTTTGAAGAGGTAATAAAAGCATAATTGTTTAAAAAAATGATCCGACTGGCTCCCTGCTCCGTCTTTACATGCTTCCATGTCGTCTGTGCCTCTGACTGTGCCTCTGACTGCTTCCAACACCCCCCTCCCTCTCGCTTCTGTCGTCCTCGACAGAACCTTGTTGTGCGGTCTGCCGTATGTAGTTTTGTAGGAGGTCGTGAGCGAGGGTGTGCTCAGATACTCGAATGCCTCGGGCCAGATCAGCCTCGAGCTTCTCCCAGTCGATCGGTGGCGGTTCGTCGGGTGGCGGGAGTTGATAGTGCGCGGAATAAACCATTCGCTCGCAGGCAAAAAGTTGCAATAAATGTGTGGGCCTGCTGATGAATACCTCGGAATGGTATTCCCAAAACCCGGTGGTGAACATCTCTTCAAAGGTTTGTTTGTAGCATGCCGGGAGGTATTTTATCCTACAGTGCCAGGCATAACACACCCGGAGCGATGGCGTTGTGCTCATGTCATATACTAGATCAAAGTTACCATGCTCAAATTCCGGGGTGTTTACATGCGGTGCTTTGACGCGTCGGAAGACTTTAAATATCATTTGCATCATGTCAAAAATTTTGACAGTCATATGCGCGGCGATATCATCCATATGCTTCAGGCGAGGGAGCCAGTGACGGATTGTGGCCATCATATAGCCAACAGTGGGCAACTCGGTAGGTGGCTTGAAGTAGGGGTAATTCAGCCAATCCTGACACTTCCTATTGTTTTGTACTTTAATAGCGAATGCCGTCCAGGAGCGGCGTCGTGGTACTGGTCCCCAGCAAGGATTATACTTTAAATGTAAGGGCGCTTTCACCCATGTGCTCATCATTTCTGGGTACTCCTGTAAAAGACGTGTACGCCAATCTGGTTGATAAATAGTGCCTTGTTGCGCATCCAGTGGCAAGTCTTCAGGCTCGAACTGGGTTGCATGTGATGGCTTCTTGCCAGTTCGCTTTTCTATGGCCAGCTGGTATTCGGCCATTAGCATGAAGTAAGGTTTGTATTGAAGCTCATGCCCGGATATGTACCTGCGTGGGGCCAATTGAGCAAAGTAGGGAGATTGCAAAATTCGTTCTTCGATCATGGCCATAGCATGTAGCTGGGCCCCGACTCTAGCTGAGTGCGTTGTTCCAATCTCCTCCACAGTCTTCATCCATGCGGGGGTCGGAAGTTCATAGGTCATCTAGCCTTCGTCCGTGACTTGTCCGCCTGGGATGGGTATTGGCTCGTATGCTTCTTCAAACGTTTCCTTCACCGGAATGGTTATGTTCTCGTTGTCAGTTGGGATCTCCGGTGGGGAATCAGGCCGTGGTGGAGCTTCGTATACATCTATGCGTGATTGGAGAGTGGTTACCTGGGCCCGTAATGCGTTTAGCTCCTCTATGAGTTCAGGAGAGGGGTCCACAGGTTCTGGTACTTCTGCTGCCACTGGTAGTTGTTGCGGTGCCGTTTCTCTGAGCTGTAGTAACTTGTGATCTTCTTTTAGCTTCTGATGCTCTTCGTTCATTCGATCGTAGTCCTCTAGCAATCGAACATGGTCATCTAGCAACATCCGCATCGATTCAGATGGGATTGCCTTGAATCTGCTCGGACTTAATGGTTGTTCAGGATGGTCCAGAGCCGCTTCCAAATTTTCTCTATTCTGCGCTTGGAGTCTCACGTTCTCCTCCTGGGCGGCGGCTAGATGTCTCCTGAGTAGGCCCATATTCCTTGTCAGCGTCGCGTTTCTAATTGTTTGGGCTCGAAGCAGGTTGTCCAGATCAGCAGTGGCTTCTTTTGTCTTCTCTTCACATTCTAGCTCTAGCTTATGATATGCCTCTCTTAGTTCTTGGTGTCGCGTATTTAACGAGGCATTCTAGATTGATAATGAATTGAGCTGCAACTGTAATTCGTTGGTCGTCCTTTGCAGCTGTTGATAGTTGTTGCCCAGAGATGCAAACTCATCTCGTACTTGTGTCATGCATGTGAACATTTGTTGAAGTGCAGTGTCTATGGTGGGCGATAATAGTAGTGGAGTGCTCAGTGAGGGTGCAGTGGAAGTAGATGCAGCGGGAATGGGAAATGGGGTTGGGAAGGTGGATGCAGTGGTAATCGTGGAAAATTGTGACGTACCTAAATATGAAGGTGCTGTGAGTGGAGTGGGTGCTGGTGAGGTGGATGGTGATATGTCCATGTCATTGGACGTGTCAAGTGCGGTGACTGTGAAAAGCGTTGTGAAAGTGGGTGGTTGTGTAGGTGTGAAGACGGGATTTACAAATGTAGAGTAATTTACAGGGGGGATGGCTGGAGCGGCTTGGTGAAAAGGGGAAATAGGGGTTATGGTGGGTTGAGGAGGTGAAACTGGTGAGAAGGTTAGTGGGGTTAGAAAGGTGAAAGGGTGTCTTAAAGGTGGGGGAAAAGCTGGGAAGGATGAAGGGGTGAAGGGGTTAACATGTAGACGAGGTGGGGTGGGTACGGGCATGTTGGCATGAATGGGCGGTGTAAAGGCTGTTGCTATGTTGCCATGGACTGGTGTGGATATGGGAGGAGCAGGTGGGTGTGCTGGGGATACAGGATGGGTTGGTGAAACATGAGGTGAGAGAGGAGTAGAAGGTGTGGATGTTATTTCAAGGATAGTGGTAGTATGTACAACGGTAGTACGTGGCGGGGAGTCGACTAGGATGGCTTCTTCGGTGAAGGATCTTTCCGGCCGTAGGCGCGCATCTTGTGCCTGGTGGGATGATTGAGCACCTACCGGAACTCGAATATATTCACCGGGCTTCGATAGCAGTCGAACTCTGCGAGGGTCGTATTGGGGGAGTGGCTTCCTTTGTAAATACCTCAGTGCTTCGACCGGGCCGATGGATTGGACCAGTTCTCTAAACCCTCTGATGTAGACTTCTTCAAACCCTCCGGAGACTAGTTCTTGTTCGATTAGGTCCTGGCTCTCTTCTTCAGTTAATTTCTTCCGTGCCCAGACTTTCTCCATCGTACGATATAATTTCTTGATTGCCAGCGTGTAAGCTGCTGCTTCGAAAGTCTCCTCTTCGTGCGTGCTGGTGTCACCGTGTGCATCGGTTTGTTGGCCTTGGCCGTCTGTCTGTCCTTGTTCTTGGGAATCATGCGTGCCCTGGCTGGCTTCATCGTCACCTTCTTCGTCATCTGTGGCTATTCGTTCATCATCAGAGCTAGACACAACTTGTCCCTGTGGCAGATCCCGCGGTGTGGTAGGGTAACTGGGGCGTTCATATTCTTGGGAGAACATTTGTGCCTCTGAAAACTGGAACTCATTTGAGAATGCATCCGGCATCTCAAAATCGAATGTTGTGTTTATTGGTTCTGCCTCCATGTGTGGTATTGGGAAAGAAAAGGCTTCTGCACCAATAGTGGTGGGAGCTTCTGCTGTCGTGGCGGTGGGTTCTGTGGTTGCGGCTGCCTGAGGTGCAGCGATACTAGTAGTGCCCTCCGTGACCACTGGTCTAGACAACCTTATGCGAATAGGTTGTACTGTGGGAGCGGCTTCTGTCGGTGATCGCTCTGGAGAGGGTTGTGGTGATGGTGACTCTGGCACTTGAAGGCAAGGAATAGTCCCTCTCATGCGCTTACCTGCCCGTGTTCTACTGGGCTTTCTGGCTTTCTTTGTCGTTCCTTTGAATGCCTTCAGCTCTGCTCCTGTTAATGCACGTTCAATTGGCAAGTCATAGGCCAAGCACATATAAACAATTCTTGTGAGCGCACAACATCCATTAAGCACTTTCTTGCGTTCCCATCTGTGTTGTGCCAAATACATTTGATCAATGATCCAGCTTGCCAGATCAACCGTCTGAGGTCCCGTACATGCCAAATACAATCCAAACCATATTCTTTTATGTGGCATGGTGAATCTGTCCTGAGCGGGGAATGCAAAATGTTGCATGCATATCCGTAGTGGCTTTGACAGCTCAGGTGTAATTGCTGAGATCTCCTCCCACTTAGTGACATCCCCACGTTTCATAGGGTCTAGAATTAATCTTTCTCGATCTGTGGGTGTGTGGGTGCCATGAATTTTGATGGCCGCTCTGATTAAATCCTTTGAGAGGTAAAACCTTTTGTAAGGTGGATCATCCACTAGAGAAGGCAAAATAAAAGTTCCTGGGATATCCTTATTCTCTGAGGCCAGCAAAGTAGTGATTAAATAATAACACCTGTAAAAGTCAGGTTTGGGCAGAGGATCACTGAAATACTCCGTGAAGCCTACTCTGGCCCAAACGTGAGTTAAATCCTGGGTGTTCTGTAGGGCTTCGAACTCTCTGGAGAAGAATTGGTATTTTCCCCACGTGCGGTCATCAAACGTCAAATTGGATTCAAATATGAAATCCGCGTCCGCTAAGGGTCCTGCAAGTCCCTGAAACCAGTGAGAGTTACGGTGTATCATTTCTGTGTAGCCCATAGGTGGATTGTCGATCGGCATGGGCCCTGGAAATCCTTGGAATTCTGGCGGTGGAGCAGTCGGGTGGGATTTTGCTCGTAACACGTTGAGGGGCACTGCCGCTACACTGGGGCCTGCACCTGATGGTCCTTCGTCGGTTTGCATGGTGACTGATGCGCTAATGAGAAAGATCTGCTACAAAAGATTAACACATTAGCATGGAAATTAATTATGATCCCATTAAAGTGAGACCGCAATCCCTTTCCATAACTGATGCGTAACCCGTGTAGCCAAGTGCTGTGATGTGATGGATGCAATGTTTCTTGCAGCACTAGTGCAGGTCTCTAGACACCTACACGTTTCAGATCATGCATACATTCATTGATGAGATGAGATTATGAGTGATGTGTGATGATGGTGGGTGAATTTATACAAGGTTTAAAGGTTAGTGATTTATTACAAGGTTGTATGTTAGTGGGGGGGTAGTTAGAGAATGGGTTAGGGGAAGACGGTTGGACACGCTTCGGTATCCATTTCCTAAGAGTTTTTGAGTGGGTGGTGGATTGCTGCTGAGGGGCAAAAGGTAGTATCGGGTGTGGTGGTATTGAGGGATGGAAAGATTTGTGAGGGGTATATATTACAAGGCTTAAGGGTTGAGCTATGATACATGGTTTGGGTACCCAAATCTGCATGGGTGTGGGTCTATGGGTAAGGTATTTCTTGGCGATCCAAATTTGTCGAATGCTCGGACCTGTAGAAGGAGGTCGAGGGGATGGTGGATACTGATTCTGTTTCTATTCTGCCTTTTTCTTGTCGATCTCTGCTTGGTTGGAGTTCTTCGGTGCTTTTTGTCCTTTTGGCACCCATATTTGTCTGGTGCTGCTTCCTTTGGGTGGCCTAGACTGCTTTCCTTGCTGTGTCTTCTGATATTGCCGTCGGTCTGGGTTCCTTCGTCGTGGTTGACTCTGTTGTTGTTGAGGTTGAGAGGTCGGATGGACACTCTGCTTTGGAAAAGAAGGGAGATCCAACACTTGCGTGACCTGCCCATTAGGAAGTGATTCGTTCTTTAACTTTAATCTAGGCCAGTCCGCAACAAGTTTGGAAGGATGAGCACCGCAGGGTGTCGTGCTCATTTGGCCGCTGATGCAACCCACCTGACCGCTGATTGTGTCCATCTGCCCTAACGGATGGGTAGCTGCCTCTTCTAGTTTGCAGGAAGTCCCAGGGAAGATCTCCTGTCGTCCTTCTGATTGACAACTGTCCATAGCCAAGCCCGAGTGGGTTGATGTAGACGTAACGTGACTGGTCTGATTAAAGATCTTCCGGTCTTCCGTCGCATGTATTTCATAGGGTCTAGGGTTACACACCTCAATCGGAATGCCGTTAGGGAAGTCAAGCGGTATCACTCGCTTATTGCAGTCGTGTGAGCATCATTCTTTTTTGTGGCTTTTGCCTCTACCCATTTCGTAAGATAATCTGTGGCAACAATAATGTATTCAGCATGTGTACCTTTTGCAGGGGGGTTAATGGGTCCTACAAAGTCTATACCCCACTTTGAAAATGCACGTCCGCCCATCATGGGTTTCAATGGCATTTCATCTCTGCGAGTAGGAAACTGAGTTCTTTGGCACACGTCACATCTCTTTACATAGGTATGTGCATCCATGTGAAGAGTGGGCCACCATAATCCTGCAAAGAGGATGGCTTTGATTACCCTATCGGGTCCAAAATGACCTCCTGCAACACCTTGGTGTGCAGTCTCTAGTATGCTAAGATAATCGCTCTCATGAACACATTGTCTTAGATATCCATCTCGTCCTCTTTTGTATAAATTATCGCCAATAAGTGAGTAGTCTTGAGCTTCCTGCTCTAGACTGCGTTGTCGAGCTAAGGTCATTCCTTGAGGGAATGTGTTCGTCCTCAAGTATGTCACTAAAGGTTCACTCCAGTCTGGTGTGAGAGACACATGATATAATGTAGCATGCTCTACTGGTGGTGTTTCACAGCAAACATGGCATTCCTTACACAACTTGTAGACATCTGCTTCCATCGTAGGCCAATATACTCCTAATCTATGCAGAGTCTGTAATGTTCGATGTTTTGAATGATGTTGCTTTAGTGCACCTACGTGTGCTAATTGCAACCAATTCGCATGTTCTGATTCATCTACACAACAAGCAAGAATCTTTTGATTATCCTGTTTATATATGCTTCCTGCCATTATTTGGTATTTCTGAGACTTGGTAATCTCTCCTTCTTTGATCTTTATCCTAGGATTCTTGGGTCCGTATGTCAGAATAGGGACTATAGGCTTAGCCCATTCTGGTGCTATCTCAAGGTTAAACAAGTATGCATCTGGTAGATCATCCGCTACTCCTTGAGGAGCTTCTCCTGAGGTTAATCTTGAAAGGTGGTCAGCTCTAAGATGCGTCCTTCCTTTCTTGACTACCACTTCAAAATCATATTCCATGAGTAATAGAAATCAACGTATCAATCGTCCTGTGTTACATGGTTTGTTGACTAAGTACAATAGGGCTTGATGATCTGTAAAGAACTTGAATTTGTTGGCCAACAAGTAGTGCCTAAACTTCTTTACTGCGTAGATCATCCCTAATCCTTCTCGTTCCGTCGTGGTGTAATTTCTTTCTGCTGCATTCAATTGTCTGCTCGCGTAAGCTATGGGGAGGTCTATATTACCTTCATTCGTGGGTTGTGCTAACACACATCCTATGGCATAATTGGATGCATCCACATGTACATGGAATGGCTTACTCCAATCTGGGGTTGTCAATATAGGTGCTGAGCACAAGCGTCGTTTAAGTTCATTGAATGAATTTTCACATTCATCTGTCCATTCAAAATTGGTTAAAAGAGAGTACAAAGGCTTGGCTATGATTGCATACATGTGTATGAATCTCCTATAATAACCGCAATGGCCCATAAATGCCTGTACCTCTTTCATATTAGTTGTTCTGGGTAGATCCGCGATTACCTTCACTTTTTCCTCATCCGTCGAGATTCCATTTTTTGACACAATGTGTCCTAGAATTTTGCCTTGTCTGACCATGAAAACGCATTTTTCTGGGTTCAAACAAACCTGATATTCTCGACATTTGTCAAATATTTGTCTTAACTCTGGAATATGTGTCTGTCTTACATTTGAATGAGCACATAAGTCATCGACATAAACTTCCAAGCTTTTGCGTAAGAATTCCTTAAAAACGTGACACATGAGTCGCTGGAAAGTAGCGGGTGCATTTGTTAAGCCAAATGGCATTACACGAAATGCAAATATGCCCCATTCAGTGGCAAAAGCCGTCTTGTGTTGGTCTTCTGGAGCAATGGCTACTTGATTATAGCCTGAGAATCCATCAAGAAAGCTGTAAACTTCCTTGCCCGCAACTCTTTCCAATAGGTGTTCCGTGATAGGAAGAGGATAACTATCTCTAATCGTGGCGGCATTAACTTTTTTAAGGTTAATACACACACACAATTTTCCATTCTTCTTGGGCACAACCACGATGGGGGATACCCATTCGGTGTGCTCAATTTCGTAAATGAATCCTGCTTCTATCAATCGATCTATCTCCTCTTTAATCTTCGCAGCGTAGTTATCATTATACGTGTATGGTTTCTGTTTTGTTGGTTTTGCATCTGGAGTCATAGGAATTCTATGAGAACATATATCTGGATCTACTCCTTTCAAATCTTTGTAACTCCAAGCAAAAACATCTCTATATTCGCGCAATAGTGCCACTAGTTCTTCTTCTTCTTCAGTCGTCGAATCATGCCCTATGTATGTACACTTTTCTTCTTCTCCTTCTATGGCAACTATTACTTTCTTGGTTTTCTCTCGGTTATCATATACTTGTCCGTCATTCGCCTTTCTATTGGGCATTCGTACCATGATTCTTCTATCGTCGATTTCGTATTTCTTGAAATTCTCGGGCACTTCAAATAAAGATTCTTCTTTTTCTGACATGGTTTCTTTCTTCTTTCTTTTCTTACCTTCACTCTTAGTAGTCACTTGCGTGGCTAATCTCACTTCATTCGTAATTTCCTCGTGTCTCTGAGTGTGAGTCTCTACTTCGTAGAAATATTCTTCCTCTGATGCGAATGGAGAGTCCATAATAATTGATTCCAAATCAACATCGCTTGCATCCTCAAATGCATCAGTGCTAGCTTCACACTCTTCTAAGATGGCATCGCCCATGATTGGTTCTATCGTGAAAACTGAAATGTCATAGCCATCCTCGTCACAGTGGGGTGTCCATTGTTCTTCATTGATGGCTACATCCATGGTTGCTAGTATTTCTGCCCAACCATGGGGTTCAAACTCTTCGTCTGGGAATACTACAGGTGCATAGGCTGGATCTTGAAGGGTTCGTGGATGTTGTTCTGCACCTAAGGTCCTGGCTTCTAACCGCTCTTCCTCTTGTTTGGCTACTTTACACACCCATAAATGGGTATCCTCATGCAACCAAGAAGGATCTGATTCTAATGAGTGCACGGATTCCGTCTCTACTGGTGTCTTATGGATGGTGTTCCATTGTATTGGGGGTACATCTCTGTGTGAATAGTCTTTAAGATTGACTTTGGTGGTCACTCCTAAATGTTGCAAGTACAAAGAATTAGATCCCCAATCTTGTACAATTTGCAACTGACGCATGAATGGTCGTCCCAATATCATCTCATAAGCACGATTTTTCGCGAAGTCACAAATGGCGAAAGTATGCTCAAATTCCACACCACAAGTGGTGAGAGATATGCCTTCTAGTAAGCCTAACAGTTTTTCTATGTGTCCATCAGCCATTTGTAGTTTCATCCTGGTGGGTCTGAGTGCTGGCTTACCCCAACGTTTCCACAAAGCGGTGGTAGCGATGGCTACTCCGGCTCCTGAATCTAAGATGGCTTTCGTGGTGTAGCCCTGATGGGTTATTGGAAGATATGTGTTACCTTCCTCTCCTTCGCTTACGTCTCCAATCTTTTCCACGGGTATCTCTGGTACCTTCTTATGTGATCCTATCTGCGAGGGTGTGGTAGCTAGCTCAGGGAATTGATTTGCTACGTGCTTCCACAATTCTGGTTTTACCTTTAACAATTCCTCCAGAGTGAGATTACACTGTACTTTGGTATTCTTGATCACTTCCGTGTTCCTAGGGATCACCGATTCTTCATTCCTCACTATTATCGTGGGTGCTCTCATACTAATAGACTTAGCTTCCCAAGGTCTTGTGAACTGAGGTAATTCTTGTAAAGAATTAGATTCAAATCCTGTGGGTTCACTCAGTTGTTCCACCTCTACATCATCATATATAGAGGGGATGTCTTGGGGAAATTGTTCCTGCAAGTCGTCTATTTCTTGAATAGGAGGATGGGTTCCTTGTTCTTTTCTCCATTTCTCTTCTTGGATCTCCCTCAAAAATTCATGTGAGTACCTATGTATGGAAGACAAGTTGTCTTGACTTTCTGTATTGGGTACTTGAGACAGGGGTGGTGCAATCCTTTCCTGTGTCTCTGGGACAATAGGGTTCCTAGACTGATCCTTTTTCTCTTTGCTTTCTATCAAGTGTTCTAGCCTCTCCATTAGTCCTTGAAAGTGTAGTTCCGGTTTTGCCATGTTATTCCAATTAAGATATCTAGAGGCTTCAAACAAAGCTTGTGCTAACTCTACCATCTTCATGCAAAGTTTAGTTCTCTCAATTTCTAGATCAGCTCGAGGGTAGTTTTTACTCATTTCCGTTACTTGAGGTCCCTCTTTTATTCTAGCCTGATATGCACGAAACATCATGTCTAGGTCTTCTGGTATGGGTTCCGCTAAAACCGATCCTGATTTTCGAGCTGGGTTTTCTTGGTTTAATTCTTGTGAAGTCAATTCTTGTATTTTGGCTCTCGACTCTTTTAGACTTCCTTCCAACTCAGTTATCTTTTTACTCCACTTTCTCTTGATTCTTTCTCTAGAATCTTTCCAAGATTTCGTCTTTTTACTACTCGATTCTGCAACTTCACTAGTTCCGGCTACTTTCTCATGATTAAGCTGTTGGTTTTGTAAGAGCGCTTGGGCTCTGGTTATCGCTTGGATAGGCACGTATGTAGGGTTGGATCCATCTGCGGTGTTTACAATACCTATCACGTTGATCGGTGTCACATTTGAAGTGTTAACTGGGTTCTTAGGACAATCGTTGATTATGTGCTCTTTGCCACAGTCGGCACAAAAGCCTTGTATGTTATAGTACTGTGATTGCCTTACTATTGGGGGGTGTGGACAATCCTTTATGAAGTGATCTCCTTGGCACCTAAAGCATGGTCCTCTAGGGCCCTGTGGTCTCTGTTGTCTCAATTGGGGCCGTGGGTTTGGGTTTGTGTACATCACATTAGTATAGTCTGGCTCCCAACTAGGTTCCATTGGTGGACTATCATAATGATATGTCTCCACATGTTCTGGTGACTCCGTGTAATAAGCGGGTGGACTAGTTACATGAGTAGAGTCAAAACTGTTTGAGTTCGGGTCACTTTCTGTGATCAAGGGTGAAGAAGGCACTAAGGCCCTACTTAGGTTCTCTTCTGCAGCAGCGTATTTGACTGAGATGACATTCGCTGGTGGGGGTGGCTGCTGAGCTAAGACGGGTTGAGGTCTCTGTTGAGCCTGGTATGGGTAGTTCTGAGGAGGCCTATAGTAATAAGGCTGAGCATTGTATTGGCCTTGATACCTACCTGGCTGCTGGTATGTTTGCGGGTAGTTCTGTCTCACGGTTTGTTTGTTGTATGGGCAGTCCTGAGCCGTATGATTCGTGTATCTTCTCTCAATTGTACAATATTGGCCACTAGGGTTGGCTTGAGGTTGAGGTGTATTGGGGCACACATTTGCCAAATGATTTCCACCACAAGTGTAACAACGTACATTGGTTGGCAGCTTGGGCACCTGTTTACTAGAAACTCCTAGTTTTTGGGCCACTTTTTCTGCTAGGTCCTCTATCGAAGTAGACAATTTTGTGGAGGCTAGAGAAGAACAATCTGAGTCCTTATAGACCTTTGAGAGTTCTAATTCATCTCCTAGGTTGTCCTCGATGTCTATACATATTCTTACACACTCCTCTAGCGTTCTGGGTTCTTTTAGGTACACATAGGAGCGTAGTTTAGCGCTCAATAAGCCATCTAGGAACAATGATACTTGTTTGGCTTGTGAGGGTAGCTCTTGCATTGGACATCGTTCGACATATTGTCTGAACCTACGACCTGCCAGTCTTACTGTTTCCTGAGGGCTCTGTTTAAAGCTATGAATCAACAAAGACGTGTCATGTCTAATCCCACTTTTAGAGAATTCAGTGATGAATGACTCTAAAAAGTGATGGATGTCTCTAAATTGCCTTTGTTGCAATGGTTGGAACCAAGTTAAAGCGGTATTCTTTAACGTTAGTCCAAATGCATTGTATTGCGTGAACATGTCCTCGACTTGTTCTGCTCTTAGGACTTGCTTGAATTCTGCGACATGGTCATAGGGATCTCCTGTCCCATCAAAGTAATTCTTCATTGATTTTACTAATTGAGTGGGTCTCAATACTCTTGCGTGTTCACGTGGTCTAGGTAGAGGAAAATCATCTCTACCACCTAGTATTCCATGATCTCTTTGTCTATCCATTCTATTAGTGTCCGAGGTTGTTCTATCTCTCCTTATGGGGTGAGTGAAGCTTACTTCCGGTCTCTCGTTATTTCCTTCTCTTTGATTTCCATGGGCTGAGGATGTTCCTACCGCTTGTTGACTTGTATTTATGTTTGTTCTAGATGGAGGGAATATCAATTCACCTCTCCATGTGTATGTGTTTTTAGCGCGCTCAGGCACCACGAAGACTCTTTCTGAAGTCTCATCCAGGTATACCACCTTTCCAGGTGTATCTGGGTCCTTGAATTCATAAATTGTAATGATGCCTATCTCACCAGGGTGTTCCTTTCTGTACCAGGGTGTTCCTTTCTGCATCTGTCTCTTTATTTACAAACAACTCGGTGCTTCTGTTATCTTGAGGGATCCATTCTGGGATGAGTATTCTTGTTAATACGGATTTCCCTCTAGGTGTTCTAGGTTCTTCTAACGGTTCTTTTCCTTGAAATTTCGCTTCCGTTTCTAATTGAATTGTGCCAAACTCATTAGTATCGTTTGGTTGCGTACTTAGGACGTACATGGTTCCTTCTTTGTCTATGTAAGCGTCTCTCTCAAATTTCACCACTGGTCTTTCCAATCCAATGGGTTGATCAGGGTTGTGCAGTTGCACCACTTGCCTTCGCAAACCATCCTCATAGATGCGAGCACCTAAGCGGTTGGTTCGGAGAAACTCTAGTTGCGTTCTATAGGGTCCTTCTGGTTTTTCTAGGTATGCTACATGAGACCCTCCTTCTGGTCTGTCTGTGCTAAATGCCATTTCTGATTCGCTAGTATCTGAGCTCTCGTAGGGGTAATTACTATTCAACTGCTGAGCCCAAGATCGTGCAGTGGTCCTTACACTTGCCTCTGATGATCTAAGGCTTCGTCGGTCCGACTTACCTATGTGTCTCCCTGATCTAAGGTTCATTAATTTCCTTCCTTGCACGCTCAATTACACACTTAGATCGTCAATGGTTCTTTGTTATTATTTTCTTGATTATTTTAATTTTCTTTAGATTCTTGTCTTAATATATGCGTCAGGAATTCGACTTTTCGTTATAATCTTGAGTTCTCGTTCCGTCAGACTTAGGTTCTTTCCTTTAGGTTTTCGTCACACACACCTTTACTTGTAGTCTTAAACTTGAAAGAATTAAGTATCTTGAACTTGAGGCGTTCCTATCGTCGTTAATCCACAATGCTAACGTTTAGCCTAAGCTAAGAATTGACTGAGGGGGTTGAGCAATCTTCCAACCTCGAGTCGGCTTCTCTGGTTGCTCTGATGCCCTGTTGCTCAAGAAGCCGCGCTTCCCAAGCTTTACTGTCTTCACGGCCTTACTTGCTTGCCTTTGATTGCCCTTGCTAGACCTTTTCCAAGCTTTCCTGATGCATTGGAGCTCTGTACCTGCAAGAAAACTCAAGAAAACACAAGCACACACAAGCACAAAAGTTCTCTCTCGCTCTCTCGCATGCACAAATGAGGGGAAATGAGGTGAATGGGTGGATATGGTGAATTTTCTGATTTTTTTGGAGATGAAGATGATGATGCGATGATGAAGATGGAGTGTGGGGGAGGTGAAAAACACTAAAAACTAAGTAAAAACAACAACAAAAACTGAAATTTTTACCTTCCAACGCCACTTCTTGCTATACTCTTACCATCACACATTCGTCCTAGACTCGATCCCCGGCAACGGCGCCAAATTTGGTGTTGCTCTAGCACAATGGTAAGTACCACGTTAAGAAGCTTCACCTCCTTAATGTCAATCCGTGGGAGAGGTAGGAGTGATATGAAGATCGTGAACGTGAGATGATGTGAGAGTGAAGGTGAGAAGCACAAAGATGCACACACACATACACACACACAATGAAGAGACAAGTAAGACACAATGGAAGGTGGGAAATTAGCTCTATTACTCAAGAATGCTCTTACAAGCTCCAACTAGCTCTAAGCTCACACTAACCAAAATGAACCAACCTCAAAAATGAGCTCCCTAGCTCTTTTTATAGTTTCTAGACTAGTTTTGACCGATTTCACATCTAGTGACCGGCCTAGTTAAAAAATAGGTCCTAGAGGCTATTTGGAAGGGTAAACGATGTCTAAAAATAACAAAAATTGGTACGCGTATTCTACCTAAGCTCCTCAAGCTCGAGGACTCCTCGGCTTGCACAAAATGGAGCTATGAATTACAAAATGAGGTTTTGTCTATATTACATATGTTATAAGAGTGATGAAGATCACTGTTGGATGTTTGAAGAGGTAATAAAAGCATAATTGTTTAAAAAAATGATCCGACTGGCTCCCTGCTCCGTCTTTACATGCTTCCATGTCGTCTGTGCCTCTGACTGTGCCTCTGACTGTGCCTCTGACTGCTTCCAACAGCACCTCTCCATGTGCCATATGTGGATTCACTAACCATACAACTGAGAATTGTTTTAGGAAACCTAGGAATCAGAGAGGAAGAGGCTTCAATAGAGGAAGCTATGGAAGAGGAAGATCAAACAATTTCAACAACTACAACAACTACAATAACCAAGGAGGCTATAGAGGAGGAAGAGTATAAAACAATTACACTAAAGAGAAGACACAAGAGGACTCACTTTTATTGATGAACATGACCATGAGGCAAGGTAAAGCAGATAAGCATGTGTTCTATATAGATTCTGGTTGCTTAAATCATGTAGCAGGAAATGTGGCATTAGTATCTGACTTGGAGGATCCAAGGAACAAGCATGAGGTATAGATAGGAGATGACACAAGGTACTTAGTTGAAAAGATTGGAAATGTGAAGACTCTATATGGAAATATGAATCTACTTAGCAAGGTATTGTATGTACCTACCATAACCAAGAACTTGATAAGTGTTGGAAAAATTGTAGAAAAAGGATTGCAGGTAAGGTTCACAAGAAATGGAGTTAGTCCACACAGATGTTTGGGAACCTAGCAAAGACCCTTCAATTTCAGGATCTAGGTGATATGCATCATTCATTGATGATTGTGGCACATGGACTATACTTTATTTTATGAAGCAGAATGATGAAGTGTTCAATTGTTTCAAAACATATCTTGCTCTTGTTGAAAACCAAACAGGGAAAACCTTGGAAAGGCTAAGGTCACATGGAGGGGGAGAAAACTTCTCCCATGAGTTTGATGCATATCTTTAAGATAGAGGCATCAAAAGAGAGATCACTACTAGGTATACTCCAGAACAAAATGAAGTAGCAAAAAGGAGGAATAAGACCATTGTGGAAGCAGCAAGGTCCATGTTATGAGAAAAAATTACCCAACTATCTATGGGTAGAGGCTATGTCCACATCCACTTATCTCATCAACAGGCTCCCATCTAAAGCAGTGGATGGGATGAAACCATATGAAGCTTGGAATGGAAGGAGACCTAGCCTAGATCATTGAAGAATATTTAGGTGCATAGCTTATGCACACGGTCCATCACAAATCAGAGGTAAAATGGATCCTAAGGCAGAAAAATGTGTGTTTATAGGATATGATCTAAATAAAAAAGGTTACAAGTTGTATAATCCAAGTACTAAAGGCTTTATTGTTAGTAGATATGTTGTCTTTGATGAAAACAATTCGTGGTTTGGAGATGATTGTAGAAAAGTCAAGCTACCTTATGACCTAGAGGAGGACTTTCCAACACTTCAAAAGGTAAATGATCAACAACATGAAGATTCAAGTGACTCTGATGATGATCAGAAGACACCAAGAAGGAATTTCAAGGTATGGAACAATAAAGGTAAAGAGAAGATGCAAGATTTGACATATATTGTAGAATACTCCCAACAAAAAATAAGGAGATCAACTAGGGAAAAGAAGAAGCAAGAAAGGTATGGATTTGACACTTCTCTGGTCAGTAAACACTCAATATATGTTGCTCAGGATATTAACTCAGAGGAGCCATCAACCTTTGAAGAAGCAAACAAGAAATCAGAGTGGAAAGAAGCAATGGAGGAAGAGATACAAGCACTCCAAGAGAATCAGACTTGGGACCTAGTTCCCAAGAAACAATCCATGAAGATCATTGGATCTAGGTGGATTTATAAGGTAAAAAGGAATTTTGATGGTTCAATAAATAGGTACAAAGCAAGGCTTGTGGCTAAAGGGTTCGCACAGACCCAAGGGATTGATTATGAGGAGACCTTCTCTCCTGTGGCAAAGATGCCAACAATCAGAGTTCTCATGAGTATAGCTGCTTCAAGGAATTGGAACATTTATTAGTTGGATGTAAAAAATGCATTCTTAAATGGTCGGATTTCAGAAGAGGTGTACATGGCACAACCTCCTAGATTTGTTGATAAATCACATCCTGAATATGTGTGCAAAATCAAGAAAGCTCTCTATGGTCTCAAGCAAGCTCCGAGAGCTTGGAACCATAGTCTTGTTACATTCTTGCAGGACAAAGGATTCAAATTCAGCAAGGTTGACTCTTCACTCTTTATTAAGAAGAATAACTCTAAAATTATATATTTATGTGTGTACGTAGATGATATCATTCTTAAAGGTAATGATGCAGATGGAATCAAAAAGATCAAAGCCCAAATGAAAGAAGAATTCAAGATAAGTGACCTTGGATTGCTCACTTACTTTCTTGGATTATAAGTTTTCTATACAGATCAAGGGATGTTCCTCACACAAAGGGAATACATTAAAGATATGATTGCAAAGTTCAAAATGCAGGACACTAAGGTTGGAGGTACTTCCATGGAGGTCAATCACAAGTTAAGTGCTCATGAAGGAGAACCATTCCCTTAGACTATGCTTCTCCTGCTTACTCTAAGATTGGTCCAAGAATAGACCTTGCCTTGATTTGAGTGTGTCGATTATGTACGCTCCTAACTGCAATGGTATCTTGGTGCTCACTTTGATGTCCCAAGATTGTCTTCCCAAGTGGCAGCCAACGACTCATTGTTTCGTCCTGTAGTGACTTTAGACTAAAACCCAAAATTTTAATGGGGGGGCCATACTTTCACCTGTGCGTACGTTGCCGCTTCACATACCTTCACATTTCCTTTTAAGTCTTCACTTTTGCACCTAAGGAGGGGTTCACCTGAACCTTCCAAAACACTTTAAAACACACTTTGAACCTTAGGGAAATTGGAGAAAATACCTCTACAACCTGCAACTCACTTTCTCCAATTTACCCTTTGTGGACAATTAATTGTGCACTACCTGTGCACTTTGACACCTGCATTTTAGCACTTTGACTTTGTAGCTGTTGACTTTGACCTTGAACTTGTTGACTTTGACCAGTTGACTTTGATCTTTTGACTTTGACTACAGTTGACTTTGGCCAACATGACTTTTTATGGGCTCAACAGTTGCCCACCACCTAATGTGCTCGCCGTCCCAGAGAGCTATAGCCAAAACGCTGAGCATATAAGACACCATGATAATGGAGCTGCAAAAACTGGAAGAGGACATCTGAGCAGCAACCAATTCCACCAGAACAAGCACCAGAAAAGAACCAGAAGTGGGATGTTTTTATGGAAAAGCAAAAAGGATGGCAATGCGAGGGTAGAAAGGAATGGGAAGGGAGGGCTGAGGGTGCGGAGATGGATGGGGCAGGGAGGGGTGATGATGTGGGTGGGTAGATTGTATAAAGGGAGGGATTGGGAATACGAATCAGGGGTCTAGAGGGGGTTAAAATGATGAAACTAGAGGGCCACAGAGGGTACATATGGGAAATATGAAAACCAAATGTAAGATGAGGTGAGAATATACCATGTGGACAATGTAGAGAAATAAAAACATGTGATAAATGTGCTCAAAACTTGAGGGTTTGACCAAAACTCATAGAAATTGTGTGAATCTGGAAAAATAAAGTAAAAAAAAAAACTGAGTCCAGAGGTGCCAAAAAACATGAAAATGACTCCATTTTTGTAAAAAACGGCCAACCGAGGCACAATCCAGAGCCAAAAGCTTTGAGCCATAAAAAGTAAAAAAAAAATGTAATAATATATATATATATATATATATATATATATATATATATTCACGCTCAGTCAGAAAAAAGCAAAAAAAATAAATAATAAAAATAAAATAAAAATAAAATAAAATAAAAAATAAAGTAAATAAATAAAATAAAAGAAAATAAAATAAAATGTAATAAAAAATGGGGGGGATGTCAGAACCGGGGGGGGGGGGGGGGGGGGGTGTGTCAGAACCGGGAGGGGGGGGGGCGGGGGGGGGGGGGGGTGGTCGGTGGTGGTCGGTGGGGGGGGGAAGGGGGGGGGGTGGTCGGTGGGGGGGGTGGTTTTTTTTTTTTCTAAATGCCTCAACCCGAAATTCTTCGGGGCTTTTTTTTTTTGGAAAATTACCCAAAAAATAGAAAAAAGGAAGGAAAAATCCAAAAATATGCCCAAAAATCCTGTAAAAATTCTCATGAAATTTTCTACAGGGCTAGGCCCCATTTCTTTCATCAAACCATAGAGAGCCTCCTTTTATTCCTCCTATTTGGCAAGAAAATGACATCGGAAAGGGATAAAAAATGCTAGAAAAATGCTAAAATTGTTAGAAAATTTTCCAAAAAATACCCAAAAGTTTTTTGTTTGCAGAGGTTATGAAATGCCTTCTAGGTTTGCTAAAAACACTAGGAACAAGAATGAAATTGCTAAAGAAAACTACTAAAACTGAGAAAAATGAGATGAGAAAGCTATGTACAACCTGGAGAGAGATGAGAAAGCTATGTACAACTTGGACAGACTTTGCAGTTCCAGGTGATCCATACTTCTTCAAGTGTGTTGATGATAGGCCTTGAGCCTGGATATGTTGACCAGTGGCAAGGCCTCTCCTTTCAGCGTCTCTAACTCCACAGCACCCCAATTTAGCATTGTTTTGACTCTATAAGGTCCTTCCTAATGTGGAAGCCATTTTCCTCTCAGTTGTGTATGTAGATGAGGTCTATGGAGAAGAACTAACATGCCTGCTTCAATGTTGTTGTTCCACAGATGTGGATCATGTGCCTCCTTCCTCTTCATCTGAGTCTCTATCAATTGTTTTGTTGCTAGTAGACGAATCTCCTCCACTTTATGTAGTGCTCCAAGCCTCTGAGAGACATCACAATCCTTCTTGCCCTGCATGAATGCTATCTTAGGTGATCCATGTAAAAATTCAAAGGGCTCAATGGGCAATATGCCATAAACTAGTTGGAATGGAGAATATCCTGTGGCCTCTTTGTAGGCTAACCTGTATGCCCGTAGGGTACCTTGATAAGCAATGCCCTAGGAAGTGGGCTATAACATACACTCCTTTCTTAACATTGAGATTAAAACCTTATTTGTCGATTCAGCCTGTCCATTGGCTCTTGGATAGTAAGCACAAGAGGTCCTATGTAGAATTCTATACCTGTTGAAAATTTCCTACAGGACCTTATTGACAAAATGGGTACCTTGATCTGTACAAATTTCAAGTGGGCATCCAAACCTGCAAATGATGCTACTATAAATGAAATCAGCAACAGTTTGGGCAGTGCAGTCGGGGGAGGCAATAGCTTCAACCCACTTTGTCGCATAATCTGTAACTATCAAGAGATATTTTTCTCCTTTTGGAATTGCGGGAGGGTAGATGGGCCCTACAAAATCTAGCCCCCACTTCTCAAATGGTTGCCAGGAAGTGGAAACAATCAAGGGGTTATGCCTCCGCCTTGTTGGCTTAGGTCCACACCTCTGGCAAACGTCACATGCCTTTCCCCATTCATCTGCATCCTTAAATAGTGTAGGCCACCATAGACCAGCATCCAGTATCCTCTGACTCATAATATGCCCTGGAAGGTGCCCACCACCTGTTCCTTCATTTGCAGAGTGAAGGACTTCGCTCACTTCTTCTTCTTCCAAACACTTCCTAAACCTGTCATCCTTGCCCTGTCTATACAATTTATCTTCAATGAAGGTATATGGTCTACTCTTGATTAGCAGTCTCTTCTTTTGCACAGCACTAGCCTTTTCTGGATACAACCCAATTTTAATGAAATTTTTGATATCATAATACCAACCTTGAGCTTGTACAGCAAACAGATGAGCATCTGGAAAATCATCATTGATTCCACTAGTTTGATTCATCATATTGATTCTGGATAGGTGATCCGCCATAACATTTTCTTTACCTGGTCTATGGACTACAGAAAAATCAAACTCTTGGAACAACAATAACCACCTCCATATTCTATCAGTGGTTTGTGGTTTGTTGAGTAAGTATTTTAGTGGTTGGTGATCTGTTATAATAATAAATTTTACTCCTAGTAAGTAATGACGGAATTTTTGGACAGCAAAGACCATTGCTAAGGCTTTCCTTTCTGTAGTACTGTAATTCCTTTCAGCCTTGGTCAAGATTCTACTGGCATATTGAATTGGTCTGTCCACTTTAAATTCTTCACTGGGTTGGGTCAAAACTACCCCCACTACATAGGCACTGGCATCTACATGTATATGAAAGACTTTTGACCACTCAGGTGTGATCAAAAAAGGAGCAGACACTAACCTTGACCGTAATGTTTCATATGCTTTTTCCTCCTCTTCTTCCCATTTAAAAGGTACTTCCTTACCTGTAAGTCTAGCCAGTGGTCTGGCTATCTTTGCATACATTTTTATAAATCTTCTATGGTATCCAGTATGCCCCAAGAAACTCTGAATCTCTTTAGGGGATTTAGGTTTAGGCAACTTTAATATAGAAATGATTTTGCCAGGATCTGGGGCCATACCTTTAGCCGACACCACATGTCCTAAGAGAGTTCCTTCTATCACAAGAAAATGACATTTGTTTGGATTGAGCTTTAGCTTAGTCTCCCTGCATCTTTTGAAAACATTCTGTAGCTGCCTCAAGTGATGGTCCAAACAATCTAGAGGAGTTTCTTTGTGAGAACCTGAAAACAAAGAGAAGTCATCCATGAAGATTCTAAGTGATTCCAGCAATAGGGGGCCAAAAATGAGATTGACCGTTCTGTTAAAGGTGGTTGGAGCATTTCTGAGCCCAAATGGCATTTTTACATACACATATGTTCCCCAAGGTGTGATAAAAGCAGTCTTTTCACGATCCTCTGGGTGTATTGATATTTGATTATAGCCACTAAATCCATCCATAAAGCTATATAATGCATGCCCAGCCACTTCTTCAATGACCTGTTCTGCAAAAGGCATTGGGAAACCATCTGGAATGGTCACCTTGTTGAGTGCTCTAAAGTCAACACAAATTCTGATTTTATTAGTATTCTTCTTTGGTACTATAACCATAGGTGAGAGCCACTCTGAGTGTTCTACAGGAATGATGATTCCTGCATCCTCCATCTTCTGTATTTCCACATAGACGGCTTCAGCATATTTTGGATTAAGTCTATAACTCTTCCCTCTATGGGTTTGGCTCCATCAACCAGAGGGATTCTGTGCTCTCCATAAGTTGCAGGCACTCCTTCTAAGTCTTTATAATGCCAGGCAAAAACATCTGTATAATGGGTCAAGAATGACTTTACCTTCTCAAGGAGCCCTGGGTGGCTCCACAACCAAGTGGCCACCAAAACTGGCCAATTATTGTCTTGAGTGCCTAATTGTATTTCTTGGACATGATTTCTCTCTACCATATTATCTTCATGCTCATCTTCTTCCTTGTCTTCTTCTACTAGCTTTTCGTGCATTGCTTCATAAGCAGGTGTATTTTGGACTTCAATGTGTTCCTCCTTGTCTTGCATCCATCCTGCAGGGATTTCTTGAATTGAGAAAGAACATTCTTCACTAGAATTTTTTACCTTGCCTTTAGCTTTAGTAACCTCTTTATCTGTGGTTGTCATATCCCCCTCCAAGTTGTATTTGAGGGGTGTCTTCCTGCCCCTTCTGTGGTCTGTGATGGGCTCTCCCAATCCATCAACCTGGACTTTTTCCTTATCTTCATCATAGCCTTCAGTCGTGCAAGAATTACTAAGAAAAATTCCAAAACAAGAGGAAGAGTTGCCTGCTTGGAGCCAATTTAGAATATCCTCTTCTTCCTCGAAATCTATTTGGGGTTGATCCTCCGATTCTGTTTCCATGCATACGCCAACTGTTTGCATCATGCTAGTGTTTCCTTGATTATCTGGGCCCTCTTCTAAATGAATCTGTGTCAGCTCCTGCCCTTTCTTTTGTACCCACATAGTGTCCTTGCCCCAATCATGAATGACACTTGCATGCCTCAACCATGGTCGTCCAATTAAGAGAGGAAATCCTCCTTCAACCTGGGGCAATCTTAAAACCACAAAATCCAGAATGAATAGATAACCTTGTACTTCAAGTGGAACTTTTGGGATCACTCCCAAGGGCCTTACTTTGCTCTGATCTGCCAAAGTAACAGTGAAATTTGCAGGCCTTGAAGGGTGGAGTCCAATCTTTTCCATTGTATGTTCAGGCATCAAGTTAATGCCAGAACCACCATCCACAATAACTCCTTGAAATTCATGACCCTTGATAGATACTTTCAGCCGAGGACTTTTATAATCTATAAGGGGTGCTTCCCCTACAATTTTTCCTTTATGTAAAACAGCAGTCTTTGCCACCAAACTTGTAGTGGAAGCTTCATCAATTATCTGCAATAACTCTGACCTGAATTTCCCATCCATCTTTATTAAATAAAAAATACTAACCTCCTTTTTCATGGAATTGAGTAGTTTTGAAGCCTCTGATTCCTTGAGAGCATGGGCTCGAGTTGACTTATCAAACTCCTCATGAGCCCTGTTGAAGGCATGCCCAATGGCATCACTAGTGCATATGAGATCTCCTTTTTGACTTGTATCTGCACCTGTGGTGACTTTATCTTCAGATGGTTCTCTATTTTGATTCCATTCCTTAATCTTTGACCCTTGTCCTATGTCTGCTTGAGCCTTCCCCTTGCTTCTTGTCTGTACAGTCAAAGATTCTATTTCTTCTAATTGCACCACCCTGGTAGATGGTGATGGCTCATTGAACCGATCACACGCTTCTTCTTTGTGCACCGAAATCATTTGAATATGAGGCCCGGATGAAGAGGCTTGATTCTTAGGACAACAATTTGTATATTGGTCTCTTGCATCAGGGCAGTTCCTGCAAGGAGGGGCATTTTCTGGTAGGGTGCACCTACTTTGATAGTGCCCTCATTCTCCACATCTGAAACAGATGATTGGCCTCCTAGGCCCATTTCCAAAGTTATTCCTCTGTCTAGGATTATAGTTGTTACCTTGATTTGGTGCAGCAGCCATCACAGTTGCTGGTGTTGGGGGTCCTCCTTGTGTCCAGTATGTCGTTGCAGGCATTCCTCTTGATTGGCATTCATGGGCCTCATGGCCAACTTTCCTGCATAATTGACAAGTCACACTTAACAGAGGACATTCACTTACTATGTGACCTTGCTTGCTGCACATGGAACACCAAAGTCCACTCTTGATGCCACCTCCTTTGAGCTCCTGCAACTCCTGTCGCATCTGAGCCAATTCCTCTGCCTGGGCCTCCACCTCCTTTTGGAGCTTTAGTGCTTCAATCTCCCTTCTCAACTGAGCAACAACATTCTCCTCCTCTTTGTAGGGCTTATTTCTTTTTAAGCCCTCCAGCTCTTTCCTTAGCTGGATCACTGGATCCTCCATTTCTGTACCATATGTTGGTTGGGAAGAAGTTGCTCCATACTGGTACCTTATCTGCTCCAAGCGTGTTGCTATGCTGATGAACTCCTCTATGGAGGCTGTAGGTAACACTAATTCCTTTATTTTGCATTGGGTGGCCACTGGTAGGGGCTTAGCCAACCATTTCTTAACAAAAAAATCGTGTGGTGGATCTGGCAATTTATCCATTAGTGCTTTGGCCCTAGTCACAAACTCTGGGAACTTTTCTCCTGGACCCAATCTCAAATTTTCTAGTTCTTCTATGATAATCTCCGCAGTGTTGCCATGCTGGAACTGATTTTTAAATGCATCTTTCATCACATCCCAAGTGGTAAAAATGGTTTTCAGCAAACTGGCTGAACCACTTATCAGCTAATCCCTCTAATGTGGCAGGGAAGAGAATAAAAAAGGCATCCTCCCTACCCATTAGGCCTCTAGTCTTACATAGTGCCAAAAACCTTCTAATGTGTTCATCCGGATCCTCCTGAGCTAGGCCTTTGAAAGAAGGAAACTTTATATTTAATCTAGAGAGTAAAGTTTCCAAGTCTACCTGACCCGCCATGCTCTTGACTGATGATGTTGTAGTGGACTGGGGGACCTTCTAACAACCTTCCTTCTTGTCTGCTTGCAGGTGACCCTCAGTGTTTGGGACCGGGTTGCGGTCATGAGCAGCTCATAGCCCACTGAATATAAGACACTTGATAAGAATATTTACCTTTTGTTTGATGAAGTAGCACTGTGGTTTTGTCGACACTTGATCTCTTCTATGCTTTGCACTTGGTTTCTCCTAAGCTCAAATATCCTTGGAAGTCCCACCGGGCGTGCCAAATTTTTTTGGGGGATTCTTAGACAAGAAGGAGTTTGAGGGTTTGTAGGAGAAAATGAAAGGACCAGAAGAGGAAATACACCTTGGAAGCTTCTACCGATTGATTACAGTAAGACAATTACAATGTTTGAAGCAAAATACAAGCCAATACTTCTGTGCACAATCACACAGAGTGCTCAATTACAAACCCAATATCCCAAAGTCTTCTTGCCACCGGCCTCCTCTGCACCAGACCTGCTTCAAGCTTATCCTTGTGCACACCTTGCACCAAGCTTGCTTCCACAAAGGGGGAGGAGTGAATACCTTCTGTCGGCACGCGCACACTGCAATGAGACCTTGAGATCCTTGGGGGAGTATATCTTAGCACTCTCTGCACAAATCCTTAGTCACTCTCCATGCACCTTGCACTTCCACCTCTCTGCGTCGCACTCTGGTGACTCTTGCACTTCTCTCTCTTGCTTCCCTTAGACTATGCTTCTCCTGCTTACTCTAAGATTGGTCCAAGAATAGACCTTGCCTTGATTTGAGTGTGTCGATCACGTACGCTCCTAACTGCAATGGTATCTTGGTGCTCACTTTGATGTCCCAAGATTGTCTTCCCAAGTGGGAGCCAACAACTCATTGTTTCGTCCTGTAGTGACTATAGACTAAAACCCAAAATTTTAATGGGGGGGGCATACTTTCACCTGTGCGTACGTTGCCGCTTCACATACCTTCACATTTCCTTTTAAGTCTTCACTTTTGCACCTAAGGGGGGGTTCACCTGAACCTTCGAAAACACTTTAAAACACACTTTGAACCTTAGGGAAATTGGAGAAAATACCTCTGCAACCTGCAACTCACTTTCTCCAATTTACCCTTTGTGGACAATTAATTGTGCACTACCTGTGCACTTTGACACCTGCATTTTAGCACTTTGACTTTGCACCTATTGAATTTGACCTCGACCTTGTTGACTTTGACCAGTTGACTTTGATCTTTTGACTTTGACTACAGTTGACTTTGACCAACATGACTTTTATGGGCTCAACAAAAGTCTAGTTGGAAGCTTGAACTATGCCACCCTAACTAGGGTTGATATCTGCTATGGAGTAAGTGTGCTTAGACAATTCATGCACACTCCTACGAAACGTCACATGGATGCCGCCAAAAGGATATTAAAGTATCTAAAGGGAACAATCAATGAGGGGTTATATTACCCTTACACATCTAATTTAAGTGTAAAGCTTTTCACTAATGCAGATTGGGCATGATCAAAAGATGATAGGAGAAGTACATCTTGATATCTATCTTTTGCATGTACAAAGCTCATTTCTTGGTCTTCCAAGAAACAACCTACTATAACACTCTCCTCAACTAAAGCTGAATACAGAGGATTGGCAAATGCAACTTCGGAAGCAATGTGGATCAAGACTCTATATATAGATTAAGGGTTAGACTTTGGTGGTGTGTTTGGAGACAATATGAGTTCATTGCATTTACCTGCTAATCCTATCTTTCATGCTAGAACTAATGTTGGAAATCAATGTCACATCAGTCCAAAATACTTTTACGACACAAACCCTAATACTGGTACTTAGTCATTTTTGGCTCAAATTTTGGGTAAAATTGTTATGAGCATATCTTATAGAGCTTGCAGAAAGCTTTCTATATGGTATATGACATGCAGTCATTAGAGATCACATTTGTGAGAAAACCCTAACCCTAATTTTCTACAAATTTAGGGTTTTTTACCTCATTTGATAGCTCTCAGCTTGCAAGTCATAAAAATGTCATCAGTTCATTCATCAGGTGGTCAGAGATGTGAAAAAGCAGGTCAGAAGAGTTTTTTAAGCAATAGCCAAAAGCTATTTAAAATAAAGCTAACGATCTAATAAAAAAAGCGATCAGCTTTATTTGGACAATGATTAGCTTTTCAGATAGTTTTTTCGCTAAAACTCACATACCAACTTTAATTGATTGCTGGAAGTTGTGGAGCCTATATAAAGAGGCTTATAGTCACTTTTGGAGATATCTAACGCCAAGTTAACGGCAAAGATTGGTGGAGCTTGAGGAGGTGGTGCTCTAGCACTCATGGGGTAGCCATGGTGCACTTTAGGAGCAGTTCTGGAGATATGTTGAGCAATAGCCTTGAAGTTCTTCCTGGAGGAGAGTGTGCTCACACTCTTGCTTATGGAGAAGACTTACCTATCAACAACTTCGTGGTTTGGATCATCCATCTACATGATCTATTTGAAGGTTGTCTTCTACATGAAGATTATGGAGTACTTCAAAGACATTGGATGGAGCTTAACATAAGATTTCATCTTATGTTAACTATTCAGATACATATTCTCTTTATGCACACAGGTACTACTTGGAGCTTATGGAGGCACTGGCATCTATATCTGTAGGATACATTTTACTGCTTTATCATCCAATTTTCTGTGATGTTGTTCAGGCATTAATGCATATGCCAAACAACCAAAAACACATAGATGAGCAACACATGGCTTGCAATCATGCCAAGCCTCATATGGAGTGATAGACTGCAGCGCTTTAGTGGGACACGTGTTAAGTACATATGCTACACACATGACAGCCTCAAGCTAGAAAGTATGTCGTAAAGCCTGACACTTGAGCATACACCTCGCCATCTCCATGAGTGACATGTTCTTTCATATAGCAACTCCATTCTGTTGAGGTGTATACGGCACTATACACTAGTGTTTTATCCCACGTTCAGCCAAAAATGCATTAAAATAAGAAGACATATATTCCCCCCCTCGATCAGAATGGAGGTGCCCATTTTACATGCTGACAGATTCTCAGCCAAAACCAAAAACTGTTTGAAGCACATGAACACTTTGGACTTTGCTTTGAGTGGATATACCCATGCATGCTTGGAAAAATCATCAATGAAAGTCACGAAGTAAAGGTAATTTCCAAAAGAGGGTGTTTGCACAGGACCATAGACATCACTATGTCCAAGGTGCAATTTCTGCGTAGCCCGAACTGAACCATCTTTTGGAAAGGAGGAACACTGCATTTTGCCCAAAATACAGCCTTCACATACATGTTTTCTATGTGCCTCAAGCTTGGGCAAAGAAGAAACCATGTTGCAGAGCAAAGAGGCACGAAAGGGGAGCCCCAAAATTTTCAAATTAATGGGCATGTTTTTTTTCTTCTTCAAAGTCTTAGGAAATTCCCTCAAGCCATGTAAATGCACTAGAGGAGTCCTCTAGATGCATAATCCCAAATCCTTGTAATATATTCCTTGTAAATTAGTAGGAAATTCACCTTTTAGTTAATAAAGTGCCGGTCTCTTGTGTGAAAGGACCATTTTTTAGGGCACATGTATATAAGTCACTTTGTGGCTCTTTGTAGAGACTTTTTGCCATTGTGAAGAAGAAGAGCTTGAGAATTTCGAATTTGCTTCTTTCCTGTAGATTTCTACCTTCTCTTTGATCTTCTATGTGGGTGTAATGCTTGGAATGTGTGTGTAGGACTGTTGTCTACCCCTCCCCACTATTTTTGAGCTACTGTAGTGTGTGTGAGCTATTACGAGTTGTGGAGTGAGTGTGTGTGCTTCCCACCATTCACTATTTTGGTCATAACTTGAAGTACAATTGTTAGAATTGAGTGAAACCTCCAATAGATGTGTCTCGTTGAGAGCTTCGAAACGAACCTGCTATTGGCCATATTCGAAGTTCAGAGCTGGGAGAAATCCTCAATTTAGTGAAAACTGTTGTAAGTAGTATCGCAACAGACACTTTCAGTGATTAAGTGAGTTGGAGAGGTAGGTTAGTCTTTTCTCATGCATGTGAGATGAACCACTTCATATTCCATACGTGAGCACAAGTCCTCATACACTTGGTTAGGTCGGTTCATCGGATTGACAAATAAGCGTGTGTCAATCCCCCACTATATGCACTTGTGTGGCAAATGTGATTTAGTCTCTTTGGCACAAGTCCCTAACACTTCTTGACTTAGGTACATAAAGAAGTCTTAGGTACATACGTTTTTGGTGCCGTTGCCGAGGAACAACTCAACCAAGGTGCCTTTGTGATGGTTATAGTTTGAGAGTGACTAAATCGTACTTGTAGAAGTGAACTCGTTCAGTGGCAAGTAGTCAACCACTTCAACACTTGTAACTTCGCATCCCGGAGGTGTGTGTAATGAGTTTTTAGGTTTACGGTTAGTAGGAAGGGAGAGAAGGAAGATTTAGGGTGAAGTTAGGAAGAGACGTGGAGTAGGAGTAAGCCAAGATCACCATGAAAAATCCCAAAAAATTTGCCAAATTAGTGTAGTTAAGTTTCAGTCTCCAAAAAAACGTATAAAAACCAAAAAAATTTAGCTCATTTCTCATTTTCTCAGAAAGTGATATCGTCTTCAGGCAGCGATCAGTATCGTCCGGGTAGTATTGTGCTCTCTAGGCTTTCAAAGCTAGTTAGTGAGCTCAAGGCACAAGCAAGACATCACAGAGGTAAGCTTCCATAAGATTCCAATAGCAAAAACACATTAGAAGTGCTCACACACGTGATTAAACGCATATCTGGTATCGCGGGGCAGGACAGAGTGCTTTTTGGACTTCTTTGAGTGAGACAGTAGGCTAGGAGTGAAGAGGTGTGAGAGAAGAGCAAGGGGGGAGAAAAATTTTTGAATTTGAAGGTATTTTGGCTTGAGTATCATGATCGGTTGAGTTTTTGGTATCACGATACCAAAAATTCCCTTGTATCGCGATACTCGTCGAAGTATCGTATCGTCGGTTACCAGCCTTGGTATCGCGATACCACTTGTGGTATAGTATCGCCTGGTTGGTATCACGATCGCACTTTACCAAAGTGGTATCGTTTCGTGGTCCACTTTTGGTATTGTATCGTCGCTCTTCCCAGTATCGTATCGCGATACCATTTTAGTATTGTATCGTGCAAAGTTGGCGGTATCATATCGCCACTTGCAGTGGTATCGTATCGTGTGAGAAGTCCAGTATCATATCGTGCTCAGTAGCAGTATCGTATCATACAAAACCCAGGTGTCGTATCGTGCCAAATTTCAATATCGTATCGTGGTTGATTTGAGTATCGTATCGCCCACAGAGTTAGTATCGTATCGTGCAGATCTTAGTATCATATCGCAACTGATTTTGGTATCGTATCGTTCACAGAGTTGATATCGTATCGTGCACCCAAGATCGTATCGTCCAGTTTGGAGGTATCATATCGTGCAAGTTGGTGGTATCGTATTGCCACTTGCACAGGTATCACATCGTGAGAAGTCCAATATCGTATCGGGCTCAGTAGCACTATTGTATCATCTATAAAAGTGATATTGTATCGTCAGTAACCATAGTATCGTATCGTCCAATTTTCTGGTATCGTATTGTGGACTCCATAGATATTGTATCGTGATTAGATTTGGTATCGTATCGTTCACTTGAGGTATCGTATCGCTAGGGTAGCCAGTATCGTATCCTGCTCAACATCTGTATCGTATCATCTATTGCTACAATATCGTATCTCTTAGAGAAGTGGTATCGTATCGTCTGACGAGCAGTATCGCCTGGTGCAGTATTGCCAAAAGTGGTATCGCCCAGAACTTTTGGAGCATTTTCAGAGACAAATTTGAGGCATTTAAGGAGCCACTTAGGGAGAGTTTTAGAGACCTAGAGAGCCTCAGGAGGGTGAATGAACTTGAGGTCAGGAAGGGTGCTAAGTAGCCGGAGAAGTGTCATATCTTCTATTGGAAGTGCCACTCAGGTCAGTCACCACTCTGTCTATTCAGACACCTCTAGTGACTCAGAGGAGGAGATACCCATGGCTTCAGAAGACATGCATGGTCCCACTCCTTGTAGAAACTTCATGACCACTGTAGAAGGAGAGTATTGCACTTCCTTACAATATGTTTCTACTAATGCCCAGGAGATCCCCATCTATCTCGATGGTTTAAACAGATATGTGGATAGGATGGTGACTTCCATGGATGCAACAATTGTGCCTAGACCTGCTATTAAGTATGAAGGAGGAGCATACATGGACAAGATGGGTCACATCTACTTAGTGACTGAATATCCTGCTTTGATGAATGAGAGGGGAGAGCTAGTGGGACAAGAAAACTTAGGGAGACCAAACCCTGAGGAGTTAGTGACTACCCCTAGAGGCAAATCCCAAGTGACACGAGTCTTGAGAGGGGACTTGATACCTCAAGACGACTACTTACTGGAAGTCTATTTGATCCATGGATCAAACTTGTTACTTCAAACTGACTCACCTGCCCGAGGAAGAGAAGAAAGTACGATAGAGAAGGTATTGGTTGGTAGATGCCATAGATAGGGCCATGACCACTAATAGGAGTGCAACTCGGAATGCCTCCAATTAGACCAGCCATCCCCGCCTTCCTTGTAATGCCCAGATAGCTAGAACCAATGCGAAGATTGAGACCAATCCAAGTGGCCAAATGCATGAGGAATCATTATGACGGATTGGGAGAACCTTATGATCATATTGCTGAATTTAAACAAGTTTTAAGAGCGGAACAAGTAGACGACTTCTTCGTGCAGTATGAGTCTTTCGGACTCACCCTCACAAGAACGGCTCTGACTTGGTTCCAGCCATTAGACCCCGACCAATTTGGAAATATGGAGCAATTCTTTCAAGAATTCATTGGGGAATTCACTAAGAGAGGGATTAAACAAAACTCTGCGTCTTTAATCCATAGCTTTAAACAGAACCCTAATGAAACTGTGAAAACAGCCGCCCGAAGATTCAATCAGTATGTTGATAGATGTCCAACAGCAAAGAGACCCACTCAGCAAAAAATGATTTCATTATTCTTGGATGGATTAACAAATGGAACCTTAAGAATGCTAGTATATGTAAAGAGGCTACAGACATTGAGCGAATGCCTACAGGAATGTATGACTTAGAGGACAACCTAGCAGATGATCTGAAGAGTGCGCCCACCCCCACTAAATCAGAAGACTCTCGGAGTAGAATTATGTCCAACTCCAGTAATGTGGAGGAATTAGTGGAGCTAGTAGCAAAGAAGTTGGGAGTCCAAGGACAGAGAAATTACCAAAACCCAGCCTTAAGAGTGCCTATGTTACGAAGATGTTGTCTATGTGGAGGAGATCACCCCACGCACCTGTGTGTACAAGGAGGAACTGGTGTACCTTAGACATATCCTTACAATAGACAGCCCCATCAAGGAGTTGCCTTGTATTTCCACATAGAAAAAAATACACCAATCACACCACGGAAAATGGTCCATTCAATAGGCAGACACGGCCCCTACAACCACCTCGGTATCGACCATATGGATATCCACCTAGAGAGCCAGGTAGAGATATGCCGAGGTACAATTCCTACCCAACACTAGTAGGAGCTCCCAGGCCATATGAACCAGCACAATTTGGAAACCCTTAACCGGTGTTAGGACCACAACCTCCACTTCCTCAACATGTGGTACCGGTTAAGTACACTCAACTAGAGGAAAACCTAGAAAGAGCCATTGTACCAGCATCACCTATAACCAGTGTGGAGTCTACAAACTCAGGTTATGAGCAATCTCAGGGAGAGTACTACCCCTATGACACTAACATGTCTGAGTATGAACAAACCTATGATCCACACTACTACGGATACAAAGGATACGAATATGCCTATGGGCCAGAAGTGGCAACATTAATGTACACCGCACCTAAAGCGCAGCCACCCGTGAGACCACCCATTAGACCGCATGTGCCGAGAGGACCATGTTATAGATGCGGAGGAGACCATTTTATTAGAGAATGTACTCGGCCTTACAATCCACCACCTATTATGACTTGGGAAGGATATTGCAGTGATTGTGGAAAGGAACATCTCTTCCTTGATTGTCCAAAAAATCCCAACAAGGCTCAAGAAATTGCACCTCTTAATGTAATTGAAGTGATAGAAGCACCTGGAGGTGATAAGGAATACACCGTGCCCTTAAAGGCCATTACACGAGCTCAAACGAAGGAACAAAAAGAAAAACAACCAGATCAAGAACAAGAAAACAATAGAACAGTAAACCCCAAAAGCCAAATAGTAGAAGATTCAGAGGAACCACATGAGAATACCCAGAACATGAAAGCACAAAAATGGAAGGAAAGAAGAGAGAAGCTCAAAGAGAAATGGATGAAAAACAAAAGTCAAGACAATAAGAAAAAAACAAGAAGCAGTAAGGAGCATAAAGAACCAGAGAGTCGGGAAGGAGTTCCTATTCCACCGCTTATCCAAGAAGCAGAGAAACCAGGATCAATTCTAGCAGAACCAAAACCGGATGATTTGGACATGTGGTTGAAAGCTTACCAAGCTAGAATTAAGACTAGACCAATTGTGGAACAACACAAAAAACTTTACCCACTAGGAGAATTAGAAAAAGAGAGGCTTGCTATATGTAGGAAACTTATAGAGGTAGCACAAGCAACCCTAGAAAAGACTATCCCAGCCCTTCCAGAGACAAGGATAGCAGAGGAGCAATACAAGGAATGTGCTAGAGCCAAGGATAAAGAGCCTAAAAAGAAGGATGACAGATGTGAGCGAGTGAAAATCCAGGACGCAGCTATGTCAACAATACCTGATTTAGAGGTTGATTGGTCAAAAGAACTATGGAATAGAATCCGAGAAGAACAATGGAAGAGGAATGGAGCGACTAAGCCTCCCTTTGAGGAATTAGATGTGGAAGTTTATCAACCAAATCCCAACATGGAAGAAGTATATGAGGAAGTATCAAGACTAGATCAAAATAGAGAAGAAGCTCATAGCATTTCAACTCTACCAAATTAAATGGGAGAATACAAAAAGGAATCTATGATAATCTGAGCACCCATAGTATAGGGAAAAGGAAAAGGAAACTCAGATCAGAATTCACACAATCTAACAGAACTCAAAAAGACAAAAGTACAATGCAAACTGACTGTGGAAGAGCTACTCCGTGTTAAACCGCAATTATGACAGCAATTAGCATGTCAACTGGAATTAGGGCAGGAAAAGGATGAAAAGAAAAACAAGGGGAAAGAAAAACCTTCTAAGATACAAATCCCATTAGATAAGGTGGGAGAATTTAGTGAAGGAGACGAAGGTAATACATGTCTACCTGTCACTTACAATGGGTACATGGCCAAGGCTATACTAGACACAGGGGCAGGAGTAGGAATTGCCACAAAGGAGATTTGGGAGAAATGGGGAAAGCATGCCTTAGGACCCACATGCATGAAGCTCCAGTTAGAAGACGATCATGTGGAGAAGCCCCTAGGAATATTAGAAAAGATCAAATTAACCACCTGTGGAGTTGAATTTGAACACACATTAGCCATTTGTAAATTTGAGAAGGCTAACAATTACGAACTGATATTAGGACGACCTTTCATGAGACAAATGCGGATAGTGCAAGACTGGGACGAGATTCATTATACCTGCAACATCAAGGAAATACCACCAAGATAAACTTGCATACGTTTGCATATCGAGATGTCCCTCCACTACGATGGAATCCTATACACAAGGAGGAAGATGACCTATCTATTAATAGTGCTGGAACAAGCGATCAATCATGGATGCACGAGGACGCCCAATAATAAAAGGCAGCTGTGGCCAATAGGGCATTCTAACTATCAACCTGTAGAGGAACCAATGTATATGCCTCAAATCTTCCCTGATGAAACCTTTGAACTGCATGGATGGATGGAAATCTTAGCTACCTTGGATGTTTGTGTGAATGAGGAAGTTCTAACTATGAACGAATGCATAGACAGAGAAGGCTATGATGTAAATTTGTACATGGTTGTACTTCAAGAAGTGGAAGCAGGAGAAATCTTAGAAAAAGAGTAGAAAGAGGAATATGAGAGTATAGAAATGGAACTAGAATTTGATTAGAAAGAAAGCTACCTAGAAACCATTCGAACTAAAAATATGCAAGAAATGACCAAAGTCTTAGCGATAGAAGCAGCCCCTATAGTACAGAAGCAAGAGGGAAGTATGAGTAAAATCGGACCAAATCCTGACCTTTTTGAGGTTCCGGAGCATTTTAAAAGGTACGAAGTAGAAGAGAGAAAGATAGCCATTCAAATGCCTAAGAGAGAGGCTTGAGAAGGAGAAGCATACGGCAACAAAGAACAAACAAAAAAGATCATAGTAACAGTGGAATATGGAGAAGAACGATGGCACAAAAAGACAAAATAGCCTACACAAGCGCTCTGATAGTGCGTTCGGAGGCTAAAGCGAGCTCAGATCGTGATTTTGGCACCATGAAGCAAATTTGTTTTGATCTCGGAAACACGCTGAGTATGCTCACCAAAATTCATGCGATTTTGAGACTACAACCAGAGGAGTGTCGATGGTGCCCTAGATGAAGCGACGACCTGCTTTGATACCAATTGTTGGAGATAGACGTCTGTGGAAGCACGTGAACAGCGCAAGGAAGGAGAAGAAGCTTGGAGCACAACACACAATCTAAATGTATTACAAGAGAATGTACAAAGATAAGTAGCCCATTAGGGCAATAGGCGTATATACAAGCTGGGGGAAAAAAACCTCCTAAAGAGGGAAAAAAGTGCCCCGGTGGTCCTAGAGTGCTCACACACGTCACTACCTAAATATATCAACAATACATTCATAATATTATACATTTGATTCAGTTTATTCAGGTCATTTGGTATTTACTGTTATCTGCTGCTAAGTGCTCATTTTAGTAAATTTGTTTTGAGGAGTTCTCTGCAAATACTTATCCAATCAATGTGATTCAACTTGGGATATGTAGCTTAGACCGTTTGGTTCTTAGCTATAAAATTTCATGTCATTTGATTTGATTTAGTACTCTGTGAGATAAGTTCTCTGCAAGTCACGTATGTTTGCTCACTATCATCTTCGTAAAAAGTCAAGATTACACCCGCAACTTTTGAATGTGATTTCTCATCATATACTCATCCTAAATTAATGAAATAACTTCCTATAGCAAGCTTAAGACTCTAATTAGCTATTTCTAAAAGCTCTCGGGTTAATTTCAATTAGCAAGTGAGCACTGAGTGAATTATTGAGCAGGACCAAGTCCCATATTGGCAAGTTTTTTGGAAGTCTTTAACTAGGTTGCATTATTCGTTATTTGACAATTCGTTTATTCGTGAATAATTATGGAATTTTATGGAAAGCTCTTATTATTCGACCGAATTATTCGGTGACATGTCAACTTATTCGGACAATAATTTTTCAATCGAAAGCTTTGTTCTTTATGAACAAAGCTACTTTGTTCTTTATGAACTTAAAGTGTCATAGAGAGAACAAGGTATAAAATTTTACCATATTAAATAATTGAAACTATTGTGATTATTTGACTCAACATTGATTCTTATTGTGATTTTTTCATAAAATCTACTTTGTTCTTTATGAACTTAAAGTGTCATAGAGAGAACAAGGTATAAATTTTTACCATATTAAATAATTGAAACTATTGTGATTATTTGACTCAACATTGATTCTTACTTCACAATAGTATATATATGTGAAATTAAAATCTATTATGATTGATTCTTTCTCATTTTTCATAAAAGCTACTTTGATCTTTACGAACTTAAAGTGTCGTAGGGAGAACAAAGTATAATTTTCTGCTATAAATATTAAATAGTTTAAACTATTGTGATTGTTTGACTCAATATTGATTCTTACTTCACAATAGTATGTGCAAATGTATGTGCATATGATTAGGAATTTAAAATCTATTGTGATTGTCTGATACAACATTGATTCTTACTTCACCAAGATATGTGTAAGTGTATATGCATATGATTAGGAATTTAAAATCTATTGTGATACATTAAATTTATTATTGAAAGATGTAGATAGATTATGTTTGACTCAACATTGATTCTTACTTCATAATAGTATATGTATGTATATGTATGAGTATGTGTATCCATATGAGTGTATAATTATAAATGAAAAATCTATTGTGATTGTTTGACTCTATTGATTCTTACTTCACAATAGTTTGTGTAAATGTTTGTGCATATGATTAGGAATTTAAGATCTATTGTGATTGTTTGATACAACATTGATTCTTATTACTTCACAATACTATGTGTAAGTGTATGTGCATATGATTAGGAATTTCAAATCTATTGTGGTACATTAAAATTATTATTGAAAGATATAGGTAGATTATGTTTGAATCAACATTGAGAATCACTTCATAATAGTATATGTATGTATGTGTATGCATTTGAATGTATAATTATGAATGAAAAATCTATTGTGATTGTCTGACTCAATATTGATTCTTACTTCCAATAGTATGTGTAAGTGTATGTGAATATGATCGAGAATTTAAAATATATTGTGATTGTTTGACTCAATATTGATTCGTATTTCACAATAGTATGTGTAAGTATATATATGTGTAAATGTATATGTGTGTATTATTAGAATTAAAATCTATTGTGATTGTTTAACTGAACAATGATTTACTTCACAATAGTATGTGTAATTGTATATGGGTGTATGATTGAGAATTAAAGTCTATCATAATTGTTTGGCTCAACATTGATCGAAATATCTTATTTGATATTGATTTATATTGTTTTTTTTGTAGGTATAGTCTTCATAAAGCAATTTGCAAGCACTATGGGGAAGGGAAAAGAATGGTCATATTTGATTGTTCATCAAGAGGGTAAAATAGTATCCACAATACAATGCAAATGTTGTGGGCATCATTATGTAGGAAATGCAACTCGAATAAAAGAGCATCTTTTTAGTACATGTAATAATGTGGCAAGATGCTCTAATCCAGATAGTGATATATGGGTACATTTTGCAAGTTATGCAAATAAATGTAAATCTCAAGGTATCACATAAAAAAGATTCAAAAGCATGAGTAGTTCACAACACTTTCAAAGTATCCCAAGTGTAGAGCAAGAACAAGTAGATGCATGGATGACAGTAGAGGATCATCAGGATATTTCTACTCAAGTCTCTCAAACTGTTTTGGAGAATAACCAAGATACATGTACTCCATTTTCTCCAACTTTATCAAAAAAGAGTGGAGTTGGTGAATGTAGTAAAAATGGTGGATTTAGTACTTTGTCACCATGCTTTGTCCGTAATAAATCACAAAATACTATACATGTAGCTTCTGAAAAGCAAGATTGTCTCGAGCTTCATCTTAAGGGGACTCAAGCATTCTTAGCATGTGGGATTCCTTTCAATGTTATTTGTAATCCCATTTTCAAAGATGCTTTGATGTCAAGTGCATGAAAAGGTTTCACCATGCTATATTATAACAAAATGCTAACAGAGTATGTAGACAAAGTGAAAAAAAGTACAGAAGCTATTTTAAAGTGAACAGTACTTGATTATGTACCCATGTATGGATGCACAATAGCATTGGATGGATGGACAAGTTGTCAAAAGAAACCATTGATTAATGTCATGGTTATATGTCCAAAAGAAAACATGTTTTTAGAAGCTATTGATACTTCTCTTAAAGAGAAAAGTTTGGATTTTCTTGTAAAGGTATATGAACATTCTATATCTCGCATGGGTGGTCCGAAGAATGTGATTGCGATAGTGACAGATAATGCCTCTAATGTTTGAAGTGCTGGAATTAAAATTCAAAACAAGTATGAAGGAATTACTTGGGTTCCATGTGCAAATCATACATTAAATTAATTATTGAAAGATATAGGTAGATTATCTTTCATTAAACAAAGCTTATTAGATGAAAATCATGTGGTCAAATTTATTAGAGAGCATCAATTTTCATATTCGCTCTTTCGATCAAATCTCCTAATAAAGCACTTCAGATTTTATGTGCCACACGATTTGCAACTACTAACGTTCTACTCAGTGGATTATTAGAAGTTAAGCCAGCTCTTGTAGAAACGATTGCTAATCGAAGAGGAGAGGCATGGTTAGAGAAGTATCCATCTTATCGAGTTGGAGCATCCAAATGTACATATCTAATACAATCACAAAGTTTTTGGTGTAATCTTGAAAAAATTGTTGGTATCAGTAAACCTTTTGTGGAACTTTTACGAATGGTTGATACTGATTGGAAAACTTTATTGGATTATGTAAGAAGCTATTCAAAAAGTAAAAGAATTTAACCAATTTTCATTAGGAGAGAAAATACAGATTGTATCATTAGCAGAGAAGAGATGGATGCAAATGCATACTCATTTGCATGGAACAACATTCGTTTTGGATCCAATATTTCAACTCAATGGTCAAACATCAAACAAAGAAGTCATGGCAAACTTCAAAACCACATGTTAGTTATTACTTCCAAGTACAGATGGTCGAGATGCATTCCACCAAAGAGTAGCATATGTAAATGAAAAGGATCTTTTGGAGATCTATGGCACATTGAAGCGATTCAAAAGCATCCACCTCCTATTTGGTGGAAAGAGTATGGAGGTGAAGTAGTGGAGTTGCAACATATAGCTATGAGAGTGCTTTCAGTAGCAGCTTCAAGTGGTAGTTGTGAACGTAATTGGAGTGTATATGATTTTCTTCATTCAAAATGAAGAGATCACTTAAGTGTATCACGTGCTAATGATTTGGTATATGTGTTTTGTAATATGCATTTGCTACATGCTCCAACCAAGATAGCTTCTACAACAGCACAACAAACTTTTAGAGAATTTCAAACTCATGAAAGTTTAACAAATGATTCATGGAGGGATCATGATTTAGATGTAGATCATAATGATGGTTCAGACACTGAAGAAATAGTTGACATGGTACTTGTCATAGATGATGATATTCAAAATGAAGAAAATTATGTACTATGAATACTATGATTATATTCAATTGCAAAATCGAATACAAGTCATGTCTTTGATTACAAAAAAAGCTTGCCTATTTAGTGTTTTCTTGATTCAATAACTCATCAGCAATAAACCGATCAAAAGATGATGATGATGCCGCTGAGAGTCTTCTATATTTGCTCTCATAAGCATCCACAGAAATTTGTAAATTTTTCACTTGATTTTCTAGATCATCAATCCTCTTTTGTTGATCATCTATTGTTCTTCGTAATGCAAGAATGGTTAATCCTTCATTTTATAATTCTATCCCTTGTGATGACAAATCATGTATAAGATTATGTTCTTGAGGTAGCAAAATGTAGGGTTGCTTTCGAGGAAGAGGGCCTTCATTTCCTTGATTACGAAATTCTGCTTGATTTTGAGGATGACCCAAACCAATACCTACATTCTTCGAACGATCATCCCAATCTACCCGTCGATGAAGAATATCTTGTACAAAAACCTTTTGAATGAAATATAATGCTATTTGATTATTATTTGGTAATGATCTCTCAACTTGCACAAAGCGTCGAAGTAGTGTTTCTGCTAATCGTTTATGTTGTAAGTCTGAAAGCTTTAAGGGTGTTTTTTCTTTTGCCCTTCCTGTAACCCAAAAGAGAACATCGCGAACAAAATAATTTGGACATAGCTTTTTTACTTCTTTCACTGATAATGCTTCTCCTATGGCTCTAAATCTTGATGGAATAAAAATGCTAATCTTGATTGTGCAAATTGAGCATTCTGCTTAGATTAAATCCTTTGAGATTCAGTATGATCAAGAACATCGCTCACATCTGGCATTCTTGCCATGTTTTACTTCTGCAAAATAAAAACACTAATTTTATCTCAAGAGAATTCATAACATTTAATCTATATAACTCAAATGAATCCACTTCATTTCATCCACTTAACTCAAATGTAAACACTTCATTACTCCACATAATTCAAATGAATCCACAATATTTAATTCACATATGTTAAATGAATCCACAACATTTAATCCACATAACTCAGATGATAGCACTTCATTTACTCCATATAATTCAAATGAATCCACAACATTTAATTCACGTATGTTAAATGAATCCACAACATTTAATCCACATAAGTCAAATGATAGCACTTCATTTACTCCACATAATTCAAATAAACTACACATAATTCAAATAAATCCACATCATTTAATTCACATATTACAAATGATTACACTTCATTCATCCACTTAACTCAATGATACCACAACATTTACTCCACTTAATGCAAATGAATCTATATCATTTAATCCAAATAGCTCAAATAAATACATATCGTTTTCAATATGATCGTAATCCATCTATCATGGATATCTTTAAATCATATCGTTAGATGCAAGAATACTCTAAGCAATTCATGTGCGTCTACTCTTTTTTATACATCTTTGTCAGAAGCTAATTCTAAAACATATTTGAACTTGTAAATCCCATTCTTATCAATGGGATAACTATTGAAATCTATCTATTTCAAGAGTTGTAATAAGAGTATCAAAACTATAAATATCTCCTGACTCTTATTAAAAGGTGGAGGACTAGTGGATATGCATTCGGGTGCAATCCACCAGTACTTTCAAATCCACTCATTTCTAGTAGATATATCTAAATTACGTAGCTTCGGAAAACTTTTTTTGGTTGGTAATTATGTCACTTTTGGTTACTCTAGATTTTCCTTGAATAGCTCAATATCCAAACCCTTTAGACTCCTTAGGTCTATTGGACAAGGTTTTCCTCCTTCTCCCTATCTCTTTTCCATAACTAGTGATGCTCCTGGGTGGTTACTGAAATATGTTATGCTCTCTAGAAATATAAAAGGTAATCAAATCCCTGATTCCCCCTCCCCTCTTGGATTATAGATGCTTTTCGATGATATTAATATTCTTACTAATGGTTATAGTTGTAGCTCAAGCATAAGCACCATCTCCTTTAATTGTCAATTCATGGAAGAGACAGGAGTGATGTGAAGATTGTGAATGCAAGAAGTAGTGAGAGTGAAGGTGAGAAGCATGGAAATGCACACACACATACACACACACATGGAAGAGATAAGCAAGACAGAATGGAAGGTTGAGAGTAGACTCTATTGCTCAATAACACTATTACAAGCTCAAAGCTCACCCTAACTAATACAATCCAACACTAGCTAAGCTCAAAAATGGGCTCTCTAGCTCTTTTTATAGTTTTTAGACTAGGTTTGACCTGTTTCACATATAGTGTCTGGCATGGTTAAAAAATAGCTTATAGGGAGCATTTGGAGGTTCAAACGAGATCTAAAAATAGCCAAAATTGGTATGCTCATCCTACCTAAGCTCCTCAAGCTCGAGGACTCGGCTTGTACAAAATGGAGCTACTAAATAAAAATTTGGGTATGCTTATGATACATATTTTACAAAAGTGAAAAAAATCACTCTTTGGAGTTTTGAAAGACTAATATGAAGTATGTTTCTTTGAAAAAAATGACTATCTGGCTCCCCACGGCTCTTTGTAGTCCGAATCTACATGCTTCCTCTATGTCTATGTCTTTGGCTACTACGAAGAGCCCCACCCTCTCGCATTTTTCATCCCCGACAGATCCTTGATGTGGGGTCTTCATGATGTAGTTTTGCAAGAGGTCTTGTGTGAGGATGTGCTCCGTGATGCAAATTTCCTGTGCAAGATCAGCTTCAAGTTTTTCCCAGTCTATGGCCTGAGGTTCCTTGGGAGGTGGAAGCCGGTAGTGTGTTGAATATACAAGTTTCTCGCAAGTGAACAACTGAAGTAGATGAGTAGGCCGGCTTATAAAAACTTTGGAGTGGTACTCCCAAAAGCCCATCATGAACATCTCTTCAAAAGTCACCTTATAACATGCAGGTAAGTATTTTATGTAGCAGTGCCATGTGTAGCATACCTGTAGTGAAGGCATAGTACTCATGTCATATGCTAAGTCTTGGTTTCCATGCTCAAAGCCTAGGGTATTACATGTGGTGCCTTGATGCACTAAAAGAGCTTGAAAACCATTTGCATCATATCGAAGATCTTAATAGTCATATATGCAATGACATCGTCCATGCGGTGTAAGCGGGGGAACCAGTGGTGGATGGTAGCCATCATATATCCAACAGTTAGGGGCCACGTGGTGGTGCTAGATATGGGTAGTTTAGCCAGTTCTGGCATTGCTTGTTGTTTTGAACCTTGATGGAAAATGCTTTCCAGGAGCGGTGTCATGGCATCGGACCCCAGCACGGATTGTACTTCAGGTGCAGTGGTGCTTTTGTCCAGGTATGCATCATCTCCGAGTATTCTTGTAACAACTCCATGCACCAATTTGGATGAAAATTTTTTCCTTTCTTTGCTTCAAGAGGCAGGTCTTTGGGTTCAAATTGTGTAGCATGAGATCGTTTCTTCCCTGTTTCTTTTTCAATAGCTAATTGATACTTTTCCATGTATAAAAAGTATGGTTTTTACTCAAGATCATTAATGGAGATGTACCTTCGAGAGGCCAACTGAGCAAAATAGGGTTATTGTAAAATGTGATCCTCTATCATGGCCATGGCATGTAACTATGCTTTGACACGTGTAGAGTGAGTCTTACCAAGTTCTTCCACTAACTTGAACCATGCAGGAATCAAAAGTTCAAATGTGTCTTGGCCTTCTTCCGTGACACATCCACCTAGGATAGGTTGTCATTTATATGCCTCGTCATATGTGTCCTCCACCGATATAGAAATTGTTTCTTCTTCAGTAGGAATCTCTGGCGAGGAATCTGTCCTTGAAGGCTCAGATTGAGCTGCAATCTGTGCTTGAAGATCAAGTACACGTGCCCGTAAAGTACTGCGTTCATCTAGTATTTCTGCGTGCGTGACTTCAAGAACTGGTTGGGGTTGTGTAGGTTCCTTCAATAGTAAGGCGTTGTGATGTGCCTGTAGCTTTTGATAGTCTTCATTGATTTTTTGTAGTCCTCGAATAATCATGCATGATCTTCCAATAATACTTGCATCATTTTCAAGGGGACTACTTTGAATCTGCTAGGACTTAATGTTTTACTACTCGATCCATCATTGCTTTTGAAATTCTTGTAATTCTGCTCTTGTAGCATCTGATTCTCTTCTTTGGTTGTTGCGAGATGGCATCTTAACATGTGATCATGGCGCTCCGTATTGTCTGAGCATGTAAAAGATTTTCTACATCTGTGAAGGCTTCTTTAGTCTTCTGTTCTGATTCTAACTCTAACAAGTGGTAAGCCTCATGTAATTCCTAATTGCATGCATTTAGAGAAGTGTTCTTAATTGTCAAAGAATTCAACTATGCCTGCAACTGTACAGTAGTATGTTGCAATGTTTGGTAATTGCTTCTAAAAGATGCAAATTCTTCTCTAACTTGAGTCATACAAGCAAACATTTGATGGAATGCAGGTCAATGGTGGGTGATAATAACATTGGAGAAATGTGTGAGGATGATGCTAGTGCGAGTGTAGATGCAGGGGGAAAGGGAAAGGGGAATGGGAGGGTGGATGCAGTGGTGATTGAAGGAAATTGTGGTGTTCCGAGATGTGGTGTTGGTGTGTGTGAGTGGTGGTGCTATAGGTGGTGAAATGTCCATGTCGCTTGAGGTGGCATCGAGTGCGCTAACCATGAACAGTGGTGTGATGGTGGGTGCATGAGGACTATATGACCTGTTGGGTGTCAGGGATGGTTTGAAGGAGAGGATAAGGTAAAGGTAATATAGTAGGATGGGGAGGTGACACTGGGGAGAAGTTCATGGGGGGTGGAAATGGAAGCATAGGCCTTGGAGGGAGAGGAAAAGAAGGAAAGGATAGGTTGAGGAATGGATTAATTGGGGTGGGGGTGGGGATTAGGTTGGATGTACCAGGGGTAAAGGTTTTGGTTAGAGTTGGGGGTGTTTGATGGATGATAGTTTCAACTACGGTACTTTTTGTGAATAAGGATGATGGGGGTGAGCTCGGGCATACTAGGGAAACTGGATGTACAAGAGATGAAGGAGGTTTAGATGATGTGGTGGGGATTTCACTGATGGTTGCTTAGATGGAGGTTGCTGGTCGGGGCAGGGAGTCGATGATGACTGTAGCTTCTGCTATGGGTGATTCGGGTGGGGGTTCTGGGATTAATCGTGCTTCTTTCGGATGTCTAGAGGACTAGCCTTCTATGGGCACATGGATGTACCGACCTGGTTTGGACATTAGAAGGATTCTTTAAGGGTCAAACTATGGTAAATGTTTTCTCTTCAAAAAGTGGAGTGCTTAAACAGTTCCCACTGACTTTACTAGTTCCTTAAAACATTGAATGAAGGATTCTTCAAATCCTTCACTAGTGAGTTCTTGCTCTAGTATTTCTTGACTTTGTTCTTCGAATAACTGTCTGCACGCCCATACTGCTTGCATATTGCGATATAATTTTTGGATGGCCAGTGCTTCGGCTGTGGCTTCGAATTTGTCATCTTTGTGGGTGCTTCTATCGCCTTGATCTTCTGTTTGTGGTTGTTGTTGTTTCTATTGGTCTTCTTGCGATTCAAGATTGGCTTGACTAGCTTCATCATTGCCTTCTTCATCATCAGTCACTATTCTATCTTCAGCACCTGAGCTCGACACCATGTTCTTGTGGTTGGTCCGAGGGTGTAGTAGGATAGCTCGGCCTTTCATATGCTTGAGAGAAAAACTGACCTTCTGAAAATTGAAACTCACTAGAAAACACATCATGCATTTTTAAATCAAAAGTCGTATTAGAGGGCTCTGCCTGGAGATTAGGTATGGGAAAGGTAAAAAGCATCCACACCAATGGTGGTGGGAATTTCTCCGGCTTTTGTAGTAGTTGCTTGAGTGGAGGCTCTCTAGGGAGTTACGACACTGGTAGTACCTTCTATTATTATCGGGTGTGAAAGTCGGATGTGTATCAGTTCTACAGGTGCAGGAGGTTCTGTTGGAGATTGTTGATGAGATGGTTGCAGTGAAGATGACTTCGAGATCTAGAGGCATGGAATTGAACCTCTCATGCACTTACCTACCCTGCTTTTGCTTGACTTCCTTGCCTTCTTGGTGGTTCCCTTAAATCTTTTCAATTCCTCACTGGTCATGGCATGTTTGATGGGTAAATCGTAGGCCAAACACATGCAGATAATTCTTGTAAGAGCACAACATCCATGGATGATGTGCTTGCGTTCCCATCTCTATTGCACTAAATACAATTGATCTATAATCCAACTAGCAAGATCTATAGTCTGAGGTCCTATAGTGGCTAGATATAAAGCAAACCAAATATGTTTTTGCGGAATAGTAAAGTAATCATGTGCAAGGAATGTGAAATGTAGCATGAAAATGTGCAATGGCTTAGAAAATTCTGGACTGATGGCCGATAAATCAGTCCATTTCAAGACGTCACCTCTTTTCAGAGGCTCAAGAATAAGCCTTTCTCGTTCGGTTGGTGTGTGAGTCCCATGGATCTTAAGTGCAGCTCAAATGAGGTCCTTTGATAGATAAAACTTCTTATGGGGTGGATCATTCACAAGAGAGGGCAGGATGAAAGTGTCTGGCAATTCCTTCCTCTTAGGAGCTTCAAGAGTGGTTGCCAAGTAGTAGCATCGATAGAAATCAAGTTTTGGCAGAGGGTCACTAAAATACTCTGTGAAACCATCTCTAGCCCAAATGTGTCGTAACTCCTCAAAATTCTGAAGCTCTTCAAATTCACGTGAGAAAATTTGATATCTGCCCCACTTGTTACCATCAAAACAAAGCATGGCATCATAGATAAAGTTTGTGTCTGCTAGGGGTCCTGCTAGACCTTGAAACCAATATGAGTCGTTATGAGCTTTTTCACTGCATCCTAGAGGAGCATCATCTATGGGCATCGATCTTGTGAAACCCTAAAATTCTGGTGATTGTGATGTAGGGTAAGATTAAGCTAACAGATTACTGAAATTGACCACTGGTGCACTTGGGCCAGCCTTAGAAGTGCCTTCAGCTTGCATGATGATTGAGGTGAATACGGAGATGATCTGCTACAAAAGGATAACACATTAGTATGGAAACAAATTTTGATCCTAATAAAGTGAGACCGCAATCCCTTTCCATAGCGGATGTGTAACCCCTGTAGCCGAGTGTTGTGAGGTTGTTTATGGAATGATTTCTCATAAACTAATGCAAGTCGCTAGACACCTACATGCTTTAGATATTGCATACATTGCATGATGAGATTTGATTACATATGATAGTGTGTTAGTGTGGGTAAAATTGTACAAGGTTGAGTCGTGAGTGAATTGTTACAAGGGTAAGGGTTATTCATGATGGGTGTTATATTATACAAAGGAACATGTGAAGACTGTTGGATGCATTTCAACATCCATTTTCTAAGAGTTGACGGGTGGGTGGTGTTCTTGTGCTGAGGTACAAAAGATGATTCTAGTGGTTGTGGTGTAGATGGATGAAGTAATTTCAAAGGGGTATATATTACATGGCTTGGGTTTTGTGTTAAAATACAATTATTGGGTACCAAAACTTGCATGGTGTGTGGGTCAATTGGTTAAGTACTTCTTGGCAATCCAAATCTGTCTGGTCTCGTCGATTAAACATAAGGTGGAGGGTAGGTTGGATACTGACTCTACTTGGACTTCTTCTTATCAGTGTCTGTGTTGTTGAAAACAATTGATATGTTTTGACCTTTCGACACCCATACTTGCTTTGTGCCACTTATCTTGATCTGTTGATACTGCTTCCATTTTTGGGTTGTTCGGTTGGGTTGTCGGTTTGGGTTCTTAAGTCATGGTTGAATTCTTGGAGGTTGTGGTTGAGAGGTCTGGTTGACGCTGTGCTTTGGAAAATAAAGGAGGTCCAACACTTGCATGACCTGCCCATTAGGAAGTGAGGCATTCTGTACAATAGATCTAGGCTCATCCGCATGAAGAGTGGAGCATGGGCCATCGGAGGCAATAGTGGCCATTTGGCCGCTGATGCAACCCACCTGACCGTTGATGTAAACCCCTTCCTGTGCAAAGGAAGACCAAGGGAAGATCTCTTGACATCCTCCTGACTAGCAACTATCCATCACCAAGCTCTCATGGGTTGACTTTGGATGGAGCATGCTTAGATGATGGATTTGTCCAAAGATCTTTCGATCCTCCTTTGCAATCATTTCATATGGTCTAGGGTTACATACCTCAAGCAGGGTATTGTTAGGGAAGTCAAGCAGTATCACTCACTATTGGTCTAAGGTCATGATCTGCAAGGAGCCTTGTCTAAGATTTAGGTCCAATGATTGATCATATAGCCAATCTTAGCCAAGGATTAGGGGTTTTATCAGGTCGCCGTAATGACACACTAGGAGCTTCATGGTCATGGTCATCTTTTGTATGAGGATAGGAAGGTCCACCTCACCCATGCAAGGGGTTTCCATGCCTCCTAGCCCTATGAGGTATGCCTCAATTGGCCACATTTCTATACATGAATCCTTATAGTGAGACCATCTAATTACACTAGTTGTAGCACCTGAATCAATTAAAGCCCTAAGCTCATGGAGGATGTTGCCTTGGTCTAGCATGGATGTAATGAATGGTCTCCTATCCACTATGCTAGATGAGCAGTTGACTTTGTTTGACACATGGCCATGAGGTATCTCGGTGTTTCTTCTAGATGGTTATAATGTTCTCTCCCTAGTCCTTATCTTCTTAGCTTCATGCATTTAATACATTCTAGAGCTTCTGCTTGAGTTTCCTTGCTCTCTTTTCTTCCTCCTTAAGATTCTTTGCCACTGTGAGTCGTTTAAACATATCCTCAGTAAGAGGTTCCTCATAGATCTTGTCTCTACAGCCACTAATGTAATTAGGCATTATCTCTCCTTCTAGTGTGGCTAATCGTACCGTTCTGCTTGTCAATAGTCTATTAATGATCATAGGTCCATAAACATGTTTCTCTAGTTTCCTTACATGCTATTTCAGTGTATACATTAGGACTAAATCACCTTCTTTTAAGCCTTTATCTTTCACATGTGCATCGAACTAAGCCTTCTATCGCTTCTTTGCCGCATATATCCCTGCTGTCGCTTTCAGCCTGGTTTCTCCTAATCGTTCCAAGTCCCTTATCCTTGATGATAATTCATGGCCGGTCCACTAATATTCTTGTGCAACCTTAAGAGTGGGTATCAAAAAGTCCAAAGGGAGCACAACATTTTGACCAAAAACCATCTGAAAGGGAGTTGCATTGAGTATAGTCTTGTAGCCCACTCGATATGCCCAAACAGTGTGGTGTAACGGTTTGTCCCAATTCGAACATTTGTTGTTCACAAGTTTTGTCAATGCATTACAAAGGATCTTGTTAGTACTTTCTGCTTGACCATTGGCCTGAGGATGATATGGTGCAGATTTCTTGTGAATCAGCATAAAATCATGTAACAAATATTCAATGACTTGGTTTAGAAAGTGAGTTCCTCTATCACTCACTAACTCTATAGGCAATCCATATCTCGTAAAGACATTTTCAAATAAGAATTTTGCAGTCGTAAGTGCATCATTCTTTTTGGTTGCCTTACACTCTACCCATTTGGTAAGATAGTCTGTCGCTACTATGATGTATTATGCATGAGTACCTTTAGCAGGGGCTTAATGGGTCCTACAAAGTCTATACCCCACTTAGAGAATGCACATCCTCCCATCATGGGTTTCAGTGGAATTTCATTTCCGCAAGTAGGAAACTGTGTTCTTTGGCACAGATCACATCTCTTAACATAGGTATGTGCATCCATGTGAAGAGTGGGCCACCATAGTAGTGCAAATAATATGGCTTTGATTACTCTATCGGGGCCAAAATTACCTCTTGCAACACCTTGATGTGCAACTTCTAATATATCCAAGTAATCATTCTCATGAACACATTGTCTTAGGTATCCATCTTTCCCTCGTTTATATAGGTTATCACCAATAAGTGAGTAATCTTGAGCTTCCTGCTCTAGACTTCATTGTCGTGCTAAAGTCATTCCTTGAGGGAATTTTTTCATCCTCAAGTATGTCACTATCGGTTCACTCCATTCGAGTCTGAGAGACACACGATACAAAGTGGCATGTTCCACTAGGGGTTTTTCACAACAAATAGGACATTATTTACATAGCCTATAGACATCTGCTTCCATAGAGGGCCAATATACTCCTAGTCTATGCAGAGTTTGAAATGTATGATGTTTTGAATAATGTTGCTTTAATGCACCTTCGTGTGCTAATTGCAACCAAATTTGGTATTCTGATTTGTCTACACGAGAAGCAAGAATTTTTTTATTGTCTTGTTTATAAATGATTCTTGCTAGTATATGGTATCTTTGTGACTTGGTAATCTCTCCTTCTCTGATCCTAATTCTAGGATTCTTGGGTCCAAATGTGAGGATGGGAACAATGGGTTTAGCCCATTCAGGTACTACCTCAAGGTTAAATAAGTATGCATCTAGTAGCTCATCCACTATTCCTTGAGGGGCTTCTCCTATAGTTAATCTTGAAAGATGATCTGCGCTAAGGTGGGTCTTTCCTTTCCTAAATACTACCTCAAAGTCATATTTCATTAGTAATAGAAACCAACGTATCAATCATCTTGTGTTACAAGACTTATTGACTAAGTACAAAAATGCCTGATGATCTGTGAAGAACTTGAACTTGTTTTCCAATAAGTAATGCCTGAATTTCTTTACTACGTATATCATTCCTAATCCTTCGTGCTCTGCCGTGGTGTAATTTCTTTCTGCTGCATTCAATTGTCTACTTGTGTAAGCTATGGGAAGATCCATATTACCTTCATTCGTGGGTTGTGCCAACACACATCCAATGGCATAATTTGATGCATCCACATGTACATGGAATGGTTTACTCCAATCTAGGGTTGTTAATATAGGTGTTGAACACAAGTGTCATTTGAGCTCATTGAATGAGTTCTCACATTCATTCGTCCATTCAAACTTGGTCAAAAGAGAGTACAAAGGCTTTGCTATAATCGCGTACATGTGTATAAACCGTCGATAATAACCACAATGACCCATGAGAGCATGTACTTCTTTTACATTTCTTGGTCTAGGTAGGTCTACAATTACTTTCACCTTCTCTTCGTCTGTGGATATGCCGTTCTTTGACACAATGTGTCCTAGAAGTTTGCCTTGCCTGACCATGAAGACGCACTTTTCTAGGTTCAAGAAAACCTGATATTCTCGACACTTGTCAAATACCTGCCTCAATTCAGGGATATGACTCTCTTTGATGTTTGAATGAGCACATATGTCATCCACATAAACTTCCAAATTCTTTCGTAAGAATTCCTTGAAAACATGACACATAAAGTCACCAGAATGTGGCGGGTGCATTTGTTAGCCCAAATGGCATCACACAAAATGAAAATATGCCCCATTTTGTGGCAAAATCCATCTTATGCTGATCTTCAGGAGCAATGGCTACTTGATTATAGCCTGAGAATCCAGCAAGAAAGCTATAGACTTCCTTGCCCGCGACTCTTTCCAATAAGTGCTGTGTGTTAGGAAGAGGAGAACTGTCTCTAATCGTGGTGGTATTAACTTTTTTTAGGTTAATACACACATGAAATTTCCCATTCTTCTTTTACACTATCACGATGGGGGATACCCATTTGGAATGCTCAATTTCATAAATCAATCTTGGTTCTATCAAGTGATCTATCTCCTCTTTAATCTTGGCAGCATAATTATCATTATACGTGTATGGTTTTAGCTTAGTAGGTTTAGCTTCAGGAGTCATAGGGATTCTATGAGATCATATGTCTGGGTCTACTCCTTTCAAATCTTTGTAACTCCATGCAAACATGTCTCTATATTACCGCAATAGGGTAGTTAACTCGTCTTCTTCTTCTTTCATCAAATCATGCCCTATGTATGCTGACTAAGCTTCCCAAGGTCCTATGAACTTAGGTAACTCTTGTAAGGAGTTAGATTCAAAATCTGTCGGTTCACTAAGTTGCTCTTCCTCTACATTGTCATATATAGAAGGTATGTCTTGCAGAAATTGTTCCTGCAAGTCATATATCTCGTGAATAGGGGGATGGGATTCTTGCTCTCTCCTCCACTTCTCTTCTTGGATTTCTCTTAAAAATCCTTGTGAATACTTATGTATGGAAGAAAGGTCTTCTTCACACACTATGTTTGGCACTTGAGACAGGGATGGTGCATTACCTTCATGTGCTTCATTAACAATGGGACTCTTCTATGGGTTCCTCTTTTCATTGCTCACAATCAAATATTCTAGCCTCTCCAATAGTCCTTGAAAGTGTGACTCTGGTCTTGCTATGTTGCTCCAATTAATGTTTCAAGATGCCTCAAACATGGTTTGGGCTAATTCCACCATCTTCATGCAAATCTTTGTTCTCTCAATCTCTAAGTCCGCTCTTGGATAATTCTTACATAATTCAGCCACTTGAGTCCTTCTTTTAATCTTGCCTGGTATGCTCGAAACATCATGTCTAGGTTTTCAGGTATAGGTTCAACTAGAACTAATCCTGGTCTCTGAGCTTGGTTCTCTTGATTTGACTCTTGTGAAGTTAATTCTAAGATTTTAGCTCTAGTTTCCTTTAGGCTTCCTTCGAGTTTGTTTATCTTTTTACTCCATTTCTTCTAAGAATTGATTCTCTCTCATGAGTCCTTCCAAGATTTTGTCTTTCTACCACTAGATTCTCCAACATCACTAGTCTGGGCTATCTTTTCTAGATTAGGCTATTGATTTTGCAACAATGCTTGGGCTCTTGTCATAGCTTGGATAGGTACATATGGTGGATTGGATCCATCTAAGGTGTGCACAATACCCATCACATTAATAGGTGTCACTTTTGAGGCATTAGCAGGGTTCTTAGGGCAATCTCTTATGATATGCTCTTTAACACATTTTGCACAAAAACATTGAATGTTATAGTATTGTGAATGTCCTACTATTAGAGGATGTGGGCAATCCTTTATGAAATGATCTCCTTGGCACCTAAATCATGGTCCTTTAGGGCCTTGTGGTCTTGGCTGTCTCAACTGTGGCCGTGGGTTAGGATTAATGTACATGACATTGGTATATTCAGGCTCCCAATTGGGTTCCAATGGAGGACTATCATACTGATATGTTTCCAAGTGTTCAAGAGACTCCGTGTAGTAGGATGGTGGGCTATCTACATGGGTGGAATCAAAACTATTAGAATTAGGATCACTTTCTATGATCAAGGGTGATGAAGGGGTTTGTTAGAAGCTATGGATTAATGAGGAAGTGTTATGCCTAATTCCACTTTTAGAGACTTTAGTGATGAATGACTCTAACAAGTGATGGATGTCCCTAAATTGCCTTTGCTGTAATGGTTGGAACCAAGTTAAAGTTGTGTTCTTTAACGTGAGTCCAAAGGCATTGTATTGCATGAACATGTTTTCTACTTGCTCCACTCGCAACACTTGCTTAAAGTCCGCAACATGGTCATAGGGGTCTCCTGTCCCATCAAAGCAATTTTTCATTGACTTCACTAACCGGGTCAGTCTCAATATTCTTGGATGTTCATGGGGTCTAGGTAGGGAAAATTCATCTCTACCACTTGGTATTCTTGGTTCTCTTTGTCGCTCCACTCTATCAGTGTCCATGTTTAGTATATCTCTCCCTATGGGATGAATGAAACTCACTTCTTGCCTTTCTTTGATCTTCTCTCTTTGGGGGTCATGGGCTGAGGATGCCCAAGCACCTTGATGACTAATGTTTACATTAGCTCTTGATGGGGGAAATAGTAATTCGCCTCTCTATGTATAAGCATATCTTACATGATCAGGTACTACAAACACTCGCTTTGAAGCGTTGTCCAGTTATACTACTTTTCTAGGTGTGTTTGGGTCCTTGAATTCATAAATTGTAATGGATCCTACTTCACTTGGTTGTTCCATCCTATATCTCCAAAAGGCTTCATCAGTGTCCTTATTCAAGAACAATTCAATGCTTCTATTATCCTGAGGGATCCATTCTGGGTTTAGTATTCTTGTCAATATTGATTTCGCTCTAGGTGTCCTATGTTGAGATATCAAGCTCAACATGTGATGATCCAGGATGACACGTACCAGTTTTTCGTTTCTCTAACATGTATAGTGGTCACGCCGGTATATGTCAGGGATACTTCATTGAACTTTATTAGATTTATCTACCGAGAGTGATGGCACATTTGTTTCTTGCCAGCTCACTCATTTGTGGACATTAGGTTTTTCCTTATGTACTGGTCTTTATATATTGCACTGGTTGTATTCTTGTTTTTAGGTCATTCTTGTACATTCCTTTTATGTAATATAAGAAGAAGAAGAAGATTCATTCTTCCTTGCCTCAATCTGTGTGTGTGCTTCTCCTTGAGAGTGAGAGTGTGTGTGTGAGATCTCTTCCTTATCTCCTTCCTCGTGACATGGTATCAGAGCCAGCGTGGCTGTAGAGAGCTCGTGGAGAAGGCGACGGTGAAGACTACGCAGCAAGGCGTGGAGAAAACGTGATTTCACAAACGGCCTCCGTTTGCTACAAAAATCACCGTGAAGGTAGAAGACCTCAAAATATTTTCGAGAGTTATCCCTTTAGGGTCACTTGTTTTTGTCAGATCGAAGTTTCGGAGCCATCTCGACCTCCGTTTCGAGCCCGCAAGGTGGGGCCCATAGAAAAACCAGGTCAGTTTCAAAAACTATAACTTGCGTTGTGTTTGGCGACACTCATATATTCCAGATTCAGAATTTCAAGCGATTCCGTGTACTGTTGATACACGAATACTGTGTTTTTCTGAGATCGAACTGTCACGTCATAGTGCGACAGTGTTCAAGCAGAAGTTCTGCTTGTAGTGTGTTGTGGTGTTGTGAATTGTTACAAAAATGGCAAACGCAGATGGAATGAGTCAGCTTATGAGTGATAAGCTGGACAAGAACAACTTCCATGCTTGGAGATTCAGAATGACGAATTTTCTGATGGGAAATGGCTACTGGAAGTACATCGAAGGAGAGAATGAAAATGCTCCGTAGTTACCAGAAAGGAATCGGACTGCAGAACAGTTAAGAGCATATGAGGAATGGAATCAAGGAGCACGAAAGGTAATGTATTGGCTATCTGTTAGCATACAGGATAGCATGATTGGACACATATAGGATGCCAAGACTCCAAAAGAGGCTTGGAACAGTTTGGTCACTTTGTACGAGACCAATACAAAGGCACGGAAATTGCAACTCAAGAACGAGCTGCATACATTGGAGAAAAAGAGCATGTCGGTAAGTGACTACACTCTAAACATCAAAAGCATATGTGAGTCACTTGCATCTATTGGCGTGAATGTAGATGATGATGATAAGGTGGAAGTGTGCCTTCGTGGTTTAGGAGCTGCATATAAGCAGTTTAGAACTTCTATACAGACCAGGGAAAATATTATGAATTTTGCTGATTTGGTCTCTATGCTGATCATTGAAGAAAAGAATCTTGGTGAGGATTCAAACTCCCAAGGAAAGCCCAGTTCTGAGCAGGTATTCTACTCTGGCAGAGGAAGAGACAGAGGTAGAGGTTTTGGAAGTGGAAGAGGAAATAGTAACTAAGACCAAGGTCAACAACAGAATCATGCAGGAGGAAGAGGACAGTTTCGAAGCAGGGGGAGCCAAAGAGGTCACAAAAATTTCCAAAGAAATGATTCAGGTAATGATAGTAAAGGATGCTGGAATTGTGGTAAACCTGGACACTTTGAACGTGATTGCAGGTTAAAGAATCAAAATAACAAAAGGCAGCAAAACAACTATGGTTCAACATCACATGATGAATATGATGTCTGCTGGTGTTTCAAAATCAAATGATAATGTCTGGTATGTTGATTCAAGTGCTTCAAATCACATGACCAGTCATGCAGAATGGTTTAGTAGTTTGCAAAAAATGCCAGTTCCTGGATATGTTGAAACAGGTGATGACACATCGCATCCTATTGAGCATACAGGAAACATAGCATTGTCTATGGAGGACGGAAAGGTAAAACATCTCGCTGATGTGCTGCATGTTCCAAATATAACGAAGAATCTGGTTTCTGTTGGACAAATGGTTGACCAGGGATTACAAGTCAGGTTCAATGCTGATGGATTATATGTAGAAGAGTACAAGCAGGATGGACGATTGGTTGCCAAAGGAAACAAAGTGGGTAGGATGTTCACCTTAAATATGAAGATTCTTGAAATGAATGCAGCCATGTTTGCGAAAGGTGCAGGAGTTATTGCAGATATAGATATATGGCACAAACGGATTGGACATGCAAACTTACAAAGGCTGAAACTAATGCAGTCAAAGGAGATTGTCCATGGACTACCAAATTTCAAAGTTGTAGAAATGCAAAAGGTATATGCAGCATGTCAATTTGGTAAACAATCAAGAGCATCATTTCCACATGACAAGCATGTTAGTGAGAATGTACTAGAAGTAGTACATACAGATGTTTGGGGTCCAGTAAAGACCACATCTATGGGCGGTTGTAGGTTTTATGTTACCTTCATTGATGATCATACACGCAAAGTATGGGTATATTTCATGAAAGAGAAGAGCGAGGTGTTCACTCACTTCCAGAATTTTAAAGTTATGGTGGAAAATCAGACAGGGAAGTACATTCAAACATTAAGATCTGATGGAGGAGGTGAATACATGTCAAATGAGTTCAGCAGTTTTTAAAAAAATCATGGAATTCGGCGTCAGTTTTCATGCAGGTACACACCACAACAGAATGGTGTTGCTGAACGCAAAAATAGACATATTGCAGAAATAGTAAGAGCCTTGATGGCTGAGAAGAATATGCCTCATTGTTATTGGGCAGAAGCTGTGCATACTGCTGTATACATCATGATCAGAACTCCGACTGCTGCTGTACATCAAGTTACACCTGAAGAGAAGTTTACAGGTAAAAAGCCAAACTTATCACATTTGAAAGTTTTTGGCTGTATTGCATATGTACATGTTTCAGATGAGTTGAGGACGAAGCTTGATCCGAAAGCAGAAAAATGTGTCTTCATTGGATATTCCCTTGAGCAAAAGGGGTACAAATGTTATAACCCACTCACACGACAGGTGAAGGTGAGCAGAGATGTGGTATTTGATGAAATGTCAAGCTTCTATGCAGATGCCAAAGAAGGACTGAATCTTGAACCAAATGACAAAGAAAATGCTGAAAAATCTAGTGCAGAATCTCAAGTTTTGAGTGGACCGGATGCATCACCAAGCAATAGTTCCAACTCAAATATATGGAGTGGAAGATTGCGTGGAAATTTCAGTCCAGCGAATTCATCAAATAAATCCAAGAAAGGTAAAGAAAAGCTTTCTGCTGGTAGTAAAACAGGTGTAGGTTTTGAAGACGTTGATGGAGATTCAAGCGGTTCAGAAAAGAGTCTTGATGAGGAACTTGGATTGCCCTGTGTGAAGACTCCAGGAGTAAGAAGGGCACATGCAGATGATACAAGAAGAAGTGACCCAGGACCAAGAAGATCTAGGAGGATGCATAATTCAATGCAACGATTGACATATATGATAGTTACATGGCTCGCCATTGTGCATTGATCTTGTTTATGTGAGAACAGATGAGCAGGTTGCTGATATTTTCACCAAAGCACTTGGAGCTGAGAAGTTGAAGAAGTTTTGGAAGATGCTTGGATTACAGGATATGGCATTGAGCTTGAGGGGGAGTGTTGAGATATCAAGCTCAACATGTGATGATCCAGGATGACACGTACCAGTTTTTCGTTTCTCTGACATGTATAGTGGTCACGCCGGTATATGTCAGGGATACTTCATTGAGCTTTATTAGATTTATCTACCGAGAGTGATGGCACATTTGTTTCTTGCCAGCTCACTCATTCGCGGACATTAGGTTTTTCCTTATGTACTGGTCTTTATATATTGCACTGGTTGTATTCTTGTTTTTAGGTCATTCTTGTACATTCCTTTTATGTAATAGAAGAAGAAGAAGATTCATTCTTCCTTGCCTGAATCTGTGTGTGTGCTTCTCCTTGAGAGTGAGAGTGTGTGTGTGAGATCTCTTCCTTATCTCCTTCCTCGTGACATCCTAGGTTTGTCTCCTAATGGTTCTTTTCCTTGGGTTCCTGTTTCTGTATCAAGAATGACTACACCGAACTCGTTAGTGTGGTTAGGATGATTAGTTATGATGTACATGGTTCCTTCTTTATCTAGGTATGCATCTCTCTTGAATTTTACCACTGGATGTTCTAATCCAATGGGTTGGTCAGGGTTGTGCAATTGCACCACTCATCTTCTCAAACCATCCTCGTAGATGTGAGCACGTAGGTGGTTGGTTTGGACATATTCTAATTGGGTCCTATAAGGTCCTTCTGGTCTTTCTAAGTATGCTACGCTTAACCCTCCTTCCAATCTTTCCATGCTATAAGCCATTTCTGACTCATTGGTATTTAAGCCCAAAATGTATGGGTAGCTATTCAGTTGTTGTGCCCACGAATGTGCAGTAGTTCCTACACTTGCTTCTGATGATCTAAGGCTTCGTTGGTTTGACTTACCTATGTGCTTTCCCGATCTAAGGTTCATGAATTTACTCTCTCGAGCACTCGATACTCATTCTTGTTGTCAATACTTGTTGCTCTTGCACAATGGTAAGTACCACGTTAAGAAGCTCCACCTCCTTAATGTCAATCCGCAGAAGAGATAGGAGTGATATGAAGATCGTGAATGCGATGTGAGAAGCATAGAGATGCACACACACACAATGAAGAGACAAGCAAGACATAATGGAAGGTAGGAAAAATCGACTCTATTACTCAAGATCTCAATTACAAGCTCAAGCTCACTCTAGCTCATACAAGTCTACACTAGCTAACCTAAAAAATGAGCTCTCTAGCTCTTTTTATCGATTCTAGACTAGTTTTGATCGGTTGCACATCTAGTGACCGGCATAGTTAAAAAATTGGTTCTAGGTGCTATTTGAAAGGGTAAACGGTGTCTAAAAATAGCCAAAATTGGTAGGCTCGTTCTACCTAATCTCCTCAAGCTTGAGGACTCCTCGGCTTGCACAAAATGGAGCTATCAATTACCAAAGTAGTTTTTATATGATACATATGGTACAATAGTGATGATAATCATTGTTGAGGGTTTTGAAAAAGTAATATAGAACATATTTCTTTTGAAAAATAATCCGACTGGCTCCCCACTACTTCGTTGTGATCTGCCTTCACATGCTTCCACGTCGTCTATGCCTCTGACTACTTCCAACACCCCCTCCCTCTCGCTTTTGTCATCCTCGATAGAACCTTGTTGCGGGGTCTATCGCATATAGTTTTGTAGGAGGTCCTAAGCGAGGGTGTGTTCTGAAATGTGAATACCTCTAGCAAGATCTGCTTCGAGTTTTTCCCAATCTATGGGTTGAGCTTCAATTGGTGGTGGGAGTGTGTAGTGCGAGGAGTACACCATTTGTTCACTCGTAAATAACTGGAGTAAGTGTGTGGGCCTGCCTATGAACACCTCTGAATGGTATTCCCAAAAATAGGTAGTAAACATTTCTTCGAAGGTCATTTTATAGCATGCCGATAGATATTTGATGCCACAATGCCAGGCATAACACACCTGTAGCGATGGTGTCGTGCTCATATCATATGCTAAATCTTGATTACCATGCTCGAAGCCCGGGGTGTTCACATGTGGTGCTTTGACCCGACAAAAGACTTTGAATACTATCTGCATCATGTCAAAGATTTTGACCGTCATATGGGCAGCTACATCTTTTGGCGTCGTAAGCGAGGGAGCAAGTGGCGAATAGTTGCCATCATATAACCTACAATGGACAGTCCAGTGGGTGGCATGAAATATGGGTAATTGAGCCACTCTTGGCACTGCTTGTTGTTCTCTACCTTAATTGCAAAGGCCTTCTAGGAGTGGCATCATGGTATCGGTCCCCAACATGGGTTATACTTCAAATGGAGTGGTGCCTTAACCCATGTGCTCATCATTTCAGGATATTCTTGTAATAAATCCTAGCGCCAAGTTGGTTGAAAGTTTTCTCCTCTCTGCGTGTCCGTTGGCAAGTCTTCAGGCTCAAACTGAGTAGCATGGGAGGGTTTCTTGCTTGTCTCTTTTTAGATGGCCAGCTAATATTTTGCCATTAACATAAAATATGGCTTATATTGCAGCTCATGCCCAGATATATACCTGCGAGGGGCCAAATGAGAAAAGTAAGGGGATTGTAGTATACATTCCTCTATCATGGCCATGGTGTGTAATTGAGCTTCCACACGTGCTGAATGTGTCTTCCCAAGTTCTTCTACAATCTTCATCCATGCAGGAGTAGGGAATTTGAATGTGGTCTGGCCCTTGGCCATGAGGCATCTTCCTGGGATGGGTTGGGGTTCATAGGCTTCTTCAAAAGTGTCCTCCACTGGGATAGTCACTGTTTCTTCATCCGCTGGTAGTTTCGGTGGGGCTTCTAGCCTAAGGGGTGATTCATAAGCTGTTATCTGTGTTTGAAGAGTCAATACCTGGGCCTGTAAAGAGTTGAGTTCCTCTATGATCTCAGGAGATGTGACCGCAAGAGTTGGTGGTACTTGTTGTACAGGTGCTCGTAACTATAATATTTTGTGTTCCTCTTTGAGCTCTGGTATTCTTCATTCATACTGTCATAATCCTCTAGTAGTAGGACATGATCTTCCAATCGTATCTTCATGGATTCAGAGGGGACAACTTTGAAATGGCTAGGACTCAAGGGTTCGTCCGGTTGATCTAACGCTGCTTCAAGGTTCTCTCGATTCTGATCCTGCAGGCATTGATTCTCTTCTTTTGTTGCTGCGAGGTGGCATCTGAGTAGTCCCATGCTTCTAGTGAGCGTTGCATTGTGAATGGTTTGAGCCCTTAACAAGTTGTCGATATCTGTAATGGCCTCTTTGGTCTTCTGCTCACTTTCTAGTTCAAGTTTGTGGTAGGCCTGATGTAGCTCTTGGTAGCATGTGTTAAGAGAGGCATTCTCGATTGATAAAGAATTTAGCTGCGACTGTAGGTCATTCGTGGTCTGCTATAGTGTCTGATAACTGGTACCTAGAGATGCGAATGCATCTCTCACTTGTTTCATACATACAAACATTTGACGGAATGCTCTGTCGATTGTGGGTGATAGTATTAACAGTGGAGTGAGTGAGGATGCTGTGTTCATGGGTGTTGATGCAAGGGGAAGGGGAAAGAGGATCGGTTGGGGTGGTGGGTACTTCAACAACAGTGGTGGTATGTATAGTAGAAGTGTGGGGTGGGGAGTTGATGATGATTGTTTCTTCTTCCAAACATCCTTCAGGAATAAGGCGTGCTTCTCGGGCTTGTTGTGATAACTGGCCATCCATTGGTACACGAATATATTGACCTGGTTTTGATAACAAGCGTATGCGTCATGGGTCAAATTGTGGTAGTGGTTTCCTCTACAAATAGCGTAATGCTTCATTAGTGCCTACTGACTTTACCAGTTCTCTGAAACCTTGAATGTAGGCTTCTTAGAAGCCTCCTATGGCAAGTTCCTGTTCGACAAGTGCTTGGCTTTCTTCTTACGATAGCCTTTTACGCGCCCAAACTGCTTCCACGGTGCGGTACAATGGAACCTCAAACAAAGATTCTTCTTCCTCTCATGTGATTTCTTTCTTCTTTCTTTTCTTACCTTTAGTTTTGGCAATCACTTGTGTGGTTATCCTCACATCATTTGTAAGCTCTCTATGTCTCTGAGGGTGAGCTTCTACTTCGTCAAAATATTCTTCATCTGATGCAAAGGGAGGGTCCATCATAATTGACTCTAGATCAAAGTCACTTGCATCCTCAAATGCATCAGTGCTAGGTTCACATTCTTCTATAATTGAATCACACATGATTGGCTCTATTGTGAAGACTGAGATTTCATAGCCATCCTCGTCACAGTGGGGTGTCCATTGTTGTTTGTTTACCACTATGTCCATCGTAGCTAAGATTTCTACCCAACCATGAGACTCAAATTCCTCGTCTGGAAATACTATAGGTGCATAGGCTGGGTCTTGAAGAGTTCGTGGATGATGTTCTGAACCTAAAGTCATGGCTTCTAACTGTTCTTCCTCTTGTTTTGCTACTTTACACATCCATAGATGAGTATCCTCGTGCAACCATGAGGGATCTGATTCCAATGAGTGTACTGATTCTGTTTCTTCTTGTGTCTTATGGATGGTATTCCATTGTATTAGGGGTACATCTCAATGGGAATAGTCTTTAAGATTGACTTTCGTAGTCACTCCTAAATGTTGCAAGTACAAAGAATTAGTTCCCCAATCTTGTACAATTTGCAACTGATGCATGAATAGTCGTCCTAAAATCATCTCGTACGCATGGTTTATCCCAAAATCACAAATGGCAAAAGTATGCTCAAACTCCACACCACAACGTTTCCATAAGGCGGTGGTAGTAATGGCTACTCCGGCTCCTGAATCTAAGATGGCTTTGGTGGTGTAGCCCTGATGGCTTATTGGAAGATAAGTGTTACATTCCTCTCCTTCGCTTACATCTCTGATTCTTTCTACGAGTATCTCTGGTACTTTCTTGTGTGATCCTATCTGTGAGGGAGCAATAGAACCCTCAGGGAATTGATTTGCTACATGCTTCCATAGTTCTGGTTTAACCTTCAACAATTCCTCTAGAGTGAGATGACATTGAACTTTAGTGTTCTTGATCACTTCTGTGTTTCTAGGGATTACTGATTCTTCATTGGTCACTAGTATGGTGGGTGCTCTCATGCTGATAGACTTTGCTTCCCAAGGTCCTGTGAACTGAGGTAATTCTTGCGAAGAATTGGACTCGAAATCTGTGTGTTCACTCAGTTGTTCTTCCTCTACATCGTCATATATAGAGGGGATATCTTGGGGAAATTGCTCTTGCAAGTCATCTATTTCTTGAATAGGAGGATGGGTTCTTTGTTCTTTTCTCCACTTCTCTTCTTGGATTTCTCTCAAAAATTCATGTGAATACTTATGTATGGAAGACATGTTGTCTTCAACTTCTGTATTTGGTACTTGAGACAGGGATGGTGTATTCTTTTCTTGTGTCTCAGAAATATTAGGGTTCCTATGTAGATTCTTTTTCTCCTTTCTATCGATCAAGTATTCTACCCTCTCCAATAGTCCTTGAAAGTGTAACCCAAGTTTTTCCATGTTGTTCCAATTAAGATAACGAGAGGCTTCGAACATTGTATGTGCTAATTCTACCATCTTCATGCAGAGATTAGCCCTCTCCATTTTTAAATCTGCTCGTGGATAGTTCTTACTCATTTCTGCTATCTGAGGTCCTTCTTTTAGCCTAGCCTGATATGCATGAAACATCACATCTAAGTTTTCTGGTATGGGTTCCGCTAGAGCTGATCCTGATCTCTGAGCTAGATTCTCCTGATTCAATTCTTGAGAAGTCAATTCTAGGATTTTGGCTCTTGATTCTTTTAAACTTCCTTCCAACTCAGTTATCTTTTTACTCCACTTTCTCTTAATCTTTTCTCTGGAATCTTTCCAAGATTTTGTGTTTTTGTTACTAGACTCTCCAACTTCACTAGATCTGGCTAATTTCTCATGATTAAGTTGTTGATTCTGTAAGAGCACCTGGGCTCTTGTGATAGCTTGGATAGGCACATATGTAGGGTTGGATCCATCTGCGTTGTTTACAATACCTATCACATTGATGGGTGCCACTTTTGAAGCATTGGCACGGTTCTTGTGACAATCTTTGATGACATGCTCTTTACCACAATCGGCACAAAAGCCTTGTATGTTATGTTGAAGAATCACTCACAAATTTGACATACAGATAGACATAAAGATGAAGAAAGACAAAAGAGAATCAGAAACAAAGCATTCAGAAAATCAAGCCTTAGTGAAGGGACAAATTCACGTTTGTAATATATAGTGTAGAAGTTTCCAGAATTACGAGTTTGTTGAAACCCGGCTCAAAAATTGTATATAAGAGAGCTGAGAGATATAGAGTATATACATAGAGGAAAGATAAGAGTCCCGTAAGAGACAAGGATAGTGATATAGAAGACGCCAGAGATTGCGTATGTAGAGATGAATAATAGAACCTGAACTGTCAGGTATTCATCTAAGAGAGATGGTAAGGAATAACTACTCACAGTAGGAGAGTTTTCCATAGCTATGAGCAAAGTGAGGCCAAGCTATTTTGTACACATCTTCTCTAATAGAAGACACATGTTCATGTGGAAGATTGAGCGCATTCTTTGTATGTGAAGAAATCTGAGTGATTTCATGTTACTGTGAAAGTTAGTTAACAGTTACAGTATTCTCAGTAAATATTTTCCGGTACTTCTGAGAGTTAGATCTCACAACACAATGTACAGTTTTTCATGAGAGATAGCTTATCTTGAAGCCAGTAGTCTCAACTATAAGTTGATCAAAAGACTTCTGTAAAATGAGACAAGTATGCAGTATTGTGTCTGATCGTAAAGGACATCTAGAACTAATGAAGTTTTTCCTTTAACTTCAAAAAGAGTTCAATTACAGAAGGAAGTTCAGATATTACTTGCTTACTTCATCTACAATCAATTATAGTAATCACAAACAGAATTGCAGTTGGTTCCGGTAAGATTCCGGTAAGATTACGGTGACATTTCGGTAACAGTTTGGTGAAGTTCCGATGAAATTCTGGTGAGTTCAAAATGCAGTTGTAAAGTTTTCAGTTTCAGAAAGTTTGCTAAGCTACTGATGATTATAGAGGTGTTCTAATATCACTCTAGCTTAGTTCTAGTTGAGCCGTGGCAATTTTCCGCAGTCTTGTTAGTGAACAAGCTTTTGCCATGAAATCAACAGTGGTATCAGAGCGAAAGGTTTTGAAGAGCAGAAAAGGTTTCACAGAAGTAGAAACGGAAGTAAAGATACAAGAGAATTTGAAGAACTTTCACAAGAAAGGTGAAAGCTGATATGATCAACAACAAACGGCGTCAAGAAATGTTTCGAAGTAATTCACAAGGGTAAAGGTTTGTAAAAGGTAAAACCTTTTAACATTACACTCACCGGATGTAACAGAAACAAGAAGATTATGGCAGATCATATCTCTATTAAAAAATTGGACAGAGATAATTATCCCGCATGGGTAATGTGCATGGAAGCTTTACTTATGAGTAAAGACTTAATGATATATGTGACAAGAGAAGAAAAGAAGCCGAATTTTGAAGACGACAGTCAACCAAAGAAAGAAGAGTTAGAAGCCTTGAAGCTGTTGCAGAAGAAAGATGCAACGGCAAGAGCTTATATCTACAATACAATTACAGATCATCTACTACCGCACATTAGAGGTCTAGAGAAAGTGGAATACATATGGAGTGCATTGGAAGATCATTTCCAAAATACGACGAAAGCTAGGAAGGCTAGCTTATGGTCAGAGTTTACAACGTTCAAGAAAAAGCGAAGTCAAAGCATTAGTGATTATGCCACTAAGATGAAAAATGTGGCGGATAGTCTTGGATCTATTGATGAAGATATCGAAGATCATAGGTTGACAACACAAGTGCTTGCAGGATTGAGAGGAGATGAAAGATGGAAACCTTTCGTACTCTCAACTAAACTTTCTTTAAATCATTTTTTACTAGATTTAAATCAGTTGCTTGGACTGATGTTAACGTTTGAGCAAGATTTCAAGACAGACCGAGATAAAGGACATAGCTCGGCTATGTACGCAAAGAATAAGAAGAAAGGTGATAAAGGTAAAGAAAAAAGATGAAGAAGAGATGACTACTCAAGCAAATTTTGCAAGAGGAAGAGGTAATGCCAGAAGTAAAAGTAAAGGTAAAGGAAGAGGTAATCAGACTAACAGCAAGAAGACTTGTTGGATCTGTGGATTAAGCAATCATTTGGCTCATGATTGCTGGCATAATTCTCAAGGATCAAGTCAGAATCAGAACAATAACAGTAGAGGTAGAAGCGCAAGATATCAAAGAGGAAGACAAAGCCAAAGAGGCGGATATGGTAGAGGTGGTGCAAGAAGCTGGGGACAGAATCAGTCTCACAACACTACCTACTACAACTATACGAATGATACGCAGAATGATAACGTTGATGGTGAACTCAATAAGTATGTCAGAGAATGAAGACCTCAAGGTATTCTATATTGACTCTGGTTGTTCAAATCATTTGTCAGGAAATATAGAATTGTTATCAGAACTTGAAGGAGGTATTTCAAATCATACAGTACAGACAGGTGACAACACAAAACATAATGTAAGGTCAATTGGAAAAGTAAAGTGTAAGAATGGAGCTGACCTATTAACAAATGTTTTGTATGTTCCAACAATCCCGAAGAATCTGATCAGCGTGGGTCAGATAGTAGAAAAAGGTTTTCAAGTCAGATTTGCAAATGAAGGAGTATTTGTTGAAGATCTAGAGAATGGATATAATCAGATTGTCCATGGTAAAAAGGAAGGTAGACTTTTTACTCTTAAAGTACAAGGGAATGTTGGTCAAGCCTTGATCACACATGGTGATGAGGTATTTACAGAGTTAGACCTCTGGCATAAGAGGTTAGGACATTTTAATGAAACAGGAATCAAAACTTTCAGAAGAAAGGGTACAAACACGATGATGTGTTAGAACTCATACATAGAGATGTATGGGGACCAACAAAAGAAGGATCTATCAGCGGCTCAAGGTATTATGTTCTTTTTATTGATGATGCAACAAGATGGATAACTCTTTATGTTTTGAAAGAGAAATCAGAAGTATTTGAAGCTTTCAGACATTTTCATGCATATGTTGAAAGACTTACAAGACAGAAACTCAAAAGACTAAGCTCTGATGGAGGAGGAGAATATTTTTCTCAAGAGTTCAATGATTATCTGTGGAATGCAAGTATCAAAAGAGAAATAACTTGCAAGTATACACCGCAACAAAATGGAGTAGCCGAAAGAAGAAACCAAACTCTAGTTGAGTTTGCAAGAGCAATGCTAAAGGAGAAGAATTGTCCAAATTATCTTTGGGCTGAGGCTGTAAATATAGCAACATATCTGGTAAATAGATTACCATGTACAACTTTAAATGGGATGACCCCTTATGAAGCTTGGTGGGGCAAGAAACCAACACTTGATCATTGTAGAGTGTTTGGATCAGTTGCTTATGCTTATCTACCATCACAACTGAGACATAAGCTTGAACCAAAAGCTGAAAAATACGTGTTCATCGGATATGATGAAAAACAAATGGGTTATAGGTTATGGAGTCCCCTAACCAAACAGATTACTATTTCCAGAGATGTGACATTTGGTGAAGGAAAGAGCTGGTATACAGATAAAGAGCATAGTGTGGAAACACTTGAAGAAGAGATAAGAAGGAAAGAAAAAGGAAAATCACATATGCAAGTGGATGAAGATGAAGATCATATGCAGGCAAGTACGTCCAGGATTGGATCAGGTATGAGAAATGAAGATGAACCAAGATTTGATGAAGATGTGTATTCAGATACACATGAAGAATATGAGCTAAGAAGATCAAACAGAGTAAGGAAACAACCAACAAGGTATTCCTATGACACTTCTTATTTGAGTCAGAAAAACTATGCTTACTTAGTAAAGGAAGAGGAAGAACCTCAGAATTACGGTGAAGCAAAAGGTAGAAACAATGGGAAGAAGCAATGAAAGAGGAGTTCAATGCTCTTGAAGAGAACAAGACTTGGGAACTTGCTCCAAAACCAAATGGTAAAAAAGTGATTGGAAATAAATGGGTTTACAAAGTTAAGAAACTTGCAGATGGAAGGATAGTACAAAGCTAGATTGGTGGTCAAAGGCTATGCTCAGACACATGGCATAGATCATGATGAGATGTTTAGTCCAGTGGCAAAGATGTCAACCATAAGGACATTGATTGCTATAGCAACATCAAAAGGATGGAAGCTAAGTCAGCTGGATATAAAGAATGCATTTCTGAATGGATATATATCAGATGAAGTCTACATGGAGCAGCCTAAAGGGTTTGTAAGTTCCAGTTACCCAGATCATGTTTGCAGATTAAGAAGAGCTCTCTGTGGATTGAAGCAAGCTCCAAGAGCTTGGAATTACAAACTTGTGAAGTATCTCAATGACCTTGGATACCAAAGCTCAAAGGCTGATGCAAGTCTACTCGTTAAGAGAAGAGATGAAGGTATGATCTACATTTGTATTTATGTAGATAACATAATAATCACAGGAACCTCAGATGAAGGAATCAAGGAAGTAAAAAGATTACTTGAAAAAGAGTTCAAGATCAGTGATCTAGGAAAGTTATCATACTTTCTTGGAATGGAAGTTACATATACAGATCATGGCATATATGTTTCGCAAGAAAGGTATCTCCTAAACTTACTGAAGAAGTTTAACATGGAGAATTGCAGAGAAGCTTCAACACCGCTTGAAGTAAATCATAAACTCAACAAATATGGTGGTGCTTTAAAGATATGAGGAAATATCAATCGTTAGTGGGAAGCTTAATTTATGCTACACTAACAAGATCGAATCTCAGTTATGGAGTGGGAGTTCTCTCACAGTTCATGCATTGTCCGAAGGATCAACATTGGGTTGCAGGACAAAGAGTTCTTAGATATATCAAAAGAACTATAAAAGAAGGATTATATTATCCTTTTACGTCAGATATAAAGCTGAGAGCATACAGTGACTCAGACTGGGCAGGAAGTCAAGATGACAGAAGGTCAACACATGGGTATATGATATACCTAGGAGATAAGCTTGTAAACTGGTGTTCAAAGAAGCAACACACAGTGGCTTTATCGTCAATAGAAGCAGAATATAAAGGACTTGTGGAAGCAGCTAAAGAAGTGATATGGATGCAGACCTTGTTCAAAAGCATGGGTATTGATCAAGGTATACCGATCATACATGGAGATAATATGAGCTCGTAGTATCTTGCAGCAAATCCAGTATTTCATGCAAGAACAAAACACATAGAGATTCAATATCATTTCCTGAGGGAAAAGGTAATGGAAAAAGAGATTGAAATAGTATACATATCTACAAAGGATCAGATAGCAGATATTCTGACAAAGAGCTTAGATGGAGTAAATACAAGCAGATTCAAAGAAATGGCAGGTATAAAAGAAAAGAAGAATATATGAAAGATCAGAGAATGCAAATTAGTGATTGAGGGGGAGCTGTTGAAGAATCACTCACAAATTTGACATACAGACAGACATAAAGACGAAGAAAGACAAAAGAGAAGCAGAAGCAAAGCATTCAAAAAATCAAGCCTTAGTGAAGGGACAAATTCACGTTTGTAATATACAGTGTACAGTTTCCAGAATTACCAGTTTGTTGAAACTCGGATAAAAAATTGTATATAAGAGAGTTGAGAGATATAGAGTATATACATAGAGGAAAGATAATAGTCCCGTAAGAGACAAGGATAGTGATATAGAAGACGCCAGAGATTGCATATGTAGAGATGAATAATAGAACCTGAACTGTCAGGTATTCATCTAAGAGAGATGGTAAGGAATAACTACTCAGAGTATGAGAGTTTTCCATATCTATGAGCAAAGTGAGGCCAAGCTATTTTCTACACATCTTCTCTAATAGAAAACACATGTTCATGTGGAAGATTGAGCGCATTCTTCGTATGTGAAGAAATCTGAGTGATTTCATGTTATTGTGAAAGTTAATTAACAGTTACGGTTTTCTCAGTAAATATTTTCCGGTACTTCTGAGAGTTAGATCTCACAACACACTGTAAAGTTTTTCATGAGAGATAGCTTATCTTGAAGCCAGTAGTCTCAACTATAAGTTGATCAAAAGACTTCTGTAAAAGGAGACAAGTATGCAGTACTGTGTCTGACCGTAAAGGACATCTAGAACTGATGAAGTTTTTCCTTAAACTTCAAAAAGAGTTCAATTACTGAAGGAAGTTCAGATATTACTTCCTTACTTCATCTACAATTATTTGAAGTAATCACAAACAGAATTGCAGTTGGTTCTGGTAAGATTCCGGTAAGATTACGGTGACATTCCGATAACAGTTCGGTGTTCCGATGAAATTCTGGTGAGTTCAAAATGCAGTTGTAAAGTTTTCAGTTTCAGAAAGTTAGCTAAGCTACTGATGATTATAGAGGTGTTCTAATATCACTCTAGCTTAGTTCTAGTTGAGGCGTGGCAATTTTCCGCAGTCTTGTTAGTGAACAAGCTTTTGCCACGAAATCAACATGTTATAGTACTGTGATTGTCCTACTATCGGAGGATGTGGACAATCCTTTATGAAATGATCTCCTTGGAACCTAAAGCATGGTCCTCTAGGGACCTATGGTCTTTGCTCTCTTAATTGAGGCCGCGGATTAGGGTTGGCATACATCACGTTAGCATAGTCAGGCTCCCAACTACGTTCCAGTGGTGGAATATCATACTGATATGTCTCCACATGTTCTGGTGACTCTGTATAATATGCGGGTGGACTATCTACATGAGTAGAGTCAAAACTGTTGGAATTAGGGTCACTTTCTGTGATCAGGGGTGAAGAAGGCACTAAAGCCCTATTGAGGTTCTCTTTTGCACTAGCATATTTGACTGGGATGACATTTGCTGGTGCGGGTGGCTGCCGAGCTAAAACAGGTTGAGGTCTCTGTTGAACCTGATAAGGATAGTTTTGAAGAGGCCTATAGTAATGAGGCTCAGCATTATATTGACCTTGATACCTACCTAGTTGTGGGTATCCTTGCGGGTAGTTCTGTCTTACTACTTGTTTGTTGTAAGGGCAATCTTGAGCCGTGTGATTCGTGTATCATCTCTGAATTGTACAATGTTGGCCACTAGGATTGGCTTGCGATTGTGTTGCATTGGGACACACATTTGCCATATGATCACCACCACAGGTGTAACAACGCTTGTTTGTTGTCAACCTAGGCATCTGTTTACTAGAAACTCCTAGTTTCTGGGCCACTTTTTCTGCTAGGTCTTCTATCGAGTTAGATAGTTTTGAGGATGCTATAGATGAACAATCTGAGTCTTTATAGACCTTTCAGAGCTCCCATTCGTCTCGTAAGTTGTCCTCAATGTCTATGCAAATTCTCACACATTGCTCTAGCATTCTAGGTTCCTTCAAGTATACATAGGAGCGTAGTTTAGAGCTCAAGAGGCCATCTAAAAATAATGATACTTGCTTGGCCTATGAAGGTAAGTCTTGCATTGGGCATCTCTCCACATATTGTCTAAACCTATGTCCTGCAAGTCTAACAGTTTCTTGAGGGGTCTATTTGAAGCTATGAATCAATGAAGACATATCATGTCTGATTCCAATTTTAGAGAATTCTGTGATAAATGACTCTAACAAGTGATCGATATCTCTAAATTGCCTCTGTTGCAATGGTTGGAACCAAGTTAAAGCCATATTCTTTAACGTTAGTCCAAATGCATTGTATTGCGTGAACATGTCTTCTACTTGCTCTGCTCGTAGCACTTGCTTAAATTCCGCAACATGGTCATAGGGATCTCCTGTCCCATCAAAATAGTTTTTCATGGACTTCACTAACTGAGTGGGTCTTAGTACCCTGGGGTGTTCACATGGTCTAGGTAGAGGAAAATCATCTCTACCACCTAGTATTCTAGGTTCCCTTTGTCTTTCCACTCTATCAGCGTCCATGGTTGGTCTACCTCTCCCTATGGGATGAGTGAAACTTACTTTTGGTTTTTCCTTATTCTTCTCTCCTTGAAGACCATGGGCTGATGATATTCCAACACCCTGATGGCTTGTGTTTCCATTTGCTTGTGATGGAGGGAATACTAAATCGCCTCTCCATGTGTAGGTATTTCTTGAATGGTCTGGTACTCCAAATACTCGTTCTGAAGTTTCATCCAGATATACAACCTTTCGAAGAGTATCTGGGTCCTTGAATTTTTAGATCATGATGGAGCCTACCTCACTAGGTTGTTCCATTCTGTACCTCCAAAATGCTTCGTCAATTTCCTTATTCAAGAACAACTCTATGCTTCTATTATCCTGAGGGATCCAATCTGGGATTAGAACTCTTGCCAGTACAGATTTTCCTCTAGGTGTCCTAGGTTCTTCTCCTACTGGTTCTTTTCCTTGGGTTCTCGCTTCCGTCTCTAACTGAATTACACCAAACTCATTGGTATTATTTGGCTGAGTACTTATGATGTACATTGTTCCTTCCTTGTCTATGTATGCGTCTCTCTCAAACTTCACCACTAGACGTTCCAATCCAATGGGTTGATCCGGATTATGCATTTGCACCACTTGTCTTCGCAAACCATCCTCATAGATGCGAGCACCTAAGTGGTTGGTTCGGACAAATTTTAATTGAGTTCTATAGGGTCCTTGGGGTCTTTCCAAATATGCTATGTTTGACCCTCCTTTTGGTCTTTCTATGCTAAAAGCCATTTCTGACTCACTTGTATAAGAGCCCAACTCGTAAGGATAACTATTCAATTGTTGAGCCCACGAACGTGCAGTAGTTCCTACACTTGCTTCTGATGATCTAAGGCTTTGTCGGTCTGACTTACCTATATGCTTGTCTGATCTAAGGTTCATGAATTTACTCCCTAGCACTCTCTGATCGTCAATGTTTCTTTGCTCTTAATTGCTTGTTTGTTTCTTAATCCCTTTAGATTGTTGTCTTGTCTCGATGTATACCTTAGGAATCGACTTTTCGTTGTACTTTTGAGTTCTCGTTCCATCAGACTTAAGTTCTTTCCTTAAGGTTTCTGTATTGCACATTGTTATTTAGTCTTGGACTTGAAAAATTAAGTCTCTTGAACTTGAGGCATTCCTATCGTCTTCCTGATTTAATCCACAATGATACCGTTTAGCTTAAGCTAATAATTGACTGAGGGGGTTGAGTATTCTTCCAACCTCGAGTCAGCTTCTTTGATTGCTCTGATGCCCAAGAAGTTGCACTTCCCAAGCCTTGCGTTCTTCACTGCCTTGCTTTGATTTCCCTTGATAGCTCTTGCTAGTCCTGTACAAATTCAATGTTTAGATCACTTCTCAAATGGATGCTCAAGCACTTTGATATATACACCTTTTAGGTCCCTTCTTCTTTGGCCAAATTTTACTGCCCCCTTTCTTTTCTAGTCCCTCCAAATGGGTCAACTCATAAAGAGCTTTCTAAGGAGCTATAAAGCTCAAAAAACGGACTTCGAATGAAAAAGATATGAGCGTTCAGGTTCTCAAGGGTAAATCTTGACAATTAGGTTTTTCTTCACTTATGAGCTAAGGGGTCTCCAATGAGCTTAATCACCCAAAAATTTGCTTAAAATAGCCTCAAATTTACCCAAAAAATCAAACCCTAATTTTTTGCATTTGGTGTGGACAATCGCGATGGTTTAGGATAATCGCGATGGTCTAGGACCGTCGTGATGGTCTGGGACCATCACGATGGCTCAGGTGAACAATCGCGATGGCGTGGTACAATCGCGATTGTCCGATGGTACGAGGCGTCGCGATGGTCTAATTGGCGAGCAATCGTGATGGCATCGGTCAACGATCAACGCAACAATCACGATGGCGTGAGCCCATCGCGATGGTCACGAGGCATGATGGCTTGAGCCAATCGTGATGGTCCAACTTTGAGGCATCATGATGGCATACCTGGGATAGTCGCAATGGTCTATCTTGACACGTCGTGATGGCCAGGGACCGTCACGATGGTTCAAGTGGACCGTCACGATGGTTCAAGTGAACCATCACGATGGTGTGAGACCGTCGCGATGGTCCGACGGAGGTGTCGTGATGGCGTGAGCCCATCGCGATGGTCCACCAAAATGCGAATCTTGAAATGCGTTTGTGGATTCCTACGTGCGCACGTGTGCTCTACAACATGGTGAACTCACTTACCTCAAATCCCGAGTTTGGCAGACCATCATGATGGTCTGACACACACGGTAGATTCTGACAAAAAGTGCATTTATTACCTTTTGGAAGCTTTCCAGCTGCTCTAGAGCACTGTACCTGCAAGAAAACTCAAAAACACACATGCACATGCAAGCACAAAAGCTCTCCCTCTCTCTTGCATGCACAAATGAGGGGAAATGAGGAGAATGGGTGGATATGGTGAATTTTCTTATTTTTTCGGAGTGTAAAAAGATGATGCAGTGGTGAAGAAGGAGTGTAGGGAAGATGAAAAACACAAAAAGCTAACTAAAAACAACAACAAAAATGGAAATTTTTACCTTCCAACACCACTTCTTGCTATACTCTTACCATCACACATTCGTCTTAGAATCGATCCCCGGCAACAGTGCCAAGTTCCAATCTGGTGTAGTCAAGATTGGTGTTGAACACAATCTTCTTTTGAGCTCGTTAAAGGAGTTCTCACATTCTTCAGTCCACTCAAAGTTAGTCAAGAGGGAGTATAGAGGCTTTGCAATGATCGCATACATATGAATGAATCAGCGATAATAGCCACAATGCCCCATAAAGGCTTGTACTTCCTTGACATTCCTTGGCCTAGGTAGTTCTCTAACTTTCTCCTCATCCATGGATATGCCATTCTTTGACGCTATGTGTCCTAGAATCTTGCCTTACCTGACCATGAGAACACACTTCTCTGGGTTCAAGTAGACTTGATATTCTCTACATTTGTCAAAGATAGCTCTCAGCTTAGGGATATGGGTTTGTCTCATGTTGGAATGAGCACAGAGATGATCAACATAGACTTCCAAATTCTTCCTCAAGAATTCTTTAAATACATGAAACATCCGCCTCTGAAAGGTAGCTGGCACATTGGTTAAACCAAATGGCATTACCCAAAAAACAAATATGCCCCACTCTATAGCAAAAGCCATCTTATGTTGATCTTCTAGAGGTATGGCTACTTGATTGTAGCTAGAGAAGCCATCAAGGGAAGCTGTAGACTTCCTTACTTGCCATTCTTTCTAATAGGTGCTCGGTGATCGGAAGTGGATAACTATCTCTGATAGGCTGCATTAACCTTCTTCAAGTTAATGCATACACGTAGTTTGCCATTCTTTTATGGCACCAGTACAATGGGGGACACCCATTCGGTGTGCTCAATTTCATAGATAAATCCAGCTTCAACCAAGCGATCTATGTCTTCTTTGATCTTGGCAGCATAATTGTCATTATATGTATATGGCTTCTATTTAGAGGGTTTGGCATCTGAGGTCAAGGGGATTGTATGTGAGCATATGTCAGGGTCTACACCTTTTAGGTCCTTGTAACTCCATGCAAACACATCTCTATATTCTCGTAGTAAGGCTATTAACTCCTTCTCCTCCTCTTCACTTAGGTCATGCCCTATGTATGTGCATTGCTCTTGACCTTCTTCTATGGTCACTATGATCTTCTTTGTAGTCTCTTTGTTATCATAGGCCTCTTCGATGTCTGCTTCATGTTTAGGCATCTTTATCATGACTCTCCTATCTTCAAATTCATACTTCTTGAAATTTTCAAGGACCTCAAACAAAGATTCTTCTTCCTCTGGTGTGACATCTCTCTTCTTCCTCTTCTTGCCTTCGTTCGTAGTGGTCACTTGTGTGGTTAATCTCACCTCATTCATAATTTCTTCGTGTTTCTGAGGGTGAGCTTCTACTTCATACAAATATTCCTCATCTGATGCAAAAGGAGGGTCCATAATAATTGACTCTAGATCGGAGTCACTTGCGTCCTCGAATGCATTAGTGCTAGGTTCACCTTCTTCAATAATCGGATCACACATGATTGACTCTATTATGAAGACTCAAATGTCATAGCCATCCTTGTCACAGTGGGGTGTCGATTGTTCTTCATTGATGGCTACATCAATTGTTGCTGAAATTTTCGCCCAACCGTTGCAGAGCAAAAAAGAGCAAAAGGCAGAGAAAAAGAGGGGTCCCAGAATTTTTCCGATTTGGACACTCTATTTTTGTATTATAACCATTTTTGTAACATATTTTCCATTGTAAATGCACTAGAGGAGTCCTCTAGATGCATACCCATGGAGATTAGTAGCTTACCCATGTAAACATGGATCATTAAGATCTCTGGTATATGTGAAAAGAGTTCAAACTTTGCAAGAATGTATGAAAGAATGTATTGATCTAGAGGACAATATAGCAGAAGATCTGAAAATACCTCAAGGTAGCGTGAAAAGTGAAGATTCTGCCAGTAGCACATCAAACTCAAAGAACAATGTAGAGGAAATAGCCGACTTAGTGGCAAAAAAACTAAACGTTCAAGGACAGAGGAACTACCCCAACAAGCCAATGAGAGTACCCATGCTTTGAAGATGTATGCATTGTGGAGGTGATCATCCTTCTCATTTGTGCACTAGGGGAGTAGTCCCACCACCTGCGTATGCTTACAATAGACCGCCTGTCTCGGGCCCTCTACAATATTGTAGCATATAACAAAAATACACCAATCATAGCACAGAAAATTGTCCTTACAATAGGCAATCAAGACTGATACAACCTCTTATGAGACCTTATGGATACCCTCACAGAGAGCAAGGAGGAGAAGTCGTTAGATATCCCACATATCAGCAATAGGCACCATTACCACGACCTTATGCTTATCAAAGTTACACTCAGCTGCAACCGGTGTTAGGGCAACAACCACCCCATCCTCAAAATGTTGTCCCAGTGAAATTGGCTCAACCTGAAGAAAACTTAGAGAGGGCAATAGTTCCAGCCACACCTTTGACTAGTAATGAATCATATGACTCATCCTATGACCATAGTCAAGGAAACTATTCCACTTATGAGAGCTCTATGATAGAATATCGACACCAGATAATTCTTATGGATATGAGCAGGATTATGTGTCATTGATGTACACAGATCCCAGAGCACCCATACCCCCCAACCTATGAATAGACCACCTGTACCTAGAGGACCATGTTACAGATGCGGAGGTGACCATTATATCAGAGAATGTACATTACCAAACCCACCACCACCACAGCGAGTCTAGGAAGGATACTGTAGTGATTGCGGTAAAGAACACCTTTTTAGAGATTACCCCAAGAACCCCAACAAAGTTAACTTGAACGTGCAAATCAATGTGATAGAAGTAATAGAGTCATCTGGGAGTGATAAGGAGTACACTGTGCCATTGAAAGCAATAACAAGAGCTAAAGCTAGGGAGACCCCAGAAAAAACTAGAGAGAATGATCAAGTTGATAGAGAAGTGAATATACCTACACCTCAAGTAGTTGAAGACTCAGAGGAGCCTGAAAAAGTATCACAAGTAAACGAACACAACGATGGAAGAATCGTAGAGACAGGTTGAAGGAAAAGAAACTACAACAAAAGAAGGAGGATGGAAAGAATAAACGAGGTCAAGAAGAAAAACAAAAACTTGAAGGAGAAAATTAGAAAGGAAAACATAAAAAAGAAGAGGTAGGATCAGTTTTACCAGATCCCATGCCGGAAGAGTTAGCCATGTGGATTTAGGCATACCAGGCACGAATAAGAGGGGGACCAACCATTGAACAACACGAAAAACAATATCCTAGCGGCGACTTGAGAAAGAAAGGTTGGAGATTTGCAAGAAATTAATTGAAGTAACTCAACAGACCTTAGAAAAACCTGTCTGCAGACTACCCAATTCACAAATTTCCGAAAAGGAATTCCAAGAGTGTGTCACCCCTAATGATCCTGAGAAAGGAAAAGAAGACGAGACACATAGTGGAAATCACTGCGAGGATAAAAGGGAAGGATCCATTGTCCTCGAAGTAGATGGTGAATGGCCCAAAGACTTGTGGGCAAGAGTCCAAGAAGACAGATGGAAGAAAGTGGAAGGAATAGAACCACCCTTTGAGGAGCTAGAAGAAGAAGGTGAATTGGAAGACTCAATACCTGAGCTGAACTCAGAAGAATTAGTACAATCGGACAAGAGCGACAAGGACAACGACAGTGTGAAGGTTTTTCCAATTACACAGGGGAATACGAACATAATTCGGAATTATACTGCATTCCCTCAATAAGAAGAAAAGAGCAGAACCCATCAATTCAAACATCGGACATCATACAACATCTTAGAAAGGTAAAAATTCCTTGTACTCTGACTTTGGAAGAACTTTTGAAGATAAAACCACATTTGAAGGAGAAGCTAACCAGTCAATTGGAGATCACATCAGAAGAGAAGGAGAAGCCTGATGAAGTGACCACAGTCAAAATCCCAGTCAATAAGGTTGGAGATTTCAGTGAGGAGATGAAGGAAACACATGCCTTCTAATTACCTATAGGGGTTACACCACTAAAGCCATCTTGGATTCTGGAGCTGGAGTAGGAATCGCTACTAAATAAATATGGGAAAAATGGGGAAAACCAGCTTTAAGACCAACACGCATGAAGATACAAATGGCAGATGGACACACTGAACGACCCTTGGGATTATTGGAAAGAGTAACTTTTACCACCTGTGGACTTGAATTTGAGCACACCTTAGCAATCTGTCAATTTGAAAGGGCTAGCAATGATGAAATGATACTTGGAAGACCCTTCATGAGACAACTAAAGGTCGTGCAAGATTGGGGAAAAGATGCAATATACTTACAGCATGAAGGAACCACAACAAGAATAAATCTCCACACATACACATATCAAGATGTTCCCCCCTTGCAATGGAAATTGATTCATAAAGAGGAAGACAATCAATCTATTCACAGTATAGGATCAAGTGACCAATCGTGGATGAACGAAGACACTCATCTATGGATATGCCAAACTGCAAAAAAGGAAGAGGATAGGAGGAAAGGATGGCAACAAGGGCAAGGAGTTGCTAGGTCTGTACAAGATCCAGCCTACATGCCTCAAATATTCCTAGATGAAGAATTCGAACCTCATGGTTGGATGGAGAATTTAGCTACTCTAGATGTGTGTGTAAATGAAGAAGTGATAACTATGAATGAATGCATTGACGAGGAAGGATAGTTCTTCAAGAGGCTGAAGAAGGAGAAGTAATCGAAAAGGAATGGAAAGAGGATTATGAGAGCATTGAATGGAGTAAGAGCAAATGGAAACAGAAAGTGGAAATCAAGAAGTAAATGCCATAACTAATGAAATAAATCAAGAAAGGACACAAGAAGAAGAGCTTGGATTAGATAAAGAGAAAGATGACGAAGAAAACAAGCCTCAAGATCAATTTGAAGTGTCTGCCCACTTCAAAAAATATGAAGTAGAGGAGAGGAAAATTGCTATTCAAATGCCAAAACGAGAAGCACAACTAGGAATAGCATATGACAACAAGGAACAAACCAAGAAAATAGTAGTGACCTTAGAGGAAGGAGAAGAACAATGTACTTTTATAGGACAAGATGTCTCAATGGAAGAAGAACAAGAGTTGATACGACTCATTCGAGAATACAGGGATGTCTTTGCTTGGACATATAAGGATTTGAAAGGAGTAGATCCTTCTATTTGTGCGCATAGAATCCCTATGACCTCTGAAGCTAAACCTTCAAAACAAAGACCATACACTTATAACGATGTTTACTTAGCAAAAATCAAGGAAGAAATAGATAAGTTGTTAGATGCTGGGTTCATTTATGAGATCGAACACACGAAATGGGTGTCGCCTTTGGTGGTCGTTCCGAAAAAGAATGGCAAGTTAAGGGTATGCATTAATTTGAAAAAAGTGAATGCCGCCACCATAAGAGATAGTTACCCATTACCCATCACCGATCATCTTTTGGAAAGAGTGGCAGGAAAGGAAGTTTACAGTTTTCTAGACGGCTTTTTAGGGTATAATCAGGTAGCCATTGCTCCTGAGGACCAACATAAAACAGCCTTTGCAACTGAATGGGGAGTGTATGCCTTTAGGGTTATGCCTTTTGGTCTAACCAATGCCCCAGCCACTTTCCAAAGATTGATGTATCATGTATTCAAGGAGTTCTTGAGAAAGAGCATGGAGGTATACATGGATGATTTATGCACTTATTCAGCTATACAATCAGAACATATTCCTGAACTAGGAGAAATCTTTGCTAAATTCCGACAATATAGAGTATGCCTCAATCTAGAAAAGTGTGTCTTCATGGTTCGACAAGGAAAGATTTCAGGACACATTGTCTCTAAAAATGGAATTTCAACTGATAAAGACAAAATAAAAGTGATCCTAGATTTGCCGAGACCAAAGACTGCTAAAGAAGTGCAAGCATTTATGGGACATTGCGGATACTACCAAAGATTTATACACATGTATGCCATAATCGCTAGACCTCTTTATGCATTATTGTCTTAGTTTAATTGGACAGAAGAATGTGAAAAGGCCTTTAACTAAGTAAAAAGTCGATTAAGCTCAACACCAATCCTTCGAGTACCTAAATGGAACAAACCATTTGACATTCATGTAGATGCTTCCAAGTTTGCCATTCGTTGCATCTTAGCTCAACCCGTAGCTACAGGAAAGTTAGACCACCCTATAGCCTATGCTAGTAGACAATTGAATCAAGCGGAGCACAATTATACCACAACTGAAAGAGAAGGCCTAGGGATGGTGTACACAGTAAAAAAGTTTTGACACTACTTATTGGCAAACAAATTCAAATTTTTCATTGATCATCAAGCCTTATTGTACTTAGTCAATAAGCCTTGTAATACAGGACGACTAGTACGATGGTTTCTATTGTTGATGGAATTTGATTTTGAAGTAGTAGTCAAGAAGGGAAATACACACATTAGAGCAGATAACTTATCTAGAATGACTCATGGAGAACCACCCATAGGAGTACCGGATGATCTGCCGGACACATACCTTTTTAATCTCGAGGTATGTCCCCAATGGGCAGAAAAGTTGATCCGAATACTCACATATGGACCTAAACATGGGATCTCACCAAATCGAAACCAAGACCTATGGAAGACTAAAAACCTTCATATCATTGCTGGAAGTTTATATCACCAAGACTCAAGTGGATTACTCATGAGATGTGTAGAAGAAGAGGAACAAGAAATGTGGCTTCAAAAAGCACATGTAAATCAATGGAAAACTCATTTAAATACGAATGGAACATGGCAAACACTGAAGAGATTAGGCATATACTGGCCAACCATGCAGAGGGATACATATAACTATGTATCAGCCTGCCCAACTTGTCAAGAACGAAATCCAGAAGAGAGCTCTACGTTATGCTACTCCATAGTGGCACCAAGATGGAGCATGCCTCTGGAGAAATTCTTGAAGACCCAGGAATACCCGGAAGGAGCCACTCTAGCAAGGAAACGTGCACTCACAGAAGAAAGCAAGGACTATGCTCTCATAGGAAAGCAACTCTTTAAGCGAGGAAGAGATGATCATTTACGAATGTGCATTCACGAAGACGAGTATCTTGTTGTTTTAGAGATGGCACATACAGGAGCTGCAGGAGGACATTTTTTTGCAGATAAAACTGCAAAAATTATTCTCTTTGCTGGAATGTGGTGGCCAACTCTACATCAAGATGAAGCAACATATGTGCAAAGATGTGATACTTGTCAACGAACGAAATATCCAATTAGAAGAGATGAAATGCCATTGAAACCTATGATGAGTGTCAGAGCCTTTACTAAATGGGGAATAGATTTTATAGGACCTATTAGTCCACTAGCTAAGGGATCCCATGCCGAGTACATAATTGTAGCCACAAACTATTTGACTAAGTGGGTTGAAGCCAAAGCAACCAAGAAAAATGATGCAAGGACTACGGCCAAGTTTCTCTTTGAGAACCTTTTCACTAGATTTGGACTGCCGATAGAAATTGTGAGTGATAGAGGCACGCACTTTGTGAATGAAGTGATAGAAGTGTTAAACGTTTTGTTCTAACTGTCAGAAGTGCGTTTAAACGTTGTTGGGTTCTTGGGAGTGGAAGGGGTCTGTAAAAACAGAGGCCCTATGCTTGTTTCCCAAAATGACCTCACACCACAATATACTAATATTCAAGACTTCTATCATGAATTGGTATACCCTTCTCAATCTTTACGGTTCGTTATTCTAATTCTTCCAAGGTTCACCGAACACACTGTACCAAACGATTAGTATCATGATACTGAGTTACCTCGGACCCTTTCCCAAATACACATTGCAGTAACATTAGGAACAATAGCAGTAGCTCAACCTTCACCGAACAGTGCTCATAGTCAAACTCAACCGAAGACACAGAAGGACTCAACAGTTACAGACACACAGTGCTTGAAGATTCAGTACGCAACTTAGGACGGCTCTTACCATAGCTTAATCTTTGCAGTACGAACATAGACCTCAATACTGAAGACAACACAATACAAACCCGAATACCAGAAAATCTACCATAGCTACACAGACTCCACCAAACACTGGCAGACCATTTCAAGAAAGAATAACAACATGATACGCAACTAACACAACAATCCCAATAGAGACTCCCAAATGACTTACTCAGACAACAGTACAACGATCTACCGTATGTAAATGGAACTCACAATCGCAACAGAGATCAATGGACAACAACACGGATATGCACAGTATACTCAGAGTACTCAGAAATTAGACAAACAACGCTACATCAACGTTCAGACAATCACCCAGACGAACAGTCTGGTGATTCCACGAATCGTCACTGAGCATCTCTTTTCATTGCTTTATATAAAAGATTACAACTGTCAGTGTAACAACTTTTCGCGCGTGCGAACAAAAGATTCAGTTTTACAACTTCCCATCCGGCGGCCGACTAACACTCTGGCACGTATGGTGGACTCGAACCCACAAGTTTTACAAAATTACTGTTTTTCTATAACTCCGTCTAAATACATGTTTCTGGCTAATCTAAAGGTTCGGGCGATTTTCTTCTTTAAAGTTTCTAAGAGCTGTTTGAGAGTATCGGGTTCTACTAGTTGTGCATCTACTCTTACAGAACTTAAAGCTATAGCTTCGGTTAGCAAAATTTCTGCTTGCGTCTGCAGAAAGGCTTCTTGTAGGTAGAAATCGTTCGATAGGGCCGCATCTCTGGAAACTTTTATTTTTGCCACTTGTTTCTCCATCTTGCTTACTCTTTCTTTCTGATTGTCCAACTGATTCTCCCTTCTTTCGATCTCTTGATTCTAAAACTGTATGGTTCTGGAATATGCATCCCTTTCTCTTCGGAGATTTGTTATTACTTTTTGTAATTGTGCTTCTAATGTCAGTTTTCGCAGTAGAATGTTATTTACCTCGTCGAATTCTATCTTACATTTCTGGAGTTCTTCGGTTGTTTTCATCGCTAGATCGTACTGTTCTTGGCCTTTTTGTACCACTTCGTCTAGTTGAACTCTGGTTTCTTCGAGCAGATTTCCTAATGCGATTCTTGCATCTTCTTTGTCCTGTAACTCTTGTTTCATTTTACTAATTTCGGCATTTGCATTCTGTAATGATTCTTCTTTCTTTGTGAGCTCAGCCACCATCGCATCTCTCTATCTGGTAACCATTTCCTGTTCTGCAATTCTGGCCTGTAATTCCTTCAGCTGTTCTTGTAGAGATTGGTTTTCGGCTTTGGCTACTAGTAATTCTTCCTGTAGGGGGCTAATGTCGGCCTCAAGTAGATCTACTTTATGTTGGAATTCATTGCGAATATTCTCTGTTACTTGCTTCATTTGCGCAGGGAGTTGTTGTGATAAAATGATTAGCAGTTGACCCATTGACGCTAACTCAGAGAATACGGGGATGGACGTGAGTGGAGGAGGGGGATGAGGTTGGGAAGAGGATGCGGTGACGAGTTGCTGGGAGTTTGGTGGAGAGTAGTTAGGCGATGAAGATGAAGAAGCTGCGAGTTCGTCAAGTTCATTGGGTGGAATAGGAAGGATGGGGTTGAGCAGAGGTTCCGGTGGTGGAGTGGGCAGGACAGGGTTAGGTTCTGTTACCTGTTCTGTTGTTTGTTGTGCAGTGTCGGCAGTTGTGGACTCAATTGCTTTCAGAAGTTTGTCGAAAACTTCTTAATGATCTGTTCTTCATTTCTTTGTTTTTCCTGCTTTGATTGTTGCTGTGATGTCTCTTGTGACGAGCTTGTGTTGGATTCGGTGTAATCCTCCTGTTCTTGTTGTCCTTCTGATGAAGATTGTGCTGATGATTCGTGCTGCATAGACGTTGCAGTGTCATGGAAGGTTTCTTCGTCCTGTTTTTCTTCATCCTTGTCATCTTCTTTGTTTTTTTCGGCTGACCCCTGGGCTTCACTTTCAGAGGAACTGATTCTAATTCTTTTCCAGCGGAAGAGTTGATTGATCTTCCTCTTCTTCATCGTCCTCCAATAATTGCATAGAATCTTCATGGCGCAGGACCGGGCCTCTGAGTGGTGGTTGTGCTGCAAGAATGGCCGGAAAAAGGAAAGAAATAATGTGCGGCAATCTGGACCTTGGCATTCCTCCTTTGTTTACCTGTTTAATTATTGAAACGCATTCCTTGTGAATGCGGTGGAAGAAGTAGGATGCAAAATTTATTGGTTCTCTAGCAGCTAAATCAATGGCGGAGTAGAATGGACGCGATATTCCATAAGTACGTTTCTGTAGGTTCAGGATAGCTACTAAGAACTAAAGGGTGGATCTCTCAGGTTCCAGTCGACATAGGATCGCGTATTTGTTGGATGACTGCCTAGGGAATATCTGATTCATGGTGGCTAATGGCAGATTCGGGCCATTCTCTCGACCTTGCGAAGGGAGTCGAAATGACTCAGTGAAAGTTTGGAAGGTGATTACGGTTCGGGAGGGTAGGATGTGATAGCCCAAATTTGCTCGTTGGCAGGTGTTTTAGCGATAGCGGTGATGATCTAAGCAAAAAACGGGTGGGATTCCACTGAATGCCACGGCAGTTCAGCGAAATTGGATAACCCGCGGGTGCATAGAAACTCTCCTACCTCGGTAGGGAGTCCGTCACGGAAAGCGGCATAGTTTGCCAGAGCTTCCATGGCGCAAACGATGACATCAAGCACAAAACGCAAACGCACAGGGTATACACAGTCACACAAATCACGCAAGCACAATAGTGATTTATGGCGAAACGGAGAAGGTTAAGTAGATGTTCGGTAGTGGGGAGCAATCAAAATCACTAAAAATCATTCGTCGTTGAGATGATAACTTCTTAACTTCGGTGTGCATGCATGAGTAGCTGGAAAGGGTAGGGTGGCTGTTGACATAATTAGGTATCAAAACGCGGATATTTACAGACTTATTTTATTAAGCAGGCAAAAAATAAAAGAAAAGAAAAGAAGAGAAAAGGAAAGAAAAGAGAACGCCAAAAGACGTGGCCAACCGCGAAACGTTTCATTGCGGGTTAGATGTGTGTTGATACGGTCGTAGCTTCGAACCGTTGATGACTTTCAGAAGAGGGATTCCGGTCAAAGTAGTCAACCAAAAAGTTGCTGGGCCCACTTGTTCAAAAATCCGGTAGGGGCCAAACCAATGTAACTTGAATTTGCCAGCAGAGCGATTTGATTTTGCATTGTAAAATAGTACAAGTTGTCCCACCGTAAAAACTGGGGTCTTTAGATAGCGATCATGTGTTCGAGCTTATCTTAGCTATACTTCCTACATAGTTAGAAAACTTTGCCATCGGTGCTCATCCAGTCTTTTGAGTGTATCTAGCCGAAATGATAAAGAATCTTCTGGTATTAATTTCTGAGTGAGAGCCACACATAAGCTTGGCACAATAATTTCCATGGGTGCTATGGCTTCCAATCCATAAGCTAGTTTGAAGGGTGTTAGACCTGTTGCTACCTTATAGGTAGTTCGGTATGCCCACAGGACTGCAGGTAACAGTTGGTCCCATCTTTCCGGTGCTTCCAAAATGAGTTTTCGAAGCATATTCAGCAGGGTCTTGTTTGTACTCTCAGCCAAACCATTTGCACGAGGATAATATGATGAATTGAATTTATGCGTGATCTGAAAAGAATGTGTGAGTACTTTCATTAGATTGTTAACAAAATGAGTGCCCTGATCTGTAACAAGCTCCAAAGGTAATCCAAAGCGCGGAAAGATATCTTTCATTAGGCAATTTGCCACTGAAACAGCTGTGGTAGATTTTAAAGCCCATGCTTTTGCCCATCTGGTTGCATAGTCTGTACAGGTTAGAATATAACGATTATTGCTGAGTATTGTTGGCGGTGTAATAGGTCCGATAAAGTCTAGACCCCACTTCTGAAAAGGCTCTAATGGCAAGACAGGTTGTAGAGGGAAAAGATGACGTTGGAGGGGATGTCCAGATCTCTGACAACTATCACATTGTTTGACAAATTGTGATACATCCTTGTATATAGTAGGCCACCAAAGTCCGCTTTACAGAATTTTTTGGTGCGTTAAATTTGTTGAAAAATGGCCACCGGAAGGAATTGAGTGAGCCAAAGTAATGACTGAGTTAACTTCATGTGGTTGAATACAACGAAGTAAAACTCCAGTGTGATCCATATAGTATAATTCCCCAGCAATCAACCGAAATCGACGGCTGAAAACTGTAATTTTCTTGCGTATTGCAGTAGAAGTCTGAGAAGGGAGGCATCCATCAGTAAGAAAGGTCAATATCTATTCATAGTATGTAGATGGCATAGGTGGGTCTACAATTTCATCATTAGTCGGTTTAGAAACATAAATTGCCGGTGTTGTGTCATCTACGCCGACCGGAGCTTCACCGGAATCTAAGCGAGAAAGGAAATCTGCTAAGGCATGTGAACTACCAGGGTGCTGAATAACTTCGTAATCAAATTCTTGTAAAAGCAGAACCCATCGTGCTAATCGGCCACCTAAGTGCTATTGCCGAACCAGATAGACAAGTGCAGCATGATCTACATGAAAAGTAAATTTGCAGCCAAGTAAATAATGCCTGAACTTCTTGACAGAGTATACTAAACCTAGACATTCCCTTTCAGTTACAGAGTAATTCTTTTCCGCAAGGGCAAGCCTTCGACTTGCATAGTATACTCGTCTGAACCACTTATTTGTTTGTTGCATTAATACGCTTCCAATTACTATATCTGAGGCATCAACAAATACATGAAAGGGGTGATCCCAGTCAGGAGGTTGTAAGATGGGAACTTGTGTTAATAAACACTTTAAACGATCAAATGCTATCTGACATTCCTGAGTCCACTCAAATTGTCGAGGAGTTTTGGTGATTAATCTGTTCAGTGGTATTTCCAAATGAGCAAGCCACCGTAAGTGCCGACCATGCCATCTTACTTGGCCCATGAAGCGCATCACTTCCTTAGGTGTAGTGGGCACAGATGCTTCTAACACAGCTGTAATTTTATCTGGATCCACTTGTATACCTTGTGCAGATACGATGTGGCCAAGTAGCCTTCCACATGAAACCGCAAACACAGATTTGTTTGGGTTCAAACAGAGTCTGTATTCTCTGCATTTTTCAAAGCAACACCGTAAATGGAACAAGTGTGCTACTATCTTGCCAAATAACGAAAAATCATCAAGTTAAATTTGCATAAACGAGGTAAGGTAAGGGGAGAATATTTCCTGCATACACCTTTGAAAAGTACTTGGGGCATTTCTTAATCCAAACCACATTACGGTACAAGCAAAAACGCCCCAATTGGTGATGAAAGCGGTCTTTGGTATATCATGTTCAGCCATTCTAACTTGATTATACCCACTGTATCCATCTAGGAATGAATACATTTCATGTCCTGCTACTCTATCAAGCATTGTGTCAAGAAAAGGTAGCTGTTGCAAGCTTCTGTCCATCACGATTGACAGAAACTTTCATCTATCGGTAAAATTAAGTGCACCACAGTAGACGAGAGACCTTGCACATCACAAATCCACAAAAATTTTTGGAAAATTTGCATTTTTTCAGTCCATCGTGATTGATAGCATCAATCGCGATTGACACTGTCCATCGCGACGGACAGCCAGTCCATCGCGATTGACAGACCCCGACGGACACGTGTCCATCGCGACGGACACCCCTGTCCATCGCGACCGACAGAAAAATCGCGATTGACACCCCCTTTCGACGAGATTCGTGTCCATCGCGACGGGCACCCCTGTCCATCGCGACCGACAGAAAAATTGCGATTGACACCCCCTTTCGTCGAGATTCTTGTCCATCGCGACGGATACCTGTCCATCGCGACGGATACCTGTCCATCGCGATTGACACCAGTCCATCGCGATTGACACCAGTCCATGGCGATTGATACCAGTCCATCGCGATTGACACCAGTCCATGGCGATTGACACCTGTCCATGGTGATTGACAACCCAGTCGATCGTGATTGACAGCCAATTTCGGCCAATTTTTTAGGGTTTTTTAATTTGAAGATTTTGGCTAATTTTGGACATGGATCATGGACTCTAGAGCACATAAGGAGGCTATAGGCAAATAACCCGAGGAAAACCTGTTGCCTTGTTGGCCTGTTTGAACCCTGTTTTAATCCCTGAAGCCTGAATTGACATAACTTTCTCATACAAAATCCGTTTGTTGTGATTCTTGTTTTGTTGGAAAGCTCGTGGGGAGTACAACTGAGGATTATTAGATAGGGTTTTTTGAAGTTGACCATACCCCGAGGTAGGAAAACTGAGGGATCCTTGGGATTGTTTTCCATAAAAGCAAAGGATAATTTGGTCTGTGAGTTACATGCATGAAAGTGGTCTATTGTGTCATTTGAATCTAAGTCTTGAGCTAACCATGGGACTTTTACAGGTCCAGCAAGAGCACTTGAGGGCATTCTAAGCAAGAGTAAGTGCAAGCTTGGGAACACGCGTCCTGGGCACACCAGGGCAACAACACAAAGAAGGAAACTCAAGGTTGGAAAATCCTCAACACCCTCTATCAATTCCTAGCTTAGGCTAAGAACAACTAGTGCTAGGAGTAAGTCAGGGGCATCAATCAAGTTGAAGACTACCTATGCACTCAAGTTCAAGATTAAACATAATTTCTTTGTGATGCGATAACCTTAAAGGAAAGAATCTAACGTGGAACGATCAACTTACACTGTGAAAATTAACTCAAATATTCCTGACGACGTGATTTCTGACAAGAGCATAAACATGATAATGGACTAAAAAAGAATCAAGTGACTGATACAAAAGAACTCAGCAACGAGGTTGTACTTGGGCAAATTTGGGCTATTCAATTAGGCTTATGAACCTTAGATCAGGGCGACATCTAGGGAGAGATAGACAAAGTCTTAGGTCTTCAGAGGCTAGTGTCAACCACACTGCTAGGTCTTGGGCCCAGCAGTTAAGCCACCACTCATACTAACCTAGCTCTGAGACCAGTGAATCAGAGATGTCTCAAGGCATGGACCGACCTACGAGAAGTTCAGGAGTGCCATACTTGCACAGGGTAGAAGGCCCATACAAGATGCAGCTGGAATACCTTAGGACCAACCGATTAGGTGCTAGCATCTATGAGGACGGTCTAGGAAGATCCGTGGTCCAGATTAAAAACCCTGACCAATCCATAGGACTAGAACACCCAGTTGTGAAGTTTGAAAACGGAGCATACTTGGACAAAGAAGGAACCATATACATGGTCACTAGTCACCCGGAGATGACATATGAATTTGGGAATGTGATCCCTGAGACGGACATAGATGACCTAGAACAAGGGAACGTAGGAGGGGAGCCCAAGACCCCTCGAGGGAAATCTGTTCTTACTAGAATCCTCAATCCCGAGTGGGTTCCCCAGGACAACAAGAGCATAGATCTGCTTCTAAACCGAGAGACTGACAAAGCCTTTTGGAGGTATAAATCTGCTCGGCCAATTGATATAGGAACAATCATGATCTATGAGTTTAAAGATCCAGATAGCCCAGGCAGAGTACCTATCTAGATCATGCTTCAGAAAGGATCTTTGTGGTTATAGAACATGATAGGCATGCTTATACTTGGAAGGGTGAATTCGTTTTCCCCCAACCAAGATCGAACGTGTCCTATGGCCACCCGGGAGCGGGAACGTCCCATGCTCATGGAGTTCCGGGAGACATAAAGAGAGACAGACCTGAGGTAAGCTTTGCCACTTCCTTGGGAAGAGGAAGAACGAGAACGGAAACAAATAGAGTGGAACCTGAGGGACATAGAGCCCTAGGGAACCGAAGAAATGCGGATGAATTTCCTTTACCACGACCAAGTGAGCACACAAGGACCCTGAGACCGACCCAACTAGTTAAGTCCATGAAAAACTACTTCGATGGCACTGGAGATCCCTACGATCATGTGGCTGAGTTTAGGCAAGTCTTGAGAGCTGAACAAGTGGAGGATCTATTCACGCAGTACAATGCCTTTGGTCTAACCCTTAGGAACACAGCCCTTACGTGGTTTCAACCATTGAATGAGAGGCAATTCAGGAGTATAGACCAACTCCTAGAGGCTTTCATTATTGAATTCTCTAAGAGTGGCATAAGACATAATACCTCCTCGCTGATTCACAGCTTCAAGCAAACCCCTCAAGAAACCGTGAGACTTGCAGGAAGAAGATTTAGGCAATACTTAGAAAGATGCCCTGTTTCAGAGCTATCCACACCAGCTAAGCAAGTGGCTTTATTCTTGGATGGATTGCTAAGTACCAAATTGAGATCTTATGTGTACTTGAAGGACCCTAGGACCATAGAAGAGTGTGTACGCATGTGCATTGACATCAAGGATAACCTAGGGGAGGAGTTAGAGCTTTCCAAAATATACAAAGATTCAGATAGTGCCTCTAGCCTCTCTTCCACGCAATCCACATCTATTGAGGAACTCGTTGAGAAAGTGGCACAAAAACTAGGTGTCTCTAGCAAACAAATCCCAAGGTTTGCCCCTGTGAAAAGATGCTATACTTGTGGTGGCGACCACATGGCGAATGTATGTCCCATTATGGCTCAACCCCAAGTAAATCCTAGTAGCCAGTACTGCACCATAACCTACCAACCCTACCAAAACCAACAAAGGCCTCAACCTGTGCTAACACAACAACCTCTGCTTCAGCTAATGTGATTCCGGTAAAGTATGCTGCTGCAGAAGAAAACCTGAATAGAGCTATAGTCCCTGTAACACCAGTGCTTTCAAAAAGTGATCCCAGTGACCATAGTTTCGATTCTACACATGTTGATAGCCCCCAGGCCTACTACATGCAGTCTCCTGAACATGGTGAGTCCTACTATAGTGAAGAGCCAAATGAACCTAGTTGGGAGTCAGATTACACAAACGTCATGTACGCAAACCCCAACCCTAGACCTCAACCTAGGCAAGTAAGACCTCCATTCCCTAGAGGACCATGCTACAGATGTCAAAGAGATCATCTCATTCGTGATTGTCCCGTGCCTCCACCTACACAACCCCAGTCAGTGACGATCCAGGGCTTTTGCCAAGACTGTGGAAAGGAGCATCTCCTACGAGATTGCCCAAAGAACCCTAATAACATGCCTAAAATCACTCCTATCAATGTTGTTGGGTTAGTTGTAGACTCCACAGGGAGTGTGACTTCCACTGCACCTGTGCAAGTGATCACAAGAGCCCAAGCACTACAGCAAAACCAAGGTGTTGTTCAAGAAAAGAGCCCCGAGGTGAGTGAAACAGAGAGCATAACCAAAAAGAGGACTAGAGCCTGGAAGGATAGACGTGAAAGAATGAAAAGGCAATGGGCAAAAAAGATGAGCGAACTTGAAGAAAGCTTGAGAGAAACCAAAGCAAAGATAAGTGAACTCACATCTCAAAACCACTCTCACACCACCCCTCCACCACCTCTCCCTTTACCCGCCAATCCATCTTCTCCCATTCCCCAACCTTTCAATACACCACCCTTAACCCACCCACCACCCAGAGTAGGATCTGTCCTAGCCGATCCCACTCCCGAGGACCTAAACATGATGCTTAGAGCATATCAGGCCAGAATCCAAGAAGGGCCAAACGTAACTGATCATGAAAAGTGTTACCCTAGAGCAAAACTAGAGCTAGAACGAACCAAAATTTGTGCTAAGATGGTGGAATTGGCTCAGACTATGTTTGAAGCTTGTCGCCTCTTTAACATCTCTAGTTCAGCTAAGACGGAGTTACACTTTGATGGACTGCTAGAACGAATAGAGAGGCTAATTGCACAATCAGAAAAGGAACCCGCCTCTCAAAATAAAGGCAAGGCAAGTGAGAACGTGAGCCTACCTCCCCAGGAAGCCTACGTGCCTAACTCTACGGAGCCAGACACATCATCTTCTATGAATCGGTTCACACCAAAATTCCTACGAGAGATTCAAGAAGACAAATGGGCTAAAGAAAGTGAAGTCCCTCCTCCCATTGAACTTGTGGATGATGCACACGATCAATTCCCACAGGAAATCCCATCCATTTATGAGGAGCATGAGAGCACCCACTCTCAAGAGAGATTAGACTTTGAGTCTAATTCTCTACAAGAATTACCACATTTCACAAGCCCATGGGAAACCAAGTCTACTTGTCTGAGAGCGCCCACAGTTATGATAAGAAATGAAGATTCTATCATACCTAGGAACACAGAGGTAGTGAAAAACACTAAAGTACAATGTAACCTCACCTTAGAAGAGCTACTCAAAGTAAGGCCAGAACTATGGAAACATGTAGCCAAACAAGTACCAGAGATAGCAAAACCTTGTTCCCAGGTAGGATCCCAGAGAACAGTGCTTGAAATACCATTGGACAAGATAGGAGACATGAGTGAGGGCGAAGAGGGAAACACATATCTTCCTATCACCCATCAAGGATACACCACCAAGGCCATTCTAGACTCAGGCGCAGGTGTTGCAATTGCTACCACTTCCCTATGGCAGCGTTGGGGCAAGCCAGCACTCAGGCCCACGAGGATGAAATTGCAAATGCCCGATGGTCACATAGAGAGACCCTTAGGGCTGTTAGAAGGAATCACTCTCACCACATGTGGTGTAGAGTTCGAGCATACATTTGCTATATGTGATTTTAGCAAAAATCATGCATACGAGATGATTTTGGGAAGACCCTTTATGCGACAGTTGCAAGTGGTACAGGATTGGGGAACCAATTCTTTGTACCTGCAACACTTAGGTGTTACGACCAAAGTGAATCTCAAAGATTACTCTCATAGAGATGTCCCTCCTATCCAATGGAATCCCATCCATAGAGCCAAAGATGATATGGAATCTGTGCATCCATAGGATCAGGATCCTCATGGATGCATCAAGACACCCACTTATGGATGTGCAAAGTGGCAGTAGAAGAGGAGAAAAGAGAAAAGGCCAGAGAAATAGGTGCAAACAAAACACATAGACCCATTCAAGACCCAGCCTATGCACCTGTAGTATTTCCTGATGAGGAATTTGAACCCCATGGCTGGGCAGAAATCTTAGCAACAATGGATGTAGCCATCAATGAGGAACAATGGACACCCCACTGTGATGAGGATGGCTATGACATTTCAGTCTTCTCCATAGAGCCAATCATGGGAGAGGCAGTGTTAGAAGAGTGTGAATCTAGCCCTGATGCATTTGAGGATGCAAGTGACTCCGATCTAGAGTCAATCATTATGGACCCACCTTTTGCATCAGATGAAGAATACTTCTATGAAGTAGAATTTCAACCCCAGAGGCACGGAGAGCTTACAAATGATGTAAGGCTAGCCACGCATGTAACCCCTAAGGAAGAAGGAAAGAAAAGAAAGAAGAGAGAAGTCACACAAGCAGAGGAAGAATCTTTGTTTGAGGTCCCGAAAAATTTTAAGAAGTATGAGATAGATGACAGGAGAGTCATGATCAGAATGCCTAAACGAGAGGCACAATCAGGGGAGGCCTATGATAACAAAGAAACCACCCAAGAAAATAGTGGTAGCTGTGGAAGAAGGAGAAGAGAGATGCACGTACATAGGCCATGGCCTGACAGAAGAGGAAGAACAAGAGCTAATAGCCTTGCTAAGAGAATACAGAGATGTATTCGCTTGGAGTTACAAGGATTTGAAAGGTGTTGACCCAGATATATGCTCACACACAATTCCCATGACCTCAGACGCCAAACCCTCTAAGTAGAAGCCATACACATACAATGATAATTATGCGGCTAAGATCAAAGAGGAGATAGATAGACTGGTAGAAGCTGGATTCATCTATGAAATTGAGCACACTGAGTGGGTATCCCCCATTGTAGTGGTGCCCAAGAAAAATGGGAAGTTGCGTGTATGCATTAACTTGAAGAAGGTCAATGCAGCCACAATTCGAGATAACTATCCGCTTCCTATCACAGAACATCTCTTAGAAAGAGTAGCAGGCAAGGAAGTGTACAGCTTCCTTGATGGATTTTCGGGCTATAATCAAGTAGCCATTGCTCCAGAAGATCAGCATAAGATGGCTTTTGCCACTGAATGGGGCATTTTTGCCTTTAGAGTAATGCCATTTGGGCTTACCAATGCACCAGCAACCTTCCAGAGGCTAATGTGCCATGTATTTAAAGAGTTCCTGAGGAAGAACTTAGAAGTCTATGTTGATGATCTTTGTGCTAATTCCAACATCAGACAAACCCATATTCCTGAACTCAGACAAATCTTTGACAAATGTAGAGAATATCAAGTCTGCCTAAACCCAGAAAAGTGCGTTTTTATGGTCAGGCAAGGCAAGATTCTAGGACACATAGTGTCAAAGAATGGCATATCCACTGATGAAGAAAAAGTGAGAGCTATAGCCGAGTTACCTAGGCCTAAGAATGTCAAGGAAGTACAAGCTTTCATGGGGCATTGTGGTTATTACCGACGGTTCATTCACATGTATGCTGTCATTGCAAAGCCCATGTACGGACTTCTGACTAACTTTGAGTGGACTGATGAATGTGAGAATTCCTTCAATGAGCTTAAACGGCGATTATGTTCAACACCAATCTTAACCACACCAGATTGGAATAAGCCTTTCCATGTTCATGTGGATGCATCCAAGTATGCTATTGGGTGTGTACTTGTGCAACCTACTGGTGAAGGTAATATGGATCTTCCAATTGCCTATGCTAGTAGACAATTGAATGCAGCTGAACGAAATTATACAACCACCGAACGAGAAGGATTAGGCATGGTATATGCAGTTAAAAAGTTTAGACATTATTTGCTTGCAAATAAGTTTAAATTTTTTACTGACCATCAGGCACTGCTATATCTCGTGAACAAGCCATGCAATACAGGTAGATTAGTAAGATGGTTTCTCTTATTAATGGAATACGACTTCGAGGTTGTGGGAAGGAAAGGTAGGACTCACTTGAGAGCAGACCATCTCTCTAGGCTCACATCTGGAGAAGCCCCACAAGGAGTGTCAGATGACCTTCCTGATGCTTACTTGTTTAATTTGGAAGTGGTGCTGCAGTGGGCTAAGTCATTAGTGCCAGTATTGACATACGGGCCTAACCACCCAGTAGTAAACACACAGGATAGAGAGGTAGTAAAAGCTCAAAAGTATCACATCATGGCAGGTAGTATGTACAAGCACACAGATCAAGGGATCTTGGCTTGTTGTGTGGAAGAGGACGAGTACGCTAAATGGTTGCAATTAGCACATGTAGGTGCATTAGAGCAACACTACTCAAAACAACGAACCCTACAGACACTAAGGAGACTTGGAATGCATTGGCCAACTATGGAAGCTGATGTCCAAAAGTTGTGCAAGGAATGCCCAATCTGTTGCACTAAACCACCTGTGGAACATGCCACTCTTTATCAAGTGTCCATAGTGCCAGATTGGAGTGAACCACTAGTATCCTTCTTGAGGACGAAAACATTCCCTCCAGACATGACTCTGGTTAGGAAAAGAAGTCTAGAACAAGAAGCCCTAGAGTACTCACTCATTGGTAATAATCTCTACAAGCGTGGTAAGGATGGTTACCTGAGACTATGTGTCCATGAAAGTGAATATCTCAAGATCTTGGAAACTGCTCACCAAGGTGTAGCAGGAGGACACTTTGGACCAGATTGGGTGATCAAGGCAATACTATTTGTGGGCTTCTGGTGGCCAACCCTTAACATGGATGCACATACCTATGTGAAACGGTGTGATGTCTGTCAGCAAACTCAGTATCCTATACGCAAAGACGAGATTCCACTGAAACCTATGATGGGTGGACGTGCATTCTCTAAGTGGGGAATAGACTTCGTAGGTCCTATTAATCCCCCAGCTAAGGGTTCCCATGCTGAATATATCATTGTTGCCACGGACTATCTAACCAGGTGGGTAGAGGTAAAAGCCACAACGAAGAACGATGCTCAAACAACAGCTAAGTTTTTATTTGAGAATGTGTTCACTAGATACGGGCTACCTATAGAGCTAGTTAGTGATAGAGGCACTCACTTCTTGAATGAAGTTATTGAAAATCTGCTCCCAGAATTCTTGGTAGTACATAAGAAGTCTGCCCCCTATCACCCTCAAGCAAATGGCCAGGCTGAGAGCACCAATAAGATCTTATGCAATGTACTGACGAAATTAGTGAAAAATAAACGCTCTGATTGGGACAAATAGCTACACCATGCTGTTTGGGCATATCGAGTGGCCTACAAAACGATACTCCAAGCCACCCCCTTTCAGATGGTATTTGGCCAAAATGCAGTGCTACCATTGGATTTCTTAATACCTACATTGAAAGTAGCACAGGAGCATGAATGGACAGGTCATGAACTCTCCTCTAGGATCTTTGACCTAGAACGATTAGGAGAAACAAGATTGAGGGCGGCTGTAGGGATGTATGCAGCTAAGAAACAACAGAAGGCATACTTTGATGCCCATGTCAAGGATGAAGGTTTGAAGGCAGGCGACCTAGTACTAGTCTACACTTTGAAACAACACGCGAGAAAACTAGAGAAAAGAGGCTACGGACCCATGATCATTAATAGGATCTTAACCAGTGGAGCAGTTCAACTCGCTACCCTCGAAGGTGATGTTCTTCCTAGCTATATAAGCGGGTGCAGAGTCAAGTTATATCAGGAACCTCTGACGGAAGAGATGCTATGTCGACTCAACATTGCTAAGAAACACAAAGAAGAAGAAAAAACGAATTCGAGAAGAAGCTCAAGCAGAAGCTTTAGAGCGCATACGGAGAATGAAATTAAGGAGACAAGGCAAGGAGCAACCTGTGCCAGATGCATATGCAGATCAAGGATATCACGTGGCTATGTGTGAAGTTTCAGGTGTCAGCTCTCATAGGATAATTGATCGATGTCCTTTTATAACCTTAGATATAGGACAAGGAAAGGGTGCAAGGACTGTAAGAGCCTTGATTGACTCAGGTGCAGCCACTAGTGCTGTTAAATTGTCTTACTGTCAAGAGTTGAAATTAACTGTTAATCCTATAGAAGCATATCTCATAGGATTGGGAGGTGTGGAAACCCCTTGCATGCGAGGTGGAACTTCCCCTCTATATTCAAGACGAAGTAATGATAGTCAGAGTACTAGTGTGTCAAGATGAGGACCTCACTGAGCCTCTTGTCTTGGGTCAGGACTGGATCTATGATCATTCGGTCAACCTAAACCTAAGAAGTGGACTTCTTCAGGTATGGGTAAATCATAGTCGAATTACAGTTGAATTGGAAAATGAGGCACTCAAGGAACTAGGTAAGGAACCAACTCCTGGTCCTTCCAGGGGTGCACATGAAGTTGACAATGCTATTCTTGTCCAAAAATGTATGATGCACAAAGAGGATTGTCTCAACAACGGAGTCAAGGATAAGACGGTACTCCCTTCTTTTCCAAAGGCCAGAAGGATGCAGCAGCCAACGGCAGATCAAATACAAAAGAAGCAGAACACTACCTATACTGGAGGCCAAAAAAAGGAGCAAAGCAAATTGTTTCAGTCAATGAAACAAGTATGGAGGTGAAAAGGTGAACACCCTGTTCCGACCAGGCCAACACCACGGCCAAAACCTCTTACTAGTAATCAACAACACGACACTAATAAGAATTCCTTCATAAATTCTTCTGCGAAAGTGAAGTCTATTTGGGTACCCAAGAAGTCAATGAAGGCCTGCCCACAATCACGACAAATCTGGGTGCCTAAGGCTTGCTTGCGGGCTCAAATAGCTACACCAAGGCCAAACCCTGTACAACATGTTTCACTCACGCGAACATCTGAGGCCCAATCTTACACATCACGCACTAACACGTATTCTTCCATGACCACAAGTAGAATCACCTATAAATGGGTCCCTAAAAAGCCCCATTTTTCAAGTAAATACCCTATCACACTCTCCAGAGCCTCCACAAAGTCAAAATCAAAACCTATCCATTGCATTTGGCAACCTAAAACTTGTAATAAACCCCCGGATCCCAATTGTCAATCCATGTCCACCTACTAACTACTTCACTCTCACACCACATCATTCCGCTTAGCTCTTAGGTCTACCCAATCCCTAACTACACACACAAGCATCGAGCACTTACTAACCCCCTAACCTCTCCCGAACCTCATGTTAATGTTGTAACAGGGGACACAGTGTCGTTTTTGTGTCCATTGCAATGTTAACATTTATTCATATATTCTCACAGAACCAGCTGCGAAGTTTTCAACATGGCTGAGGCAGCAGGAACTAGCTCTCAAACAGAAACGAGCCAGCAAGTGGTGGACTTAGACACTTTACCCGTTTTTCCTGAGACAAATGAAAGACCAGAAGAATTGCAAGCCATCAAAATCATACCTATAGCGGACCCTCCCAGTGGCCATACCATACCCGTAGGAAAAACTTCCCACTGGTTTAGTGAAGTGGCAGGACCCTTGGGAGAGGGAACGTACCTATGGGAATCAGAGTTGGACTTCAATGGGAAGCAAGGTAAATACCATTTCTTTACAAGAGAATTTGAGAAGTTACAAAATGCAGAAGGTCTACGTTCGATATGTTAGACGGCCGCCAGAGTAGGACAAATGTATGCCGGATGTAACGGAGTTCCTTGAATTACGCGCAAAAAATTGGTACGCGCATTCTGTAAACGTCTTTTTAAAGTAATGGAAAAAGAGTGATCGAGACCTGTTTTTTTTGTCTCAGAAGTTGTTTGAGTACTGTCTGAGTGGTGTGGTGTCATCAAGATATTGAGTCATATTCCTATATTGTTCTGTTCAGTCTGTTCGTCTATTCCTACTGTAGTGCAGAATAATGAACGTGTAGTATCGAGTGTGAATCTGTTGTTGACAGTTGTGTTCTATATCCACTGTTGATTCCGTTCAGAGGGAAGGACTAATATCGATAATAGTATGAACTGCGAGTTGGAGCACTGATAAGCTTGGTGATGAGTTAAACTGTGATTAGTATGACGGTTGATTGAGTTCGGCATACGGTAAGCCTGTACACCCTCTGGTATGGTCGTATGTCTGATTACTATCTGGTATACATGTCTGTCCTGAAGAAGTGTGTAGTGATTCGCATAAGTTTAGTAAGTTGAGTAACTCTATTAGTCTGCAAGTCAGAACCAGACTACTGCTCCGTTACCATAGCAGATTAGTCTGTAAGTTCGGCGTCCTAATACGTAGAAACAGCTACTGGTCAGTTAAAACTAAGTATATGAGCTAAGATGCGATAAGAGTATTTGTGGTTATGTAAGGATTTGGGAAAATAGTACAGGGCCTCTGTCTAACAGACCCCTACCACTCCCAAGAACCCACTTGATCTGACAACGCCTTTCGGTAATTGAAAGTTTAATATAGTTTACAGTGAACCTCTATTTTATGTTAAATACTTGCTCGGTACGATTTCGGCTAGTTATTAAAACAACGTAACTGTGTAACATTTAACACTTGGCGCCGTCTGTGGGAAGGTGGCATCAAAATTGCCAGTCATTTGTCAGAATTAGACTATCGTTCGATTGGCAGTAGCAACAGACCAGACTGTTGCAGACTGTCCCGTTAGTAATACTACGCGAATAGTACAAAAGATGATATATGCCGGTCACTCGATCCGGTGAAACGTATCCCAAGAACCATCAGTCTGGAGTACTAAAGCCAAATTTGGGAGGTAGAAGTACAACTAGGACTGACCCAGTTGTCAAGAAAGTTAAGAACGTTAAAACTAATTTCGGTCATATTCCGGTAGAACCTGTTACGCCTCTGGTAGAGTCCGGTACTATTTCGGCACAGTCTGTCAAAGATATAGTAATCCCAGAACCTACCAAGACGCATTTGGAATCTAGCTTAACACTCTTGGGAAAAGATTCAGATTCATCTACAATTAGAAACACTTTAGTCACAGAAATCGACGAAGGCGAAAAAACGCCGAATTCGGGCACAATTTCGATTCATTCCGGTGAAATTTCGGTAAGAGAATCACAGTTTTTCGGTGACGATTTAGCATTTTTTGCTAAATCTTCAGCCCATCTGCCGTGCTTGGAAGCAAGTTCCCATACACTGGACATCAAGGAGGAAGGAAGGCTGTTCGAAACAGAGATTCGAAGCATATTAGACAAGATAATCGCACCGGAAAGTGCGTTATCCGACGATACAGATTCCGGTAGTTCAGAAGGAAAGTATAACACGCTCACAATGAACGGACAACAACAGTTATGTCCACCCAGGCCACCTCCAACGGGAGTGACGTACACTAAGTTTGGTGGATTTCCAAGAGATGATCTGGATGCTCACGTACGCACCTTCGAGATAAGCTACGCAGTACTCAATCATCCACCGGATCAGGCCTACAAAGCTATTGTCTTCCAATCTACACTTGTTAATGAAGCAGCTAGATGGCTTACAGAATATGATATTAATCATTTCGGCACCTATGAAGTAGTACGAGATGCTTTTCTGTAGCGATTCAGGCTAAAAAAAAATCCATCCGAAATTTTTGATTATCTGCAGAACAACAGACAGAAACCAAATCAAACTGTACAGGAGTATGCTACTCTCTTCAGAATACACTTAAGGCAGCTACCACCGGCCCATGCTAACTTACCAGATGATGTTATCACTCAGTGGTTCATCAATGGCTTGGTTCCACAACTTAAGCAGATCATGATCATAAGATGTGTCGGAGCCATGTCCCTCGATGCAATCATTGCAATGACTCTGCAACTGGAACACAAAGTCGGTGGATTTACAGAAGATTTAGAATGGTTAAAAGCAAACAAGAATGTTGCAGAAGATATGACTAGACAGGTATACTGCAACATATGCAAAAATTCAGGTCATACTAGTGCCAATTGTGCACTCAATCAAACGTTTTGTGCTATCTGCAACACTGCCGGACACACCACTGGAAACTATGTTTACAATGCCAGAATACAGGGAACAACAACGGTCAATGTAGTTATTCAAGAACATGGACAGCCAGCAAATCACTACGTGCCTCCGCAATTGAGAAACAATCAACCGCAAGGATATCGTAACTACCGAGGATAGAGGAACAACAATTTTAATGCAAACCGCTGGCAGAACAGAGTACCACCGGAAAATCCCAATCTACCACCACCACGCTATCATTTTTGCGGTGAATTTGGACATATTAGAAGGTTTTGCAAAGATGTAGCTGAGTATGATCAAAGGAAGAAGGAACGCCAAAATCCAATGGCCAACATGGTAAAACTCACACCGGTAGAGACACAGGCTGCTACAGTCCAGACCCGTTTCGGTAAACAATTGCAACCGGCAGCAGAAATATTTGAACCAGGGGTACGTGAACAACACAGAATGTATAACAAAGCTAGTCAATGGACCACAACAGAACCACCAGTCTTTCCAAAGCCTATTCCGGTAGCCCAGCCCTCGTTAACAAAGGAAGGAACACAACAAAGGGAGTTAGCAGCAGAAACATCATCAGCAGCAAATACATTGCCCACCGTAGACACCTCCGCATCAGTAGAGGCATCAACTTCAACATCAGTAGAGCCTGTCAATCAATCTCAACAGGCTTGGGAAATCTTATCTAAGGCATCGATCACTCTGCCTTTGGGCCAACTACTGGCATTAGTACCTGGAATTCGACAACAGTTCCAACAACAGTTCAGTCCGGTACCTTCTTGTATTTCGGCAACAGCAGCAGTTCAACCGGAACCTGATTCTATGGTTGATCATTCAGTTCCCTTGATTACAGTATGGTATAAGAATCATAAGATTACGCAGGTATTAATTGATGGAGTCTCTGGTGTTAACATTGCGACTGCGGCATTATGCAAAAGATTAGGATGGACCGAAATCGAACCAGTTCAATTTTTTGTCAGAATGGAAGATCAATCAAGAGTCCATCCTGTAGGACTTGTGTGAAATGTACCCATCACTTTGCAAGGTACAACCTTTAAAATGACCTTTGTTATACTAGATTTGCCAGAATCCACTTTGGATTACAACCTTCTTTTTGGCCGACCTTGGCTGAAACATGCGAAGGTAGGTAATACAAGACTGGTCTGCACAAGAGCTTACGTTTAAAGATGCCAATCGTAGATATGTGGTAAAATTAGATGCTATACAACCTTGCGAGTTACACGCTAGACCGTATTTTGCTGAACCAGTCCATATGCTAGATGGATTGTCAGATGATGAAGAAGAAGAGTTTTTGAAGAGTAACGCTGACTTAATTTCATTGATCTACAGCACGTTGTAGATAATTGGAATGCTTCAGTCTGTACAGTAATACCCGTCACAGAAGAGGCTAAGAAGGAAGACACTGTTTCGACACATAACGATGAATTGCAACAACTTTTTAAACCAACAGACAACACAGAGAAACATCAACAGTTCTATGTCCCCGAAGATCAGCTGATTACTTACAATTTAGGAGATAAAGATCATCCGCATCCTGTGAAGATAAAGCAAAACTTACCGGGTACATTTCGAGCAGATTTAATCCAGCTACTCCAAGAATTCACTGATGTCTTTGCATGGGACTACAAAGACATGAAAGGATTGGACCCCAGTATCTACCAACACAAGGTCATGCTGAAGCCAGAGTCAAGACCGATAAAGCAAACCAGCTACCGGATGAATCCCCATTATGCATCCCAGGTTAAGGCAGAACTTGATAGGTTATTGAAAGTTGGATTTATCGTACTAGTAGAGCATGCTGAATGGATCTCTCCGATTGTGATTGTGCCTAAGAAAAACAAGCAATTGAGAATCTGTGTAGATTATCGGAAATTAAATGCAGCAACCGTACCGGATCCCTTTCCAATTCCCTTTTTGGATACCATGCTTGATAGAGTAGCAGGTCATGAGATGTATTCATTTCTAGATGGGTACAGTGGCTACAACCAAGTAAGAATGGCCGAAGAAGATATACCGAAAACTGCATTTATTACCAATTGGGGTGTCTTTGCTTGTACGGTAATGTGGTTTGGATTAAGAAACGCACCAAGCACATTTCAAAGATGTATGCAGGAGATATTTTCTCCTTATCTCACTTCATTTATGCAAGTATATCTCGACGATTTTTCAATTTTTGGTAAGATGATAGCACATCTGTTTCATTTACGGTACTGCTTTCAGAAATGCAGAGAATATAGACTCTGTTTGAATCCAAACAAATCAGTGTTTGCGGTCTCATGTGGCAAGTTAATTGGCCACATTGTATTTGCACAATGTATCCAAGTAGATCCAGATAAGATTTCGGCAGTATTAGAAACTCCGGTGCCAACTTCTCCAAAAGAAGTTATGCGCTTTATGGGCCAAGTACGGTGGCATGGAAGGCACTTACGATGGCTTGCTCATCTGGCTATACCACTAAACAAGCTAATCAGCAAAACACCTCGACAATTTGAATGGAGCCAGGAATGTCAGATAGCATTTAATCGTTTAAAGCATTTATTAACACAAGTTCCTATTTTACAACCGCCGGACTAGGATCACCCATTTCATATATTTGTTGATGCTTCAGATATAGCAATTGGAAGTGTATTAATGCAACAAATTGATAAATGGTTCAGACCAGTGTATTATGTAAGTCGAAGATTAGCACCTGCTGAGAAAAATTACTCTGTAACAGAAAGAGAATGTCTAGGGCTAGTATATTCGGTCAAGAAATTTAGACATTACTTGCTAGGCCGTAAATTCACATTTCATGTAGACCACGCTGCACTTATCTATTTAGTTCGGCAACAACATCTAGGTGGTCGATTAGCGCGATGGGTCTTACTCTTGCAGGAATTTGATTACGAAGTCATTCACCGGCCAGGCAGTTCACACGCCTTAGCAGATTTTTTATCCCGCTTAGATTCCAGTGAAGCTCCGGTGGGTATAGATGACACGACACCCGCGATTTATGTGTCAGAACCAATTAATGAAGATTCTGTAGACCCACCTATCCCATTTTCATATTATGATCAGATCTTGACCTTTCTCACTAATGGTTGCCTTCCATCTCAGACTTCTAGAGTAGTATGCAGGAAAATTGCAGTTTTTAGCCGTCGATTTCGGTTAATTGCTGGAGAACTATATTATATAGGTCACACCAGAATCCTACTTCGATGTATTCCACCACATGAAGTTAACTCAGTTATCACTTTGGCTCACTCGATTCCTTCCGGTGGACACTTTGCTACAGATCTAACTCACCGAAAAATTCTACAGAGTGGTCGAATATGAAGTGACTATTCAACTGGCCCTAGGATACATCTCGTCCAAGATAGGACATCGTGAGGTATTCAGCATGTTAGATGAACGACCAGTCAAAGCCAAATGTATAGACCCAAGAGATCACTCAAACGAGCGTATTGAGGAATGCATGTTCACTCACACTATGGAAATCACTCCACCAAATACTTCTTGTGAGAATGCACCAAATCTTACTCTCACACAATCTTCTAATCCAATCAATCACATGATTAGTGTTCTATCCAATACTAGCCCCAGTGAGGAACCAAGCATGAGAGGGACTAGTCAGCAAGACTGTCAAAAACCTGCACACATTAGGGTTTACCCTATTCCCTACACTAGACAGGCTTGGATCAAAAAGGATCAAGTGATAGCATATCCTCAACAACAGAACTGCTCTCGACATCGGAAACAACAACAGAATAAGAACGCAAGTCGCGTTGGATACCCAAGTCCACCAAGGGCTATGAAAATATGGATACCGAAGAAGGTGATAGCCGCACAGCCGGCCCGAACACAAATATGGATCCCCAAGTCATGTGCTCAAGTGACAATCATAAAAAAGGACTAGCCAAGGCACAAGGAGAATCAATATGATCTAAAGGCCAAACGACGGAAGATAAACTACTACAGGACAGAGCAGGAACCGTGCCATGCAACAGAAATCATTCAGAGATTTGAACAGCGAACAAAACAAAAGCACCACGTGAAAAGCGCTACATTGTCTAGGAATGCTAGGAATACAGACTATCCCAATGGAGTAAAGAAGATTTGGATGCGGACGGGCAAGACAATCTGTATGCATCAATCAAGTACTTCAAGTTGCACACATGTGGAGTCACAAGAATCCAAAGTATGCATAATAGGGCCACATTACAAGGCCAAGCATTCGGCACATTCTTCTTCTACTTCAGGATAGTGAAGCACATTTCCCTCTCAGGAAATAGGAGAGCACTTGTACAAAATCCAAGAAGATAACACATAAATCAATAACCGCTTTGGCTATGAACTAACTTTATTGTTTTCGTTCAGACAAAAACATAACCAATATAAATAAGTATGAAGAATCTCATGTATTACCTTTCTCACACCCACGGGGAAGGGACGACACAATCCACTCGGAGAGTTGCCAAATTCAAGAAGGATAAGTGAAGGATGATTCTTGATACCAGTTCGCCACTAATCACTGGTATATATTGAGTGTAGATCACATCATCTAATTCCGAGGCTACACAAGAGGAGGAGATCCTGCTTCTTCCCTTGGAATCAATCACGAAGGCGAGAGGTCATTGGTTTCTTGATGATCAACCAGTGTCCGAGCTTCTTTTTATGGCTACCATTAAGATCATGGATAGGGATCACTACTTTCCTATCATGTCTCAAGATTTCAAGACTATCATACAAGGATTACCATGCATGACAGATGTCTGGACACAAGCAGGAATTGATGCATTCCTGAGACTTCCAATATACCTACCTGACTTTCAGAGATGTACACAAGTGATGAATACACTCCAATCGCCACCGAATAAGCCATCAGTCCCAGAGGCACGAGTGCTTGACAAGGTTGGTACATGGAAAGAGCTTTTGGATGGAATCAAGATGGACTGACCAATGTCAAGGATGAATGTCACGATCCAAAAAAGAGAACGTTTTTGGAAATGAACAGAACAGATATTCAAGACTCGGTTCGCTTAGTGCACCAACATTTTCGTTTCCCGAGTATGCATAGATACACAACACCTTTACTATCACATGCTATGAGGCAAGTCGGAAATAAAGTAAATATGACCCCATATATCCAAGACCGCCTATTTGAAGCAAAGAAAAAGTGGGGTCAGAAAAAGTTCTTGAATGGAAGTTCGGCATTGACACTGCTAATTTATGAGGCACTTGAAATGAAGGATTGCTTACGCTTAATGCCAACTTCAACAGAAATCGGGAAATATACAAAGTCAACAACGGTTCCAAAGAAAAAGAAAACAGTCATCTCTATTGAAGAAGTGGGAACCAGTTCAAAGAAACCCATGAGAGGAACTAAGCGCATTAGAGAGGAAGAAGCTCAGGAGACACCACAATCAAAGAGGACCCATAACTTGCCAAAAATTCCTATGACGCAGCAACCAATCACAAAAAGAGACCTCTCCGCAGCTCTAGAAGAGACCCACATGTATATGCAAGGGCAAGTAAACTTGAATGTTCAAGGTCATCAATACAGACAGGCAAGCCAAGCCAAGCAACAAAAGACTAAAGAACAGACCTCAGAATAAGCTGCCAGATATAAAGAACTGGGCTTGGAAGATTCGAGCTCTAATGAGGAATCTAGTCTTGAAATAGACACATTGGATACTGACATAAGAACAGAAACACAAAATGAGGAATGGACAGAGATTAATCAGATCGAAGTTACACTTGACAATCAACAATCTCAGGTAAAAAACATAGAAGCATCCACTGAAACAGTACATGTTATCCAATTGAACGATCAGTCCAAAATTAGCATAAAGGAAGTCCCAATCACCAATATAGATGCAGTGCAACCTATGAAAGAGGAAATGCAAACACACCTTGACAAAGAAGAGGGTGTACCCCAAAATAGGGAGCCAATTGGTATTGAAGTCCCTGATGATACACCACAAGGCAAGATTGACTACAGGGAGGTTGAGCCACGGATACCACATGGTTAAACATTGATGTTACTCTATTGAAACCAGTAGTCAAACAAATGATACAAATGGACAGACACGCAACAACAAATGATGGAAACAGATGCGCATTACGACAAGACAATGCGGGAAAAGAATCAATTTCAAATCATGAGTGAGCAATTATCCACATAGCTCATCCAAGCCCACCAAGAGATTTCAGGCAAAGGAACGGAGTTACTTGCTATCAAAGCACAATGTGATACATTGATGAAGCATCATCATCAACTCCAGGCACAACTGACAGACTTACAAAGACAACATGAAGCCAGCGAAGTGTTGGAGTTTATTGACCTCCAAAGTATAGCAGGAAGTAGGTGGAACCCCCTAGGAACAAGTTGACCTTCTCACAAACTTCATCATAGAAAACCAGTCATGCTTGCAGAGCTTACTACTCTCTACTCACTCAAAAGTTTTTAAAACTGTTTTAACCACATATACTAGAGACCAAGATCTTTCCAATGAGCCAAAGAACACTCAATTTGGATAAATACTCAATGAGCTATGACCTCTGCAATATGCAGCTTTAATGGAGACCTTGAAACAGAGATGAACCTGAGGACATACATCACTTGCAGAGACTACTGCTCTTAACTCACAACTCCAATGAATCTGAAAATTTCCAGAATACAAATAGACTTGGAGAGCTTTCTAACAAGCCAAAGAACACATGATTTGGATACATACACAAGGAGATATGACCTCTGCAAGTTGGATGTTTAATGGAGACCTTCAGCAGGGATAAAAAACAGAGAACACACACTACTTGCAGAGAGTGTTGCTCTCAGCTCACAAATCCAATGATTATGAAAATTGATACTATGAAAGTAGACAAGAAGAGCTTTCAAATGAGCTATCAAACATGTAATTTGGATATATAATGAGGGAGATATAAGCTCTGCAAGCTCTGCACGCTCTGCATACAAAAACTAAAGTAGCATAGAGATACTCTCTTGGACATCCCACAAGATCACGACTTTTCTCCTCTTTTTATAGCATGGGAAACTAAACTAAAACCTTCCTAATACATCTAAATTCGTGGTAGACACTTGGATGGAGGTATTACATGACTCAAGTGTTCAAATAAGCAAAGTATTGATGGACTTTGAGAACTAGCCACATCGACCTTCCACTAGGACACCACTGAAGCTCCCTTGTGACTCACTAATTTGACTCACCATGTTCTAGAACTCACGTGGTATTTTTGCTACATTTTATGAATAATATGAGCCTTCTTGAAGTATTTGAAGACTTCCCAAAGGTATTTACATAATTTGAAACTTGTAGGTTACATAAAACAAATGTTCGCAACATTCTCCCCCTCAAGTTTCAAAGGGTATTTCCTTCATGCCAAGAATATAGTTGAATCTTTGAAGCTTTGGTCCATCCAAGGATTTGGTGAAGATATCTGCAACTTGATCCTTTGTTCCAACAAAAGAAACCTGCACTTCATTGTTCATGGCCTTCTCTCAAACATAATGATAGTGAACCTCTATATGCTTTGTTCTAGCATGAAAAATAGGATTTGAGGTCATATGAATGCTACTCAAGTTATCCCCATATATCAGTGGTACATCAACCTGCACATTCAAGTCATGAAACAATTTTTTAAACCACATAACCTCAGTAGTAGCCAATGCTAAACCTCTATACTCAGCCTCTGTAGAAGATAAAGCAACTGTAGGCTGTTTCTTTGAACTCCATGTTAATTTCTTGTTTCCTGCTATTACCACATACCCACTTGTGGATCTTCTGTCATCTTTGCTTCCAGCCCAATCTGCATCACTAAAGACTTTAAGAGTTAGATCAACATCATGACTATAAAATAATCCTTCATTCATGGTACCTTTCAAATACCTAAGCACTCTTTTCGCTGCATGCATATGAGGTACTCTAGGTTCATGCATAAACTGTGACAATACTCCCACTGCATAACATATATCAGGTCTAGTTTTTGTTGCATAAATCAAAGATCCTACCATGGATCTATATACATTCATATCATGCAACTCATCACCTTCCTTTGCACTCAGCTTTACATTACATTCCATTGGAGTAGAAACAAATTTACATTCCTGCATACCAAACCTTTTCAGCATATCACATATATACTTTCTTTGTATCAACCACATACCTTCATCGCTATACACAATTTCAATCCCAAGAAAGTATCTGAGCAAACCAAGATCTGAAATTTTAAATTCCTTTCCCAAATTACCTTTTATCTCATCAATTGCTTTTGCATCATTCCCTGTAATCAACAAGTCATCCACATAAATGCATACATAGACACACATGCCATCTACATGTTTTACATAAAGTGAAGGATCAGCATGACTCGCTGTGTATCCTTGCAGCATAAGATACTTTACCAACCTTGCATTCCATGCCCTTGGTGCCTGCTTAAGACCATACAATGCCTTCTTTAACCTGCATACATGATTAGGACATTTTGCATCCACATAACCATCTGCCTGTGACATATACACTTCTTCATTTAACTCACCATTAAGAAAGGCATTTTTTATATCAAGTTGATATATATTCCACCTTTTACTTGCAGCTAAAGCCAACAAAGTTCTCACTGTTGCCATATTTGCTACTGGACTAAATGTTTCCTCATAGTCCTCACCTTGAGTTTGATTATATCCTTTTGCTACAAGTCTAGCCTTATATCTAGACACACTACCATCACTATTTCTTTTAATCTTAAAAACCCACTTGCAACCAATTACCTTTTGCTTTGGTGTACTTGGAACTAAATTCCAAGTCTTGTTATCCTGTAGTGCTTCCATTTCTTCTCTCATTGCTTTCTCCCACTTTTCATCTCCTTTGGCCTCATCATAACATGTGGGTTCATTTTCCTGCTCAACTTTTGTCATAAAAGCATAATGAGTATTCATGAAAGATTCATAAGTATACCTTTGAGGTTGCTTACTTACTCTTGAAGTTCTTCTTACCTCCAATGTAGATGCTCTTCCTTTCTTATTAGGAACCTTTGATGATTCTCCATACTCACATACATCACTAATTTCCTCTCCTTCATCATTAACTTCAACAAGTTTGAGTTTACCTTTACTTTTAACACTTGGAGGTGACTCTTGCCTTAATCTTCCATTGAAAGGTGATCCTCTTTCTTCATCTAAACCACTCCTTTCATCATTTAAACTTCCTGATGGCTGAACTATGGATTCATCTCCTTCAACCACACCTTCTTCATTTTCATCCATGACCTGCAAACAATTCTTATCTGCATACCATGAAAGTGATTCATCAAAGTTTACATCTCTTGACACAACAACCTTATTGGTATGAGGATTATAGCATCTATATCCTCTTTGAGTATCTGCATAACCAATAAATATACATTTTTCTGATTTTGCATCAAGTTTAGATCTCACCTCACTAGGTACATGTACATAACATACACAACCAAATACTTTCAAATGACTTACACTTGGTTTCCTTCCATGCCATACCTCATATGGTGTCAAATGATGAACTCCAGCAGTCGGAACTCTATTCATAATGTAAACACTTGTGCTAACAGCTTCAGCCCAAAAATAATTAGGCAAACACATATCATTAAGCATACTTCTAGATGCTTCTGCTATGATTCTGTTTCTTCTTTCTGCGACTCCATTTTGTTGTGGAGTATACCTGCATGTAACTTCTCTTTTGATACCTTCATCATACAAAAAATCAGTAAAAGCTTGAGAGAAATACTCTCCCCCTCCATCAGACCTTAGCTTCTTAATATACCTTCCTGTTTGCTTTTCGACATATGATTTGAACTTCTTGAAACAATCAAAGACCTCACTCTTATGTTTAATGAAATACATAAATGTCATTCTACTATGATCATCAATGAATGATACATAGTACTTATTACCAATCAAGGATGCCTCTTTAGTAGGTCCCCACACATCTGTGTGTATGAGATCTAGCAAACCATCACTTACATAACTTGAATGCTTGAAAGGTTGTCTACTCTGCTTACCCATTTGACATGCTTCACAAAGATGCACCATATGTTGCTTAGTAAGATCAGGTAATCCTTCAACAATCCTCTTCTTTGATAGCTCCTTTAACCTGTGTACATTCATGTGTCCAATCCTTTTGTGCCATAGATCAAGCTCTGCTATTCGATGCATACCATAAGAGAAATAGTTTGTATGATTTGGGTTTACCTTGAATGTAAACAATCTACCTTGTTTTTGACCTCTAGCAATTAACCTCCTTTGCTTTGGATCCTCAATGAAGCAACCTGCATGATTAAATCTCACTTGTAAACCTTTTTCTACCATTTGACCAACCGACATCAAATTCTTAGTGATCGTTGGCACATAAAGTACATCCTTCAAGCAATTTTTCTTGCTCTTATCCTGCATAACAACATCTCCAACCTGCATAATCTTATGTGTTGTATCATCTCCTGTTTCAACATGACCTTTACATGACGGATTATGCATATTAGAAAACCATGAAGCATCATGAGACATGTGATTAGAACAACCACTATCTACATACCATACATCACTATTGGAATTCATCTTAGTTTCTACATTCATCATAAGAAGAGAATCATAATCATCACTTTTACCTTCAACTGCATAATTTCCTTGTTGTTTACCTCTTCTTGAATAGCCTCCTCTTCGATTACCACCTTGATTATTTTCATTTTGATAACAATCTTTGGCATAGTGTCCATACCTTCCACATATATAGCAATTGTTCTTATTATCTTCACTCCTTTGTCTTTGGTTGTAGTTGTAGTAGCCTCTCGTACCTCTAGCGCTTGATCTTCCTCTTCCTCTTGTGTTGAAGAAGCCACTTGAAGTCCTTTGATCATCGATCCTTCTTCCTCGACCTCTATTTGAACCTCTTCCACCTCTGTTTCCACCTCTTGATGATCCTACATAAAGAGCTTGTCCTTGAGATCCTTTTTGATTTGAAGTAGAACCATTTAGATTCATCTCCTCCGTGACCATGAGGGCAATAAGTTGATCAAAATCTGGTAATTCTCCTCTGACATAAACTGAAGTAATGAAGGGTTTCCATCTCTCATCATCTTTGAGTCCGTTGAGAGTATGTGCAACCAAGTCGTCGTCCTCCACATGAGCTTGAATTGATCCTAGTTGATCTGCAATCTCTTTAACTTTCAATATGTAATCATTGACCGATGTCCTTGTATCTTTCTTTATGTTATTCAACTCATTTTTGAGTTGAATCTTCCTTGCTCTTGTACCTGTAGCATACAACCTTTCCAATGCAAGCCAAACATCTCTACTTGTGTCTAGATCTTGTATGTGTCCTACCATTGAATCTTGAATATTTTGTGATAAAATGAATATAACCCTTTTGTCTCTCTCATTCCAAAGTCTAAACTCCCTCAATTGTTGCTGATTTGGGTCCTCTGGTAATGTGGGTTTGATATCTGTGCCGTCAATCAAACCATACAAGCCTCTACCTTGCAAGTATGTTGTGATTCTAAACTTCCATGCCTGATAATTGGTCTTATCAAGCTTCTCTATTTGTGCATGTTGGTCTCCCATAATACAAATGCTAAGCTTCCTCCTTTAAGCCTCCTTTCCAATGTGTGTGATGAGAAGAAATATAATATTTACCTTGTAAATGAGGTATGTGCACCTTTCTTTGCTTGGATGTTGCTTCAGATGCCTCCTTGCAATCTTCTTCTACCTTTGTGTAGTGTTGATGATGAACTGCTTCTTTGATAGCTTCAAATTCTTCGTCAAGGTATGATAACCTTCTCCAAGCCTCCAAGTACTTGCTCTGATACCAATGTTGGAGTTTATTGACCTCCAAAGTATAGCAGGAAGTAGGTGGAACCCCCTAGGAACAAGTTGACCTTCTCACAAACTTCATCATAGAAAACCAGTCATGCTTGCAGAGCTTACTACTCTCTACTCACTCAAAAGTTTTTAAAACTGTTTTAACCACATATACTAGAGACCAAGATCTTTCCAATGAGCCAAAGAACACTCAATTTGGATAAATACTCAATGAGCTATGACCTCTGCAATATGCAGCTTTAATGGAGACCTTGAAACAGAGATGAACCTGAGGACATACATCACTTGCAGAGACTACTGCTCTTAACTCACAACTCCAATGAATCTGAAAATTTCCAAAATACAAATAGACTTGGAGAGCTTTCTAACAAGCCAAAGAACACATGATTTGGATACCTACACAAGGAGATATGACCTCTGCAAGTTGGATGTTTAATGGAGACCTTCAGCAGGGATAAAAAACAGAGAACACACACTACTTGCAGAGAGTGTTGCTCTCAGCTCACAAATCCAATGATTATGAAAATTGGTACTATGAAAGTAGACAAGAAGAGCTTTCAAGTGAGCTATCAAACATGTAATTTGGATATATAATGAGGGAGATACAAGCTCTGCAAGCTCTGCACGCTCTGCATACAAAAACTAAAGTAGCATAGAGATACTCTCTTGGACATCCAACAAGATCACGACTTTTCTCCTCTTTTTATAGCATGGGAAACTAATCTAAAACCTTCCTAATACATCTAAATTCGTGGTAGACACTTGGATGGAGGTATTACATGACTCAAGTGTTCAAATAAGCAAAGTATTGATGGACTTTGAGAACTAGCCACATCGACCTTCCACTAGGACACCACTGAAGCTCCCTTGTGACTCACTAATTTGACTCACCATGTTCTAGAACTCACGTGGTATTTTTGCTACAGTTTATGAATAATATGAGCCTTCTTGAAGTATTTGAAGACTTCCCAAAGGTATTTACATAATTTGAAACTTGTAGTTTACATAAAACAAATGTTCGCAACACGAAGCAGACAAAGAGAGGATGAAAGCTTGCAGCAACCTGCTCGAAACACAACTGAAAGTATACATGGAAGAAAACGATAGCTTACACGGCCGCAATAAGGAACTGATGAAGGCATTACTGTATGACCAGCCTATCGAAAAACAAGAGACTACAGCTATTGACCAGAAAGAACTAAGAGATCAGATTGAGAAAAAATATGCAGATTTGCTAAAGCAAGAGCAAGCCCGACTTGAAGAATGGGAAAAAAGGTACATCAATGACACGAATGAACTTAAAACGCAACCGCAAAGTGTGAACGCCAAACTTGTAAAGAGTTAGAGTGAAAATGTAGAACAAGTGGCAGAAATCGGTAATGAGCTACTTGCGTCCAAAGAGGCACTCAAGGCAGCAATGCAAGAAGTTAAAGAGAAGACTGAACGACTTGCACAATTAGAAACCAAAGTAGAAGAGAAAGTATCCATCGGGACAACAGTAGAGCCAACACAAAAGAGTCCTATTGGCGAGGTAGAAATAGGTCAAAAGGAACGGGCACTATTGGTGTCCCGGTTGATAGAGAATTTTGAAAATGAAGTAATCAAAGTAATGAAAGAAGCCAAAATAAAAGGCAAAAATCTGGACACAATAATGAAGCCATACACTGCAGAAATAGGTCAAAAGGAACGGGCACTATTGGTGTCCCGGTTGACAGAGAATTTTGAAAATGAAGTAATCAAAGTAATGAAAGAAGCCAAAATAAAAGGCAAAAATCTGGACACAATAATGAAGCCTTTCAACATTCCGTATGGACTATTGAAAGAGAAAACCAGGCAATACATAAAGAAGATCACACAGAAAGCTCCTAATGAGCAGCTCCAATTCAAAGACAATACGTTCAATTACAATCAAGAGGAATTTGAAGCTGCACAACTTGTTTGGAGAAGAAATTTTTTGGAGAAAAATCCTACATTGCGGGTGCACTGGCAAGTAGCACCGTATTTATTACAGGTAAACCCTTCATTTTGCCCAACACCATGTCGCAGAGAAGCAAGAGAATTTTTGGATATGCAAAAGAATGGTGTGATCAATAAACAGTGGCTGAATTATCCGCTACTTCCAAGTCCACCCCATAATTATCTACCTACGGAAGATTATATGGTAAAAACCATTGAATTTTGGCTACACTGTTACGCAACAGTACCCGATTTAACTATCAAAATAACGAATAAAATTCTCCGCATGATCCTTACAGTATTGAAGGTGTGCAAGCACACTGCATATACATTTTTAAATTTCATTGGCATTAATCAGGGAACAGATATCCTCGTTTTTTATTTGTCTGTTATGCCTAGCCGACCCACAATAATGGCCTATTATTCTAGGCTTATGTTTTTACCGAGCACATACATGCAAACATTCCAAGAAGCCTTTTTCACAAGTTTTTTTGAAATTGATTCAGAAGTCTTCTTGAAGATGTCATTGAACTTGAATGCTAGATTAGTGGCATATGAGCTAAGCTTCTTCGCTGACCACAGACAGCCACCACATGATGGTGTGAAAGTAGAACAGTGGAAGCAACTCATGATACGTGAAGCTAATCTGCTAAATGAAACAGAGCAAAAAGTATACAAAACATACTCCCGTCGACTTCCGAAGCCTGTTGGGGACGACAGAGTTCAAGAGGGGGGCAGTGTTGAGGGAGAGTTAAGCAAAAAGAAGAAAAGAAGAAGACAAAGAAAGAAGCTTCACTAAAAGATCATATTTGAAGATATATCTCTACAAGAAGCCCCGCAGGGGCGAAACACCCATCTCTACACAGAGCCCCACAGGGGCACACATCAAGGAAAAGCACGTAGGAGGGAAGGAGGAACCAGGGCCAGGAAGTATCCATGAAGAAGTGCAAGAAGATATCCGGTAGTTCCAGAACCCCAAGAAGGTACTTCAATCTCTTGATCTTCGGAAAGTCCAGATCGAAAGCTAAAGAACTAGACCTTCATACCTTCCACTGGTGGCATGCGTGGCAGCCCGACTTAAGAGGCAACACGAATGCATCAGGCCCAGAGGATGTAAAAGAAGAATCAAGAAGAGGCCATCAAAACTGAACACTGTCTAACAAGCACACAGAACTAACCAAGAGATGCAGGCGGACAACAAGTGACAAACAAGAAGTAAAGCCTGTCAAGGGACGACAGAGACAAAGAGGGGGAGAGTGTTGCAGAGCGAAGAAGAGCAAAAGGCAGAGAAAAAGAGGGGTCCCAAAATTTTTCTGATTTTTGTAACATATTTTCCGTTGTAAATGCACTAGAGGAGCCCTCTAGATGCATACCCATGGAGGTTAGTAGCTTACCCATGTAAATTAGTAAGAAATTAGGCTTTTAGTGAATAAAGTGCCGGTCTCTTTTGTGAGAGGAGCATTTTTAGGGCACATGTATATAAGTCAATTTGTGACTCTTTGTAGAGACTTTTGGCCATTGTGAGAATCAAGAGCACAGAATTTCGAATTTGTGTCTTCTCCTCTCTGTATCATCTTCTTTGTGAGCTTGTGTGATTGTGTGTTGCTTGAAAAGAGTGTTAGGAAGTGTTGTCTATCTATGAAAGTGTTTGTTTGCTATTGATAAGGTGTGTGTGAAGTGTAGGAAGTGCTGAAGTGTAGGAAGTTCATTCCCACAACTCAGTATTTTGCTCATAACTTGAAGCACAAGTGTCAGAATTGAGTGAAAACACTACCATTGGCTGTGTCTTCTTGAGAGTTTCGAAATGCATATTCTATTCGCTATATTCCAAGTTTGGAGCTGAGAGAAAAGCTCAATTTACTGTTGGATACTGCTCCAAGTATCGCGACACCATAGTTGACAGTTGAAGCTTGTTTGGAATAGTCTTAGCCTTGTTGCACTCTTTGGGAAGCTCATTTGCATTGACCATCATTTGAATGCATCTCTTCATACACTCGGCTAGGTTTTGATACTCCTCGGATTGATAAATAAAGCATGAATCCCCACTATACGCACTTGAGGGGGATCAAAGTATAGTCTCTTTCTCCACAAGTCCCTAGGTTGAACTTAGGTACACATGTTTTTGGCGAAACGTGTGTACCTAAGTTCCAACCTAGGGACTTGTGGAGAAAGAGACTATACTTTGATCCCCCTCAACTGTGTATAGTGGGGATTCACGCTTTATTTATCAATCTGAGGAGTATCAAAACCTAGCCGAGTGTATGAAGACATGCATTCAAATGATGGTCAATGCAAATGAGCTTCCCAAAGAGTGCAACAAGGCTAAGACTATTCCAAACAAGCTTCAACTGTCGACTATGGTGTCGCGATACTTGGAGAAGCAGCCAACAGTAAATTGAGCTTTTCTCTCAGCTTTGAACTCCGAATATAGTGAATAGCATATGCGTTTCGAAGCTCTTGAGAAGATGCATCCAATAGTGATGTCTTCACTCGATTTTGACACTTCTGCTTCAAGTTATGAGCAAAATACTGAGTCGCAGGAATGAACTTCCTACACTTCAACACTTCCTACACTTCACACACACCTTATCAACAACAAACAAATACTTTCATAGATAGAAAACACTTCCTAACACTCTTTTCAAGCAACACACCAGCACACAAGCTCACAAAGAAGATGATGCAGAGAGAAGACACAAATTCAAAATTTTGTGCTCTTGATTCTCACAATGGCCAAAAGTCTCTACAAAGAGTCACAAATTGACTTATATACATGTGCCCTAAAAATGGTCCTTTCACACAAGAGACCGGCACTTTATTCACTAAAAGGCTAATTTCCTACTAATTTACATGGGTAAGCTACTAATCTCCATGGGTATGCATCTAGAGGACTCCTCTATTGCATTTACAACGGAAAATATGTTACAAAAATGGTTATAATACAAAAATAGAGTGTCCAAATCCGAAAAATTTGGGGACCCCTCTTTTTCTCTGCCTTTTGCTCTTCTTTGCTATGCAACACTGTCCCCCTCTTTGTCTCTGTCGTCCCTTGACAGGCTTTACTTCTTGTCTGTCACTTGTTGTCCGCCTGCATCTCTTGGTCAGTTCTGCCTGCTTGTTAGACAGGTGTTCAGTTTTGATGGCCTCTTCTTGATTCTTCTTTTACATCCTCTGGGCCTGATGCATTCGTGTTGCCTATTAAGTCGGGCTGCCACGCACGCCACTAATGGAAGGTATGAAGGTCTAGTTCTTTAGCCTTCGATCTGGACTTTTCGAAGATCAAGAGGTTGAAGTACCTTCTTGGGGTTCTAGAACCGCCGGATATCTTTTTGCACTTCTTCATGGATACTTCCTGGCCCTGGTTCCTCCTTCCCTCCTACGTGCTTTTCCTTGATGTGTGCCCCTGCGGGGCTCTGTGCAGAGATGGGTGTTGCGCCCCTGCGGGGCTTCTTGCAAAGATGTATCTTCAAATATGATCTTTTAGTGAAGCTTCTTTCTTTGTCTTCTTCTTTTCTTCTTTTTGCTTGACTCTCCCTCAACACCAACCATGAGGTTCAAATTCTTCATCTAGAAATACAACAGGTGTATAGGCTGGGTCTGGTATGGATCTATGAGTTTCCTTCACACCTACCTCTCTTGCCTTTTCCCTTTTCTCTTCCTCTTGGGCCACTTTACACATCCATAAGTGAGAGTCTTCATGACTCCATGAGGATCCTGATCCTATGGAATGCACTGGCTCCGTATCATCTGTGGCTCTATGGATGGGATTCCATTGAATTGGGGGCACGTCTTGATGAGAGAAATCCTTGAGATTGACTTTGGTTGTAACACCTAAGTGTTGCAAATATAAGGAATTGGTTGCCCAATCCTATACTACTTGCGATTGTCTCAAGAATGGTCTTCCCAGAATCATCTGGTAGGCTTGATTTTTGCTAAAGTCACATATAGCAAAAGTATGCTCAAACTCTACCCCACAAGTAGTGAGAGTTATCCCTTCTAGTAGTCCTAAGGGTCTTTCTATGTGACCATCAGCCATCTGCAATTTCATTCTTGTTGGCCTGAGGGCTGGCTCGCCCCAACACTTCCATAGGGAAGTGGTAGCAATTGCAACTCCTGCACTTGAGTTCAGAATTGCCTTGGTTGTGTAACCATGATGAGTACTGGGAAGATAAGTGCTTCCTTCTTCTCCTTCACTCATGTCCCCTATCTTGTCCAAAGGTATTTTCGGCACTGTTCTATGAGATCCTACTTGGGAACGACATTTTGCTACGTCTGTCACTTGTTTGGCTACGTGTTTCCACAATTCAGGCTTGACCTTGAGTAGCTCTTCTAAAGTGAGCTTGCACTAGACTTTAGTATTCTTCACTACCTCCATATTCCTATGTATGATGGAGTCTTCATTTCTTACCATGACGGTGGGTGCTCTCATACAAGTAGATTTTGTTTCCCATGGGCCGGTGAAATGAAGCAATTCCTGCAAGGAATTAGACTCGGTCTAACCGCTCACTTGATGGGGCATCCTCCTGTTCTCCATAAATGGAGGGAATGTTTTGTGGGAACTGGTCATGTAGGTCATCCACAAGTTCAATGGATGGAGGATTCTCACTTTCTTTTACCCATTTCTCTTCTTGGATCTCTCATAGGAATTCTGGTGAATACCGATTCATAGAAGAAGAGGTCACTAGTTCAGTGGAGTTAGGCACATAAGCTTCTTGGGGGGGAATGCTTATTTTATCACTTGCCCTCTCCTTAGCCTGGGAGGTGACTCCTTTTTCCGACTTTGCAATTAACCTCTCCAATCTATCTAATAGACCATCAAAATGCAATGGTGTTCTAGTGGAGTTAGAGCAATTGAAGAGACGACTGGTTTCAAACATGGCTTGAGCGGATTCCACCATTGTGGCACAAATTTTTGTTTGTTCGAGCTCTAGGTACACTCTAGGGTAACACTTTTCATGATATGTTACATTGGACCCTTCCAAGATTCTACCCTGATATGCCCTAAGCATCATGTCTATATCCTCGAGAGTGGGATCTGCTATGAATGATCCTACTCGGGGTGGTGGTTGGGTTATGTGTGGTGGATTAGAATGTTGTGGGGTGGGAGGTGATGGGGACGGTGGTGGAGGTGATGTGTGAGAGTGTGTTTGAGATGTGATTTCTATTATTTTGGCTTTTGTCTCTCTCAAACCTTCCTCGAGTTCGCTCATCTTCTTTGCCCATTGACTTTTCATACGTTCACGACTTTCTCTCCAAGCTCTTGTCCTCTTCTTATTCTGGCTCTGGGTCTTGCTAACCTCATAGTTATGTTCCTGGCCTAAGTCTTGGTTTTGCTTAAGTGCCTGAGCTCTCGTAATGACTTGCACTAGGGTCGTGGAAGTCACACTTCCCCTCGAGTGTACCACTAACCCAATAATGTTGATAGGAGCGATTTTTGGCATATTGGTGGGGTTCCTAGGACACTCTCCTAACAAGTGCTCCTTTCCACAATCTGGACAAAAGCCTTGAATTGTCATATATTGGGGTTGTGTTGGTGCAGGCATAGAGCAATCATGAATGAGGTGATCTCCTTGACATCGATAGCATGGTCCTCTAGGAAATGGGGGTCTTATCTGCCTAGGTTGAGGCCTAGAGTTAGGACTTGCATACATGACATTCACATACTCTGGCTCCCAACTAGGTTCACTTGGTTCTTCATAATAGTATGACTCATTACAATCAGGGAACTACATGTAGTAAGCCTGTGGGCTATCAATATGAGTAGAGTCAAAACTATGATCACTTGGGTCACTTTCTGAAAGCAATGGTGTTACTGGCACTAATGCTCTATTCCAATTTTCTTCCACTACTACATACTTCACTGGAATCACATTGGCAGGAGGAGGGGGTTGCTGCGCTAGAACTGGCTGAGGTCTTTGCTGCCCTTGATAGGGTGGTTGATAGGATTGCTGGGGCCTACCATACTGCTATTGTGGGTACTGATTCTGGTATTTTCCTTGATATGGATACATCTGAGGATAATTTTGTCTAACAACTTGTTTATTATAAGGAAAATCTTCTGCAGTGTGGTTGATATATCTCCTTTTTATGGTGCAGTATTGGCTGTTAGGGTTCCCTTGTGGTTGAGCCATGATATGGCACACATTGGCCATATGGGCTCCTCCATAGGTGTAGCATCGTTTCCCTGGGGCAAATCTAGGAATCTGCTTGCTAGGTACTCCTAATTTCTGAGCTACCTTCTTTGTTGGATTCTCAATTGGTGTGGATTGTGTGGAAGTGAGGCTAATAGAACTATCTGAATCTTTATAGATATTTGAACGCTCTAATTCCTCCCCTAGATTATCCTCAATGTCTATGCACATGTGTACACACTTTTCTATGGATCTAGGGTCCTTCAAGTACACATATGATCTCAATTTGGTACTTAACAATCCATCAATAAATAAAGCCACTTGTTTGGCTGGAGTGGGTAACTTTGGAATAGGGCACCTCTCTAGGTATTGCCTAAACCTTCTCCCTATGAGCCTCACGATCTCTTGAGGTGTTTGCTTGAAGCTGTATATCAGGGAGGATGTGTTATGCCTAACCACTCTTAGAAAACTCAATGATGAATGCTTCAAGAAGTTGGTCTATATTTCTGTACTAATCTTGGTGAAAAGGTTGAAACCAAGTCAATGCAATGTTCTTGAGAGTTAGTCCAAAAGCATTGTATTGAGTGAACAAGTCTTCAACTTGTTCAACTCTTAAAACTTGCCTAAACTCTTCCACATGGTCATAAGGGTCTCCTGTGCCATCGAAGCAATTCTTCAGACTTAACCAATTGAATGGGCCTCAAGGTCCTAGTGTGTTCTCTAGGCCTTGGTAGAGGGAATTCATTGATATTTGTTGGATTCCTTGGGTCCCTATGTCTCTCTTTTTCCATCCTATATGTCTCTAACCTTGTTCTTTCTCTTCCCAGTGGGTTAGCAAAGCTCACCTCGGGTCTATCTCTACTCCTCTCTCTTTGAGTTCCATGAGCCTGAGATGTTCCCGCTCCTTGGTGACCATAATATACTGTGGATCGAGGTTGGGGAAAAACAAATTCACCCCTCCATGTGTATGCATGTTTTCCATGCTCTGAGACCACAAAGATCCTCTCTGATGCATTTTCTAGATAGGTCACTTTGCTTGGGCTATCCGGGTCTTTGAATTCATATATGGTGAGTGTGCCTACTTCATTAGGCTGCTCAAGCTTATACCTCCAAAAGGCCTCATCCGTTTCTCGATTCAAGAGCAAATCTATGCTCCTATTGTCTTGGGGAACCCACTCTGGAGTGATTATTCTAGTCAAAATTGACTTATGTTGAGGGGTTTTTGGCTCATTTTCTAAGTTCCCCTACTCTATGTCACCTATTTTGGTCTCTAAGATTATGTTGCCAAATTCGTCTGTTATTTTTGGTTGGCTAGTGACTACATACATTGCTCTTTATTTATCTATGAAGGAACCATTTTCGAACTTGAGTACAGGCTATTCTAGTGCCATGGGCTGATCCGGGTTTTTAATTTGGATGACCAATCTTCTCAAACCATCCTCATAGATACGACTGTTGATGTATAAAACACCACAAGAAATGAATTAATGTGACACTAGAACACCTCTATGGTCACCATTAACTCATTGCCACTCCAAACTTTGAGAAATGATAGCCTAAAGTGAGAACTTTGCTTCTACAGAAATTCCTAGTCACCGAAATGACATACCTTCAGTATTTTGCTAATTTCTCCTAGCTTAAGTATTATTTCTCCATGAAACTTTATAGGCTAAAACTAGAAGAGTAGAGCTTTCCAACAAGCTATTATATGCATCAAACGGATCCTAGAACTCAAGTTATGGCCTTCACAAGATGACCCTGTATGACCTTCCAAAATTGGAAATTTTCCCTGTTTTAGTAAGAGCGCCTGTTTAAAATTAGAATTCGATGCCTAGCATCGACTTGCAACGAGAATTCGATGCCGGGCATCGACTTGGGATGTTTTTGGCCACTTTTCAGCTTGGAAAACTTGATCTTTTTAACTCATCACACAGTAGGTAATTATGGAGATGATGGAGAGAGACTCATACACAGAACTTTACTCAGTTCTTTCTCTAGCTATGAAAACTCAGAAGTTTTACAGATGCTTTCTCACTCAGAGAAGCCCGACTATACTCAGTCGTATAAAATGAACTCCTTCTTCTACTTCTTCTCTCTCACTCTCTCTGCGTCAGTTGATACAAACTAACTTATATAGATTTTCGTATTCTCGTGATTTAAAAAAAAACTTCTAGAACTAAAGTGAACTAACTTTACAAATATGATACACTTGTGAATTTGTCCCTTCACATAGGCATGGTGTTTTCTTCCTAAGATTTGACCCTCAAATATATGTCCAATTAGTGAGTGTTTCTCCAACAGCTCCCCCTCAATCACTAATTGACATTCCCTGTTTCTTCATATCATCTTCTTTTCTTTTACTCCTACCATGCTTTTGAATCTGCTGGTCTTCACACCATCCAAGCTCTTTGTCATTATGTCTACTAACTGATCTTTAGTAGAAATGTACTCCACTTCAATCTCCTTCTCCATTACCTTTTCTCTGAGAAAATGATACTGTATCTCTATGTGCTTTGTCCTTGCATGAAATACTGGATTTGCTGCAAGATAAAGTGAACTCATATTATCTCCATGTATTGTAAGTGTACCTTGATCAATGCCTAAGCTCTTGAACAATGTCTGCATCCATATGACTTCCTTAGCTGCTTCCACAAGTCCTTTGTACTCTGCTTCAGTTGATGATAATGCTATTGTATGTTGTTTCTTTGAACACCAACTTACAAGCTTATCACCAATATATATCATGTAACCATGAGTTGATCTTCCGTCATCTTGATTACCTGCCCAATCTGAATCACTATAGGCTCTCAACTTCAAATCTGATGTAAAAGGATAATATAATCCTTCCTTTATAGTTCCTTTGATATATCTGAGAACTCTTTGACCTGCAATCCAATGTGGGTCCTTTGGACAATGCATGAATTGTGACAAAACTCCCACTGCATAACTAAGATCAGGTCTTGTTAGTGTAGCATAAATCAAACTACCCACACGAGATTGATACTTCCTCATATCTTTGTAGTCTGCACCATCATATTTACTGAGCTTGTGATTAACTTCAAGTGGAGTTGAAGCTTCTCTGCAATTTTCCATATCAAACTTCTTCAACAAGTTCAGAAGATACCTTTCTTGTGACACATATATGCCATGATCTGTATAAGTAACTTCCATTCCAAGAAAGTATGATAACTTTCCTAGGTCACTGATCTTGAATTCTTTTTCAAGCAATCTCTTTACCTCCTTGATTCCTTCATCTGAAGTACTTGTGATTATAATGTCATCTACATAAATACAAATGTAGATTGTACCTTCCTCTGTTCTTCTGATAAGTAGACTTGGGTCTGCTTTTGAACTTTGATATCCAAGATCATTGAGATACTTCACCAGTCTATAGTTCCAAGCTCTTGGAGCTTGCTTCAATCCATACAATGATCTGATATGTATCCATTCAAGAATGCATTTTTTATATCCAATTGACTTAGACTCCATCCTTTTGAAGCTGCAATAGCAATGATTGTCCTTATAGTTGACATCTTAGCTACGGGACTGAATGTCTCATCATAATCTATGCCATAGGTCTGGGCATAGCCTTTCACCACCAATCTAGCTTTGTATCTGGCTATACTTCCATCTGGAAGCTTCTTCACTTTATAAACCCATTTATTTCCAATAACCTTCTTACCATTTGGTTTAGGAACAAGTTCCCATGTCTTGTTCTCCTCCAGTGCATTGAACTCTTCCTTCATTGCTTCTTCCCATTGCTTCTTACCTTTAGCTTCATCATAGTTCTGAGGTTCTTCATCATCTTTGACCATATATGCATAGTTCTTCTGAGTTATGTAAGAAGTATCATAAGAATACCTTTCTGGTTGTCTTCTAGTCCTGCTTGACCTTCTTGGTTCACATTCTTCATATGTGTCTGGATACACTTCTTCATCAAATATAGGAGCTTCTTCATTCCTTCTTGTTAATCCACTTCTGGATGTACTTGCTTGCATATAGTCTTCATCTCTATTTACCTGCACAATTGATTTTCCTTTCTCACATCTTCTTACCTCTTCTTCAAATTCTTCAGCTGTATGACTTTGATCTGCATACCAACTTTTCTGTTCATCAAATGTAACATCTCTAGAAACAAGAAATTGTTTGGTTAAAGGATTCCACAACCTGTAACCCATCTGCTTTTCATCATAACCAATGAACACATATTTTTCTGCCTTGGTTCAAGTTTATGCCTAAGCTGTGATGGCACATAAGCATATGCAATTGATCCAAACACTCTACAATGATCTAATGTTGGTTTCTTACCCCACCAAGCTTCATATGGAGTCATACCATTGAGAGCTACACATGGTAATCTATTCACAAGATATGTAGCTGTATTTACAGCCTCAGCCCAAAGATAATTTGGACAACTCTTCTCCTTTAGCATAGCTCTAGCAAACTCAACCAAAGTCCTGTTCCTTCTTTCTGCTACACCATTTTGTTGTGGTGTATACCTGCAAGTTATTTCTCTCTTAATACCTGCATTCCAAAGATAATCATTGAACTCTTGGGAGAAGCATTCTCCCCCTCCATCAGACCTCAGTCTTTTAAGCTTTTGACCTGTTACTCTCTCTGCATATGCATGAAAATGCTTGAAGGCTCCAAACACTTCTGATCTTTCCTTCAAAACATATAATGTTATCCATCTTGTAGCATCATCAATGAAAAGAACATAATACCTTGAGCCATTGATAGATCCTTCTTTTGTTGGTCCCCATACATTTGTATGAATGAGCTCTAGTAGTCCATCATGTTTGAATCCTTTCTTTTGAAATGGTAACCTGTGTGCTTTACCCATTTGACATGCTTCACATTTATAAACCATATGTTGACTTTGCACATTTGGTAATCCTAGTACAGACTGATTAGCAACCATAGCTTTAATTCCTCTTTCATTGAAATGACCTATTCTCTTATGCTAGAGATCAAGTTCTGTAATCACTGCTTCACCATGTGTGAGCAAAGCTTGACCAATGTTTCCTTGCACTCTTAAAGTAAAGAGTCTACCTTCTTTCTTACCAGAGACAATCTGATTATATCCATTCTCTGGATCTTCCACAAATACTCCTTCATTTGTAAACCGGACTTGAAAACCTTTTTCAACTATCTGTCCCACACTAATCAAGTTTTTAGGTATTGTAGGAACATACAAAACATTGGTTAGCAAATCTGCTCCACTCTTGCATTTCACTTTTCCAATTGAATGTACACTATGTCTTGTATTATCACCAGTTTGAACTGTGTGACTCAAAATACCTTTTTCCAATTCTGACATCAATTCTATGTTTCCTGACAAATGATTAGAACATCCAGAGTCAATGTAAAATACCTTTAGATCTTCTTTATCTGATGTGTTGATTGAGTTCATCATCAATGATGTATGACTTTCATTCTGTGTGTCATTTGCATAGTTGTAGTAGGTGGTGTTGTAGGATTGATTTTGTCCCCAACTTCTTCCTCCACCTCTACCATAGCCTCCTCTTTGACTTTGTCTACCTCTTTGAAAATTACTTTGATATCTTCCACCTCGGCCTCTGCTATTGTTGTTTTGATTTTGATTTGATCCTTGTTGGTTGTGCCAACAGTCATGAGCCAAATGATTACTCAATCCACAGATCCAGCAAGCCTTTCTGTTGTTATTTTGATTACCTCTTCCTCTTCCAAAACCTCTTGCTCTTCCTCTACCAGTGCCTTTACCTCTTGCATAATAAGCTTGAGAACTAGACTCCTCTTCATCCTTTGCTTTACCTTTATCTCCTTTCTTCTTGTTCTTCATGTACATTGCAGAACTTTGTCCTTTATCTCCATCTCCCTTCAAGTCTTGCTCATATGTGAGCATCAAACCAAGCAACTGGTTCAAATCTGGAACATAATGATTCAAAGAAAGTTCTGTTGATAAGACAAAAGGTTTCCACCTTTCATCTCCTCTCAAACCTGCAAGTAGTTGAGCAATCAATCTGTGATCTTCAACATCTTCATCTATGGATCCAAGACTATCTGCTAGATCCTTCATCTTAGTGACATAATCACTAATGGTTTGACTTGTCTTCTTCTTGAATGTTGTAAACTCTGACCATAGACTTGCTTTCCATGCTTTAGTAGTACTTTGGAAATGATACTCCAATGCATTCCATATATCTTCAGATGATTCCAATCCTCTGATGTGTGGTAGCAAATGATCAGAGATTGTATTGTAGATGTATGCTTTTGCACTTGCATCCTTCTTCTGCCAATGCTTTAAAGCATCAAGTTCCTCTTTCTTTGGTCGGCTTTCATCTTCAAATACTGGCTTCTCTTCTTCACCTGTTACATATACCATGAGATCCTTACTCATAAGTAAGGCTTCCATTCTCATTACCCATGCGGGGTAATTATCTCTGTCCAGTTTGTCAATGGAGATATGATCTGCCATAGTTCTTTTCTTCTGCTGCAACCTGTGAGCTTAAAGGATAAAGGATAATACCTTTTGAAGTTCTTTGTGTATGAGGATACTTTTGAAGTAACCTTTTGATGCCTTGTGTCTTCAAATGCTTCACCTTTCAAACTTTAATGGAAAACTTTACAAAACTTCTCGTACCTTTGTCGTCTTCTGCTCTCGAGAATCTTTCTGCTCTGATACCACTTGTTGATGTATAAAACACCACAAGAAATGAATTAATGTGACACTAGAACACCTCTATGGTCACCAATAACTCATTGCCACTCCAAACTTTGAGAAATGATAGCCTAAAGTGAGAACTTTGCTTCTATAGAAATTCCTAGTCACTGAAATGACATACCTTCAGTATTTTGCTAATTTCTCCTAGCTCAAGTATTATTTCTCCATGAAACTTTATAGTCTAAAACTAGAAGAGTAGAGCTTTCCAACAAGCTATTATATGCATCAAACGGATCTCTAGAACTCAAGTTATGGCCTTCACAAGATGACCCTGTATGACCTTCCAAAACTGGAAATTTTCTCTGTTTTAGTAAGAGCGCCTGTTTAAAATTAGAATTCGATGCTTAGCATCGACTTGCAAGGAGAATTCGATGCCGGGCATCGACTTGGGATGTTTTCGGCCACTTTTCAGCAGGGATTCGATGCCGGGCATCGACTTCCCGCATAAAATCTTGATCTTTTGGACACCAAAACTATAGGTGATTTCATGCACACTTAGAATATGACTTATTAACTGGAATTCGATGCCAGGCATCCAGTTGCTCCAACAACATCATGTTTTCAAACACTTCAGTACTGAATGAAAAGGATAAATGAAAATATGACTTATCAACAGAGATTCGATGCCATGCATCGAGTTGCTTGGAAAACTTGATCTTTTTAACTCATCACACAGTAGGTAATTATGGAGATGATGGAGAGAGACTCATACACAGAACTTTACTCAGTTCTTTCTCATAGCTATGAAAACTCAGAAGTTTTACAGATGCTTTCTCACTCAGAGAAGCCCGACTATACTCAGTCGTATAAAATGAACTCCTTCTTCTACTTCTTCTCTCTCACTCTCTCTGCGTCAGTTGATACAAACTAACTTATATAGATTTTCGTATTCTCGTGATTTTAAAAAAACTTCTAGAACTAAAGTGAACTAACTTTACAAATATGATACACTTGTGAATTTGTCCCTTCACATAGGCATGGTGTTTTCTTCCTAAGATTTGACCCTCAAATATATGTCCAATTAGTGAGTGTTTCTCCAACAACGAGCACCTAATTGGTTGGTCTGTATATATTCCAGTTGAGTCTTGTAGGGACCTTCTGGTTTTTCTAGGTATGCCACTCTAGAGCTACCTACTAGTCTCTCCATGCTATAAGACATCTCAAAGTCACTGGTTTCTGCGTTTAGAGCATAGGGGTAGCCACTCAACTGTTGGGCCCAAGACCTAGCGGTATGGTTGACACTAGCCTCTGATGACCTAACACTCGGACGGTCTCTCCCTAGGTGTCTTCCTGATCTCACGTTCATATGCCCTACTATTTGTCCCAGTGGCCCTTGTACAACCACATTGCTAATTCTTTGATACCTCATTTAATTTCTTGGGTACTTTTTTTCTTGTCTTTAGTTAAGCGTCATCAGAAGTACTTAAGTGTGTCGTACTTGATGTTCTTCGTCCACTTAGTTTAAGTTCTTTTCCCTTAATTTGTCCTTTGACTGCAATTTCACCTATCCTTAGACTTGAGAAATTAGAGGCTCTTTGGACTTGAGTATTCCTATCGTACCCCTAATCAATCAAACAGGTCTATTTGCACTTAGCCTAAGCTAGGAATGGACTGAGGGGGTTGAGAGATCTTCCAACCTCACGTAGCTTCTCCTCGATGCACTCGTATGCTTAGGACGCTTGTTTCCAAGCTTGCATACACTAGCACCTTACTCTCGTCTCTCCAACAGCCCTTGATGATCCTGTAAAAGTTCAAAGTTTAGCTCAAGCTTCAAACTTCAATTGAAAGAAAATTTGATTCAAACACTTTTCAAGACCCTTTTTTTCCCCTTATGTATTGCCAAAAAAATTCTCTAGGGCTCCCCTAGTGTACCTACCCCATAGAGGGTCAACGTCAAAATACCCTATCTGAAAATTGTTGGAGTTGGATGTCTGCAGAAGCACGCGAACAGCACAAGGAAGAAGAAGAAGCTTGGATCACAACACACAATACTGAATGTATTACTAGAGAATGTACAAAGATAAGTAGCCCATTAGGGCAGTAGGCGTATATACAAGCTGTGGGAAAAAACCTACTAAAGAGGGAAAAAAGTGTGCGGATGATCCAAGTGTGTACACACACATCACTACCTAAATATATCAACAAATCCCCCCTGGGAGTGATGTGGTGAACAAGGAGCTGGCACTCATGTATAAGGAAGCTATGTGGAAATCACTCCATAAAACGAAGTAAGCCCAAAACTTTGCGGAAAGCTTCAAACCTCTCCCTAGGCAGAGCCTTCATGAAAAGGTCTACAATGTTCTCCTGCGTGGGCACATATGCCAAGCTGATCTCCCTAGCGTATAAGCTCTCCATGACATAGTGATAATGCACCTCAATGTGCTTAGTGCGAGCATGGAACACAGGGTTCCTCGCAACTGCCAATCCGCTCTGACTGTCAGTGAAGATGGTGGTGGCAGAAGTCTGACCAACACCCAAATCAGCCATAAGGCATCTGAGCCACACACACTCAACAGTCGCTGTGAAAGCTGCCCGATACTCAACCTCACAACTGGAAGTGGCCACAGTAGGATACTTCTTGCTCAACCAAGATATACATGAGCTACCAGCCCAATCAGAGTCAGAAAAAGCATGCAAATCTGGCGGAAGTGATCCCCCCTTGGGATAAAACAACCCAAGTAGCTGAGTACCACTCAATTAGTGAAAGATGCGCTTATCGGCCTGCCAATTATTGACTCCTGGGAAATGCATAAACCTGCTCATCTGTGAGACAACAAACTTAATATCTGGCCGAGTAATGCATAAGTAAATCAAGCATCCAACATCCTCCTAATAGAGAACAGCATCAAATGCATCTCCAGCATCACGAAGACTCAATCATAGACCTATCTCCATAGGAGTGGCGATAGGCTTACAGTCTTCAAGGCCAAAACCCTACAATAATGTGTCAATATATTTCATTTGACACAAAGCCATTCCACCATCAACTTGCATAAACTGAATGCTCAAATAGTGATGCAAATGCCCCAAATCATACACTTCAAATGAGGCATGCAAATCAGCTTTAAAATCAGCAATATGCTTCTCAATAGGACCAATGAGTAGCATGTCATCAACATAGACAACAATGATCAGAAGCACATCATTAGCATGCTTAACATATAAGGTGCTTTCAGTTGGACTCTTCTCAAAACATGTGCAATCAGATAGGCATGTATCTTCTCATACCAAGCACGTCGTGCTTGCTTTAAACCATATAATGCCTTCTTTAACCTGCACACCTGGTTTTCATGCCCTTTTTTGCACAAAGCCACACAGCTGAAAAACATACACTTCTTCATGCCAGTCACCATTCAGAAATGTTGTTTCAATGTCCAACTGATGTACATTCCAACCATGATGAGTTGCAAGTGCACATATGCTCCGAACAGTAGTCATACGGCATGTAGGTGCAAAGGTCTCATCAAAATCAATGCCTCTTTCCTATGCATAACCCTTAGCAACAAGCCTAGCCTTATACTTGTCAACTGTACCATCTAGTTTACGCTTCAGCTTGTATACCCACTTAGTGCCAATGGCCTTCTTGCCAGGAGGCAAGTCACATAAAGACCAAGTACCATTCTTCATTATAGCATCATATTCAGATTGCATAGTAGCCATCCAATTTTTTGAATTTTGTGCTTCATCAAACGAAACAGTCTCATTCTCATCACAGAGACTAGATGTTGTTGGAAATGAGGTAGGACCATAGCTCATATCACAGATCCATGGTTCCATAGGTCCTGCATATTCAGCATAGAATCTAGCAATATTCCAATATTGACAAAACATGAACATACCACATTTAATCATACAAATGATGAGACAACGAGAGAGACTAGACAACATGTGTAAAGTGTTACGTAAGCCAAGGCTTACTCACACTATCATATATACCAATGTTCAATGTACAACGTGGGAGCAAAACTCTCTACCACTCTACGTGAAGAGAAATAGATGGTAGAGTGAATGTACAAATGTAACAAAGATATTCAGATGTATGGACAAAAATCTGAATATACATGAGATGTGTGACCTTATAGCTTATAGAAGAGTGAATATGAGTGACTGAAAGAGGAAGGATCAGTGTGAAATTGATAATCAACAAACCCTCATCTAACCTAAGGCAATGGAAGACCCTAAGTCAGATACGTGTGTGGAGATCACATACTTAAAAAGTAGCAAAGAATGCTAACAAGTTTGCTGCCGAAAATCCTCAAAGTCATATGAACATATCTTCTCAAACACCTCATCCAAATATGCATAAAGCATATACATACTGCTTCTCTTGTACCTATGCCGAATAGGACTCCTCCTGATATGGATGTTACTACCTCCATAAACTTCAAGTAGAACCTGTGTGCATAAAGAGAATATGTACCTGAATACTTAACATAAGATGTTAACCACCATCCAATGTCTTTGAAGTAACCCGAAATCTTCATGTAGAAGATAATCTTCAAATACACCATGTAGATGGCCGATCCTCACCATCAAGCTGCTAAGTCCTCTCTCCATGAACAAGAGATAACCTCCTCTCCATGAGCAAGAGTGTGAGCACACTCTTCTTCTCCAAGAAGAAGTCCATAGCCGCTCCTCAACATGCTTCAAGTTAGCACCATGGCTGCCCCATGTGCTAGAAGAAACACCACCTCTATTGAGGTCCAAGCACCAAGGCTTGAGTTGAACACTAGGTGAAGGATACAAGACAATAAGCCAAGCTTGTCTTATATAGGATTCTTGATCCCTCAAAAGCACCAATAAAGCACTACAATCGCTATGCGAGATATCAAAAAAAAAAGTCTCCGTTGTCTTTGCAATCGGGAAACGTTCGTTCGTCCGTTGTTGAGTTTAATTAAAAGCAAAAGAATAAAGATATCTTTGTGCTGCGTTTATCGGGACTCAAACCTTGACGGCCTGGATGGGAGACAAATAGTGTAGCCACGCGCCCAGCGCCTTTTTGTTGTAGAGGGACTCTAAATCAAAACAACACATTCTGGATCAAGTGTTGACCAATAAGATATTGAGCAAGTGTTGACCAATTGGCATTGTTTCCAACAATGCCCCCTGCAATGTCATATTGGTACAATCTTAATTGGATCTGCAAGCTATCAAAGCTACAAATTATCACAAGCTTCAAGCTTGTACTCCCGCACTTCAAAATTGACCTTCAAACTTTTTCTTAAAAAGTCTTCTTAAAACTGAATTTGACTTTCCTTCAAAAATCATGAACTTACTGAATATGAACCATAATACTTGAGAAAATATGCAAACCAGATATCCAATAGTGTACACATCAAGCAATCACTGCTTGACAACAAATATAGCATGAACTATCTCTGAACCTGCTATCTCATGTCTTCAAAAACCTGAAAACATACACTAGGATCCACATATTTGCATTTACCTTCCAAAAAGCTTTCTCAACATACTTCTGTTGTGTCATGTAAATACACTAAAAATAATCAAGAACTGAATCCTGGAACCTGTACTGAGAACTCACAACTTAGTGTATTATGAACACTGCTGGTTCATCTCTCATTGTACTCAAGTCAAGTCAACTCAACTCAATTCATGAGTCTCATCAAAAAATCTATGATGTCATCATGTCTTCATTCTTGTTCAATCTGTAAAACCTGCATACCTCTTTCCTTCAGAACTTGGTATAAACATAAATGTGCGCACTTCTAAAACATACCTTTCTGAAACATCAAGCTTCTCTTCAATAGAACTCTGGAACCTTCTCCTGAATAGGAACACCCTAACAGGAACTTTCTCCAGACATTCTCCTTCTTCCTTCTTCTTTCAAAGCTGGAACATAAAGAGAACCTGACAAAGGAAATATAGGAATACCTAATATAGGAATACCTGTAAGTATGAATTTGCATTCTTTCACATATGGCTGAAAATAAGTCTTCATGTTTCATCACTCCCTGGATGATTTAACACTAGTATCCAATATTCTTCAAATATATTAGATTTTATGAAATCTGGAATGTCTTCCTTCATAAATCTGATGTTCAATGATCAATACCTATATCTGAAAAAAAATCTCTAAACCCTTTTTATTAGCATTGTGTACATGCCAATAGATTTCCATGTCATTCCTCAGCTTTCCAAATTGTGGAATAAGGTTAGCTGAACGTAACATAACAAAACCTTGCTGAAAGCTTTATAGGATTCATAACCTTCTGTAACATAACAAGTATCTTCTTCTACTCCTCTGCAACACAAATATGATAGAACCTGAATCTTTGACTTACTTCTTCCAATGCTAAGAACTTCACAAAACAAAGGATAAACAACTCACTCATAAATACTCAAGATCATACAAGATCATACAAGATCATACAAGATCAATGATCTCTCCTGTGTAGAATCTGCTCTCATCAAACCTATGATTGAATGTTTGATTTATTTACCTGAATGTCTCCAAGTGTCCATGCTTCGCACAAAGTTGTAAAACTTTTCTTCAAACAAATACTTTCCCAGAATCTGCAACTCCTACTTGAAACATAAGTGGACAAACTTCTCACCTTGAGAACTCCAAAAGCTGCAAGTTGATACTTCATATCTTTCATATTCTACCCAAGTGAAATCTGACGGTACCTGCTTGAATTTCTTTTGGCTAACTCCACTTCTCAATCAAGTGATAGGATATGATGGAACACCTTTTTTAATACAAAAATGTATCCAAAAGTCTAGAAAATCATAGAAAGTAGATTCTCCATTGACTTGTACATCAACAATCTGAATTTTCTGAAGCTTTCTGAGAATACTGAATATGAGGTAACCTTTCCAAACATAAAACCTCAACCCAGGTCTTCAACATCTACTACAAAAAACTCTTTTACCTCAAGAGTTAGATAAAGAAGAAATATACTTCTCTGCAACTTGTCATATACCAAGTAGCTCTGAATTGACACTCCAAGAATTCTTTGAGGAAACATATAGCTGCCTGCTCAAAATCTTCAACTTATATATAACTCATACATATGAGCCAAAATATACAAGTTGTCTTCAAAATCCGCTGCTTTTCTTTCTCTCAATCCAATTCTTTGTCAAATCTACTAAATCATGACCAAGTATAATGTGAAACAAGAAATTGCTTCTTCTTTAAACTTTCTTCACACAAGATGTTCTCGTAGACTTGTCTTTGGATGTAGAGGATAAAATAGGAAAATTATATGGAAAATATATGAGAAAAGGAAGCCTTACTTTTCTTTTGGAAATGATGGACTTTCTTTTTCTGCATTTTTCTTCCACCTGATGACGATGTCAACATCTTCAAACTTCTCTTCCATACCTTTTGTTCTCTTCATCTTGAAGTAGCAAGCACTCTTGAATTCTTCAAATGAACTCTTTCTCCTCCTCTAGGGCTAAGAGTAAGAGACAAAACAAACATGGTATACAAATGGAAGTGAATATAGAAACATGTTTTATCATCTCCTCATATCTCTGAATCAAAATTCAGCTTCAAATGTCTGAAATGACTAAATTCACCATCCTTTTGTATGAATGATGAATTACCTTTCTAGACTTACCTCTCTAGATCACATTCGTACCTTGATATCCAACCAACTTTACAACAGAAAATTGGCTGAAAACAAAACTCATCCCATCTCCAAATTTGTCTTCTTAGATGAGCTTTGCCATGAAAGAGATCTCTCAAAACTCTCTAGAAAAACCTCTAGATACCTGTTTTGATGTAGATTTTAACTTTCAAATAATGAAAGTGTACAAAAGCATTCCTTGAATCCTTCAAATCTCTTCATAACTGCTCTTCTAAGATATGACCTGCAAATGATAATCTGATAGTAGAAACTGATACCATTGTTCTTCTCTAATCCATTGTTCTTCCTTGAATTTGAAGTAGTCTTCTCTTCATCAAGTCTGGGTCTTCAAATAATACTTTTGTAAAGTATTTGCATACTCTTCCAAAAATATTTGGTTGCTAACAGATCATCAACTTCATACTCCACACTAATGAATACACATGTGACTGAATTGTCTAACTCATCTAGATTAATTGTGTATGTCAAATGTCAAATATTAGAAGATGCCCTTAAATCATATGTTGTAAACCTGGAATTCTGGAAACCTGAGAATATGAATGAGTCTGAATGCATTGATGCCAAAGTCCTAAAGCTTTGAAACCAAAACCTTAGAGAGCTGATACCAAATGTTGGAAATGAGGTAGCCCTATAGATCATATCATAGATCCATGGTTCCATAGGTCCAGCATATTCAACGTAGAATCTAGCAATCTTCCAATATTGACAAAACATGAACATACCACATTTAATCATACAAATGATGAGACAAAGAGAGAGACTAGACAACATGTGTAAAGTGTTACGTAAGCCAAGGCTTACTCACACTATCATATATACCAATGTTCAATGTACAACATGGGAGCAAAACTCTCAACCACTCTATGTGAAGAGAAATAGATGGTAGAGTGAATGTACAAATGTAACAAACATATTCAGATGTATAGACAGAAATCTGAATATACATGAGATGTGTGACCTTATAGGTTATAGAAGAGTGAATATGAGTGACTGAAAGAGGAAGGATCAGTGTGAAACTGATAATCAACAAACCCTCATCTAACCTTAGGCAATGGAAGACCCTAATTCAAATACGTGTGTGAAAAGATCACATACTTAAAAAGGAGCAAAGAATGCTAACAAGTTTGCTGCTGGAAATCCTCAAACTCATATGAACATATCTTCTCAAACACCTCATCCAAATATGCATAAAGCATATACGTACTGATTCTCTTGTACCTATGCCGAATAGGACTCCTCCTGATATGGATGTTACTGCCTCCATAAACTTCAAGTAGTACCTGTTTGCATAAAGAGAATATGTACCTGAATAATTAACATAAGATGTAAATCTTATGTTAACCACCATCCAATGTCTTTGAAGTAACCCGAAATCTTCATGTAGAAGATAATCTTCAAATACACCATGTAGATGGCCGATCCTCACCATCAAGCTGCTAATGACCAAGACCTCTCTCCATGAACAAGAGATAACCTCCTCTCCATGAGAAAGAGTGTGAGCACACTCTTCTTCTCCGGTCCATAGCCGCTCCTCAACATGCTTCAAGTTAGCACCATGGCTGCCCCATGTGCTAGAAGAAACACCACCTCTATTGAGGTCCAAGCACCAAGGCTTGTGTTGAACACTAGGTGAAGGATACAAGACAATAAGCCAAGCTTGTCTTATATAGGATTCTTGATCCCTCAAAAGCACCAATAAAGCACTACGATCGCTATGCGGTATATCAAAAAAAAATATGTCTCCGTTGTCTTCGCAATCGGGAAACGTTCGTTCGTCCGTTGTTGAGTTTAATTAAAAGCAAAGCATAAAGATATCTTTGTGCTGCATTTATCGGGACTCAAACCTTGATGGCCTAGATGGGAGACAAACGGTGTAGCCATGCACCCAGCGCCTTTTTGTTGTAGAGGGACTCCAAATCAAAACAACACATTCTGGATCAAGTGTTGACCAATAAGATATTGAGCAAGTGTTGACCAATTGGCATTGTTTCCAACAGATGCAGCCATAGCATAGCAATCTCATGCAAAAGAGGCACTATGAGAGCTTGAACGAGTACGATATGATAGAGGTGCATCTAATTTGCTATCACGCAAGGTCTGTACTAGCCATTTTGGCATAGTTCTGCCTGCTCAATATCAACTCTCTCATCAACAAGTGCATCATGTACATCTGCATCAGAAATGGAATTATTTGCATCATCACATGAAACCTGCAAAGGCTGAGAAGTTGCCTCATTAGGACCAGCACTAGACTGTCCACATGTAAAATGAGGCAGCAAAGTATCATACATGTCTTTGGAGCTAACAAATGTCTCCTTAGTACATGAAAGCAATGGCTGAATAGCATCTTCCACAAAAACAGCATCACGGCTAACCAGAATGCATTTATTCTATGGATGATACAGACGATACCCTTTACTTTCAGAAATGTACCCAACAAAAATACATTTTACTGCTTTATCATCCAATTTTCGGTGATGTTATTCAGGCACTAATGCATATGCCAAACAACCAAAAACACGCAGATGAGCAACAGATGGCTTGCGGTCATGCCAAGCCTTATATGGAGTGATAGATTGCAGTGCTTTAGTGGGACACCTGTTCAGTACATATGCTGCATGCATGATAGCCTCAAGCCAGAACCTATGTGGTAAAGCCTAACTCTTGACCATACACCTCGCCATCTCCATGAGTGACATATTCTTTTGTTTAGCAACTCCATTCTGTTGAGGTGTATACGGCACTGTACACTGGTGTTTTATCCCACGTTCAGCTAGAAATGCATTAAAATCAGAAGACATATATTCCCCCCCTCGATCAGAACCAAGGGTGCCCATTTTACATGCTCACAAATTTTCAGCCAAAACCAAAAACTATTTGAAGCACATGGACACTTCGGACTTTGCCTTCAATGGATATACCCATGCATGCCTAGAAAAATCATCGATGAAAGTCACGAAGTAAAGATAATACCCAAAAGAAGGTGTCTGCATAGGACCACAAACATCACTATGTACAAGCTGCAATTTTTGAGTAGCCCGAAGTGAACCATCTTTTGGAAAGGATGAACACTGTATTTTGCCCAAAATACAGCCTTCACAAACACGTTTTCCAGGTGCCTCAAGTTTGGGCAAAGAGGACATCATTTCAGATTTCTACAGGCGTAACAAACTAGCAAAATTCAGATGACCAAAGCATGCATGCCAAAGCTTTGCATCTGACATAGCCTGAGAATCATTTACTACACATGCCAAATCATTTACAGATCTTTCATAGTCTATGAGCTTATACGGGCCATGACATAAAATGCCAGAAGCAATAATCACATCGCCATTTGACAGATCATGAACTGTACACCTATGTCATCAACAAATTTCACAACCAAGCCAATCTTGGCTAATGCAAAAACTGATAACAGGTTCTTGTTGATCCCTGACACAAATAAAGCATCTGACAAAGTGAAAGAACTACCATCAACAGTAGTCAAAATGATCTTACCAACTCCCATAACAGGATAAGAGGAGTTGTTGGCGCATGTAACAGTATTCCCTGTAGGGGCACGCTCGAGTGAAGAGAAGAAACTGCACTGCGAGGTAATATGTTTGGTTTGCCCCACTGTCAAAATACCAAACATCTGAGTCTACTACAAACATGCACTGCTCATGAGAAGATGGGTCAAAATTGCAGAGAGTAGTAAACGCCCATTCTTCTTCCTGCACAAGATTAGTAGACTCTATTTTTGGTGTAAAGGCCTCTACAACAACCATTCTAGACTCTTTCTTCTTTGCCTCTTGAGCAGCCAGTTTTGGACAGTTCTTTATGATATGATCATTCCCTTTACAGTACTTACAAAATAATTTCTACTTTTTTGATTTCTTCTCATCTTTGTCTTCCTTCTTCGAATATGCAGAATTAAGAGATTTTTGCTTACTAGTTGAAGAACTCCATTTTCCTTTGCCCTTCTGACTAGCCAGGAAAGCTTGATCTGCAACTCGCATAATGGACCTGTTCTGCCTGGACTGATCTTCCTGCAACAAAACAGAGACTAACTCCTCAAATGATAAGGCATTTGGATTGCCTTTCATCATCAACCAAAGAGTAGAAGAAAAACTCTGATATGAATCAGGAAGACCATTCAGAAGGGTCTACACAAGTGAGCTATCTAGTATAACCTCATCTGCAAAAATCAAATGTTCCTCAATTCTTCGATCTTATTAGGAAACTATCCATAGAATCACCTTCATTCATGTGCTCACTCTCCAACTGTTTTTGGAGGTAAGCAACACGAGCCTCATTCCTAGCTTGGTACAATGTGGTAAGTGTATTCCAAGCATCCTTAGCTGTTCTGCAAGAGCGTGAGGAATAATGGCACGTTTGATAGACAAAGCTATCAATGCATGTGCCTGGGCATCCCTGCCATCCCAGCGAATCTGCTCTATAGTAGGTGGAGCAAAAACTGCAGCACGAACAGGAATATGCAGAATATCATCATATTTGACACCTTCTGCATCAACTTCAGTACCTGCAGTTGTAACAATTGCAGGTGTGATAGGACGTTTTTTGACACCCTGCACAATGTTCCACACTTCTTTTGCAACCAACACATGTCGCATCATATAAGCCCATAACGGGTAGTTGGTACCATCCAACTTATCCTCAACAGCCAACATTCGGAATACATCACTGCTTTCAGCCATGGCTAGTGACTAAAATACCTTGATGCAAAAAATTGACTGTATCTCAAAAAGTTTAACAGAACTACCGAGACGAATTCTGCTAGACCTATAGCAGACTTCAAGACGCTTATACTGGCAAACACAAACTGGTATATACCTTTGGCACAAAAAGACAAAATAGCCTGCACAAGCACTACGATAGTGCGTTCGGAGGCCGAAACGAGCTCAGATCGCAATTTTGGCATACAAAGTGAAGCAGTTTTGATCTCGAAAACATGCTGAGTATGCTCACCAAAATTCGTGCGATTCTGAGACTGCAACTAGAGTGTTGACGGAGCCCTAGATGAAGCAACGACTTGCTCTGATACCAATTGTTGGAGTTAGATGTCTATAGAAGCACGCGAACAACACAAGGAAGAAGAAGAAGCTTGGATCACAACACACAATACTGAATGTATTACTAGAGAATGTACAAAGATAAGTAGCCCATTAGGGCAGTAGGCATATATACAAGCCGGGGGAAAAAAACCTCCTAAAGAGGGAAAAAAGTGCCCTAGCGGTCCTAGTGTGTTCACACACATCACTACCTAAATATATAAACAAAAATCAATGCATTATTTTTATAAAAAACGGTTGAGACCATGTAGTATTCACCACGAGCTTTCCAACGAGCTCTAGAGCTCAAAAAATGGATTTCATATGAAAAAGTTATGTCGATTCAGGGTTCAAGGGGTTAAAACAGACAATCAGGACCTTTCAGGATTTTAGTGCATTTTGTCTAAGCCCTTAGTAATTGTATGGGTACCTGAGAGTGCAAATATGTCCAAAATTTAGCCCAAATTTTCAAAAGAATTGACACTTTAATTTTTGCCAAATATGTGTGTCTATCGTGATAGATGGTGTGTGTCGCGATAGACGCTGACTGTCACATGGGCATGTTTATCGCGATAGACCATGTTTGTCGTTTTTCATGGCCCTGTCTATCGTGATAAGTAGATGGGTGTTTGTCATGATAGATGCTGTCTGTCGTGATAGACAGTGTCTGTCACGATAGACAGAAAAAACACAAATTTTTTTGAAACTTTTAGTGATTTGGAGAGCTCTAATGGTGTAGGTTATCGTGCCAAGCATGCAAACAAAAAATACTGAGTTTCTCTGTCTGTCGCGACAGACAGAGGTCATTGTCCTGGGACCTGTGCAGAGTTTTGTTGTATCTGTGCAAGCTACTAGAGATGGTGGTACAACTAGAACCTGCAACAAAAGCTCAAAAACACACAAAAATAGATCGCACACAAGCTCTCTCTCGCTCTCTCTCACAAGTGAAATGAGGGAAATGCGGTGGGTAAGGGAATATGACCAAAAAATTGAAATTTTGGGGAAGGTGGAGATGGAGGTGGGAGGTGGTGTGGATGATGATGGTGATGCAAAAAAACAAGAAAAATTGATGAAAAATAAGGAAAAGTATAGATTTTACCTATAACTCCAATGTCTCAACTCTACATCTTACCATCACATGCTCATCCTCAAAGCTCTCTCCCCGGCAACATCGCCAAATTCGGTGTCACTCTAGCACAATGACAAGTACCAATGTGAGGAGATCCACCTCATAATTGTCAATCTGTGAGCATGAGGACTAGTATGAAGACTATGAGCAAGTGATGGCACAAGTGCGTGAGTGAGAAGCACACAAACATGCACACACATACACATACACGTGAACACAAGGCAAGAACAAAGAGAGGAACAATGGAGTTCTTTGCATTAGTCAAAAAGTCTCTTAGACAAGCTCAAATCACTAACAATCTAACCCCAAAAATGAGCTATTTAGCTCTATTTAAAGTTTTTTGACTAGCTTTGGCCTTGTCCAGACCTTTTGTTCAACCTAGTTAAAAATTAGGTTCTAGAGCTTATTTGAGGGCTCAAATGGAATCTAAAAATTATGAAAATTGGTATGTACCTAATTCTAATACTCCTCAAGCTCAAGGACTCCTTGGCTTGAACAAAATGGAGTCCATTATACCCAAAAACAAGATTTACAATGTTTGTGTAGTGATGAAAATCACTTGTGTTGGAAATAGTTTATGGAAAAAATGATTAGGCCTTGTTGCCGGGTTGTGCATGATTGCTCCCTTATGCTCGTATGCTCTTCTTATAGCTTGTATGCCAACATCCTCTGCACTTTCACAGTCTAATACTGTAAAGTAAACATTATCTACCAGGTGCAAGTGAATGGTAGACCTGGTCATTTCATCTAACTCATCCCAATCATCTTCATCCATGTCAGCAAGCTTCTTTGAAATCCCATTTACTGGCTTCCATTGCCTCCTTTGAATCAGCACATCTTTACTATGATTCTTCCATAGAGCAAGGTTTGTATCAAATTTTCAGATCTCAAAATGGTCTCTGCCCTGTAAGTTATAGCTCCTTCTTGGAACACTGGCACTAGATCCTAATCCACCAGATGTGCCTAAGACCTCTGATGCCAGAATGGTAGAGAACCAAATAGAATGATAATGGAGCTAGAATAGTCCAAACACCAATGAATAAGTGTATCAATGAGTAAATTGACCATTGACAACCAAAAAATCTGAAAAGATTTTGCCAGAGTATCCTCTGCAAAATGAGCGTATGACCAGTGTCCAAATATCATAAAATTGCAAGTATTGACATGTTTATCTGCATAGTGAATCACTGACTCCATTGCATATAATCAATTACCCAATAGAAGCCAACTAGGCTTATCCAGCACCTATGAACAACTATCATACATATCCTATGGTGAGGCTGGGTTAGTCTTCCACCTGCATCACTGAAGAGACCCCGACATTTGGGTGTCTCCCAGTTAAGAAAACCTCACCACGAATCTCTTTTTTTAACATAAAAGGCTTTATGCAAAAAACGTAACTGCTAGATCAATGACCACATGGGCGTACATAAGTGGTATCCAAAGAAGCATACATGGTCTGTATCTGCTCAATATATGTAGTAAAATGACACTAAAAGGTTGAATGCACAACCCAAAAACTAGTCAAAAACACCTTCAAGTGTCTGTCAACTCTGATGTTTTATGCTTAAAAAACCTACATAAATTTGCAGCAGCTGTTCCCACCAAAACTAAAAACCTTTTGAGAAAACTCTAGTTTTATGGGTGTGGCTGAAAACACAGCCCCAAAGGTTGATATTTATTGTCAAAGAAGTACAAAGAATAATCTTCTTGATTTTCTTGGACTTGTGTGAAGAGAACTATGTGTGAAAGTACTCCAAAATGGCTCCAAAAGACACCCCAAAAATGCTTCAAAAATAGGCTTTGAAAGCAAGGAATGAAGTTTTGAGGGGCCAAAACATGTTCAAGTCAATGTTAACCTTAGTCTTTCCCCTTCTTTAGACACCAAAAGAGTGTACCTTAGTGGCAAGAGATTGTCACGGTTAAGCCAGCTCTGGCGAGAACAGTACTGGGATAGGTGACCTCCCCGGAAGTACTGAGAACCTCTATTTTCCTTGATCATTGAGGTCCTCCCTTGCGCGCAGCCAACGACACCAATGGTGACTTTGGTGACTCGGATGACAAGGTATGCCAAGGTCTATGCCTTGGTCACCCCTTTAATCATAGGCCTTGGAGAAATCCAAACTTAAGGTTTTAAGTAACTTGCCCACGGATACTCCTTTTGCTTAACTTAAGGAAAGAAACAAAGCTTTTGCATCAAACTGCTCTGATACCAGTGAAGTATTTCGAAGGCAATGCACCACAGTGCGCTCTCCTTTTTGAGAGATCCACAATGATATCCTCGGCATAGAAAGCTGAGCTCCTAGGACCACACACGGTACTCCGCACAAAGGCTATAGAATACATAGAAAAACATAGTACACAGGGAGCACGAAGACAGACTTCTTAGGTCTTACAAATGCAGTCAAACTTAAGGTTTGTGGCTGAACAAGCCACTATATGTTTTATTAAAAAACATTTATAAAGAAGTGTCTGGTGGCCATTTGCTTTCACATGGACACTAATGATAACATAAACCATCCTAGTGCTTTTGGAGTATCAATCTCAAATTGATTCATCAAAATAGACTAGTTGAAGCAAAACGGATGAAGCAAAAAACTTTCTATTTTGGGATGGATTACATTTTGGAAATTAACCCAAAGCTCAAAGCCTACTAAAAATTGAACATAAATCTTTTGTGCACTTTTAACTATATAGATAATGAATCTAAAGTAACAAATTTGATGATTTTTGATGAACCATATTTAGAGAAATCAATCTAGCAACATAGAGGTATCATCCCCACATTTTAGGAGTTAGCTTGCCAGTATACCTAGTCAACTTCAAATGAATGTAGTTTACATAATAATGAAAAAATGATGATGAAGTTGGTATGATGAAAATAGTCTTATCAATTTATCTTAGAAATTTACAAAGATCAAGTATACACATAGAATTCACTCACTGAAGTTGACTGAAAATGATAATATGAACCTGTAGCAGCAGATAAGAACAACTTCAAAGTATAGCTTGAAAATCAATCTATATTGAACATATTGTACTTGATATGAATGGACATCAAGCTTCAGAAGGAGGAGCACAATGTGTGCTTTAGTTCTGGCTTGGTGCTTGATCAAATATCTCCAAAATGTAGCTCAAGGGGCTACTCTAATCCGCAACTACACATAGGTGTCTATATAGTGATATTTGAATTCAAATCTTGGAGGAATTGTACCTAAAAGTTTCCCTAGAGTTGAGGAATCATCTAGCTAATCAATCACTCCTAACTCAGTGCGTAATTCATGCCTAACATGGCCAGGAGTTTCTTCAAAGACTTTTACTTTTCAAGGTAATAACTTTTCAAGAGTTACAAGAGCATGTTTCTATGACTCTCTCATTGAGTGTGTGCAGAAGAAACGTTTTACATTTATGAATGATCAAGCATTAAGATTGGATAAAATACACCAACAACTTCTAATTAGAGTAGCGTCACACCTTATTTGTTGATATGTTTTGTAAGCTTTTCTTTGTATGTAGTTTCTTATGGACACTATACTTTTGAGATGCATGTAGTTTTACTATGGTCAAAAGCTTGTAAGAAGTTTTTAACAATCATATAAAAGGTGATCAATTTTTTAAAGCAAGTTCTTATTCTCCCATTGTACATTGATTTTCTTAAGACCATTAGAACCAAATTTCCTAGATGAAATTCAAGGTACATGCACCTACATATTTGTCTAACGAGCAATGGGATAAGAAGTTGCACATTTATCACTCAATACTAGTAGACTTTCCAAGCCCAAAAATTATTTTCAAAGCATTAGCGCAAGAAACGACAAAAAAGGGGTCGTGTAAGGATTTTAATTAGTTTGCTTAATTTGGATTAATGTTGTCAAATCGTTTTCAAAAATTCCGTGATGTGCATTTAAAACGTATCTTATGAAGATATATTAGTTTTGTAAGAGAGAGGAAAATTGTGTGATAATCATGAAAAGTGATCTGCCTCAAAGTTTGTGCTCATCGGGTGTTTACCAAATTTCAAGTTTCCCTCTTGTTATTCCACCTATATAATGTGTGTTTAGGATGTTCTTCACTTTTTTACTCTCCTCTTCATAGCAGACCCGCTTCTCTTGTCCTCGTGAATATGAACAATTTCGCCATGGAGAAGCTCAATCCAAACACTCTCACTGACCTTTCATCCACCCAAAGTCTACGTGATAAATTCCATATCAACATTTCAATCAGTCAAGAGTATGCAACAACAAGAAAGGTATTCTGAAGAGTTCTTCAACCTTGTGAAGTTGATGGATTGCACAAAGAAGGAAAAAAACATATCAACATATGGGCAGATGGAGCTATTTATGTGATTGACCCACAAATTGGAAGGTACCCACCTTTTCATAATCTTCATGATTTGATTAGATTTGTAGGAGATGGTGATGATGGTTTATGTGGCTATTGTTCAAAGCTCTGTGAGATGTCAAAAAATTGTTTGCAATACATAAACTATCTACAAAATGTACTACATCAGAGAGACTTACATCAGAGGGATCTAGAAAAAAGTTGTTGAATTTGTCTTCTCAATTAGAAACTTTCAAACAAATGAAAGAAACTCCTATAGGATTGAGAATGCAGTCTAAACGGGTAAAACCATTTTTTGATTTGACTAAAAAAATCTGGCCAAAAGGAAACGAGAATGAAAATTGTAAGAGATCATGTATCAAATGTGTTAGGTTTAAACATGTTGAGCAGTTTTGAGCGTGTTCATTTTTGTAATGAAATTATGAGTTAGAATGATGTTTTGAACTATTCAAACTGAATGAAAATGTTTGCTTGAAACGGTTTATTTTTGAAAAACTCATGAAAGAAATGAATTTGTTGCTAGAACCATCTTAAATTTAGGAGGTTTGTGATGGAGTTGGAGTGAGTATAGAAAAGTTTATAGAGCAATTTCAAAAGTTTGGTGTGAATTTCTTAAATTTAATAAACTAAAACGCTTTGAATTTCCTAGACCTCATCATGTAGGAAAATATTGGCTTTGCTTGAATAAGAGTATCACATCTATATTTGGTGACTATAAACACATTCATGATAACATGCCTTATGAGGTAGGAAAACAAACTTTACACTTCACTTACAATGTGTTAAACAGTATATGGATAGATATAATCAGTCTTTAGACATACATGGTTCAATTCTATAATATAAAAGAGCATGAATGTTCTCGACTTTTGAAATTTGTCATAAAACTTGTGAAGCTAAAATTAAAAAACATGAAAAGCTGGAAAGAATAAGTATTGCACTAATGAATAGAGCTTTGGACTATAGCCTTGGTAAACTAGATACTCCATCTCTCAAAGTACAATCAGAAATGGAGTTATGGTGGGTTGGGTGTGCTCAAGTTCCATCTGAGAATCATAAAACACTTAACTGGTTATTCTTATAGACAGAAATTCCAAATGTTATCCAAAGGCATCACTCAAGAGAACTGTTGAATGTGGACAACTACGGAAGCTTTAAAATTGAGTGGCATTTGACTGGGGACTTGAAGACTCTTAAATGCATGTTTGGTATAAGCGGAGGTGCAAATTGTAAATACCCTTGTTTGTACTGCATGCAAAGTCTAGGTACAAGAGGATGGATTGGTAGAAGTGAGGCTGAGGAAGCTCCTTCCAAACAAAATGTCAATCTACATAATTTCTCATCTTCTATCATGATCTGGGATCCCATACTTTCAATAGAATTGATTAATGTACACATATGTATGTTGCATGCAGAGTTAAGGATCATTGATAAGTTGGTTTTTCTTCACTTGGATTATGCATATTCCATCAAGCCTATAGCTCTTGCAAATGAATGCATAAAAAAGTGTGAATCTCTATTTTCAAAAATGGGATTTCATGGTGGTGATGTTCATCTAAGAAAAGATCCAAAGCTTTCACAAAATACAAGTGATGTATTACAAGATATGTCAATGGGAGGTGCAAAAGAAAGAAGATTCTTTAGCAACATTGATGGAAAGCAACTAAATGCAATGTGGAATCGTTGGAAACAATTTTGTGAGTTTATGAAAAATGTAAAAAGAAATCCAAAAATCGCAAAAAAAAGAATGGAGGTTTGGGTCAGACTAGATAAATTTTTGAAGATCATGAGACAACAAGTTACATCTGATACCTATGTGATTGAATTCAGAAGCACAATCACAGAGCTTAAAGAAACCATCACACATGCTTGAAGTGTTAAAGGCACAACTTACTACTTGGTGAGTTTCATCAAAGAAATTTACTCCAGCAATATGCTTGGTGTGTTTTGATATTTAGCTTTATGTTTTTACAGCAAATTCTTCTTCTGCATGGTCCATTGTTTACAAAAAAAGAAACACTTGCCACATGGAACACCCACGGCATGGAAAAATCTCCTTATCAAGCAAGAAAAAACTTCTTTAGATGCACAAGAAAAGGAGGAGGAGTCACAAAAAGTAATGCTTTCAAAGAGCTTTTTGATTGGTTCTTTAGAAGACAATTACAAAGGAGCACATGCTAGATATCATCATTAGATAATCTATATAGATCATGTCAATGAGGACTATCACCAGATGTCTTCTAGGACATGGATTTACAAAAAACAATGGGATTTCATTCCAACTTGAAGCTATAATATTCAGAATATCTTAAACAATTCTTTTGGAAAAAAATACATATGGATGTATATGCAATGTCTAGAACTCATGAATTTTGAAATGAAATATTTTTTCTTCTTTTAGTCTTTTGAATGATCTTGACTCTTGAAAATCTCCTCTATATCTAAGGAACTCCTTTCTCCTGTATCCAACAACACTTTGTACATCTGACACCTCTACAGCCATTGCATAGCTTGAATAACACAAGAAATATCCAACTCTAGAAGTATTGAGCCCTAGGGCATGGCCAAGAATCCTGAATGCTGCAGTTCTCTCAAGAAGCAAAATCCTATATGCATTAAATGGTAGTGAGGAAAAGCCCATGTACTTTGAAAGAGTCTTTAGAGAGAATAATACAAAATCAAAGTCCTCACTATACTGCTTATGTACAACATAGAATAAATTTGGATTTAACTTTGGAAGATAATGAATGACTGAATGTATATCTACTTTTGTTTTTCTTTTACTCTCTATAGCTTTTCTTGTGCCCTTGCCCCTGACAAGATAATTGTCCTCATCCAAAATAGATAACTGTGGAAATCATGAGAACGACGGATCAGAGAAAGCATCCGCACAAAAATGAACTTATATGAAACGAGTAAAGAAGAAGAACAATTCAAGAAATTAGGATCATCAGGAAATCTTGGATCAGACTAATTGCTTGCATCGATCGTCACTCAGAATCATGAAAAAAATACCATCCCCTGCCATCATTTATGAGTATTCTCAGACAAAACCCTTAAATAAATTGCAAATGAAGATGATCATGCATCAATAGAGAACATTAAATAAAAAAGAGAGAAATCCAAGAGACGACCGATTCAAGTGAATAGGCTCATCCAAAAGTTTCCGATGGGCCTTATCGCTTGAATCAGTCGTGTGTTCTAAATGATAGCAAATAGATCTTATTTTGTAGAGAAATCCAATCGATAACCGATTCAAGCGAATAGCCTCATCCAAAAGTCTCGGATGGGCCTAATCGCTTGAATCGTTTGTCTACTCGAAATGATAGCCGAATCGCTTGAATCGGTTCTCTCTTCTTAATAATAGCAAACAGATGTTGTTTTGGCTTTCTCACAAAGGGAAAGCTAGAAAATGAATAGGAATGAAGAAATCTAGAGATGACTAATTCAAGCAAATAGGCTCATTACAAATTCTTCGATTGGCCTAATCGCTTGAATTGGTTGTCTCTTAGAATTTTCCTGTCTGGACGTACCTTTACCTCATCTTCCCCTTGAATCAATCCTTTCTCGTCAATCCTTATTGTTCCTTTCTCCTCAGCTACCTCCAAAAATGAATATCCTCGTCCAAATGAGTAAATCCCTAAATCTTTTTGCCATTGGTCAAAATCCTCATCTACAAGGGTTGGCTTCTGTGAGAGCACTTTTTTGTAGCAGGTTGAGAGAGCTTTGGATGAGTCTTTGAACTGTTTATTTAACAAGCATAAGTCCAACTTCATAAATTCCTCCTTAATTTCATCCTTCTCATTTATAAACCTCCTTGCAACTTCTTCTGATTCAGCTATAGCAGCAAAGTAGTAGTCTTCTCTTATGTTGAAAAGCTCTTGAATGCAATAGAGAGGAACAAAATCCTTCCCAGAGATAAAGTAATATGGGAGATTTGGAAGGAGCACTGATTTCTCTGAGATTTTCATGTTTCCTTCTGGCGATATCTCTTATGGTGGTCTCTGCTTTGAAGGAAGCAACATCAAAGTTCCTTACCTCTTCTTCTTCTGCTTTGAGGTTATCTCTTCAACAATCTCATTGACTTGACTTTTTGAAAATTCCTCAAGTGAAACTTCTAGGGATTCCTTTTTCTCTTCATCTTCCTTTGCTTCAATTTGACCAATTGAGATGCGATCTAGCTAGATGAGAAACCCTATGCTCAAGGGCACTAAACAACAATTGTTTTGTTGTTCTGGGCAAATATCTATCATACCTGGCAAGGGGGAAATCTTCCTACATTTTTCTAGTGATTCTGGCCCTATCCAAAGGATCCTTCCCAAAAATCATTGGGTGGATATAAGTTTTCCCAGATATGATAACTTCTTGACCATCTACTATCCTATTGAATCTCTCCAATTCATCCAAGAGAATTCCTTGCTTTTCTCCACAAGTGCTTCAAAATCAAAGATGGGATTGAAGATCTTCATTGCATCTTGAAACCCTCAATCCCTCTTGAACCATAAAATCTAGCAACTTTTTAGATGGAGAAACACTAATAATAACATCCTTCTCTTCCATCACAAAGGGCGACCGATACAAGAGAATAGGCACAGTAAAAGGAGTCAAAGAGGCATGATCGCTTGAATCGGTCGCTATAGAAGTAGAGCTCGGAGTGCTTGGCTATGAAGATAGAAATTTGATGAAGGTTGAAAATCAGAAATGAGGAAGACAACTAGTATTTATAGGCGAGGAGAGAAAGTAACGGTCATATGACATGGACGAATGAGCATGCACCATGTGGCAAATTTGAATTTGAAATTTCAACGATCAAATGACGTGGACCACTTAGATGTTGACACGGGAAATTTACGTTGGGATTCCCAATGGCTAGATGAGCTGGACCAATCAGATGTTGCCATGTGGCACATATGGTCAAGTTGAAGTGAGACCTATTTAAGCTCTTGCCTTCATTTTTACCATTTTCTTGTGACATACTTGCTCTCCCGACTTCCACTAGTTTTCATGCTCCAACCCTCTTTTGCGAATATCATTAAGTCGACTTCTCCTTGAGCTCGCTTGGTGTACAAGGTATTATCCATGAGCTTTCTATCTTCTAGAGATGATCGATTCAAGCGATTAATGAAATCGGAGATTTTTGGGTTGACCTATTCACTTGAATCAGTCATCTATAGTAAAAAATCAAGTGTTGTGGAAGACGCAGTGATTAGTCAAATCAGAGATCATTGGACTTCAAGTAGTGAAGATAAGGAGATTTCATTTTTTCCCTTTGCTTTGGGACAACCGATTTAAGCGATTAGGGGAATCAGAGATTTTCGGATTGACCTATTCGCTTGAATTGGTTGTGTCTAGTCATTTTCATTCTTAGGTGGGAACACCTGTAAAGACTTCATGGGATACATGAGAAATAAGCGAACACCTTGATTTATTTGATATGAATTATTCAAGTGATTAGATGAATAAGAAATTTTTGGATGCTTCTTTTTGCTTGAATTGGTCGTCTTATAGTTTGTTGCTTTTCCATGTGTCTGATCCACTTCAATTCTTTTTTAGAGATCATGGCTAGGGTAAAGAAGACAACTAGAAAGTTGTACCCTCAGAACCAAGACCATGGGGGACCTATTCCAGAGGGGCAGGGCCCTACTCAAGAGACCACAGATAGCCAAAATAAGGTTGATCCACAGAAAACATATGCCAAAAAGAGAGTTAAATATCATGTCAAATCACTGAGGGAAATCAAAAGAGCTTAGAAAACTATGGGACTTCTCATCCCAAGGCTTCCTTTCATGAGAGTAGTTAAGGAGATCTCTGCTAATCTTTGCTCTTTGATGAAGACTACTTCATTTGTGAACGTCCAGTGGTAGACCCAGGCTCTTCTATGCTTGCAAGAAGTAGCAGAAGATTTTTCAATTGATTTCATGAATGATGCTTATCTTTGTGCAGCACATTGTCATAGGGTGACACTTACGGCCAAGGACTATGTTGTTGTGCCCAGGCTAAGATACAACTTTGATAAAGCCATTGTACCTCTTGGCAAGCATGATCAGAAATTTTTTGATATTCTTAATATACCTCTAGCAAGAAAACCTAAGCCATCCACAATCAAGATTGAGGAGATGCCTTCTCATGACCATTCAACAAGAAATGCAACAGAGACTGAGGAGGAGAAGAGAAGGATGAGTCTTTTGATAGAAGAATCTGTTATCCTTGAGGACATTTAGAGGTTGAAGAAGGCTACCTCAGAGCTTTTAAAGAAAGGAGATGGCTCGATAATTGTCAATGCATGACTTCATGCTTGACATTAGGCCTCAAGATAACAAAATGTTGAGAGACTTCAATGTTGAAATCTCTGACAACATTGTTAATATAGCTATCATGTATTTTTCAGTCCATAATATGGTACATTTTATCAATGCTTGATCTTCGTGATGCATTTCCTGATGATTTTATATTTATAGGGTCTTACTCTAGAAATGTGAGGATTCAATCTCGAGGAAGGTCTTTATTTTGGATCCCCTTGTGACTTAGTGTGTATTATTCAAGCATGGAGAACTTGATCATTTTCTCAAGAATTTTAGTGAGGAGATACTATATATAGTTTATCCATATATTGAAAAGTAAGTTTTCATTTCTATTTTTCTTATAAATTCATTCATTTCTTGGTGGTTTATTGATGAGCATGTCACATTTTCAAGGTCACTGGAGTCTTATAATTATTGATTTTGTTGAATACCAAGCCTTATTCATGAACTCTCTCCAAGCACAACATGGTAACTATAAACTGTAAGTTCACACCCATTTCTCTTTTACATTTCTATTGCCATGCATTGTGAATGCATTGTGATATTTATTTATTGCCATGCATTCTGATATGCAGCACTGCCAAACTTTTGAAAATGCACATTGATCAGAAATATCCAAACAAAGTGAATGAAGAAAAAAAGTTTGATGCAAATTCATGTGCCACTACAGAAAGACACTACATCATGTGGATGGAGAGTAATTACCAATGCAGCAAGGTTCTTGGAGCACATATTTTACAGTCGAGATCTAAATCTATCCGACTACCGAGATGCATGGATCCTTTTGCTCCGAGAAAAAGCAATTCATGCCATCTTAAAAGATGCTATCTGTCCTTATGATCCAGATTCTCCTCCACCGCCTCCACCACCAGGACATAAGAATACTGAAGATAAGAAGAAAAGACCTCCTATTCACTACCATTGAAGCATGTCCCAAAGAATAAGCAAAGAAGTGAGAGTTCTAGCAAGAACAAAAATAAGAAAGGTGAAGGCTCCAAAAATGTATAGAGTTTTGTACCTATCTTGATATTTAGCCCATTACTTCCAACATAAGTTGAAAGATATTTACATGCTCTTTGTTGTAAATGCAATTTTGTACACAAAATAACCTTCAGAGCCAGTCTATCTTTATCTGAAAGATAGTTATTGTAAATCATGTTTTTACAAAGAAATGGTATTATTGATGGCATTAGTTTTTCTTCAATGTGGTCTTCACTTTTTTCATGATTAATAAGTTGTTTATCATTTATTTGTTAAACATCATGCTATAACATGATTTGATGATATGAAATTGAAACGTTGAGCTTGTGAAGGAAAATGGAGAACATTAGAGGATACGACCGATTCAAGTGATTAGGGCACTCCAAAATCCTCCATTGCCCCTAGTTGCTTGAATCAGTCATATCCTCTTATCTTCTCCATATAGTAATCATTGATGGTCTTTACTATGTTTTTTGATGATTAGACCTAAAAAATTGGCTTGTCATGATGGAAAATGGAGAGGATTGGAGGACACGACCAATTCAAGCACTTAAGGTAGCCTGAAATCCTCCATTGCCCCTAGTTGCTTGAATCGGTCGTATCCTCCAATCGGTCGTAACCCTTGATGTTCTTTACTATGTTTTTCACCCACAAAAAAGTCATGCCCGATTCAAGCGAGGAGAGCAATCCGGGAACTTCAACTACCCCTTATCGCTTGAATTGGTCTCAAATTTCCCATACACATTGAAAAAGAAAGACCACCAATTCAAGCGATGAGTGCCTTCAGAGAACCTTCAATGCTTCTTATCGCTTGAATCAATCCTCTGCTCCAAGCTTGTCCCTTTTGAAATATTCCTACCTTATTGCTCTATCTTATTTTGAAGTAACATGGAGAAGTTTTTATCCTTACCTTGACCATTAGAATTTGTTTGGACAAGTAACATGGAGAGATTCTTATCCTTATCTTAAGCAATAGAAACCTTGCACAACAAAAGTCTTTGGACAATAGAA